>CM040422.1:5225141-6425141 GCA_022702705.1 Papilionanthe hookeriana x Papilionanthe teres
TTGTACTTCGTTCAGTTACGTATTGCTTTTGATTTTTGAAAATGATTTTAAGTTTGAAAGTTTTAATATATGAAATTTAATTTAAATATACTCGTTCAAGACAGAAATTGACAATTCGACCAAAACTAACCTTTTGGTCAAAAGTTGACCTATTGGGTCAATGAGTTGGTCGTTGGGTCAAGGTTTGACCATTTTGACCAAAGTTGACTTTTTGGTCAAAAGTTGACCTATTGGGTCAATGGGTTGGTCATTGAGTAAAAGATTGACAATTTCGACCAAATCTGACTTTTTGGTCAGAGGTTGAATTATTGGGTCAATAATTGGTCATTCGATCAAAAATTGAATGTTTTCACTAAAATTTAATATTTGGTCAAAAGTTGACCCATTAGGTTAATTGGGTGGTCATTATGTCAGAAATTGACCATTTTGACCAAACTTGTCTTTTTGTCAAAGGTTGACATATTGGGTCAATGGGTTGGTCATTGGGTCAAAAATTGACAATCTTGACCCAACTTGACTTTTTTGTCGAAAGTTGACCTATTGAGTCAATTGGGTGGTCTAGGTAAAAAATTGACTATTTTGACCACAATTGAATTTTTGGTCGAAAGTTGACTATTGGGTCAATGGGTTGGTCAATTGGTCATTACGTCAAAAATTGATTATTTTGACCAAAATTGAATTTTTTGTTAAAAGTTGACCTGTTGGGTCAGTGGGGTAGTCATTGTGTCAGAAATTGAGCATTTTGAACAAAGTTGGCTTGTTGGTCAAAAGTTGACATATTTAGGGCAATAAGGTGGTTATTAGGTCAAAAATTGACAATTTTGACCAAAACTGACTTTTTGGTCAAAAGTTGACCTGTTGGGTTTAATGGGTTGGTCACTGGGTTAAGAATTGATCATTTTGACCAAAATTGATTTTTTGGTCAAAAGTTGACTTATTGGGTCAATGGGTTAGTCATTGGGTAAAAAGTTAACCATTTCGACCAAAGTTGACATTTTGGTCAAAAGTTGACCTATTTGGTCAATGAGTTGGAAATTCGGTCATAGATTGACCATTTTGACGAAAGATGACTTTTTGGTCAAAAGTTGACCTATTGGGTTAATGAGTTGGTCATTGGGTCAAAAATTGATCTTTTTTACCAAAGTTGACTTTTTGGTCAAAAGTTGACCTATTGGGTCAATGGGTGGTCATTAAGTCAAAAATTGACTATTTTGACAAAAATTGACTTTTTGGTGAAAATTTGACGTATTGGGTCTGTGGGTTTGTCATTTGGTCAATGATTGACCATTTGGACCAGTTGATTTTTTGGTCAGAGATTGACTTATTGGGTCAATAATTGATCATTAATTCAAAAATTGACTATTTTGACCAAAATAGACTTTTTGGTCAAAAGCTGACCTATTAGGCAAATAGGTTGGTCATTGGGTCAAGGATTAATCATTTTGACCAAAGTTGACTTTTCGGTCAAAAGTTGAACTATTGGGTTAATGGGTTGGTCATTGGGTCAAGGATTGACCATTTTAACCAAAGTTGACTTTTTGGTTATAGATTGGCTTACCAGGTCAATAGTTGGTCATTAGGTAGAAAATTGACAATTTTGACCATAATTGACTTTTTAGTCAAAAGTTGACCTATTGGGTCAAAGGGTTGCTGATTGGGTCAAGGATTGACCATTTTGACCAAAGTAAACTTTTTGGTCAAAAGTTATCTTATTGGGTGAATGGGTTGGTCATTGGGTCAAGGATTGAGCATTTTGACCAAAGTTAACATTTTTGTCAGCGATTGACTTATTGGGTCAATAATTAGTCATTCGGTCAAAAATTGATTATTTTGCCATAAATAAAATTTTTGGTCAAAAGTTGACCCATTTGGTCAGTGGGGTGGTCATTGTGTCAGAAATTGACCATTTTTACCAAAGTTGCCTTTTTGGTTAGAAGTTGACCTATTTAGGTCAATGAGGTAGTCATTAGGTCACAAATTGACAATTTTGACCAAAATTAACTTTTTGGTCAAAAGTTAATCTATTGGGTCAATGAGTTGGTCACTGGGTCAAGGATTGACCATTTTGGCCAAAGTTGACTTTTTGTTTAAAAGTTGATCTATTGGGTCAATGAGTTGGTCATTGGGTCAATGATTGACCATTTTCACCAAAGTTGACATTTTGGTCAAAAGTGGACCTATTGGGTCAATAATTAGTCATTAGGTTAAAATTTGACTATTTTTACCAATTTTAACTTTTTAGTCAAAAGTTGATCTATTAGGTCACTGGGATGTCTTGGATCAAGGATTTACCATTTTGACCAAAGTTGACTTTTTGATTAAAAGTTGACAAATTGGGTTAATGGGTTGGTCATTGGTTCAAGGATTGACCATTATGACCAAAGTTAACTTTTTGACCAAAATTGACTTTTTGTTAAAAAATTGACCTATTGAATCAGTAAGTTGGTCATTGAATCAAGAATTGACCATTTTGACCAAAATTAACTTTTTGGTCAAAAATTGACCTCTTGGGTCAATGAGTTGGTCATTATGTCACAAATTGACCATTTTAACCAATGTTTACTCTTTAGTCAAAACTTGACCTATAGGGTTAATGGGTGGTCATTAAATCAAAAGTTGACCATTTTGACCAAAGTTAACTTTTTGGTCAAAAGTTGACCTATTGGGTAATTGGGAGAGTTATTGGGTCAAGGATTGACCATTTGGACTAAAGTTGACTTTTTGGTCAAAGATTGACTTATATGGTCAATAATTGGTCATTATATAAAAAATTGACTACTTTAACTAAAGCTGAATTTTCGATCAAAAGTTGACTGTTAGATTGATGGGGTGGTCATTGGGTCGAGAACTTGACCATTTTGACCAGAGTTGACTTTTTGTTCTAAAGCTGACCTATTGGGTCAATGGGTTGGTCATTAGGTCAAGGATTGATCATTTTGACACAACTTAACTTTTTGGTAAAAAATTGACCTATTGGGTCAATTGGTTGGTACTTGCATAAGAAAAGGACCATTTTAACCAAAGTTGACATTTTGGTCAAAAGTTGATCTATTGGGTCAATGGGTATGCCATTGGGTCAAAGAATGACCATATTGAGCAAAGTTGGCTTTTTTGTTAGAGATTGACTAATTGGGTCAATAATTGGTCATTAGGTCAAAAATTGACTATTTTGACCAAAATAGACTTTTCGTTCAAAAGTCGACCTTTTGGGTCAATAGGTTGATCATTGGGTCAAGGATTGATCATTTTGACCAAAGTTGAATTTTTGGTCAAAAGTTGACCTATTTAGTCAATGGGTTGGTCATTGGGTCAGAAATTGACCATTTTGAGCAAAGTTTATTTTTTGATCAAAAGTTGACCTATTGGATCAATGGTGTGGTCATTAGGTAAAAAATTAACTATTTTGACCAAAATTGACTTTTTGGTCAAAAGCTGACCTATGGGGTCATTGGGTCAAGGATTGACCATATTGACCAATGTTGACTTTTTGGTTAAAAGTTGACCTATTGGGTCAATGGGTTGGACATTGGGTCTAGGATTGACCATTTCGACGAAAGTTAACTTTTTGGTCAGGAGTTGACCTGTTGGGTAAATGGGTTGGTCATTGGGTCTAGGATTGACCATTTTGACCAAAGTTAACTTTTTGGTCAGAGATTGACTTACTGGGTCAATAATTGGTCATTAGGTCAAAAATTAAGTATTTTTTCCAAAATTGACTTTTTGGTCGAAAGTTGACCACTGGGTCAATGGGTTAGTCATTAGGTCAAGGATTGACCATTTTGACGAAAGTTTACTTTTTGGTCAAAAGTTGACCTTTTGGATTAATGTATTGGTCATTGGGTCAAGGATTGACCATTTTCACCAAAGTTGACTTTCTGGTCAGAGATTGACTTATTGGGTAATAATTGGTCATTAGGTCAAAAATTGATTATTTTGACCAAAATTGAATTTTTGGTCAAAAGTTGACTCGTTGGGCTAATGGGATTGTCATTGTGTTAGAAATTGACCATTTTGACAAAAAGTTGACTTTTTTGTCAAAAGTTAATCTATTGGGTCAATGCGTTGGTCATTGGGTCAAGGATTGACCATTTTTACTAATGTTAACTTTTTTGTTAGAGTTTGACTTACTGGGTCAATAATTGGTCATTAGGTCAAAAAATGACTATTTTGACAAAAATTGACTTTTTGGTCAAAAGTTGACCTATTAGGTTAATGGGTTGGTCATTGGTCAAGGATTGACCATTTCGACCAAAGTTGACTTTTTGGTCAAAAGTTGACCTATTGGGTCAGTGGGTTGGTCAATTGGTCAAGGATTGACCATTTTGACCAAAGTTTACTTTTTAGTTAGGGATTGACTTATTGGGTCAATAATTTGTCATTAAGGTAAAAATTGATTATTTTTTCAAAATTGATTTTTGGTTAAAAGTTGACTCGTTGGATTAATGGGGTGGTCATTGCTTCAGAAATTGACCATTTTGATCAAAGTTGGCTCTTTGGTCAAAAGTTGACCTATTTTGGTCAATGAGGTGGTCATTAGGTAAAAAATTGATAATTTTGACCAAAATTGACTTTTTGGTCAAAAGTTGACCTATTATGTTAATAGGTTGGTCATTGGGTCAAGAATTAAACATTTTGGCCAAAGTTGACTTTTAGGTTAAAAGTTGACATTTTGGGCCAATGGGTTGATCATTGGGTCAGAAATTGACCATTTTGACCAAAGTTGACTTTTTGGTCAAAAGTTGACCTATTAGATCAATGGGTGGTCATTAGGTCAAAAATTGACCATCTTGACCAAAGTTGACTTTTTGGTCAAAAGTTGACCTATTGGGTCAATGGGTTGGTCATTGGGTTTAGGATTGACCATTTTCAACAAAGTTGACTTTTTTGGTAAGAGAGAGACTTATTGGTTCGATAATTGGTCATTTGGTTAAAAATTGACTATTTTGACTAAAATTGAATTTTTTGTCAAATCTTGATCCATTCGGTCAACGGGGTGGTCAATGGGTCAGAAATTGAGCATTTTGACCAAAGTTGACTTTTTGGTCAAAAGTTGACTTTTTTGTTCAATAAGTTAATTGGATCAAGAATTGACCATTTTGACCAAAGATGACTTTTTGTTCAAAAGTTGACTTATTGGTCAATGGGTTGGCCATTGAGTAAAAAATTGACTCTTTTGACCAAATTTGACTTTTTGTCAAACATTGACCTATTTTATCAATGGGTTAGTCATTAGGTCATTAGGTAAAAAATTAACTGTTTGACCAAAATAGACTTTTTGGTCAAAATTTGACCTATTGGTTCAATGGGTTGGTCATTGGGTTAAGGATTGATCATTTTGACCAAAGTTAACTTTTTGGTCAAAAGTTAACCTATTAGGTCAATGGGTTGGTCATTGGGACATAGATTGACCATTTTGGCCAAAGTTGACTTTGTGATCAGAGATTGGCGTACTAGGTCAATAATTGGTCATTAGGTCAAAAATTAACTATTCTGATCAAAATTGACTTTTTGGTCAAACGTTGACCTATAGGGTCAATAAGTTGGTCATTGGGTTAAGAATAAACCATATTGACCCAAGTTAACTTTTTGGTCAGAGAATGACTTATTGAGTCAATAATTGGTCATTATGTTAAAAATTGATTATTTTGACCAAAATTAAATTTTTTTTCAAAAGTTGTCCCATTAGATCGATGGAGTGGTCATTATTTCATAAATTGACCATTTTGACCAAAGTTGTCTTTTTTGTCGAAAAGATGACTGTTAGGTCGATGGGTTGATCATTGGGTCAAGGATTGATCATTTTGACAAAAGTTGACTTTTTGGTCAAAAGTTAACCTATTAGGTTAATGGGTTGGTCGTTGAGATAAGCACTAACCATTTTGATCAAAGTTGGCTTTTTGGTCTGAAATTGGCTTACTGCGTCAATAATTGGTCATAAGATCAAAAGTTAACTATTTGGATAAAAATTTACTTGTTGGTCAAAAGTTGACTTATTGGGACAATGAGTTGGTCATTGGGTCAAGGATTGAGCATTTTGACCAAAGTTGACTTTTTGGTCAGAGATTGACTTATTGGATCAATAATTGGTCATTTGTCAAAAATTCATTATTTTGACCAAAATTAGATTTTTGGTTAAAAGTTGACCTATTGGGTCAATGGGATTGCCATTGTGTCAGAAATTGTTCATTTTGACCAAAGTTGTGTTTTTGGTCAAAAGTTCACCTATTTAATTCAATGAGGTGGTCATTAGGTAAAAAATTAACTGTTTTGACCAAAATTGACTTTTTGGTCAAAAGTTGATCTATTGGGTCAATGGGTTGGTCATTGCGTCAAAGATTGACAATTTTGGCCTAAGTTGACTTTTTGGTCAAAAGTTGACCTATTAGGTCAACGGGATGGTCATTAGGTCAAGGATTGACCATTATCACCAATGTTGACTTGTAGGTCAAAAGTTGACCTATTGGCTCAATAATTGGTAATTAGGTAAAAAATTATTTATTTTGACAAAAATTGACTTTCTGGTTAAAAGTTGATCTTTTGGTTCAGTGGGTTGTCGTTGGGTCAGCGAATTACCATTTTGTCCAAAGTTGACTTTTTGGTCAAAAGTCGGTCTATTGGGTCAATGGGTTGGTCGTTCGGTCATGGATTGACCAAAGTTGACTTTTTGGTCATAGATTGACTTATTCGGTCAAAATTTGGTCATTAGGTCAAAAATTGACTATTTTGACCAAAATTTACTTTTGTTCAAAAGTTAACTTATTGGATCATTGAGTTGCTCAATGGGTCAAGCATTGACCATTTTGACCAAAGTTGACATTTTGGTCAAAAGTTGACAAATTGGATCAATGGGTTGGTCATTGGGTCACAAATTGACTATTTTGACCAAATTTGACTTTTTAGTCAAAAGTTGACCTATTGGGTCAATGGGTGGTCATTAGTAAAAAATTGTCTACTTTGACCAAAGTTGACTTTTTGGTCAAAAGTTGACCTGTTGGGTCAATGCGTTAGTCATTGGGTCAACGATGACCTTTTTTACCAATGTTGACTTTTTGGCCAGAGATTGACTTATTTGATCAATAATTGGTCATTAGGTGAAAAATTGACTATTTTGACCAAAATTAAATTTTTGGTTAAAAGTTGACCCTTTGGATAGATGGGCTGGTCATTAGGCCAGATATTGACCATTTTGATTAGAGTTGACTTTTTGGTCAAAAGTTGACCTATTAGGTCAATGGGTTGGACATTGGGTCAAGGTTTAACCATTATAACCAAAGTTGACGTTTTGGTCAGAGATTGACTTATTAGGTCAATAATTGGTTTTTAGGTTAAAAAATGACTATTTTGACCAAAATTGACTTTTTTGTTCAAAATTTGATCTATTTGATCAATGGGTTTGTCATTGGGTCAAGAATTGACCATTTTGACCAAAGTTGACATTTTGGTAAGAAGTTGACCTATTGGGTCAATGGGTTGGTCATTGGGTCAAGGATTGACTATTTTGACCAAAATGGACTTTTTGGTATGAGATTAACTTATTGTGTCCATAATCGGTCATTAGGTCAAAAATTCACTATTTTGACCCACACTTACTTTTTGGTCAAAAGTTGACCTATTGGGTCAATAGGTTAGTTAATGGCTTGGTCATTGGTTCAAGGAATGACCATTTTGACAAAAATTCACTATTTGGTCAAAAGTTGAACTATTGGGTCAATGAGTTAGTCATTGGGTCAAGGATTGACCATTATGACCAAAGTTGACTTTTTGGTCAGAGATTGACTTATTGGGTCAATAATTGGTCATAAGTTGAAAAAATGACTATTTTGACAAAAATTGACCTTTTGTTGAAATTTGACCTATTTGGTCGATGGGTTTGTCATTGGATCGAGAATTGATCATTTTGACCAAAGTTGACTTTTTGGTATGAAGTTGACTGTTAGATTGATGGGTTGGTCATTGTTCATGGATTAGACTATTTTGACCAAAGTTGACTTTTTGGTCGAAATTGACTTATTGGGTCGATAATGGGTCATTAGGTCGAAAATTGACTATTTTGATCCACACTTACCTTTTGTTCAAAAGTTGATCTTTTGGATCAACGGGTTGGTCGATGAGTTGTCATTGGGTCGAGGAATGACCATTTTAACCAAAGTTGACTGATTGGTCGAAAGATTAACTATTATGTCGATGGATTGGTCATTGGGTCAAGGATTGACCATTATGACCAAAATTGTCTTTTGGTCGGAGATTGACATATTGGGTCAATAATTGGCCATTAGGTCAAAAAATGACTATTTTGACCAAAATTTACTTTTTGTTCAAAATTTGACCTATTTGCTCAATGGGTTGGTCATTGGGTCAGAAATTGACCATTTTGACCAAAGTTGACTTTTTGGTCAAAAGTTGACCTATTGGGGCAATAGGTGGTCATTAGGTCAAAAATTAACTATTTTGACCAAAATTGACTTTTGGTCACAAGTTGACCTATTAGGTTAATGTGTTGGTCATTGGGTCAAGGATTGACCATTTTGACCAAAGTTGACTTTTTGGTCAAAGATTGACTTATTGGGTCAATAATTGGTCGTTAGGTCAAAAATTGACAATTTTGACGAAAATTGAATTTTGGTCAAAAACTGACCCATTGGGTCAACGTGGTGGTTTTTGGGATAGAAATTGAACATTTTGATTAAAGTTAACTTTTTGGTCAAAAGTTGACCTATTGGGTCAAAGGGTTGGTAACTGGGTTAGAAATTGACCATTTTGACCAAAGTTGACTTTTGCTCAAAAGTTGACTTCAGTGGGTCGATGGGTGGTCATTAAGTTAAAAATTGACTATTTTGACTAAAATTGACTTTTAAGTCAAAAGTTGACCTATTGGGTCAATGAGTTGGTTAATGGGCTAAGGATTGGTCATTTTGACCAAAGTTGATGTTTTAGTCAAAAGTTGACATATTAGGTCAATGGGTGGTCATTAGGTCAAAAATTGGTTATTTTGACCAAAGTTGACTTTTTGGTCGAATATGTGCTCATTAGGTAAAAAATGGACTATTTTGACCAAAGTTGACTTTTTGGTGAAAAGTTGATCTATCGGGTCAATGGGTTAGTCATTGGGTCAAGGACTGACAATTTTGACCAATGTTAACTTTTTGGTTAAAAGTTAACCTATTGGGTCAATTTGTTTGTCATTTGGTTAAGGATTGACCATTCTCGCGAAAGTTGAAATTTAGGTCAAATGTTGACCTATTGGGTCAATAATTGGTGATAAGGTCAAAAATTGAGTATTTTGACTAAAATAAATTTTTTGGTCAAATGTTAATCTATTGGGTCAGTGGGATGTCATGGGTCAAGGATTGATCAATTTGACCAAAGTTAACTTTTTCGTCAAAAGTTGACCTATTGGGTCAGTGGGTTGTCATTGGGCCGACGATTGACCATTTTGACCAAATGTTAACTTTTATGTCAGAAATTGACTTATTGGGTCAATAATTGGTCATTTGGTCAAAAATTAACTATTTTAACCAAAATTGACTTTTTGGTCAAAAGTTAACCTATTGGGTCATTGGGTCAAGGATTGACATTTTTACCGATGTTAACTTTTTTGTGAAAATTTGACCTATTGGGTAAATGGGTTGGTCATTAGGTCAAGGATTCACCATTTTTACTAAAGTTGAGTTTTTGGTCAGAGATTGACTTATTGGGTCAATAATTGGTCATTAGGTCAAAAATTGACTATTTTGACCAAAGATAACTTTTTAGTCAAAAGTTGACATGATGGGTGAATGGGTGGTCATTAAGTCAAAAATTGACTATTTTGACCAAAGTTAACTTTTTAGTCAAAAGTTGACCTATTGGGTCAATGAGTTGGTCATTGGGTCAAGGATTGATCTTTTTGACCAATGTTGACGTTTTAGTCAAAAGTTGACATATAGGGTCAATGGAATTGTCATTGGGTAAAAAATTGACTATTTTGACCAAAATTGACATTTTGGTCAAAAGTTGGCCAATTGGGTCAAAGGGTTTGTATTTGGTTAAGGATTGACCATTTTGACCAAAGTTGACCTTTTGGTCACAAATTTACTTATTCGGTCAATTATTGGTCATTTGGTAAAAAACTAACTATTTTGACCAAAATTGACTTTTTAGTCAAAAGTTGAGCTATTGGGTCAATAGGTTGGTCATTGGGTCAAGGATTGATCATCTTGACAAAAGTTAACATTTTGGTAAAAATTTGACTCTATTGGGTTAATGTTTTGATATTAGGTCGAGAATTAACCATTTTATCTAAAGTTAACTTTTTGGTCAAATGTTGATCTATTGGGTCAATGGGTTGGTCATTGGGTCAAAGATTGACCATTTTGACCAATGTTGACTTTTTGGTCACAGATTGACTTATTCGGTTAATCATTGGTCATTAGATAAAAAATTAACCATTTTGAACAAAATTGACTTTTAGGCCAAAAGTTGACCTCATTGGGTCAATGGGTATATCATTGGTTGAAGGATTGACCATTTTGACTACAGTTGACTTTTTTGTCAAACGTTAACCTATTGGGTCAATTATTTGGTCATTGGGTCAATGATTGACCATTTTCCCCAAAGTTGACTTTTAGGTCAAAAGTTGATCTATTGGGTCAATAATTGGTCAGTTGGTTAAAAATTGACTTTTTAAGCAAAATTGACTTTTTGGTCTACACTTTATCTTTGGGTTAGTGGGATTTCATTGTGTCAAGGATTAATCATTTTAACGAAAGTTGACTTTTTGGTCAGAAGTTGACCTATTGGGTCAATGATTTGGTCGTTGGGTTAAGGATTGACCATTTTGACCAAAGTTGACTTTTTGGTCAGAGATTGACTTATTCGGTCAATAATTGGTCATTATGTAAAAAATTGACTATTTTGACCAAAATTGATTTTTTGTTCAAAAGTTGACATATTGGATCAATGAGTTTGTCATTGGGTAAACAATTGACCATTTTAACCAAAGTTGGCTTTTTACTCAAAAGTTTACCTATTGGGTCAAAGGGTTGGTTAGTTGGCCACTAATTGACTATTTTGACCAAAGTTGACTTTTTAGTCATAATTTGACCTTTTGGGTCAATAGGTGATCATTAGGTCAAAAATTGTCTACTTTTACCAAAGTTGACTTTTTGGTCAAAAGTTGACTTATCGAGTCAATGGGTTAGTCATTGGGTCAAGGATTGACCATTTTGACCAAAGTTGACTTTTTGGTCAGAGATTGACTTATTTGGTCAATAATTGGTCATAAGGTCGAAATCGGCAATTTTGACCGAAATTGAATTTTGGTCGAAGTTGACTTATTGTGTCGATGAGGTGGTCATTGTGTCAGAAATTGACCATTTTAACCAGAGTTGACTTTTTGGTCAAAAGTTTATATATTGGGTCAATGGGGTGGTCATTAAGTCAAAAATTAACTATTTTGACAAAAATTGACTTTTTGGTAGAAAGTTGACTTATTCAGACAATGGGTTGTTCATGAAAATTATGACCAAAGTTGATTTCTAGGTCAAAAGTTGACCAATTGGGTCAATCAGTTGGTCATTGGGTCATGGATTGACCATTTTGACCAAAGTTAACTTTTGGGTCACAAATTGACATATACGGTCAATAATTGGTCATTAGGTAAAAAAGTGAATATTTTGACCAAAATTAACTTTTTTTTTGTCAAAGTTGATCTATTGGGTCAATAGGTTAGTCATTGAGTCAAGGATTGATCATTTTGACAAATTTTGACTTTTTGGTAAAATTTTGACCTATTGGGTCAATGGGTTGGTCGTTGGGTCAGACATTGTCCATTTTGTCCAAAGTTGAGTTTTTGGTCAAAAGTTAACCTATTGGGTTAATGGGTTTGTCATTGGGTGAAGGATTGACCATTTTCACCAAAGTTGTCATTTAGATCAAAAGTTGACCTATTGGGCCAATAATTGGTCATGGGTCAATAATTGAGTATTTTGACCAAAATTGACTTTTTGGTCAAAAGTTGATCTATTGGGTCTGTGGGATGTCATTGGGTCAATGATTTGTCATTTTGACCAAAGTTGACTTTTTGGTCAAAAGTTGACTATTGGGTCAATTGTTTGGTCGTTGGGTTAAGGATTGATCATTATGACCAAAGTTGGCTTTTTGGTCAGAGATTCACTTATTGGGTCAATAATTGGTCATTAGGTTAAAAATTGTCTATTTTGTCCAAAATTCACTTTTTGTTCAAAAGTTGACTTATTAGATTGAGTATTGACCATTTTGATTGAAGTTAACTTTTTGGTGAAAACTTGACCTATTAGTTGAATGGGTTGGTCATTGGGTCAACGAATCAACATTTTTACCAAAGTTGACTTTTTGGTCGGTGATTGACTTATTGGGTCAATAATTGGTCATTAGGTCAAAAATTGACTATTTGGACCAAAGTTGATTTTTTGTCGAAAGTTGACATATTGGGTCGATGGGTTAGTCATTGGGTCAAGGATTGACCATTTTGACCGAAGTTGGCTTTTTGTCGAAGATTGACTTATTTGAACAATTTTTGGTCATAGGTCAAAAGTTGACTTTTTTACCAAAATTGAAATTTTAGTCAAAAGTTGACTTATTGTGTCAATGGGGTGGTCAATGTATTAAAAATTGACCATTTTAACCAGAGTTAACTTTTTAGTCAAAAGTTGACCTAAGGGTCAATGGGGTGGTCATTAGGTCAAAAAATGACTATTCTGACCAAAATTGACTTTTTAGTCAAAAGTTTTCCTATTGGGTCAATGCGTTGGTCATTGGGTCAAGGATTGACCATTTTAACCAAAGTTGATTTTTGGACAAAAGTTGACCAATTGGGTCAATGGGTTGGTCATTGGGTCAGGGATTGACCATTTTGACCAAAGTTCACTTTTTGGTCATAGATTGACTTATTCGGTAAATAATTGGTCATTAACTCAAAAATTAACAATTTTGAGCAAATTTAGTTTTTGGTTAAAAGTTGACCATTGGGTCGATAGGTTGGTCATTGGGTCGAGAATTGATCATTCGACGAAAGTTGACTTTTTGGTAAAAATTTGACCTATTAGATCGATGTTTTGGTCATTAGGTCGAAATTGACCATTTTTACCAAAGTTGACATTTTTGTCAAAAGTTGACCTATTAGGTTTATGGGTTTGTCATTGTGTCGAGGATTGACCATTTTGACCAAAGTTGTCTTTTTGGTCAAAAATTGACCTATTGGGTCAGTGGGTTGGTTAGTGGGTCAGAAATTGACATTTTAACTAAAGTTGACTATTTGGTCAAAAGTTGACCTATTAGGTCAATGGGGGGTTGTTAGGTTAAAAATTGATTATTTTGACCAAAATTTACTTTTTTGGTCGAAAGTTGACCGATTAGGTCGATGGTTATGTCATTGTAAGATGACCATTTTGACCAAAATTGACATTTTGGTCGAAAGATAATCTGATCGGGTCGATGAGTTGGTCATTGGGTCAAGGATTGACCATTTTGACAAAAATTGACATTTTGGTCTAAAGTTTATCTATTGGGTCAATGGTCAATGAGTTGGTCATTGGGACAAAAATTGACTTTTTCGTCAAAAGTTGATCTATTGGGTCAATGGGACATTGGGTCAGAAATTGACCAATTTGACAAAATTTGACTTTTTGCTCAAAAGTATATATTAGGTCAATTGGGTTGTCATTAAGTAAAAAATTGACAGTTTTGACTAAAATTAACATTTTGGTTAAAGTTGACATATTATGTCAATGAGTTTGTCATTATGTCAAAAATTGACATTTTTTACCAAAATTTACTTTTAGGTCGAAAGTTGACTCTTCGGGTCGATGTGTTGATCATTGGGTCGAGGATTGATCATTTTGACCAAAGTTGACTTTTTTGTCGATAGTTGACCTATTGGGTCGATGGGTTGGTTATTAGGCGAAACGATTGATCATTTTGACCAAACGTTGAATTTTAAGTCGAGAGATTGACTTATTGGGTCAATAATTGGCCGGTTGGTCAAAAATTAACTATTTTAACCAAAATTGACTTTCTAGTCGATAATTGACCTATTAGGTCATTGGGTCGAGGACTAACCATGTTGAATGAAGTTAAGCTGTTTGGTTAAAAATTGATTTATTGAGTCGATGGTTTGGTCATTGGGTCATGGATTGACCATTTAGACCAAAGTTGACTTTTTGCTCAAAAGTTGACCTATTTGGTCGATGGGTTAATGATTGTCCATTTTGACCAAAGTTTACGTTTTGGTCGAAGATTGACTTATTGTGTCGATAATTGGTTATTAGGTTAAAAATTGATAAATTTGACCAAAATTGACCTTTCGGTAGAAAGTTGATATATTGGGTCGAAAGTTCGAGTTGGTCATTAGGTCAACGATTGACCGATTCGACCAAAGTTGATTTTTGGTCGGAGATTGAGTCGATTGGTTAAATAATTGGTCATTAGGTCGAGGATTGGTTATTTTGACCAAATTTGACGTTTTCGTCGCGAGATTAACTTATTGGGTCGATATTTGGTCATTAGGTAAAAAATGGACTATTTTGACCAAAACCGACCTATTAGGTCAATGGGTTGTTCATTGGGTTAAGGAATGACCATTTTGATTAAAGTTGACTTTTTGGTCGGAGATTGACTTATTGGATTAATAATTTATCATTACGTCGAAATTTGATTATTTTGACCAATATTAAAGTTTCGGTCAAAAGTTGACCCTTTGGAGCAATGGGCACCTTTTTTAGGTCGGAAATTGACCATTTCGACCATAGTTGACCTTTTGGTCAAAAGTTGACTATAGAGTCGATGGGGTGGTCATTAGGTCGAAAAATTAACTATTTTGACCAAAATTAACTTTTTACTCAAAAGTTGACATATTGAGCTAATGGGTTGGTCATTGGGTCGAAGATTGACCATATTGACCAAAGTTGACTTTTTGGTCGAAATTTGACCTATTGGGTCGATGGGTTGGTCATTTGGTCAAGGATTAACAATTTTGATTAAAGTTGATTATTTTGATCAAAAGTTGACATTTTGGGTCAATGGGTTGGTCATTGGGTCAAGGATTGATCATTTTGACCAAAGTTGACCTATTGAGTCAATGGGTTGGTCGTTGGGTCAGAAATTGACCAATTTAACCAAAGTTGACCTATTAAGTCAATTGTATGGTAGATCAAAAATTGACTTTTTTGTTCAAATTGATCTTTTGATCGAAAGTTCACGATTGGGTGAATAGGTTGGTCATTAGGTCAAGGATTGAGCATTTTAACCAAAGTTGACTTTTAGTTCAAAAGCTGACCTATTGGATCAATGGGTTAGTCATTGGGTCAGAAATTGACCATTTTAAACAAAGTTGACTTTTTGGTCAAAAGTTGACCTACTGGGTCAGTGAGGCGGTCATATGTCAAAAAATCACTATTTTGACGAAAATTATATTTTTGGTCAAAAGTTGTCATATTTGGTCAATGAGTTGGTCATCTGGTTAAGATTTGACAATTTTGACCATAGTTAACTTTTTGGTCAAAAGTTGACTTATTGGGTCAATGAGTTAGTCATTGGGTCAAAAATTGACCATTTTGACCAAAGTTTATTTTTTGGTCAAAAGTAGACCTTTTGGTCAATAGTTGACCTTTTGGGTTAATTGGGTGATCATTAGGTCAAAAATTGACTTTTTTAGTCAAAAGTTGACCTATTGGTCAAAGAGTTCGTCATTAGGTTAAGGATTGACCATTTTGACCAAAGTTGACTTTTTGACTAAAAGTTGACCTATTGGGTCAATGGGTTGGTCATTGGGTCAAAAATTGATCATATTAACCAAAGTTGAGTTTTTAGTCAAAAGTTGACCTATTGGGTCAACGGGGTGGTCATTAGGTTATAAATTGAAAATTTTAATCAAAAGTTGACCTATTGGATCAATGGGTTGGTCTTCGGGTCAATGATTGACCATTTTGACCAAATTTTACTTTTTTGTCAAAAGTTAACCTATTGGGTCAATGGGTTGGTCATTGTGTAAATGATTGTCCATTTTGACTAATGTTGAATTTTTTGTCCGAGATTTACTTATTGGGTCAACAATTGGTTATTTTGTCAAAAATTGCCTACTTTGACCAAAATTGACTTTTTAGTTAAAAGTTGACCTATTGGGTCAATGAGTTGGTCATTGTGTTAAGGATTAACCATTTTGACCCAAGTCGACGTTTTGGTCAAAATTTAACCTTTTGGGTCAATGGGTGGCGATTGGGTCATAAATTGACAATTTTGACCAAAGTTGGCTTTTTGGTTAAAAGTTGACTTATTTGGTCAATTTAGTGGTCATTAGATAAAAAATTGACTATTTTGACCAAATGTGACTTTTTGGTCAAAAGTTGACATATTGGGTCAATGCGTTAGTCGTTGGGTCAAGGATTGACCATTTTGACTAAAGTTGACTTTTTAGTCAAAAGTTGACCTATTAGGTCAATGATTGACCATTATAACCAAAAGTTGATTTTTTAGTCAGAGATTGACTTATTGTGTCAATAATTAATCATTCAATTAAAAATTAATTATTTTGACCAAAATTATATTTTGGTCAAAAGTTGACCCTTTGGGTCAATGGGGTGGTCATTGTGTCAGAAATTGACCATTTTGAAGGAAGCTGACTTTTGGTCAAAAACCTATTGGGTCAATGGGTTGGTCATTAGGTCGAGAATTGACCATTTTGACCAAACTTGACTTTCTTATCAAAAGTATACCTATTGGGATAATGGGTTGGTCATTAGGTTAAGGATTGAACATTTTGACCAAAGAAGACTTTTTGGTCAAAAGTTGACCTATTGGGTCAATGAGTTGGTCATTAGTTCAAGGATTAACTATTTTGACCAAAACTGACATTTTGGTCAAAAGTTGACATACTGGGTCAATGGGTTGGTAATTAAGTCAAAACGTAGCCAACGCCATAACCCTTATCATTATAAGATCTCGCCGGGGCGAGCAGATAATCAAACAGAGTCAGGAGTTCGAGGGATTTCTCTCCCGAATCAGAAACAACCATCCTAGGATAAGCAGCCCCTAGCCTACCCTTCGGAGCCTCGGTCTTCTTTTCTTCCACGATCTTTTCCTCCTTCTGGGGCGGTTCTTCAATCGCAAGTGATAGTGTTGGATCGACAGGTTTCAAAATCTGAGTTGAAGCGCGTACCGAAGTGGTCTGGATGTGATCCAAAATTTTCTTCGATGATCTTGTCCAGACAGTACTCCATCCATCATCAGTCGTGTATGGGTTTATCGGAACAATGGGATCCATTGAAATAACATTGACGGAACCTCCTTTCTGGGGTTCCTTCATGTATTCCTTTGGGATCGTTATGTTCCCTCTCTGGAGATTGTCATCAAGCCAACTCTTGAAAGTGATGCAATCCTCTATCTTGTGTCCGAGCATCTGGTGGTAAGGACAATAGTTTGGATGATCTTTCTTATTGACTTCCTCCGGGTTCTTGGGCTCTGGCAGCTGAAAATCCGGTGTCTTCATTAAGCTGCGGAACATCTTCTCTTCTGCTTCAGTTTTGAATGGATATTCTCTATTTAGAAGTTCTCTTAAGGTACGCGATGAACGAGGCAATTGTTCATAATGCTGAGGCGACTGATAGCTCGGACGAGGTTGCTGATAGCCCTGGTAAGGTTGTTGATAGCCCTGCTGAGGTTGCTGATGAGTCTGTTGCGGTGGTTGATAACTAGGTTGTGGCCGCTCTGACTGTATCTGAACCGGCTGCTTTCCCTTATCTACTGCCGCGACGATTCCAGATTTCATTTCGAATGTTTTCACGGGCTTTTGTTTATCATTCTTGTCCATGAAACTTAACTATTTTGCCTCCTCTTGTAAGCTCCCGGCCTTACTAAGCAACTTCTTGAAAGTCTTGATTGTAAATCCTTTAAGGAGAAGTGTTATCGGGCCATGGATACTTTTAAGTAGGATCTCGACTGCATGTTGTTCTTGACGCTGTGGTTCACACTTCATGCTTAAGTTTCTCCATCGAAGTATGTAATCCACTAAAGTCTCGTTCGGCTTTTGTTGCTCCACCACTAGATCACCGATAGTGATGTGGTGTCGAGCCACGACAAACCGTTTAACGAAGAGAATCTCTAGTTACGAAAAGGTCTTTGCTTGAGCCGTTCGGCAGTCGCGTACCATTCAAAGGCAATCCACGACAAGCTGGCGACGAACGCGTCGGAAGAGTAAAGCGTCACTCCCACCGGCATTGCAGCAACTAGCACGAAAATGTGCAATGTGCTGCCGAGGGTTTCCCGTCCCATCAAAAGTCTTAAATAGAGGCGGTACGAAGCCTTTCGGGTATTGGACTGCATCGAACTCTTCGGGGTAAGGTCTACCCGTCTGAATAGATGCTCCACTTCTAGATTGTACTAGGGGTTCTCGCACCTGCTGTTCTACCATGCTCTTAATGTCATTTTCTGGAATCATGCTTTGTGCAGGATCTTTCTTTGGTTGTTCGTCTCCGTTGACGGTTGTGATCTCTTTTCCTCCATCTGCAATATGGATAATTTCTGGGGGTGTCTCTTTCTGAGGTTGTACCTGACTCTGGAGAAAGGCTAAGGCAGCAGCTATCTCTTCCATCCTCTTTGCCATCTGGGAAATTGTGTCATCTCTTTCCCGAAGCTGTGCCCTCATTACTTCCGGTTCATCTCTTTCCGCAGCTGCTGGAGCACCTTGTGAAGAGGATGATGCTCGCGTCTCAACCATGTTGATCTCGGCATACTCCTCATCCATGAACTTTGTTGAGTCAATTTCATCCTCTAGTTTTTCTTCTCTTTCTTTTGTAAATCGTCGGATGTCGGTCCTTAACTTGTCCATGGCATCCTCTAGTGGCCTTTTCCACACGGTCTCGCAGCTGTCTCGTGACGGTTGTTGAACTTCCTTTTCGGGAGTCCCCTTTATTACAGTAGTACTTTCTTCTGATTCAATTCTCCTGACGAGACTTTTCTTCTCAGGACATTTTTTTGGTCTTAGCTCGCCAGTAGAAGGTTGCCATACCATCCTTCTAGCAGCCGGAAGCTTAGGACCGGATGATCTGTCGGTTATATGCTGGAAGGTGGTTTCCGCCTTAATTTGTAGACCCGATACAACAATGGGTGAACTGGCTTTTATCTTCTTCTTTGGTTTATCTGTGGCAGCAACAGGCTCTATTCGCGGTCCGAGGCGGGATTTAGGTGGCACCCGTCCTATCCTTCTTAAGTTTTCTGACACATGGCATCTTTCTTTCTTTGCCAATCTTTCCATCACAGCTTGCAGTCCAGCCAATGGCGTATTCTTATCCCTTTTCCTCTTGTAATTGCTCTAGTACGCAGGTCGGGGTAATGCAGCGGCGATCCTACGGACATTCTCTTCATCTGATGCGGCAGAGAGAGGGTGAAACCTGCTCCCTTCCAACAAAGGTATATACTCAGGCAGTTCTTCTCTTTCCTCAGGAATTTCTTCTAGAAAAGTAACTTCAGAAGCTCTGGCTTTCTCGATCTTGGTGATCTTTCTGCTTCTATTTCTTCTTTGAGTCCGAGTTAGGGGTGCAACTCTTGAACTAGACCCAATCTAAAAAACAGATGGTATTGTAGCAAAATCTGTACCCTCTACGGTAACAGGCTCATCACAGACTTGGATTTCCTTCCCCTTCAGTTTGGCAGAAGTCGGGGTAGGTGCAGAGATGACTAGATCGGTGGGGGTAGAGACAACAGTCCTCCTACGAACATTAGTACTTCTTTCAGCTGGAACCCTTTGTAGGGGAGGGAATTCTTGAGTCGATTTCAAGTTGAACTCAATCACATGTTTCTCAGTTTCTGACACTTTGTCCATTAGTGTGAAGAGAGTGACATCAGCGAACTTGACATCTGTGTTGTCGAATCCTTGTCTGAAATGGATGATTCCATTGTCGGGCAGCTCATCCTTGTAAACGGCAAAGTCCATTCCATTGGTGTAGGAGAAGATTAACTTTGGGGCAGTCATTTTCTGCAGGGCAGATTCCGAATGTCAGTCCCGAATTATGCTTCATTTCGTCGTAAAGTTTAGGACGAAAAAGAAAGAGTCTGAACACATTTTCGTTTATCTTAGTGTATTTGGGGTTTTTAAAAGAGATTGTTTATTAGGAGGTTATTTATTAGCAGGTTCGTTTGTTAGAAATAAAACGATTAAAGGAAAAAGGTTATAGAAAAGGTAAAGGGCCTGATTTAGAATTAAAAAGGAAAAGAATGTCTTATGCAAGACTTCCCGACTCGAAGGAGCGCTCCTAAACTAACACCTATTGGGGGTCCACCCCACCTCAGAAAAGAGATAAAAGGATCTCAGAACCTCTCCGTTTAGGGGTGTCTAAACAGTGGCTCCTAAATTCAAGAGGAGTTGGCTATACTCGTTCAAGACAGAAATGAATGGGGTATTCCAACGGAAGAATGGTAGTTTTGCTCCACAAGGGATATGGACTCACTATCGATTTATTAAAGTAAAACCATCTAATCAAAAATGGAGAGAGGAACGGGTCCCCAGCGGAGTCGCCGGGAGTTGTCGGCATATTTTTAGGTTAAGTGTTTTGAAAAGTGGTCGCCTACAGAAATTGTCGGCGAATTTTCATATTTTTAAATTTAATTTAAATATATATATAATTTGGAAAGTAGCGTTTGATTTTTGAAAATGATTTTAAGTTTGAAAGTTTTAATATATGAAATTTAATTTAAATATACTCGTTCAAGACAGAAATTGACAATTCGACCAAAACTAACCTTTTGGTCAAAAGTTGACCTATTGGTCAAAAGTTGACCTATTGGTCAAAAGTTGACCTATTGGGTCAATGAGTTGGTCGTTGGGTCAAGGTTTGACCATTTTGACCAAAGTTGACTTTTTGGTCAAAAGTTGACCTATTGGGTCAATGGGTTGGTCATTGAGTAAAAGATTGACAATTTCGACCAAATCTGACTTTTTGGTCAGAGGTTGAATTATTGGGTCAATAATTGGTCATTCGATCAAAAAATGAATGTTTTCACTAAAATTTAATATTTGGTCAAAAGTTGACCCATTAGGTTAATTGGGTGGTCATTATGTCAGAAATTGACCATTTTGACCAAACTTGTCTTTTTTGTCAAAGGTTGACCTATTGGGTCAATGGGTTGGTCATTGGGTCAGAAATTGACAATCTTGACCCAACTTGACTTTTTTGTCAAAAGTTGACCTATTGAGTCAATGGGGTGGTCTAGGTAAAAAATTGACTATTTTGACCACAATTGAATTTTTGGTCAAAAGTTGACCTATTGGGTCAATGGGTTGGTCAATTGGTCATTACGTCAAAAATTGATTATTTTGACCAAAATTGAATTTTTTGTTAAAAGTTGACCTGTTGGGTCAGTGGGGTAGTCATTGTGTCAGAAATTGAGCATTTTGAACAAAGTTGGCTTGTTGGTCAAAAGTTGACATATTTAGGGCAATAAGGTGGTTATTAGGTCAAAAATTGACAATTTTGACCAAAACTGACTTTTTATTCAAAAGTTGACATGTTGGGTTTAATAGGTTAGTCACTTGGTTAAGAATTGATCATTTTGACCAAAATTGATTTTTTGGTCAAAAGTTGACTTATTGGGTCAATGGGTTAGTCATTGGGTAAAAAGTTAACCATTTCGACCAAAGTTGACATTTTGGTCAAAAGTTGACCTATTTGGTCAATGAGTTGGAAATTCGGTCATAGATTGACCATTTTGACGAAAGATGACTTTTTGGTCAAAAGTTGACCTATTGGGTTAATGAGTTGGTCATTGGGTCAAAAATTGATCTTTTTTACCAAAGTTGACTTTTTGGTCGAAAGTTGACTATTAGATTGATGGGTGGTCATTAAGTCGAAATTGATTATTTTGACAAAAATTGACTTTTTGGTGAAAATTTGACGTATTGGGTCACGTGGGTTTGTCATTTGGTCGATGATTGACCATTTGGACCGATTGATTTTTGGTCAGAGATTGACTTATTAGATTGATAATTGATCATTAATTCAAAAATTGACTATTTTGACCAAAATAGACTTTTTGGTCAAAAGCTGACCTATTAGGCAAATGGGTTGGTCATTGGGTCAAGGATTAATCATTTTGACCAAAGTTGACTTTTCAGTCAAAAGTTGAACTATTGGGTTAATGGGTTGGTCATTGGGTCAAGGATTGACCATTTTAACCAAAGTTGACTTTTTGGTTATAGATTGGCTTGCAATGTCGATAGTTGGTCATTAGGTAGAAAATTGACAATTTTGACCATAATTGACTTTTTAGTCAAAAGTTGACTATTAGGTCGAAAGGGTTGTTGATTGGGTCAAGGATTGACCATTTTGACCAAAGTAAACTTTTTAGTCAAAAGTTATCTTATTGGGTGAATGGGTTGGTCATTGGGTCAAGGATTGAGCATTTTGACCAAAGTTAACATTTTTGTCAGCGATTGACTTATTGGGTCAATAATTAGTCATTCGGTCAAAAATTGATTATTTTGCCAAAAATAAAATTTTTTGTCAAAAGTTGACCCATTTGGTCAGTGGGGTGGTCATTGTGTCAGAAATTGACCATTTTTACCAAAGTTGCCTTTTTGGTTAGAAGTTGACCTATTTAGGTCAATGAGGTAGTCATTAGGTCACAAATTGACAATTTTGACCAAAATTAACTTTTTGGTCAAAAGTTAATCTATTAGGTCAATGAGTTTGTCACTGGGTCGAGGATTGACCATTTTGGCAAAGTTGACTTTTTGTTTAAAAGTTGATCTATTAGATTGATGAGTTGGTCATTAGATCGATGATTGACCATTTTCACCAAAGTTGACATTTTGGTCGAAAGTGGACCTATTAGGTCGATAATTAGTCATTAGGTTAAAATTTGACTATTTTTACCAATTTTAACTTTTTAGTCGAAAGTTGATCTATTAGGTGATTGGGATGTCTTGGATCAAGGATTTACCATTTTGACAAAGTTGACTTTTTGATTAAAAGTTGACAAATTGGAGTTAATGGGTTGGTCATTGGTTCAAGGATTGACCATTATGACCAAAGTTAACTTTTTGACCAAAATTGACTTTTTGTTAAAAAATTGACCTATTGAATCAGTAAGTTGGTCATTGAATCAAGAATTGACCATTTTGACCAAAATTAACTTTTTGGTCAAAAATTGACCTCTTGGGTCAATGAGTTGGTCATTATGTCACAAATTGACCATTTTAACCAATGTTTACTCTTTAGTCAAAACTTGACCTATAGGGTTAATGGGTGGTCATTAAATCAAAAATTGACCATTTTGACCAAAGTTAACTTTTTGGTCAAAAGTTGACCTATTGGGTAATTGGGAGAGTTATTGGGTCAAGGATTGACCATTTGGACTAAAGTTGACTTTTTGGTCAGAGATTGACTTATATGGTCAATAATTGGTCATTATATAAAAAATTGACTACTTTAACCAAAACTGAATTTTCGATCAAAAGTTGACCTATTGGGTCAATGGGGTGGTCATTGGGTCAGAACTTGACCATTTTGACCAGAGTTGACTTTTTGTTCTAAAGCTGACCTATTGGGTCAATGGGTTGGTCATTAGGTCAAGGATTGATCATTTTGACACAACTTAACTTTTTGGTAAAAATTGACTCATTAGGTCGATTGGTTGGTACTTGCATAAGAAAAGGACCATTTTAACCAAAGTTGACATTTTGGTCGAAAGTTGATCTATTAGGTCGATGGGTATGCCATTGGGTCGAAGAATGACCATATTAGGCAAAGTTGGCTTTTTTGTTAGAGATTGACTAATTGGGTCGATAATTGGTCATTAGGTCGAAAATTGACTATTTTGACCAAAATAGACTTTTCGTTCGAAGTCGACCTTTTGGGTCAATAGGTTGATCATTGGGTCAAGGATTGATCATTTTGACCAAAGTTAAATTTTTGGTCAAAAGTTGACCTATTTAGTCAATGGGTTGGTCATTGGGTCAGAAATTGACCATTTTGAGCAAAGTTTATTTTTTGATCAAAAGTTGACCTATTGGGTTAATGGTGTGGTCATTAGGTAAAAAATTAACTATTTTGACCAAAATTGACTTTTTGGTCAAAAGCTGACCTATGGGGTCATTGGGTCAAGGATTGACCATCTTGACCAATGTTGACTTTTTGGTCAAAAGTTGACCTATTGGGTCAATGGGTTGGACATTGGGTCTAGGATTGACCATTTCGACCAAAGTTAACTTTTTGGTCAGGAGTTGACCTGTTGGGTCAATGGGTTGGTCATTGGGTCTAGGATTGACCATTTTGACCAAAGTTAACTTTTTGGTCAGAGATTGACTTACTGGGTCAATAATTGGTCATTAGGTCAAAAATTAACTATATTTTCCAAAATTGACTTTTTGGTCGAAAGTTGACCACTGGGTCAATGGGTTAGTCATTAGGTCAAGGATTGACCATTTTAACCAAAGTTTACTTTTTGGTCAAAAGTTGACCTTTTGGATTAATGTATTGGTCATTGGGTCAAGGATTGACCATTTTCACCAAAGTTGACTTTCTGGTCAGAGATTGACTTATTGGGTAATAATTGGTCATTAGGTCAAAAATTGATTATTTTGACCAAAATTGAATTTTTGGTCGAAAGTTGACTCGTTGGGCTAATGGGATTGTCATTGTGTTAGAAATTGACCATTTTGATAAAAAGTTGACTTTTTTGTCGAAAGTTAATCTGATAGATTCGATGCGTTGGTCATTGGGTCGAGGATTGACCATTTTTACTAATGTTAACTTTTTTGTTAGAGTTTGACTTACTGGGTCAATAATTGGTCATTAGGTCAAAAAATGACTATTTTGACAAAAATTGACTTTTTGGTCAAAAGTTGACCTATTAGGTTAATGGGTTGGTCATTGGTCAAGGATTGACCATTTCGACCAAAGTTGACTTTTTGGTCAAAAGTTGACCTATTGGGTCAGTGGGTTGGTCAATTAGTCAAGGATTGACCATTTTGACCAAAGATTACTTTTTAGTTAGGGATTGACTTATTGGGTCAATAATTTGTCATTAAGGTAAAAATTGATTATTTTTTACCAAAATTGATTTTTGGTTAAAAGTTGACCCGTTGGGTTAATGGGGTGGTCATTGCTTCAGAAATTGACCATTTTGATCAAAGTTGGCTCTTTGGTCAAAAGTTGACCTATTTTGGTCAATGAGGTGGTCATTAGGTAAAAAATTGATAATTTTGACCAAAATTGACTTTTTGGTCATAAGTTGACCTATTATGTTAATAGGTTGGTCATTGGGTCGAGAATTAAACATTTTGGCCAAAGTTGACTTTTAGGTTAAAAGTTGACATTTTGGGCCGATGGGTTGATCATTGGGTCAGAAATTGACCATTTTGACCAAAGTTGACTTTTTGGTCAAAAGTTGACCTATTAGATCAATGGGTGGTCATTAGGTCAAAAATTGACCATCTTGACCAAAGTTGATTTTTTGGTCAAAAGTTGACCTATTGGGTCAATGGGTTGGTCATTGGGTTTAGGATTGACCATTTTCAACAAAGTTGACTTTTTTGGTAAGAGAGAGACTTATTGGTTCGATAATTGGTCATTTGGTTAAAAATTGACTATTTTGACTAAAATTGAATTTTTTGTCAAATCTTGATCCATTGGGTCAACGGGGTGGTCATTGGGTCAGAAATTGAGCATTTTGACCAAAGTTGACTTTTTGGTCAAAAGTTGACTTTTTTGTTCAATAGGTTAATTGGATCAAGAATTGACCATTTTGACCAAAGATGACTTTTTGTTCGAAAGTTGACTTATTGGTCGATGGGTTGGCCATTGAGTAAAAAATTGACTCTTTTGACCAAATTTGACTTTTTGTCGAACATTGACTATTTTATCGATGGGTTAGTCATTAGGTCATTAGGTAAAAAATTAACTGTTTGACCAAAATAGACTTTTTGGTCAAAATTTGACCTATTGGTTCAATGGGTTGGTCATTGGGTTAAGGATTGATCATTTTGACCAAAGTTAACTTTTTGGTCAAAAGTTAACCTATTGGGTCAATGGGTTGGTCATTGGGACATAGATTGACCATTTTGGCCAAAGTTGACTTTGTGATCAGAGATTGGCGTACTAGGTCAATAATTGGTCATTAGGTCAAAAATTGACTATTCTGATCAAAATTGACTTTTTGGTCAAACGTTGACCTATTGGGTCAATAAGTTGGTCATTGGGTTAAGGATAAACCATATTGACCCAAGTTAACTTTTTGGTCAGAGAATGACTTATTGGGTCAATAATTGGTCATTATGTTAAAAATTGATTATTTTGACCAAAATTAAATTTTTTTTCAAAAGTTGTCCCATTGGGTCAATGGAGTGGTCATTGTTTCATAAATTGACCATTTTGACCAAAGTTGTCTTTTTGGTCAAAAGATGACCTATTGGGTCAATGGGTTGATCATTGGGTCAAGGATTAATCATTTTGACAAAAGTTGACTTTTTGGTCAAAAGTTAACCTATTAGGTTAATGGGTTGGTCGTTGAGATAAGCACTAACCATTTTGATCAAAGTTGGCTTTTGATGCGAAATTGACTTCTTGCGTCGATAATTGGTCATAAGATCGAAAGTTAACTATTTGGATAAAAATTTACTTGTTGGTCGAAAGTTGACTTATTGGGACGATGAGTTGGTCATTGGGTCAAGGATTGAGCATTTTGACCAAAGTTGACTTTTTGGTCAGAGATTGACTTATTGGATCAATAATCGGTCATTTGTCAAAAATTCATTATTTTGACCAAAATTAGATTTTTGGTTAAAAGTTGACCTATTGGGTCAATGGGATTGCCATTGTGTCAGAAATTGTTCATTTTGACCAAAGTTGTGTTTTTGGTCAAAAGTTCACCTATTTAATTCAATGAGGTGGTCATTAGGTAAAAAATTAACTGTTTTGACCAAAATTGACTTTTTGGTCGAAAGTTGATCTATTGGGTCGATGGGTTGGTCATTGCGTCGAAGATTGACAATTTTGGCCTAAGTTGACTTTTTGGTCAAAAGTTGACCTATTAGGTCAACGGGATGGTCATTAGGTCAAGGATTGACCATTATCACCAATGTTGACTTTTAAGTCAAAAGTTGACCTATTGGATCAATGATTGGTAATTAGGTAAAAAATTATTTATTTTGACAAAAATTGACTTTCTGATTAAAAGTTGATCTTTTGGTTCAGTGGGTTGTCGTTGGGTCAGGGAATTACCATATTGTCCAAAGTTGACTTTTTGGTCAAAAGTCGGTCTATTGGGTCAATGGGTTGGTCGTTCGGTCATGGATTGACCAAAGTTGACTTTTTGGTCATAGATTGACTTATTCGGTCAAAATTTGGTCATTAGGTCAAAAATTGACTATTTTGACCAAAATTTACTTTTGTTCAAAAGTTAACTTATTGGATCATTGAGTTGCTCAATGGGTCAAGCATTGACCATTTTGACCAAAGTTGACTTTTTGGTCAAAAGTTGACAAATTGGATCAATGGGTTGGTCATTGGGTCACAAATTGACTATTTTGATCAAATTTGACTTTTAGTCAAAAGTTGACCTATTGGGTCAATGGGTGGTCATTAGTAAAAAATTGTCTATTTTGACCAATGTTGACTTTTTGGTCAAAAGTTGACCTATTGGGTCAATGCGTTAGTCATTGGGTCAACGATGACCTTTTTTACCAAAGTTGACTTTTTGGCCAGAGATTGACTTATTTGATCAATAATTGGTCATTAGGTGAAAAATTGACTATTTTGACCAAAATTAAATTTTTGGTTAAAAGTTGACCCTTTGGATAGATGGGCTGGTCATTAGGCCAGATATTGACCATTTTGATCAGAGTTGACTTTTTGGTCAAAAGTTGACATATTAGGTCAATGGGTTGGACATTGGGTCAAGGTTTAACCATTATGACCAAAGTTGACGTTTTGGTCAGAGATTGACTTATTAGGTCAATAATTGGTTATTAGATTAAAAAATGACTATTTTGACCAAAATTGACTTTTTTGTTCAAAATTTGATCTATTTGATCAATGGGTTTGTCATTGGGTCAAGAATTGACCATTTTGACCAAAGTTGACATTTTGGTAAGAAGTTGACCTATTGGGTCAATGGGTTGGTCATTGGGTCAAGGATTGACTATTTTGACCAAAATGGACTTTTTGGTATGAGATTAACTTATTGTGTCCATAATCGGTCATTAGGTCAAAAATTCACTATTTTGACCCACACTTACTTTTTGGTCAAAAGTTGACTATTAGATTGATAGGTTAGTTAATGGCTTGGTCATTGGTTCAAGGAATGACCATTTTGACAAAATTCACTATTTGGTCAAAAGTTGAACTATTGGGTCAATAAGTTAGTCATTGGGTCAAGGATTGACCATTATGACCAAAGTTGACTTTTTGGTCAGAGATTGATTTATTGGGTCAATAATTGGTCATAAGTTGAAAAAATGACTATTTTGACAAAAATTAACCTTTTGTTCAAAATTTGACCTATTTGGTCAATGGGTTTGTCATTGGGTCAAGAATTGATCATTTTGACCAAAGTTGACTTTTTGGTATGAAGTTGACCTATTGGGTCAATGGGTTGGTCATTGTTCATGGATTGACTATTTTGACCAAAGTTGACTTTTTGGTCAGAAATTGACTTATTGGGTCAATAATGGGTCATTAGGTCAAAAATTGACTATTTTGATCCACACTTACCTTTTGTTCAAAAGTTGATCTTTTGGGTCAACGGGTTGGTCAATGAGTTGTCATTGGGTCAAGGAATGACCATTTTAACCAAAGTTGACTGATTGGTCAAAAGATTAACTATTATGTCAATGGATTGGTCATTGGGTCAAGGATTGACCATTATGACCAAAATTGTCTTTTTGGTCAGAGATTGACATATTGGGTCAATAATTGGCCATTAGGTCAAAAAATGACTATTTTGACCAAAATTTACTTTTTGTTCAAAATTTGACCTATTTGCTCAATGGGTTGGTCATTGGGTCAGAAATTGACCATTTTGACCAAAGTTGACTTTTTGGTCAAAAGTTGACCTATTGGGGCAATAGGTGGTCATTAGGTCAAAAATTAACTATTTTGACCAAAATTGACTTTTGGTCACAAGTTGACCTATTAGGTTAATGTGTTGGTCATTGGGTCAAGGATTGACCATTTTGACCAAAGTTGACTTTTTGGTCAAAGATTGACTTATTAGGTCAATAATTGGTTGTTAGGTCAAAAATTGACAATTTTGACCAAAATTGAATTTTGGTCAAAAACTGACCAATTGGGTCAACGTGGTGGTTTTTGGGATAGAAATTGACCATTTTGATTAAAGTTAACTTTTTGGTCAAAAGTTGACCTATTGGGTCAAAGGGTTGGTAATTGGGTTAGAAATTGACCATTTTGACCAAAGTTGACTTTTGGTCAAAAGTTGACCTAGTGGGTCAATGGGTGGTCATTAAGTTAAAAATTGACTATTTTGACTAAAATTGACTTTTAAGTCAAAAGTTGACCTATTGGGTCAATGAGTTGGTTAATGGGCTAAGGATTGGTCATTTTGACCAAAGTTGATGTTTTAGTCAAAAGTTGACATATTAGGTCAATGGGTGGTCATTAGGTCAAAAATTGGCTATTTTGACCAAAGTTGACTTTTTGGTCAATATGTGCTCATTAGGTAAAAAATGGACTATTTTGACCAAAGTTGACTTTTTGGTGAAAAGTTGATCTATCGGGTCAATGGGTTAGTCATTGGGTCAAGGACTGACCATTTTGACCAATGTTAACTTTTTGGTTAAAAGCTAACCTATTTGGTCAATTTGTTTGTCATTTGGTTAAGGATTGACCATTCTCGCGAAAGTTGAAATTTAGGTCAAATGTTGACTGTTAGATTAATAATTGGTGATAAGGTCAAAATTTGAGTATTTTGACTAAAATAAATTTTTTGGTCAAATGTTAATCTATTGGGTCAGTGGGATGTCATGGGTCAAGGATTGATCAATTTGACCAAAGTTAACTTTTTCGTCAAAAGTTGACCTATTGGGTCAGTGGGTTGGTCATTGGGCCGACGATTGACCATTTTGACCAAATGTTAACTTTTATGTCAGAAATTGACTTATTGGGTCAATAATTGGTCATTTGGTCAAAAATTAACTATTTTGACCAAAATTGACTTTTTGGTCAAAAGTTAACCTATTGGGTCATTGGGTCAAGGATTGACATTTTTAACGATGTTAACTTTTTTGTGAAAATTTGACCTATTGGGTAAATGGGTTGGTCATTAGGTCAAGGATTCACCATTTTTACCAAAGTTGACTTTTTGGTCGGAGATTGACTTATTGGGTCAATAATTGGTCATTAGGTCAAAAATTGACTATTTTGACCAAAGATAACTTTTTAGTCAAAAGTTGACATGATGGGTGAATGGGTGGTCATTAAGTCAAAAATTGACTATTTTGACCAAAGTTAACTTTTTAGTCAAAAGTTGACCTATTGGGTCAATGAGTTGGTCATTGGGTCAAGGATTGATCTTTTTGACCAATGTTGACGTTTTAGTCAAAAGTTGACATATAGGGTCAATGGAATTGTCATTGGGTAAAAAATTGACTATTTTGACCAAAATTGACATTTTGGTCAAAAGTTGGCCAATTGGGTCAAAGGGTTTGTATTTGGTTAAGGATTGACCATTTTGACCAAAGTTGACCTTTTGGTCACAGATTTACTTATTCGGTCAATTATTGGTCATTTGGTAAAAAACTAACTATTTTGACCAAAATTGACTTTTTAGTCAAAAGTTGAGCTATTGGGTCAATAGGTTGGTCATTGGGTCAAGGATTGATCATCTTGACAAAAGTTAACATTTTGGTAAAAATTTGACCTATTGGGTTAATGTTTTGATATTGGGTCAGAAATTAACCATTTTATCTAAAGTTAACTTTTTGGTCAAATGTTGATCTATTGGGTCGATGGGTTGGTCATTGGGTCAAGGATTGACCATTTTGACCAATGTTGACTTTTTGGTCACAGATTGACTTATTCGGTTAATCATTGGTCATTAGATAAAAAATTAACCATTTTGAACAAAATTGACTTTTAGGCCAAATGTTGACCTCATTGGGTCAATGGGTATATCATTGGTTGAAGGATTGACCATTTTGACTAAAGTTGACTTTTTTGTCAAACGTTAACCTATTGGGTCAATTATTTGGTCATTGGGTCAATGATTGACCATTTTCCCCAAAGTTGACTTTTAGGTCAAAAGTTGACTTATTAGATCAATAATTGGTCGATTGGTTAAAAATTGACTTTTTAAGCAAAATTGACTTTTGGTCTACACTTGATCTTTGGGTTAGTGGGATTTCATTGTGTCGAGGATTAATCATTTTAACGAAAGTTGACTTTTTGGTCGAAGTTGACTATTAGATCGATGATTTGGTCGTTGGGTTAAGGATTGACCATTTTGACCAAAGTTGACTTTTTGGTCAGAGATTGACATATTCGGTCGATAATTGGTCATTATGTAAAAAATTGACTATTTTGACCAAAATTGATTTTTTGTTCAAAAGTTGACATATTGGATCAATGAGTTTGTCATTGGGTAAACAATTGACCATTTTAACCAAAGTTGGCTTTTTACTCAAAAGTTTACCTATTGGGTCAAAGGGTTGGTTAGTTGGCCACTAATTGACTATTTTGACCAAAGTTGACTTTTTAGTCATAATTTGACCTTTTGGGTCAATAGGTGATCATTAGGTCAAAAATTGCCTACTTTTACCAAAGTTGACTTTTTGGTCAAAAGTTGACCTATCGAGTCAATGGGTTAGTCATTGGGTCAAGGATTGACCATTTTTACCAAAGTTGACTTTTTGGTCAGAGATTGACTTATTTGGTCAATAATTGGTCATTAGGTCAAAAATTGACAATTTTGACCAAAATTGAATTTTTGGTCAGAAGTTGACCTATTGTGTCAATGAGGTGGTCATTGTGTCAGAAATTGACCATTTTAACCAGAGTTGACTTTTTGGTCAAAAGTTTATATATTGGGTCAATGGGGTGGTCATTAAGTCAAAAATTAACTATTTTGACAAAAATTGACTTTTTTGTAGAAAGTTGACTTATTCAGACAATGGGTTGTTCATGAAAATTATGACCAAAGTTGATTTCTAGGTCAAAAGTTGACCAATTGGGTCAATCAGTTGGTCATTGGGTCATGGATTGACCATTTTGACCAAAGTTAACTTTTTGGTAACAAATTGACATATACGGTCAATAATTGGTCATTAGGTAAAAAAGTGACTATTTTGACCAAAATTAACTTTTTTTTTATCAAAGTTGATCTATTGGGCCAATAGGTTAGTCATTGAGTCAAGGATTGATCATTTTGACAAATTTTGACTTTTTGGTAAAATTTTGACCTATTGGGTCAATGGGTTGGTCGTTGGGTCAGACATTGACCATTTTGTCCAAAGTTGAGTTTTTGGTCAAAAGTTAACCTATTGGGTTAATGGGTTTGTCATTGGGTGAAGGATTGACTATTTTCACCAAAGTTGTCATTTAGATCAAAAGTTGACCTATTGGGCCAATAATTCGGCATGGGTCAATAATTGAGTATTTTGACCAAAATTGACTTTTTGGTCAAAAGTTGATCTATTGGGTCTGTGGGATGTCATTGGGTCAATGATTTGTCATTTTGACCAAAGTTGACTTTTTGGTCAAAAGTTGACCTATTGGGTCAATTGTTTGGTCGTTGGGTTAAGGATTGATCATTATGACCAAAGTTGGCTTTTTGGTCAGAGATTCACTTATTGGGTCAATAATTGGTCATTAGGTTAAAAATTGTCTATTTTGTCCAAAATTCACTTTTTGTTCAAAAGTTGACCTATTGGGTCAAGTATTGACCATTTTGACTGAAGTTAACTTTTTGGTGAAAACTTGACCTATTAGTTGAATGGGTTGGTCATTGGGTCAACGAATCAACATTTTTACCAAAGTTGACTTTTTGGTCGGTGATTGACTTACTGGGTCAATAATTGGTCATTAGGTCAAAAATTGACTATTTGGACCAAAGTTGATTTTTTGTCAAAAGTTGACATATTGGGTCAATGGGTTAGTCATTGGGTCAAGGATTGACCATTTTGACCAAAGTTGGCTTTTTTGTCAGAGATTGACTTATTTGAACAATTTTTGGTCATAGGTCAAAAGTTGACTTTTTTACCAAAATTGAAATTTTAGTCAAAAGTTGACTTATTGTGTCAAAGGGGTGGTCAATGTATTAAAAATTGACCATTTTAACCAGAGTTAACTTTATAGTCAAAAGTTGACCTAAGGGTCAATGGGGTGGTCATTAGGTCAAAAAATGACTATTCTGACCAAAATTCACTTTTTAGTCAAAAGTTTTCCTATTGGGTCAATGAGTTGGTCAATGGGTCCAGGATTGACCATTTTAACCAAAGTTGATTTTTGGACAAAAGTTGACCAATTGGGTCAATGGGTTGGTCATTGGGTCAGGGATTGACCATTTTGACCAAAGTTCACTTTTTGGTCATAGATTGACTTATTCGGTCAATAATTGGTCATTAAGTAAAAAATTGACTATTTTGACCAAATTGAGTTTTTGGTTAAAAGTTGACCATTGGGTCAATAGGTTGGTCATTGGGTCAAGAATTGATCATTCTGACAAAAGTTGACTTTTTGGTAAAAATTTGACCTATTGGGTCAATGTTTTGGTCATTGGGTCAGAAATTGACCATTTTAACCAAAGTTGACATTTTTGTCAAAAGTTGACCTATTAGGTTTATGGGTTTGTCATTGTGTCAAGGATTGACCATTTTGACCAAAGTTGTCTTTTTGGTCAAAAATTGACCTATTGGGTCAGTGGGTTGGTTAGTGGGTCAGAAATTGACATTTTAACTAAAGTTGACTATTTGGTCAAAAGTTGACCTATTAGGTCAATGGGGGGTTGTTAGGTTAAAAATTGACTATTTTGACCAAAATTTACTTTTTTGGTCAAAAGTTGACCAATTAGGTCAATGGTTATGTCATTGTGAAGACTGACCATTTTGACCAAAATTGACATTTTGGTCAAAAGATAATCTATTGGGTCAATGAGTTGGTCATTGGGTCAAGGATTGACCATTTTGACAAAAATTGACATTTTGGTCTAAAGTTTATCTATTGGGTCAATGGTCAATGAGTTGGTCATTGGGACAAAAATTGACTTTTTCGTCAAAAGTTGATCTATTGGGTCAATGGGTCATTGGGTCAGAAATTGACCAAATTTGACTTTTTGCTCAAAAATATATATTAGGTCAATTGGGTTGTCATTAAGTAAAAAATTGACAGTTTTGACTAAAATTAACATTTTGGTTAAAAGTTGACATATTATGTCAATGAGTTGGTCATTATGTCAAAAATTGACATTTTTTACCAAAATTTACTTTTAGGTCAAAAGTTGACCTACTGGGTCAATGTGTTGATCATTGGGTCAAGGATTGATCATTTTGACCAAAGTTGACTTTTTTGTCAATAGTTGACCTATTGGGTCAGTGGGTTGGTTATTGGGCAAACGATTGATCATTTTGACCAAACGTTGAATTTTAAGTCAGAGATTGACTTATTGGGTCAATAATTGGCCAGTTGGTCAAAAATTAACTATTTTGACCAAAATTGACTTTCTAGTCAATAATTGACCTATTGGGTCATTGGGTCAAGGACTAACCATGTTGAATGAAGTTAACTGTTTGGTTAAAAATTGATTTATTGGGTCAATGGTTTGGTCATTGGGTCATGGATTGACCATTTAGACCAAAGTTGACTTTTTGCTCAAAAGTTGACCTATTTGGTCAATGGGTTAATGATTGTCCATTTTGACCAAAGTTTACGTTTTGGTCAAAGATTGACTTATTGTGTCAATAATTGGTTATTAGGTTAAAAATTGATAAATTTGACCAAAATTGACCTTTCGGTAGAAAGTTGATATATTGGGTCAAAGGCTGGGTTGGTCATTGGGTCAACGATTAACCAGTTCGACCAAAGTTGATTTTTTGGTCGGAGATTGACTGATTGGTTAAATAATTGGTCATTAGGTCAAGGATTGGTTATTTTGACCAAATTTGACTTTTTGGTCAGAGATTAACTTATTGGGTCAATATTTGGTCATTAGGTAAAAAATGGACTATTTTGACCAAAACTGACCTATTGGGTCAATGGGTTGTTCATTGGGTTAAGGAATGACCATTTTGATTAAAGTTGACTTTTTGGTCAGAGATTGACTTATTGGATTAATAATTTATCATTAGGTCAAAATTTGACTATTTTGACCAATATTAAAGTTTCGGTCAAAAGTTGACCCTCTGGAGCAATGGGCACCTTTTTTAGGTCAGAAATTGACCATTTCGACCATAGTTGACCTTTTGGTCAAAAGTTGACCTATAGGGTCAATGGGGTGGTCATTAGGTTAAAAAATTAACTATTTTGACCAAAATTAACTTTTTACTCAAAAGTTGACATATTGAGCTAATGGGTTGGTCATTGGGTCAAAGATTGACCATATTGACCAAAGTTGACTTTTTGGTCAAAATTTGACCTATTGGGTCAATGGGTTGGTCATTTGGTCAAGGATTAACAATTTTGATTAAAGTTGATTATTTTGATCAAAAGTTGACATTTTGGGTCAATGGGTTGGTCATTGGGTCAAGGATTGATCATTTTGACCAAAGTTGACTTATTGGGTCAATGGGTTGGTCGTTGGGTCAGAAATTGACCAATTTAACCAAAGTTGACCTATTAAGTCAATTGTATGGTAGATCAAAAATTGACTTTTTTGTTCAAAATTGATCTTTTGATCAAAAGTTCGCAGATTGGGTGAATAGGTTGGTCATTAGGTCAAGGATTGAGCATTTTAACCAAAGTTGACTTTTAGTTCAAAAGCTGACCTATTGGATTAATGGGTTAGTCATTGGGTCAGAAATTGACCATTTTAAACAAAGTTGACTTTTTGGTCAAAAGTTGACCTACTGGGTCAGTGAGGCGGTCATATGCCAAAAAATCACTATTTTGACGAAAATTATATTTTTGGTCAAAAGTTGTCATATTTGGTCAATGAGTTGGTCATCTGGTTAAGATTTGACAATTTTGACCATAGTTAACTTTTTGGTCAAATGTTGACTTATTGGGTCAATGAGTTAGTCATTAGGTCAAAAATTGGCCATTTTGACCAAAGTTTATTTTTTGGTCAAAAGTTGACTTTTTGGTCAAAAGTAGACCTTTTGGTCAATAGTTGACCTTTTGGGTTAATTGGGTGATCATTAGGTCAAAAATTGACTTTTTTAGTCAAAAGTTGACCTATTGGTCAAAGAGTTCGTCATTAGGTTAAGGATTGACCATTTTGACCAAAGTTGACTTTTTGACTAAAAGTTGACCTATTGGGTCAATGGGTTGGTCATTAGGTCGAAAATTGACCATATTAACCAAAGTTGAGTTTTTAGTCAAAAGTTGACCTATTGGGTCAACGGGGTGGTCATTAGGTTATAAATTGAAAATTTTAATCAAAAGTTGACCTATTGGATCAATGGGTTGGTCTTCGGGTCAATGATTGACCCTTTTGACCAAATTTTACTTTTTGTCAAAAGTTAACCTATTGGGTCAATGGGTTGGTCATTGTGTAAATGATTGTCCATTTTGACTAATGTTGAATTTTTTGTCCGAGATTTACTTATTGGGTCGACAATTGGTTATTTTGTCGAAAATTGCTACTTTGACCAAAATTGACTTTTTAATTAAAAGTTGTCCTATTGGGTCAACGAGTTGGTCATTGTGTTAAGGATTAACCATTTTGACCCAAGTCGACGTTTTGGTCAAAATTTAACCTTTTGGGTCAATGGGTGGCGATTGGGTCATAAATTGATAATTTTGACCAAAGTTGGCTTTTTGGTTAAAAGTTGACTTATTTGGTCAATTTAGTGGTCATTAGATAAAAAATTGACTATTTTGACCAAATGTGACTTTTTGGTCAAAAGTTGACATATTGGGTCAATGCGTTAGTCGTTGGGTCAAGGATTGACCATTTTGACTAAAGTTAACTTTTTAGTCAAAAGTTGACCTATTGGGTCAATGATTGACCATTATAACCAAAGTTGATTTTTTAGTCAGAGATTGACTTATTGTGTCAATAATTAATCATTCAGTTAAAAATTAATTATTTTGACCAAAATTATATTTTGGTCAAAAGTTGACCCTTTGGGTCAATGGGGTGGTCATTGTGTCAGAAATTGACCATTTTGACGGAAGCTGACTTTTGGTCAAAAACCTATTGGGTCAATGGGTTGGTCATTGGGTCAGAAATTGACCATTTTGACCAAACTTGACTTTCTTATCAAAAGTATACCTATTGGGATAATGGGTTGGTCATTAGGTCAAGGATTGAACATTTTGACCAAAGAAGACTTTTTGGTCAAAAGTTGACCTATTGGGTCAATGAGTTGGTCATTAGTTCAAGGATTAACTATTTTGACCAAAACTGACATTTTGGTCAAAAGTTGACATACTGGGTCAATGGGTTGGTAATTAGGTCAAAGATTGACCATTTTGACCAAAGTTTACTTTTTGGTTATAGATTGACTTATTCGGTCAATAATTGGTGATTAAGTAAGAAATTGACTATTTGGACCAAAATTGAGTTTTTGGTCAAAAGTTGACCTATTGGGTCAATAGGTTGGTATTTGGGTCAAGGATTGATCATTCTGACAAAAGTTGACTTTTTGGTAAAAATTTGACCTATTGGGTCAATGGTTTAGTAATTGGGTCAGAAATTGGCCATTTTAACCAAAGTTGACTTTTTGGTCAAAAGTTGAACCATTAGGTCTATTGGTTTGTCATTGTGTCAAGGATTGACCATTTTGACCAAAGTTGCCTTTTTGGTCAAAAGTTGACCTATTGGGTAGATGGGTTGGTTACTGGGTCAGAAATTGACATTTTAACGAAAGTTGACTATTTGGTCAAAAGTTGACCTATTAGGTCAATGGGGTGGTTGTCAGGTTAAAAATTGACTATTTTGACCAAAATTTACTTTTTCGGTCAAAAGTTGACCAATTAGGTCAATGGGTATGTCATTGTGTTAAGACTGACCATTTTGACCAAAATTAACATTTTGGTTAAAAGATAATCTATTGGATAAATGGGTTGGTCATTGGGTCAAGGATTGATCATTTTGACAAAAATTGACATTTTGGTCTAAAGTTAGTCTATTAGGTCAATGGTCAATGAGTTGGTCATTGGGTCAAAAATTGACTTTTTCGTCAAAAGTTGACATATTGGGTCAATGGATTGGTCATTGGGCCAGAAATTGACGAATTTGACCAAAGTTGACTTTTTGGTCAAAAGTATCTATTAGGTCAATTGGGTTGTCATTAAGTCTAAAATTGACAATTTTGATTAAAATTAACATTTTGGTCAAATGTTGACCTATTATGTCAATTAGTTGGTCATAATGTCAAAATTTTACATTTTTGATCCTTTTTGGTCAAAAATTGACCAACTGGGTCAATGGGTTGATCATTGGGTCAAAGATTGATCATTTTGACCAAAGTTGACTTTTTGGTCAATAGTTGGCCTATTGGGTCAGTGGGTTGGTTATTGGGCCAACGATTGACCATTTTGACCAAATGTTGACTTTTCTGTCAGAGATTGACTTATTGGGTCGATAATTGGCCATTTGGTCAAAAATTAATTATTTTGACCAAAATTGACTTTCTGGTCAATAATTGACCTATTGGGTCATTGGGTCAAGGACTAACCATGTTGAACGAAGTTAACTGTTTTGTGAAAAATTGATCTATTGGGTCAATGGTTTGGTCAGTGGGTCATGGATTGACCATTTTGACCAAAGTTGACTTTTTGCTCAAAGTTGACCTATTTGGTCAATGGGTTGGTCATTGGGTTAATGATTGTCCATTTTGACCAAAGCTTACCTTTTGATCAAAGATTGACTTATTGGGTCAATAATTGGTTATTAGGTTAAAAATTAATAAATTTGACCAAAATTGACCTTTCGGTAGAAAGTTAATATTTGGGTCAAAGGGTGGGTTAGTCATTGGGTCAACGATTGACCATTTTGACCAAAGTTGATTTTTTGGTCGGAGATTGACTAATTGGTTAAATAATTGGTCATTAGGTCAAGGATTGACTATTTTGACCAAATTTGACTTTTTGGTCAGAGATTAACTTATTCGGTCAATAATTGGTCATTAAGTAAAAATTGGACTATTTTGACCAAAACTGACCTATTGGATCAATGTGTTGTTCATTGGGTCAAGGATTGACCATTTTGACCAAAGTTGACCTTTAGGTCAAAAGTTGACCTATAGGGTCAATGGGGTGGTCATTAGGTCAAAAAATTAACTATTTTGACCAAAATTGACTTTTTTGTAAAAAGTTGACATATTGGCCAATGGGTTGGTCATTGGGTCATGGATTGACCATTTTGACCAAAGTTGACTTTTTGGTCAAAATTTGATATATTAGTTTAATGGGTTGGTCATTTGGTCAAGGATTAACAAATTTGATTAAAGTTGACTTTTTGGATCAAAAGTTGACCTTTTAGATCAATGGGTTGGTCATTGGGTCAAAGATTGATCATTTTGACCAAAGTTGACCTATTGGGTCAATGGGTTGGTCGTTGGGTCAGAAATTGACCAATTTAACCAAAGTTGACCTAATAAGGTCAATTGTATGGTAATTAGGTCAAAAATTAACTATTTTGTCCAAAATTGATCTTTTGATCAAAAGTTCACCGATTGGGTAATTAGGTTGGTCATTAGGTCAAGGATTGACCATTTTGACCAAAGTTGACTTTTAGTTCAAAAGCTGACCTATTGGGTCAATGGGTTGGTCATTGGGTCAGAAATTGACCATTTTAAACAAAGTTGACTTTTTGGTCAAAAGTTAACCTATTGGGTCGATCGAGGCGATCATTATGTCAAAATATCACTATTTTGACCAAAATTATCTTTTTGGTCAAAAATTGACCTTTTTGGGCAATGAGTTGGTCATCTGGTTAAGAATTTACAATTTTGACCATAGTTAACCTTTTGGGTAAAAAATTGACCATTTTGGCCAAAGTTGATTTTTCAGTCAAAAGTTGACCTTTTGGGTCAATTGGGTGATCATTAGGTCAAAATTGATTTTCTTAGTCAAAATTTGACCTATTAATCAATGATTTCGTCATTAGGTCAAGGATTGACCATTTTGACCAAAGTTGACTTTTTGACCAAAAGTTGACCTATTGGGTCAATGGGTTGGTCATTGGGTCAAAAATTGACCATTTTATTACAAAGTTGTGTTTTTGGTCAAAAGTTGACCTATTGGGTCAATGAGGTGGTCATTAGGTCATAAATTGAAAATTTCAATCAAAAGTTGACCTATTGGGTCAATGGGTTGGTATTCGGGTCAATGATTGACCATTTTGACCAAATTTTACTTTTTTGTCAAAAGTTAACCTATTCGGTCAATGGGTTGGTCATTGGATCAATGATTGTCCATTTTGACTAATGTGGAATTTTTTGTCCGAGATTGACTTATTGGGTCAACAATTGGTCATTAGGTCAAAAATTGCCTACTTTGACCAAAATTAACTTTTTAATTAAAAGTTGACCTATTGGGTCAATGAGTTGGCATCGGGTTAAGGATTAACCATTTTGACCAAAGTCGACTTTTTGGTCAAAAGTTAACATTTTGGGTTAATGGGTAGCGATTGGGTCATAAATTGACCATTTTGACCAAAGTTGGCTTTTTGGTTAAAAGTTGGACCAATTTGGTCAATTTGGTGGTCTTTAGATCAAAAATTGACTATTTTGACCAAATGTGACTTTTTGGTCAAAAGTTGACATATTGGGTCAATGGGTTGGTCGTGGGGTCAAGGATTGACCATTTTGACTAAAGTTGACTTTTTGGTCAAAAGTTGACCTATTGGGTCAATGATTGACCATTTTAACCAAAGTTGAATTTTTGATCAAAGATTGACTTATTGGCTTAATAATTAATCATTTAGTTAAAAAATTGATTATTTTGACCAAAATTATATTTTTGGTCAAAAGTTGACTCGATTAGGTCGATGGGGTTGATCATTAGTCGAAATTTACCATTTTGACCAAAGTTGACTTTGTTTTCAAAAGGTGACCTATTGGGTCAATGGGTTGGTCATTGGGTAAGAAATTGACCATTTTGACCAAACTTAACTTTCTTATCAAAAGTATACCTATTGGGACAATGGGTTGGTCATTGGATCAAGGATTGACCATTTTGACCAAAGATGACTTTTTGGTCAAAAGTTGACTTATTAGGTTCGATGAGTTGGTCATTGGGTCGAGATTGACTATTTTGACCAAAGCGACTTTTGGTCCAAAGTTGACCTATTGGGTCAATGGGTTGGTCATTGGGTCAAGGATTGACCATATTGACTAAAGTTGACTTTTTGGTCAAAGATTGACTTATTGCCTCAACAATTGTTCATTACGTCAAAAATTGACTATTTTGACCAAAACTGACTTTTTGGTCAGAAGTTGACATATTGGGTGAATGGGTAGGTCATTGGGTCAAGGAATGACCATTTTGCCCAAAGTTGACTGTTTGGTCAAAAGTTGAACTAGTGGGTCAATGGGGTGGTTATTAAGTCAAAAATTGACATTTTTGACCAAAATTGACTTTGTGGCCAAAAGTTGATCATTGGGTCAAGGATTAACAATTTTGACCAAAGTTGACTTTTTGGTCAAAAGTTGACCTATTTGGTCAATGGTTGGTCATTGGTCAGTAGGTCATTAGGTCAAAAATTGACTATTTTGACAAAAACTGACTTTTGGGTCAAAAGTTAAGTTATTGGGTGAATGGGTTGGTCATTGGGTCAAGTAATGGCCATTTTGACCAAAGTTGACTATTTGGTCAAAAGTTGAACTATTGGGTCAATGGGGTGGTCATTAAGTCAAAAATAGACTATTTTGACCAAAATTGACTTTGTGGTCGAAAGTTGATCATTGGTTCATTAAGTCAAGGATTGACCATTTTGACCAAAGTTGACATTTTGGTCAAAAGTTGACCTATTGGGTCAATGGGTTGGTCATTAGGTCAAGGATTGACCATTTTGATTAAAGTTGACTTTTTGGTCAGAGATTGACATATTGGGTCAATAATTGTTCATTAGGACAAAAAATGACTATTTTGACCAATATTAAATTTTTGGTCAAAAGTTTACCCATTGGATCAATGGGGTGGTCTTTGGGTCACAAATTGACCATTTTGACCAAAGTTAACCTTTTGGTCAAAAGTTGACCTATTGGGTTAATGGGGTGGTCATTAGGTAAAAAAAATTAACTATTTTGACCAAAATTGACTTTTTAGTCAAAAGTTGACCTGCTGGGCCAATGGGTTGGTCATTGGTCAAGGATTGACCATTTTGACCAAAGTTGGCATTTTGGTTAAAATTTGACCTATTGGGTCAATGGGTTGGTCATTGGGTCAAGGATTAACAATTTTGATTAAAGTTGACGATTTTGATCAAAAGTTGACCTTTTGGGTCAATGGGTTGGTCATTGTGTCAAGGATTGATCATTTTAACCAAATTAACCTATTGGGTCAATGGGTTGGTCGTTGGGTCATAAATTGACCATTTAAAACAAAGTTGACCTATTGGGTCAATTGTATGGTCATTAGGTCAAAAATTGATTATTTTGTCCAAAATTGACTTTTTTATCAAAGTTCACCGATTGGGTCAATGGGTTGGTCATTAGGACAAGGATTGACCATTTTGACCAAAGTTAACTTTTAATTCGAAAGTTGACCTATTGGGTCAATGGGTTGGTCATTGGGTCAGAAATAGACCATTTTAAACAAAGCTGACTTTTTGGTCAAAAGTTGACCTAATTGGTCAACGGGGCGGTCATTATGTCAAAAACTCACTATTTTCACCAAAATTATCTTTTTGGTCAAAAGTTGACCAATTTGGTCAATGAGTTGGTCATTGGGTTAAGGATTGTCTAGTTTGACTAAAGTTGACTATTTGGTCAAAAGTTGACTTATTGGGTCAATGGGTTAGTCTTTGGGTCAAAAATTGACCATTTTGACCAAAGTTGACTCTTTGGTCAAAAGTTGACCTTTTGGGTCAATTGGGTAGTCATTAGGTCAAGGATTGACGTATTTGTCAATGAGTTGGTCATTACATGAAAGATTGACCATTTTGACCAAAGTTAACTTTTTGACCAAAATGTTGACCTATTGGGTTAATGTGTTGGTCATTAGGTCAAAAATTGACTATTTTAACTAAAGTTTAGTTTTTGGTCAAAAGTTGACGTATTGGGTCAATGGGGGTGGTCATTAGGTCATAAATTTAAAATTTTAATCAAAAGTTGACCTATTAGGTCAACGATTGACCATTTTGACATACTTTTTAGTCAAGGTTGACCTATTGGGTCAATGAGTTAGTTATTGGGTAAATGATTGACCATTTTGACTAAAGTTGAATTTTTTGTCCGAGATTGACTTATTGGGTCAATAATTGGTCATTAGGTCAAAAATTGCCTACTTTGACCAAAATTGACTTTTTGGTTAAAAGTTGACCTATTGGGTCAATGAGTTGGTCATTGGGTTAAGGATTGACCATTTTGACCAAAGTTGACTTTTTAGTCAAAAGTTAATCTTTTGGTTCAATAGATGGAGATTGGGTCTGAAATTAACCATTTTGACCAAAGTTGACTTTTTGGTCAAAAGTTGACCTATTTGGTCAATTTGGTGGTCATTAGATAAAAAATTGACTAATTTGACCAAAAGTGACTTTTTGGACAAAAGTTGACATATTGGGTCATTGGGTTGGTCGTTGGGTTAAGGATTGACCATTTTAACTAAAGTTGACTTTTTGGTCAAAAGTTGACCTATTGGGTCAATGATTGACCATTTTAACCAAAGTTGACTTTTTGGTCAGAGATTGAGTTATTGGGTCAATAATTAATCATTCGGCGAAAAATTGATTATTTTGACCAAAAATAAATTTTTGGTCAAAAGTTGACCCATTGGATCAATGGGGTAGTCATTGTGTCAGAAGTAGACAATTTTGACGAAAGTTGACTTTTTGGTCAAAAGTTGTCACGGGTTTGGTCATTGGGTCAAAAATTGACCATTTGGACCAAACGACTTTTTGTTCAAAAGTTGACATATTAGGACTATGGGTTGGTCATTAGGTTAAGGATTGACCATTTTGACCAAAGTTAACTTTTTGGTCAAAAGTTGACCTATTAGGTTAATAAGTTGGTCATTGGGTCAAGGATTGATCATTTTGACCAAAATTTACTTTTTGTTAATAGAATGACTTATTAGGTCAATAATTGGTCATTAGGTCAAAAATTGACTGTTTTGACCAAAATTGACTTTTTGGTCGAATATTGACCTATTGGGTCAATGAGTCATTGGGTTAAGGATTGACCAATTTGACTAGAGTTGACATTTTGGTCAAAAGTTGACATATTGGTTCAATTGGTTGGTCTTTGGGTTAGAAATTTTCCTTTTTGACCAAAGTTGACTTTTTGGTCAAAAGTTGACCTATAAGGTCAATGGTTTGTCACTGGGACAAAGATTGACCATTTTGAGTAAAGTTGAGTTTTTCGTCAGAGATTGACTTATTGGGTCAATAATTGGTCATTAGGTCAAAAATTGACTATTTTGACCAAAACGGTCTTTTTGGTCAAAAGTTTCCCTATTGGGTCAATGGGTTGGTCATTGGGTCAAGGTTTGATCATTTTGACCAAAGTTAACTTTTTGCTGAAAAGTTGATCATTGGGTAAATGAGTGGGTCATTGGGTCAGAAATTGACCTTTTTAATCAAAGTTGACTTTTTGGTCGAAAGTTGACCTATTAGGTCAATGGGTGCTCATTAGGTTAAAAATTACAGTTTTGACCAAAATTGACTTTTTGGTCAAAAGTTGACCTAATTGGGTCAATGGGTATGTCATTGGTTTAAGGATTGACCATTTTGACTAAAGTTGACTTTTTGGTCAAAAGTTGACCTATTGGGTCAATTTGTTGGTCATTGGGTGAACAATTGTTCATGTTGACCAAAGTTGACTTTTTGGTCAAAAGTTGACTTATCTGGTCAATGGGTTGGTCATTGGGTCAATGACTGACAACTTTGACCAAAGTTCACTTTTTTGTCAAAAGTTGACCTATTGGATCAATGGGTTTGTCATTGGGTCAGAAATTGATCATTTTGACCAAAGTTGACTTTTGGTCAAAAGTTGACCTTTTGGGTCAATATGGTGGTCATTAAGTCAAAAAATTACTTTTTTTTTACCAAAATCGGCTTCTTGATCAAAATTTGACCTATTTGGTCATTAGGTCAAGGATTAACCATTTTGACCAAAGTTGACTTTTTGGTCAAAAGTTAACCTATTTGGTCAATCGTTTGGTCATTGGGTCAAGGATTGACCATTTTGACCAAAGTTGACTTTTTGGTTAGAGATTGACTTATTGTGTCAAAAATTGGTCATTAGGCCAAATATTGATTATTTTGACCAAAATGAATTTTTGGTCAAAAGTTGACCCATTAGGTGAATGGGTGGTCATTATGCCAGAAATTGACCATTTTGACCATAGTTGACTTTTTAGTCAAAAGTTGACCTATTGGGTCAATGGATTGGTCATTGGGTCGGAAACTAACCATTTTGACCAAACTTGATAATTTCATCAAAAGTTGACGTGTTGGGTCAATGGGTGATCATTAGGTCAAAATTTGATTATTTTGACCAAAGTTAACTTTTTGTTTAAAAGTTGACCTATAGGGTCAATGAGCTGGTCATTAGGTCAAGGTTTGACCATTTTGACAAAAGTTATCTTTTTGGTGAGAAGTTTACTTATTGGGTCAATGGGTGGTCACTGGTTCAAGGATTTACCATTTTGACTAAAGTTGACTTTTTGGTCAAAAATTGATCTATTAAGTCAATGGGCGATCATTAGGTCAAAGATTAAATTTTTTTAATAAAAAATGACATTTTTGTTAAAAGTTGACCTATTGGGTCAATGGGTTGGTCATTCGGTCAATGATTGACCATTTTGACCAACGCTGAATTTTGGTCAGAGATTGACTTATTGTGTCAATAATTTGTCATTATGTCAAAAATTGATTATTTTGACCAAAATTGACTTTTTGGACAAAAGTTGACCCATTATGTCAATGGGGGTAGAGATTGGGTTGGAAATTGACCATTTTGACCAAAGTTACCTTTTTGGTCAAAAGTTCACATACTGGGTCAATGGGTTGGTCATTGGGTCACAAATTGGCCATTTTAATCAAAGTTGACTCTTTAGTCAAAACAACCTATTGGGTCAATGGGTGGTCATTAAGTCAAAATTTGACTATTTTGACTAAAGTTAACTTTTTGGTCAAAAGTTGACTTTTTGGGTCAATGGGTGAGTTATTGGGTCAAGGATTAACCATTTTTATTAAAGTTTACTTTTTGGTCAGAGATTAACTTATTTGGTCAATAATTGGTCTTTAGGTCAAAAATTGACTACTTTAATCAAATCTGAATTTTTGATCAAAAGTTAACACATTGTGTCAATGGGGTGGTCATTGGGTCAGAAATTGACCATTTTGACCAAGTTGACTTTTTGTTCTAAAGTTGACTATTGGGTCAATGGGTTGGTCATTGGGTCAAGGAGTGATAATTTTGACAAAACTTAACTTTTTGGTAAAAATTTGACTTATTGGGTCAATGGGTTGGTCATTGGGTAAGAAATGGACCATTTTAACCAAAAGGTAACATTTTGGTTAAAAGTTGACCTTTTGGGTTAATGGGTTTGTCATTGGGTCAAAGAATGACCATTTTGACCAAAGTTGTCCTTTTGGTTAGAGATTGACTTATTGGGTCAATAATTGGTCATTAGGTCAAAAATGGACTATTTTGACCAAAATAGACTTTTTTGTCAAAAGTCGACCTATTGGGTTAATGGGTTCGTCATTGGGTCAAGGATTGATCATTTTGCCAATGTTGAATTTTTGGTCAAAAGTTGACCTATTCGGTCAATGGGTTGGTCACTGGTTCAGAAATTGACCATTTTGACCAAAGTTTATTTTTTGATCAAAAGTTGACCTATTGGGTCAATGATGTGGTCATTAGGTAAAAAACTAACTATTTTGACCAAAATTAACTTTTTGGTCAAAAGTTGACCTATGGGGTCATTGGGTCAAGGATTGACCATCTTGACCAAAGTTGACTTTTTGGTAAAAAATTTACCTATTGGGACAATGGGTTGGACATCGGGTCTAGGATTGACCATTTTAACCAAAGTTAACTTTTTGGTCAGAAGTTGACCTATTTGGTCAATGGGTTGGTCATTGGGTCTAGGATTGACCATTTAACCAAAGTTGACCTTTTGGTCAAAGATTGACTTACTGGGTCAATAATTGGTCATTAGGTCAAAAATTAACTATTTTGTCTAAAATTGACTTTTTGGTCGAAAGTTGACCGATTTGGTTAACAGGTAAGTCATTGGGTCAAGAATTGAACATTTTGACCAAAGTTGACTTTTTGGTCAAAAGTTGACCTTTTGGGTTAATGGGTTAGTGATTGGGTCAAGGATTGACCATTTTCACCAAAGTTGAATTTTTGGTCAGAGATTGACTTATTGGGTAATAATTGGTCATTAGGACAAAAATTGATTATTTTAACCAAAATTGAATTTTTGGTCAAAGTTTACTCGTTGGGTCAGTGGGGTTGTCATTGTGTTAAAAATTGACCATTTTGACCAATGTTGACTTTTTAGTCAGAAGTTAACCTATTGGGTCAATGCGTTGGTCATTGGGTCAAGGATTGACCATTTTGACCAAAGTTAACTTTTTGGTTAGAGTTTGACTTACTGGCTCAATAATTGGCCATTAGGTCAAAAATGACTATTTTGACAAAAATTGACTTTTTGGTCAAAAGTTGACCTGTTATGTTAATGGGTTAGTCATTGGGTCAAGGATTGACCATTTCGACCAAAGTTAACTTTTTGTTCAAAAGTTGACTTATTGGGTCAGTGGGTTGGTCAATTGGTCAATGATTGACCATTTTGACCAAAGTTTACTTTTTAGTTTGGGATTGACTTGTTGGGTCAATAATTTGTCATTAAGTCAAAAATTGATTATTTTGACCAAAATTGATTTTTGATTAAAAGTTAACCCGTTGGGTTAATGGGGTGGTCATTGTGTTGGAAATTGACCATTTTGATGAAAGTTGGCTCTTTAGTCAAAAGTTGACCTATTTTGGTCAATGAGGTGGTCATTAGGTAAAAAATTGACAATTTTGACCAAAATTGACTTTTTGGTCAAAAGTTGACCTATTAGGTTAATGGGTTGGTCATTGGGTCATGGATTGACCATTTTGGCCAAAGTTGAGTATTATGTTAAAAGTTGACCTATTGAGTCAATGGGTTGGACATTGGGTCAGAAATTGACCATATTGACCAAAGTTGACTTTTTGGTCAAAAGTTGACTTATTAGGTCAACGGGTGGTCATTAGGTCAAAAATTGGCCATTTTGACCAAAGTTGACTTTTTGTCAAAAGTTGACCTAATAGGTCAATGGGTTGATCATTGGGTTCAGGATTGACCATTTTCACCATAGTTGACTTTTTGGTCAGAGATTGACATATTGGGTCAATAATTGGTAATTAGGTTAAAACTTGACTATTTTGTCCAAAATTAAATTTTTTGTCAAAAGTTGACCCATCGGGTCAACGGGGTGGTCATTGGGTCAGAAATTTAGCATTCTGACCAAAGTTGACTTTTTGGTTAAAGTTGACTTAGTTGGTCGATGAGTTGGTAATTGGGTTAAGAATTGACCATTTTAACCAAAGATGACTTTTTGGTCAAAAGTTAACATATTGTGTCAATGGGTTGGTCATTGGGTCAAAAATTGACTATTTTGACCAAATTTAACTTTTTTTGTCAAAAGTTAACCTAATGAGTCAATGGGTTTGTCATTGGTTTAATGATTGACCATTTTGACCAAAGTTAACTTTTTGGTCAGAGATTGACTTATTTGGTCAATAATTGGACATTAGGTCAAAAATTTCATATTTTGAGAAAAATTGAATTTTTGGTCAAAAGTTGACCCATTGGGTTAACAGGATGGTAATTGGGTCAGAAATTGACCATTTTGACCAATGTTGACTTTATGGTCAAAAGTTAACCTATTTGGTCAAAGAGTTGGTAATTGCGTCAAGAATTGATTATTTTTACCAAAGATGACTTTTTGGTCAAAAGTTGACTTAATGGGTCAATGGGTTGTTCTTTGGGTCAAAATTTGACCATTTTAACCAAAATTGACCTTTTATGTCAATGGGTGGTCATTAGGTCAAAAATTGACTATTTTAACCAAAATTGACTTTTTGGTCAAAAGTCGACCTATCGGGTAAATGGGTTTGTCATTGGGTCAAGGATTGACTATTTTAACGAAAGTTTACTTTTTGGTCAGAGATTGACTTATTAGGTCAATAATTAGTCTTTAAATCAAAAGTTGTTTATTTTGACCAAATTTGACTTTTTGCTCGAAAGTTTGCCAACTATGTCAATGATTTGGCCAATAGGTCAAGGATTGATCATTTTGACCAAAGTTGACTTTTTGGTCAAAAGTTGACCTATTTGGTTAATGGGTTAGTCATTGGGAAAAGGATTGACCATTTTGACGAAAGTTGACTTTTTGGTCAGAGATTGACTTATTGGGTAAATAAGTGGTCATTAGGTCAAAAATTATTTATTTTGGCTAAAAATCGATTTTTGGTCGAGAGTTGACCGATTGGGTCGATGAATGTGGTGATTGTGTCGAGAATTGACCATTTTTATCAAAGTCGTCGAAAGTAGAACTATTTAGGTCGATGAGCGTGGTCATTATGTAAAAAATTGACAATATTGACCAAAATTGACTCTTTGGTCGATAGTTGACCAATTGGGTCGATGCGTTGGTCATTGGGTTAAGGATTGACCATTTTGGCCAAAGTTGACCTTTTGGTCGAAAAGTTAACCTATTGGTCAATGGGTTGGGCATTGGGTCAAGGATTGACCATTTTCACCGACGTTGTCATTTAGGTCAAAAGTTGACCTACTGGGCCAATAATTGGTCATTATGTCAAAAACTGACTATTTTGACCAAGATAGAAATTTTGGTTAAAAGTCGATCTGCTAGGTCAAGGATGTACCATTTTGTCCAAAGTTGTCTTTTTGGTCAAAAGTTGACCTATTGGATCAATAGGTTGGTCGTTGGGTCAACAATTGACGACTATGACCAAAGTTGACTTTTTTGTCAGAGATTGATTTATTGGGTGAATAATTGGTCATTAGGTAAAAAATCATCTTTTTCGACCAAAATTGACTTATTGTTATAAAATTGTCCTATTGGATCAATGAATTAGTCATTAGGTCAATAATTAGTCTTTAAATCAAAAGTTGTCTATTTTGACCAAATTTGACTTTTTGCTCAAAAGTTTGCCAACTATGTCAATGATTTGGCCAATAGGTCAAGGATTGATCATTTTGACCAAAGTTGACTTTTTGGTCAAAAGTTGACCTATTGGGTTAATGGGTTAGTCATTGGGAAAAGGATTGACCATTTTGACGAAAGTTGACTTTTTGGTCAGAGATTGACTTATTGGGTCAATAAGTGGTCATAAGGTCAAAAATTATTTATTTTGGCTAAAAATCAATTTTTGGTCAAAAGTTGACCGATTGGGTCAATGTGGTGGTGATTGTGTCAGAAATTGACCATTTTGATCAAAGTCGTCAAAAGTAGAACTATTTAGGTCAATGACGTGGTCATTATGTTAAAAATTGACAATATTGACCAAAATTGACTCTTTGGTCAATAGTTGACCAATTGGGTCAATGCGTTGGTCATTATGTTAAGGATTGACCATTTTGGCCAAAGTTGACCTTTTGGTCAAAAGTTAATCTATTGGTCAATGGGTGGGCATTGGGTCAAGGATTGACCATTTTCACCGACGTTGTCATTTTGGTCAAAAGTTGACCTACTGGGCAAATAATTGGTCATTATGTCAAAAACTGACTATTTTGACCAAGATTGAAATTTTGGTTAAAAGTCGATCTGCTAGGTCAAGGATGTATCATTTTGTCCAAAGTTGTCTTTTTGGTCAAAAGTTGACCTATTGGATCAATAGGTTGGTTGTTGGGTCAACAATTGACGACTATGACCAAAGTTGATTTTTTTGTCAGAGATTGATTTATTGGGTGAATAATTGGTCATTAGGTAAAAAATCATCTATTTCGACCAAAATTGACTTATTGTTATAAAATTGTCCTATTGGATCAATGAATTAGTCATTGGGTTAATAATTGACAATTTCGACCAAAGTTGACTTTTTGGTCAAAAGTTAACCTGTTAGGTCAATGGGTTGGTTATTGGGTCAAAGATTGACCATTTTGACTTAAGTTGACTTTTTGGTTAAAAGTTGACCTATTGGGTCAATGGGTTATTCATAGGGTCAGAAATTGATCATTTTGACCAAAGTTGTCTCTTTGGTCAAAAGTTGACCTATATAGTCAATGGGTTAGTCATTGGTTCAAGGATTGACCATTTTTTATCAAAGTTGACATTTTGGTTAAAGATTGACTTATTTGGTCAATAATTTGTCATTAGGTCAAAATTTGACTATTTTTACCAAAATTGAATTTTTGTTCAAAAGTTGACCCACAGGGTCAATGTGGTGGTCATTAAGTCAGAAATTGACCATTTTGACCAGAGTTGACTTTTTGGTCAAAAGTTGACCTATTAGGTCAATGGCGTAGTCATAAGGTTAAAAATTGAATATTTTAACCAAAATTGACTTTTTGGTCGAAGGTTAACCTATTGGGTCAGTGGGTTGCTTGTTGGGTCAAGGATTGACCATTATTACCAAAGTTGATTTTTTGGTCAAAAGTTGACCAATTGGGTAGATGAGTTGGTCATTGGGTCAAGGATTGACCATTTTGACTGAAGTTAACTTTTTTGTCACAGATTTACTTATTCTGTCAATAATTGGTCATTAGTTAAAAAATTGATTCTTTTTGGACAAAAATTGACTTTTTGGTTAAAAGTTAACCTATTGGGTCAATAGGTTGGTCATTGGATCAATGATTGATCATTTTGAAAAAATTTGACTTTTTGGTAAATATTTGACCTATTGGGTCAATGAGTTGGTTATTGAGTTTGTTCAAAGTTGACCTATTAGGTCAATGAGCTTGTCATTGGGTCAAAGATTAATCAATTTGACCAAAGTTAACTTTTTGGTTAGAGATTGATTTGTTGGGTCAATAATTGGTCAGTAGGTCAAAAACTGAATATTTTGACCAAAATTGACTTTTTGGTCAAAAGTTGACCTATTGGATTAATGGGTTAGTCATTGGGTCAAGAATTGATCATTTTGACCAAAGTTGACTTTTTGGTCAAAAGTTGACCTATTAGGTCAATGGATTGGTCATTTAGTCAAAAATTGACCATTTTGACCAAAGTTGACTTTTTTGTCAAAAGTTGAACTATTGGGTCAAAAATGGTCATTAGGTCAAAAATTAACTATTTTGACCAAAATTGACATTTTGGTTAAAAGTGATCTATTAGGCCAATGGGTCAAGGATTAACCATTTTGACCAAAGTTGACTTTTTGGTTAAAAATTGACATATTAGTCATTGGGCTTGTCATTGGGTCAAGGTTTGAACATTTTGGCCAACGTTGACTTTTTGGTCAAAAGTTGACATATTGGGTCAAGGGGTTGGTCATTGGGTCAATGATTAATCATTTTGACCAAAGTTGACTTTTTGGTCAGAGATTGACTTATTGGGTCAATAATTGGTCATTAGGTCAAAAATTAACTATTTTGACCAAAATTGAATTTTTAGTCAAAAGTTGACCAACAATGTCATTGGTTTGGTCATTGGGTCAGTAATTGACCATTTTGACCAAAGTTGACTTTTTGGTCAAATGTTGACCTATTGGGTCAACGAGTTGGTCATTGGGTAATAAATTAACCATTTTGAGCAAATCGACTTTTTCGTCAAAAGTTGACATATTGGGTTAATGGGTTGGTCATTGGGTTAAAAGTTAAATTTTTTGTTATAAGTTGACATATTGTGTCAATGGGGTGGTCATTAGGTCCAAAAATGACTATATTTACCAAAATTAAATTTTTGGTCAAAAGTTGACCTATTGTGTCAATGGGATGGTCATTGTGTCAAGGATTGACTATTTTGACTAAAGTTCTCTTTTTGGTAAAAAGTTGACCTATTGGATCAATGGGATGGTCATTGGGTTAAGGATTGACCATTTTGTCCAAAGTTGACTTTTTGGTCAGTGATTGGCTTATTGGGTCAATAATAGGTCATTATATCAAAGATTGACTATTTTGGCCAAAAGTTGACCTATTGGGTCTATGGGTTGGTCATTGGTTCAAGGATTGACCATTTTAACCATAGTTGACTTTTTTGTCAAAAGTTATCCTCAGTCAATAGGCTGGCCGTTGGGTCAAGGTTTGACCATTTTGACCACCAAAGTTGACTTTTTGGTCAAAAGTTGATCTATTGGTCAATGGGTTATTCATTGGGTCAGTGATTGTTCATTTTGAACAAAGTTAACTTTTTAGTTAGAGATTAACTTATTGGGCTAATAATTGGTCATTAGGTCAAAAATACATTATTTTGACCAAAATAGACTTTTTGGTCAAAAGTTGATCTATTGGGTCAATGGGTTGGTCATTGGGGCAACGATTGACCATTTTTACCAAACATGACTTTTTGGTCAAAAGTTAACCTATTGGGTCAATGGGTTGGTCATTGGGACAAGGATTGACCATTTTGGCAAAAGCTGGCTTTTTGGTCAAAGATTGGCTTACTGGTCAAAAATTGGTAATTAGGTCAAAAATTTACTATTTTGACCAAATTAACTTTTTGGTCAAAAGTTGACCTATTGGGACAATGAGTTGGTCATTGGGTCAAGGATTGAGCATTTTGACCAAAGTTGACTTTTTGGCCAGAGATTGACTTATTGAGTCAATAATTGGTCATTATGTTAAAAATTCATTATTTTGACTAAAATTAAATTTTTGGTCAAAAGTTGACCCATTGGGTTAATGGGGTTGTCATTGTGTCAGAAATTGTCCCTTTTGACCAAAGTTGCCTTTTTGGTTAAAAGTTGACCTATTTAAGTTAATGAGGTGGTCATTAGGTAAAAAATTGACTATTTTAATTAAAATTGACTTTTTGGTCAAAAGTTGACCTATTGGGTTAATGGGATGGTCATTGTGATAAGGACTAACCATTTTGACCAAAGTTGGCTTTTTGGTTAAAAGTTGACCTATTGGGTCGATGGGTTGGTCATTAGGTCAAAGATTGACCATTATCACGAATGTTGACATTTAGGCCAAAAGTTGACCTATTGGGTCAATAATTGGTCTTTAGGTAAAAAATTATTTATTTTGACCAAAATTGACTTTTTGGTCAAAAGTTGATCTATTGGGTCAGTGGGTTGTCATTGGGTCAAGGATTTACCCTTATGTCCAAAGTTGACTTTTTGGTCAAAAGTTGGCCTATTTTGTCAATAGAATGGTTGTTGGGTCGTGGATTGACCAAAGTTGACTTTTTGGTCATAGATTGACTTATTGTGTCAAAGATTATTTTGACCAAAATTGACTTTTTGTTCAAAAGTTGATCTATTAGATCAATGAGTTGGTCATTGTGTCAAGAATTCATCATTTTGACCAAAGTTGACTTTTGGACAAAAATTGACAAATTGGATCAATGGGTTGGTAATTGGGTCACAAATTGACTATTTTGACCAAATTTAACTTTTTAGACAAATATTGACCTAATAGGTCAATGGGTGGTCATTAGGCAAAAATTGACTATATTGACCAAAGTTGACCTATTAGGTCAATGGGTAAGTCATTGGGTCAACGATGACCATTTTGACTAAAGTTAAATTTTTTGTCAGAGATTGACTAATTTGATCAATAATTGGTCATTAGGTGAAAAATTGACTATTTTGACCAAAATTGAATTTTTCGTTAAAAGTTAACCCATTGGGTCGATGGGGTGGTCATTGGGCTGGGCCAGAAATTGACCATTTTGACTAGAGTTGACTTTTTGTTCAAAAGTTGACCTATTGGGTCAATGGGTTGGTCATTGGGTCAAGGATTGACCATTATGACCAAAGTTGACTTTTTGGTCAGAGATTGACTTATTGGGTCAATAATTGGTCATTTGGTCAAAAAATGACTATTTTGAACAAAATTGACTTTCTTTTTCAAAATTTGACCAATTTGGTCAGTGGGTTGGTCATTGGGTCAAGAATTGACCATTTTGACTGAAGTTGAGTTTTTGGTAAGAAGTTGACCTATTTGGTTATGAGTTGGTCATTAGGTCAAGGATTGACTATTTTTTATCAAAGTTGACTTTTTGGTCAGAGATTAACTTATTAGGTCCATGATCGGTCATTAGGTCAAAAATTCACTATTTTGACTTTTGGTCAAAGGTTGACCTATTGGGTCAATGGGTTAGTTAATGGGTTGGTCATTGGGTCAAGGAATGACTATTTTGACAAAAATTAACTATTTGGTCAAAAATTCACCTATTGGGTCAATGGGTTAGTCATTGAATCAAGGATTGACCATTATGACCAAAGTTGACTTTTTGGTCAGAGATTGACTTATTGGGTCAATAATTGGTCATTAGGTCAAAAAATGACTATTTTGACGAAAATTAACTTTTTGTTTAAAATTTGACTTATTTGGTCAATGAGTTGGTCATTGGGTCAAGACTTGATCATTTTGACCAAAGTCAACTTTTTGGTATGAAGTTGACATATTGGGTCAATGGGTTGGTCATTGGGTCATTAATTAACTATTTTGACCAAAGTTGACTTTTTTGTCAGAGATTGACTTATTGGGTCAATAATCGGTCATTAGGTCAAAAATTGACTATTTTGATCCACACTTACCTTTTGTTCAAAAGTTGACCTTTTAGGTTTATGGGTTGGTCAATGAGTTCTTCATTGGGTCAAGGAATGATCATTTTGACCAGTTTGGTCAAATGTTGAACTATTCGGTCAATGGGTTGGTCATTGGGTTAAAGTTTGACCATTATGACCAAAGATGACTTTTTTGTCAAAGATTGACTTAGTGGGTCAATAATTGGTCATTAGGTCAAAAATGACTATTTTGACTAAAATTGACTTTTTCTTCAAAATTTGACCTATTTGGTCAACGGGTTGGTCACTGGGTCAGAAATTGACCATTTTGACCAAAGTTGACTTTTTGGTTAAAAGTTGACCTATTGGGTCAATAGGTGATCATTAGGTCAAAAATTAACTATTTTTACCAAAATTGACTTTTTAGTCAAAAGTTGGCCTATTGGGTTAATGTTTTGATCATTTGGTCAAGGATCGAACATTTTGACCAAAGTTGATTTTTTGGTTAAAGATTAAGTTATTGGGTCAATAATTGGTTGTTTGGTCAAAAATTGACCCATTGGGTCAACGGGGTGGTCTTTGGGATAAAAATTACTCATCTTGATTAAAATTGACTTTTTGGTCAAAAGTTGATCTATTGAGTCAATGTGATGGTAACTTGGTCATAAATTGACCATTTTGACTAAAGTTAACCTTTTGGTCAAAATTTGACCTATTGGGTCAATGGGTGGTCTTTAAGTCAAAACTTGACTATTTTGACCAAAATTGACTTTTCAGTCAAAAGTTGACCTATTGGGTCAATAGGTTGGTCAATCGCTCAAGGATTGGACATTTTGACCAAAGTTGACGTTTTAAACAAAAGTTTACCTATTAGGTCAATGGGTGGTCATTAGGTCAAAAATTTGCTATTTTGACCAAAATTGACTTTTTGGTCAATAGGTGGTCATTAGGTCAAAAATGAACTATTTTGACCGAAGTTGACTTTTTGGTCAAAAGTTGACATATCAGATCAATGGGTTAGTCATTGGGTCAAGGATTGACCATTTTGACCAAAGTTGACTTTTTGGTCAGAGATTAATTTATTTGGTCAATAATTTGTCATTAGGTCAATAATTGACTATTTTGACAAAAATTAAATTTTTGGTCAAAAGTTGACATATTGGGTCAATGAGGTGGTCATTATGTCAGAAATTGACCATTTTAACTAAAGTTGACTTTTTGGTCAAAAGTTGGCCTATTGGATCAATGGGGTAGTCATTAACTCAAAAATTAACTTATTTAATAAAATTTGACTTTTTGGTCGAAAGTTAACTATTGGGTCAATGGGTGGGTCATTGTGTCAAGGATTGACAATTTTGGCCAAAGTTGATTTTTTGGTCAAAAGTTGACCCATTAGGTCAAAGGGTTGGTCATTGGGTCAAAGATTGACCATTTTGACCAAAGTTGACTTTCAAGTCACAGATTGGCTTATTTAGTCAATAATTGGTTATGTGGTAAAAAATTAACTATTTTGACCAAAATTTACTTTTTGATCAAAAATTGACCTATTGGGTCGATAGGTTAGAGTAATTGAGTCAAGGATTGATCATTTTGACAAAAGTTGACTTTTTGGTAAAAATTTGACCTATTGGATAAATGGGTTGCTCATTGGGTCAGAAATTGACCATTTTGGCCAAAGTTGACTTTTTGGTCAAAAGTTAACCTATCGGGTCAATGGGTTTGTCATTGAGTTAAGGACTGACCATTCTCACCAAAAAGTCAATCCTTGACCCAATGACCCAATGACCTATTTAGATCAAAAGTTGACCTATTGGATCAATAATTGGCCATTAGGTCAAAAATTAAGTATTTTAATCAAAATTGATTTTTTAGTCAAAAGTCGATCTATCGGGTTAGTGGGATGTCATTGTGTCAAGGATTGTTCATTTTGACCAAAGTTGACTTTTTGGTCAAAAGTTGGCCTATTGGGTCAGTGTGTTGGTCATTGGGCTGTCGATTGACCATTTTGTCCAAATGTTGACTTTTAAGTCAGAGATTGACTTATTGGGTCAATAATTGGTCATTTGGTCAAAAATTAACTATTTTGACCAAAATTGACTTTTTGGTCAAAAGTTAACCTATATGGTCATTGGGTCAAGGATTGACCATTTTGACTGATGTTAAATTTTTGGTGAAAAGTTGACCTATTGGGTCAATGGGTTGGTCATTAGGTTAAGGATTCACCATTTTTACCAAAGTTGACTTTTTGGTCAGAGATTGACTTATTGAGTCAATAATTGGTCATTAGGTAAAAAATTGACTATTTTGACCAAAGTTGACTTTTTGGTCAAAAGTTGACCTATTGGGTCAATGGGTGGTCATCAAGTCAAAAATTGACTATTTTGATCAATTAACTTTTTAGTCAAACGTTGACCTGTTAGGTCAATGAGTTGGTCATTGGGTCAAGGATTGGTCATTTTAACCAATGTTGACATTTTAGTAAAAAGTTGACCTATTAGGTCAATGGGTTTGTCATTGATTCAAGGATTGACCATTTTAACCATAGTTGACTTTTTGGTCTGAGATTGATTGGTTTGGTTAATAATTGGTCATTAGGTTAAAACTTGACTATTTTGACCAAGATTATATTTTTTGTCAAAAGGTGACCCATTGGGTTAATGGGGTAGTCATTGTGTTAGAAATTGACCATTTTATCAAGAGTTGACTTTTTGGTCAAAAGTTGACCTATAGGGTCAATGGGGTAGTCATTATGTTAAAATTTGACAATTTTGACCAAAAGTGACATTTTGGTCAAACGTTGACCTATTGGTCAATAGGTTTGTCATTGAGTCAAGGATTGACCATTCTGACCAAATTTGATTTTTTTGGTCAAAAGTTGACCAATTGGGTCAATGGGTTGGTCATTCGTTCAAGAATTGACCATTTAGACCAAAGTTAACTTTTTAGTCACATATTGACTTATTAGGTCAATTATTGGTCATTAGGTAAAAAATTAACTATTTTGACAAAATTGACTTTTTGGTCAAAAGTTGACCTACTTGGTCAATAGGTTGGTCATTGGGTCAACGATTGATCATTCTGACAAAAGTTGACATTTTGGTAAAAATTCGAACTATTGGGTTAATGTTTTGATATTGGGTCAAAAATTAACCATTTTAACTAAAGTTGACTTTTCGGTCAAATATTGACCTATTCGGTCAATGTGTTAGTCATTGGGTCAAGAATGAACCTTTTTGACCAAAGTTGATTTTTTTGGTTAAAAGTTGACCAATTGGGTCAATGGGTTGGTCATTGGGTCAAGGATTGACTATTTTGACCAAATTTAACTTTTTGGTTACAAATTGATTTATTAGGTTAATAATTGGTATTTACGTAAAAAATTGATAATTTTGAACAAAATTGACTTTTTGGCAAAAAGTTGACCAAGTTGGGTCAATGGGTATATCATTATTTTAAGGATTGACCTTTTTGACTAAAGTTGACTTTTTTGTCAACAAAAGTTAACCTATTGGGTTAATTGTTTGGTCGTTGGGTCATGGATTGACCATTTTCACCAAAGTTGACATTTAAGTCAAAAGTTGATCTATTGGGTCAATAATTGGTCATTAGGTCAAAGATTGACTATTTGGACCAAAATTGACTTTTTGGTCAAAAGTTGATCTATTGGGTCAATGGGATGTCATTGGGTCAAGGATTAACCATTTTGACCAAAGTTGACTTTTTGTTCAAAAGTTGACCTATTAGGTCAATGGGTTGGTCCTTAGGTCAAGGATTCACCATATTGACCAAAGTTGACTTTTTCGTTAGAGATTAACATATTGGGTCAATAATTGGTCAATAAATCAAAAATTGACTATTTTAACCGAAATTGATTTTTTGTTTAAAATTTGACTTAATAGATTAATGAGTTTATCATTGTGTAAACCAAAGTTGACTTTTTGGTCAAAAGTTAACTTATTGGGTCAAAGGGTTGGTCATTTGGTCAGAAATTGATCATTTTGACCAAAGTTAACTTTTTAGTCAAAATTTAACATATCAGGTCAATAGGTGATCATTAGGTCAAAATTTGCATACTTTGACCAAAGTTGAGTTCTTGGTCAAAAGTTGCTTTTCGAGTCAATGGGTTAGTCATTGGTTTAAGGATTGACCATTTTGACCAAAGTTGACTTTTTGGTCAGAGATTGACTTTTTTGGTCAATAATTGGTTGTTAAGTCAAAAACTGACAATTTTGACCAAAATTGAATCTTTGGTCAAAAGTTTACCCATTAGGTCAATGAGGTGGTCGTTGTGTTAGAAATTGACCATTTTAACTAGAGTTGACTTTTTGGTCAAAAGTTGATCTATTGGGTCAATGAGGTGGTCATTAAGTCAAAAGTTGACTATTTTGACCAAAATTAACTTTTTGGTCGAAAGTTGATCTATTCGGACATTGGGTTGGTCATTTCGTCAAGGCTTGACAGTTTTGACCAAAGTTAATTTTTAGTTCAAAAGTTGACCAATTGGGTCAATCAATTGGTCATTGGGTCAAGGATTGACCATTTTGACCAAAGTTGACTTTTGGTCACAAATTGACTTATTTGGTCAATAATTGATCATTAGGTAAAAAGTGACTATTTTGATCAAAATTAACTTTTTGATCAAAAGTTGACTTATTGGGTCAATATGTTAGTCAATGAGTCAAGGATTGATCATTTTGACAAATAGTTACTTTTTGGTAAAAATTTGATCTATTGGGTCAATGGGTTGGTCATTAGGTCAGAAATTGACCATTTTCACCAAAGTTGTCATTTCAGACAAAAGTTGACCTATTGGGCCAATAATTGGTCATGAGGTCAAAAATTGACTATTTTGACCAAAATTGAATTTTTTTGTCAAGAGTTGATCTATTGGGCCAGTGGGATGTCATTGGGTCAAGGATTTGTCATTTTGACCAAAGTTGACTTTTTGGTCAAAAGTTGACCTATTGCATCAATGGTTTAGTCGTTGGGTCAAGGATTGACCATTATGATCAAAGTTGGCTTTTTGGTCAGAGATTGACTTATTGGGTCAATAAATCGTCATTAGATCAAAAATTAACTATTTTGACCAAAATTGACTTTTTGTTCAAAAGTTGATTTATTGGGTCAAGGATTAACTAATTTGACCGAAGTTAACTTTTGGGTGAAAAGTTGACCTATTAGTTCAATGGGTTGGTCATCGGGTCAATGATTCACCATTTTTACCAAAGTTGACTTTTTGGTCAAAGTTTGACTAATTGGTCATTAGGTCAAAAATTGACTATTTTGACCAAAGTTGATTTGTTGGTCAAATGTTAACATATTGGGTCAATGGGTTAGTCATCGGGTCAAGGATTGACCATTTTGACCAATGTTGACTTTTTTGTTAGAGATTGACTTATTTTAACAATTATTGGTCACTAGGTCAAAAGTTTTCTTTTCTTGACCAAAATTGAATTTTTGGACAAAAGTTAACTTATCGTGTTAATGGGGTGGTCATTTTGTTAGAAATTGACCATTTTAACCAGAGTTGACTTTTTGGTCAAAAGTTGACCTACAGGGTCAATGGGGTGGTCAATAGGTCAAAAATTGACTATTTTGACCAAAATTGACTTTTTAGTCAAAAGTTGACCTATTGGGTCAATGCGTTGGTCATTGGGTCAAAGCGTTGGTCATTGGGTCAATGCGTTGGCCAATGGGTCAATGATTGACCATTTTAAACAAAGTTGATTTTTTGGACAAAAGTTGACCAATTTGGTCAATGGGTTGGTCATTGGGTCAAGGATTGGCCATTTTGACCAAAGTTTACTTTTTGGTCATAGATTGACTTATTCGGTCAATAATTGGTCATTTAGTAAAAAATTGACTATTTTGACCAAAATTGAGTTTTTAGTCAAAAGTTGACATATTGGGTCAATAGGTTGGTCATTGGGTCAAGGATTGATCATTCTGACAAAAGTTGACTTTTGTGTAAAAATTTGACCTATTATGTCAATGGTTTGGTCATTGGGTCAAAAATTGACCATTTTAACTAAAGTTGACTCATTGGTCAAAAGTTGACCTATTGGGTCTATGGGTTAGTTAATCGGTCAAGGATTGACCATTTTGACCAAAGTTGTCTTTTTGGTCAAAAGTTGACCTATTGGGTCAATGGGTTTATTATTGGGTCAGAAATTGACATTTTAACAAAAGTTGAATTTTTGGTCAAAAGTTGACCTATTAGGTCAATGGGGTGGTTGCTAGATTAAAAATTGACTATTTTGACCAAAATTTACTTTTTTTATCAAAATTTTACCAATTACATCAATGGGTATGACATTGTGTCAAGATTGACCGTTTTGACCAAAATGTCAATGTTGGTCAAAAGTTAATCTATTGGGTCAATGGTTTGGTCATTAGGTCAAGGATTGACCATTTTGACCAAAATTGACCTTTTGGTTAGAAGTTAATCTATTGGGTCAAAGGTCAATGAGTTGGTCATTGGGTCAAAAATTGACTATTTTGACCAAAATTAACTTTTTTGTCAAACTTGACCTATTGGGTCAACGGGTTGGTCATTGGGTCAGAAATTACCATTTTTACCAAAGTTGACTTTTTGGTCAAAAGTTGACCTACTAGGTCAATTGGGTTGTCATTAAGTAAAAAATTAGCAATTTTGACCAAAATTACCATTTTGGTCAAAAGTTGACCTATTATGTCAATGAGTTGGTCATTATGTCAAAAATTGACATTTTTAACCAAAATTTACTTTTTGGTCAAAAGTTGACCTCTTTGGGTCAATGGGTTGGTCATTGGGTCAGGATTGATCATTTTGACCAAAGTTGACTTTTTGGTCAAGAGTTGACCTACTGGGTCAGTAGGTTGGTCATTAAGCCAACAATTGACCATTTTGACCAAGTGTTGACATTTATGCCAGAGATTGACTTATTGGGTCAATAATTGGACATTTTGGTCATTTGGTCAAAAATTAAGCCAACGATTGACCATTTTGACCATGTTGAACGAAGTTAACTGTTTTGTGAAAAATTGATCTATTGGGTCAATGGTTTGGTCATTGGGTCATGGATTGACCATTTTGACCAAAATTGACTTTTTGGTCAAAAGTTGACATATTGAGCCAATGTGTTGGTCATTGGGTTTAGGATTGACCATTTTGGCCAAAGTTGACTTTTTAGTTAAAGATGAGTTATTGGGTCAATAATTGGTCGTTAGGTCAAAAATTGACTAATTTGACCAAAATTGAATTTTTAGTTAAAAATTGACCCATTGGGTCAACGGGGTGGTCTTTGGGATAGAAATTTACCATTTTGATTAATGTTGACTTTTTGGTCAAATGTTGACCTATTTGGTCGATGGGTTGGTAATTGGGTCAGAAATTGACAATTTTGACCAAAGTTAACTTTTTGCTCAAAAGTTGACCTATTGGGTCAATGTGTGGTCATTAAGTCAAAAATTGACTATTCTGACCAAAATTGACTTTTCAGTCAAAAGTTGACCCATTGGATCAATGAGTTGGTCAATCGGTCAATGATTGGCCGTTTTGACCAAAGTTCACGTTTTAGTCAAAAGTTGACCTATTAGGTCAATGGGTGGTCATTAGGTCAAAATTGGATATTTTGACCAAAGTTGACTTTTTGGTAAAAAGTTGACTTTTTGGTAAAAAGTTGACTTTTTGGTAAAAAGTTGACCTCTTGGGTCAATAGGTGGTCATTAGGTCAAAAATTGACTATTTTGACCAAAGTTGATTTTTTGGTCAAAAGTTGACCTATTGGGTCAATGGGTTAGTCAATGGGTCAAGGATTGACCATTTTGACCAAAGTTGACTTTTTTGTCAGAGATTGACTTATTTGGTCAATAATTGGTCTTGAGAATAAAAATTGACTATTTTGACCAAAATTGATTTTTTTGTCAAAAGTTGACCCGTTGGGTCAATGAGGTGGTCATTTTGTCAGAAATTGACCATTTTAACCAAAGTTGACTTTTTGGTTAAAAGTTGACCTATTGGGTCATTGGGGTGGTCATTAAGTCAAAAATTAAATTATTTGATAAAATTTGACTTTTTTGTTGACAGTTGGTCCTATTGGGTCAATGGGTAGGTCATTGGGTCAAGGATTGACAATTTTGACCAAAGTTGATTTTTTGGTCAAAAGTTGACCAATTGGGTCAATAGGTTGTACATTGGGTCAAGGATTGTCCATTTTTACCAAAGTTGACTTTTAGGTCACAGATTGACTTATTCGATCAATAATTGGTCATTAGGTAAAAAATTGACTATTTTGACAATTTTGACCAAAATTATGTGGTCATTAGGTAATTGGGTCAATGGGTTAGTAATTGAGTCAAGGATTTATCATTTTGACAAAAGTTCAGTTTTTGGTCAAAATTTGACCTATTAGATCAATTGGTTGGTCATTGGGTCAGAAATTGACCATTTTGACCAAAGTTGACTTTTTGGTCAAAAGTTAACCTATCGGGTCAATGGGTTTGTCATTAGGTTAAGGATTGACCATTTTCACCAAAGTTGACATTTAGGTCAAAAGTTGACCCATTGGGTCAATAATTGGTCATTAGGTCAAGACTGAGTATTTTTTACCAAAATTGATTTTATGGTAAAAATCGATCTATTAGGTCTGTGGGATGTCATTGGGTCAAGGATTGATCATTTTGACCAAAGTTGATTTTTTGGTCAAAAGTTGGCATATTGAGTCAGTGAGTTGGTCATTGGGCCGACGATTAACCAATTTGACCAAATGTTGACTTTTATGTCAAAGATTGACTTATTAGGTCAATAATTGGTCATTTGGTGAAAAATTAACTATTTTGACCAACATTGACTTTTTAGTCAAAAGTTAACCTATTGGGTCATTGGGTCAAGGATTGACCATTTTAATCGATGTTAACATTTTGCTGAAAAGTTGACCTATTGGGTCAATGGGTTGGTCGTTAGCTCAAGGCCTCACTATTTTTACCAAAGTTGACTTTTTGGTCAGAGATTAACTTATTGGGTTAATAATTGGCCATTAGGTAAAAAATTGACTATATTGACCTAATTTAACTTTTATGTCAAAAGTTGACCTATTGGGTCAATGCATGGTCATTAAGTCAAAAATTGACTATTTCGACAAAAATTAACTTTTTAGTCAAAAGTTGACCTATTGGGTCAAGGATTGATCATTTTGACCAATGTTGACGTTTGAGCCAAAAGTTTACCTATTAGGTCATTGTTAGTCATTGGGTCAAGGATTGACCATTTTAACCAAAGTTAACTTTTTGGTTCGAGAATGACGTATTTTGTCAATTATTGATCATTAGGTCAATAATTGACTATTTTGGCCAAAATTAAATTTTTTTGTCAAATGTTGACCGATAGGTTCAATGGGGTGGTTATTGTGTTAGAAATTGACCATTTTAACAAGAGTTGACTTTCTGGTCAAAAGTTGACCTATAGTGTCAAGGGGGTGGTCATTAGGTCAAAAAATGACAATTTTGACCAAAATTGACATTTTGGTCAAACGTTGACTTATTGGGTCAATGGGTTTGTCATTGGGTTAAGGATTGACCATACTGACCAAAGTTGATTTTTTGGTCAAAAGTTGACTAATTGGGTCAATGGGTTAGTCATTGGGTCAAGGATTGATCATTTAGACCAAAGTTGACTTTTGTGTCACAGATTGACTTATTCGGTCAATTATTGGTCATTTGGTAAAAAATTGACTATTTTGTCAAAAATTGACTTTTTGATCAACAGTTGACCTATTAGCTCAACAGATTGGTCATTGGGTCAAGGATTGATCATTTTGACAAAAGTTGACATTTTAGTAAAAATTTCAGAAATTAACCATTTTAACCAAAGTTGACTTTTTGGTCAAAAGTTGACCTATTGGGTCAATGGGTTAGTCATTGGGTCAAGAATTGACCATTTTGACCAAAGTTGATTTTTTGGTCAAAAGTTGACCAATTAGGTCAATGGGTTGGTCATTATGTCATGGATTGACCATTTTGGCCAAAGTTGACTTTTTGGTCACAAATTGACTTATTCGGTTAATAATTGGCCATTAGGTAAAAAATTGACCATTTTGACCAAAATTGACTTTTGGCCACAAATTGACTTTTTGGGTTAATAATTGGTCATTAGGTAAAAAAATGACCATTTTGACCAAAATTCACTTTTTGGCCAAAAGGTGACCTAATTAGGTCATTGGGTATAACATTGGTTTAAGGATTGACCATTTTGACTAAAGTTGACTTTTTTGTCAAAAGTTAACCTATTTGGTTAATTGTTTGGTCATTGGGTGGAGGATTGACCTTTTTCACCAAAGTTAACATTTAGGTCAAAAGTTGACCTATTGGGTCAATAATTGGTCATTAGGTTAAGGATGACTATTTTGACCAAAATTAACTTTTTGGTCTAAAGTTGATCTATTGGGTCAGCGGGAAGTCATTGGGTTAAGGATTAACCATTTTGACCAAAGTTGACTTTTTGGTCAAAAGTTGACCAATTGGGTCAATGGGTTGGTCGTTGGGTCAAGGATTGACCACTTTGTCCAAAGTTAACTTTTTGGTCAGAGATTGACTTATTGGGTCAATAATTGGTCATTAGGTCAAAAATTGACTATTTTGACCAAAATTGACTTTTTGTTCAAAAGTTGACCTATTGGATCAATGAGTTTGTTATTAGGTAAAGAATTGACCATTTTGACCAAAGTTGACTTTTTGTCAAAAGTTGGCCTATTGGGTCAATGGGTTGGTCTTTTGGTCACAAATTGACCATTTTGACCAAAGTTGACCTTTTAGTCAAAATTTGACCTACTGGGTCAATATGTGGTCATTAGGTCAAAAATTGCCTACTTTGACCAATGTTGGCTTTTTGGTCAAAAGTTAACCTATCGATTCAATGGGTTAGTCATTGGGTCAAGGATTCACCAATTTAACCAAAGTTGACTTTTTGGTCAAAAGTTTGACTTATTTTTTCAAAAATTGGTCATTACATAAAAAATTGACAATTTTAATCAAAATTGAATTTTTGGTCAAAAGTTGACCCATTGGGTCAATGAGGTGGCCATTGTGTCAGAAATTGACCATTTTAACTATAGTTGATTGTTTGTTTAAAAGTTGATCTATTGGCGTAATGGGGTGGTCATTAAGTCAAAAATTGACTAATGTGACCAAAATTGACTTTTTGTCGAAAGTTGACCTTTTAGAACAGTGGGTTGGTCATTTAGTCAAGGATTGACGACTTCGACCAAAGTTGATTTTTAGGTCAAAAGTTGACCAATTGTGTCAATCAGTTGGTCATCGGGTCAAGAATTGACAATATTAACCAAAGTTGACTTTTTGGTCTCAAATTGACTTATTCGGTCAATAATTGGTAGGTAAAAAAGCGACTATTTTGACAAATGTTGACTTTTTGGTCATAGGTTGACCTATTGGGTTAATAGGTTAGTCATTAAGTCAAAGATTGATCATTTTGACAAATGTTGACTTTTTGGTAAAAATTTGACCTATTGGGTCAATGGGTTGGTCATTGTGTCAGAAATTGACCATTTTGGCCAAAGTTAACATTTTGGTCAATAGTTAACTTATAAGGTCAATGGGTTTGTCATTGGGTCAAGGATTGACCATTTTCACCAAAGTTGTCATTTAGGTCAAAAGTTAACCTATTGGGCTAATAATTGGTTATGTGGTCAACAATTTTCTTTTTTGACCAAAATTGACTTTTTGGTCAAAAGTTGATCGATTGGGTCTGTGGGATGTCATTGGGTCATGGTTTTGCCATTTTGACCAAAGTTGACTTTTTGGTCAAAAGTTGACCTATTAGGTCAATGGGTTGGTCGTTGGGTTAAGGATTGATCATTATGGCTAAAATTGGCTTTTTGGTCAGAGATTGACTTATTGGGTCAATAATTGGTCATTAGGTCAAAATTTGACTATTTTGACCAAAATTGACTTTTTGTTCAAAAGTTGACATATTGGGTCAAGGATTGACCATTTTGACCAATGTTAACCTTTTGTTGAAAAGTTGACCTATTGGTTCAATGGGTTGGTCATCGGGTCAAGGATTCACCATTTTTACCAAGCTGACTTTTTGGTCAGAGATTGATTTGTTGGGTCAATAATTGGTCATTAGGTAAAGTTGACTTTTTGACCAAAGTTGACTTTTTTGTCAAAAGTTGACTTATGGGTCAATGGGTTAGTCATTGGGTCAAGGATTGACCATTTTGACCAAAGTTGCCTTTTTTGTTAGAGATTGACTATTTGATCAATTATTGGTCACATGGTCAAAAGTTAATTTTTCTGACCAAAATTAAATTTTTGGTCAAAAGTTGACTTATTGTGTCAATGGGGTTGTCATTGTGTTAGAAATTGACCATTTTAACCAGGTTGACTTTTTTTGTCAAGAGTGTCACTATAGGGCCAATGGGGTGGTCATTAGGTTGAAAATTGACTATGTTAACGAAAATTGACTTTTGGGTCGAAAGTTGACCTATTAGTTCAATGTATTGGTCATTGGGTCGAGGATTGGCCATATTAACAAAAGTTGATTTTTGGGTCAAAAGTTGACCATTTGGGTTAATGTTTGGTCATTGGGTCAAGGATTGACCATTTTGACCAAAGTTTACTTTTTGGTCTCAGATTGATTTATTCAGTCAATAATTGGTCATTAAGTAAAAAATTGATTATTTTGACCAAAATTGAGTTTTTGGTCAACAGTTGACCTATTAGGTCAATAGGTTGGTCATTGGGTCAAGGATTGATCATTCTGACAAAAGTTGACTTTTTGGTAAAAATTTGACCTATTAGGTCAATAAGTTTGGTCATTGGGTCATAAATTGACCATTTTAACCAAAGTTGACTTTTTGGTCAAAAGTTGACCTATTAGGTCTATGGGTTTGTCATTGGGTCAAGGATTGACTATTTTGACCAAAATTGTCTGTTTGGTTAAAAGTTGACCTATTGGGTTAATGGGTTGGTTATTGGGTCAGAAATTGACATTTTAACTAAAGGACTTTTTGGTCAAATGTTGACTTATTGGGTCAATGGGGTGGTTGTTAGGTAAAAATTTGACTATTTTGACTAAAATTTGTTGTTTTTGTCGAAAGTTGACCAATTGGGTCTATGGGTATGTCCTTGTATCAAGATTGATCATTTTTACCAAAATTGACATTTTGTCAAAAGTTAATCTATTGGGTCAAAGGGTTGGTCATTGGGTCAAGGATTGACCATTTTGACCAAAATTGACTTTTTGGTCAAAAGTTAATCTATTGGATCAATGGTCGATGAGTTGGTCATTGGGTAAAAAATTGACTATTTTGACCAAAATTAACTTTCTCGTCAAAAGTTGACCTACTGGGTCATGTGTCGGTCATTGTGTCAGAAATTGAGCATTTTGACTAAAGTTGACCTATTAGGTCAATTGGGTTGTCATTAAGTCAAAAATTGACAATTTTGACCAAAATTAACATTTTGGTCAAAAGTTGACCTATTATGTCAATGAGTTGGTCATTATGTCAAAAATTGGCATTTTGACCAAAGTTTACTTTTTGGTCAAAAGTTGACCTATTGGGTCAATGGGTTGATTATTGGGTCAAGGATTGATCATTTTGAACCAAGTTCACTTTTTGGTCAAAAGTTGATCTATTGGGTCAGTGGGTTGGTCATTAGGCCTACAATTGACCATTTATACCACATATTGACTTTTATGTCAGAGATTGACTTATTGGGTCAATAATTGGCCATTCGGACAAAAATTAACTATTTTGACCAAAATTGACTTTCTGGTCAAAAGTTGACCTATTGGGTCATTGGGTTAAGTATTGACCATGTTGAACGAAATTAACTTTTTGGTGATAAATTGATCTATTAGGTCAATGGTTTGGTCATTGGGTCAAGGATTGACCATTTTTACCAAAGTTGACTTTTTACTTAAAAATTGACCTATTGGGTCAATGGTTTGGTCATTGGGTTAATGATTGACCATTTTGACCAATGTTTACGTTTTGGTCAAAATCTGGCTTATTTGGTCAATAATTGGTTATTAGGTCAAAAATTTATAATTTTGACCAAAATTAACTTTTCGGTAGAAAGTTAATATATTTGGTCAAAGGGTGGGTTGGTCATTGGGTCAACGATTGACCATTTTGACCGAAGTTGATTTTTTGGTCAGATATTGACAGATTGGTTAAATAATTGGTCATTAGTCAAGGATTGGTTATTTTGACCAAATTTGGCTTTTTGGTCAGAGATTGACTTATTGGGTCAATAATTGGTCATTAGGTCAAAAATTGACTATTTTGACCAAGACATATTGGGTGAATGAGTTGGTCATTGGGTCAACGAATGACCATTTTGACCAAAGTTGACTGTTTGGTTAAAAATTGAGCTATTGGGTCAATGGGGTGGTCAATAAGTCAAAAATTGACTATTTTGACCAAAATTGACTTCATGGTCAATAGTTGTTCATTAGGTCATTGAGTGAAGGGTTGGCCATTTGACCAAAGTTGACTTTTTAGTCAAAAGTTGACCTATTAGGTCAATGGGCTGGTCATTGGGTTAAGGATTGACCATTTTGATTAATGTTGACTTTTTGATCGGAGATTGACTTAATGAGTCAATAATTGTTCATTAGGTAAAAAATTGACTTTTTTACCAATATTAAATTTTCAGTCAAAAGTTGACCCATTGGACCAATGGGGTGGTCATTGATTCAATGGTTCAGAAATTGACCAATTTGATCAAAGTTGACCTTTTGGTCAATAGTTGACTTATAGGGTCAATGTGGTGGTCATTAAGTCAAAAAATTAGCTATTTTGACAAAAATAGACTTTTTAGTCAAAAGTTGACCTATTGGGCCGATGGGTTGGTCATTGTGTCAAGGATTGACCATTTTGACCAAAGTATACTTTTTGTTCAAAATTTGACCTTTTGGGTTAATGGGTTGGTCATTTGGTCAAGGATTAACAATTTTGATTAAAGTTGATTATTTTGATCAAAAATTGACCTATTGGGTCAATGGGTTGGTTATGGAGTCAAGTATTGATCATTTTGACCAAAGTTGACCTATTGGGTCAATGGGTTGGTCGTTGGGTCAGAAATTGACCATTTTAGCTAAAGTTGACCTATTAGGTCAACTGTATGGTCATCAGGTCAAAAATTGACAATTTTGTCCAAATTTTATCTTTTGATCAAAAGTTCATCAATTGGGTTAATAGGTTGCTCATTAGGTCAAGAATTGACCATTTTGACCAAAGTTGACTTTTAGTTCAAAAGTTGACCAATTGGGTCAATGGGTTAGTCATTGGGTCAGAAATTGACTATTTTTAACACAGTTGACTTTTTGGTCAAAAACTGATCTATTGGGTCAGTGGGGCGGTCATTATGTCAAAAATTCACTATTTTGACCAAATTTATCTTTCTGGTCAAACGTTAACCTATTTGGTCAATGTGTTAGTTATTTTGTTAAGGATTGACCATTTTGACCAAAGTTGACTTTTTGGTCAAAAGTTGACTTATTAGGTCAATGGGTTAGTCAATGGGTTAGTCATTAGGTCAAAAATTGACCATTTTGACCAAAGTTGACCTTCTGGGTCAATTGGGTGGCCATTAGGTCAAAAATTGACTTTTTTGGTCAAAAGTTGACTTATGGGTCAATGAGTTGGTCATTTGGTCAAGGATTGACCATTTTGACTAAAGTTGACTTTTTGACCAAAAGTTGACCTATTGGGTCAATAGGGTGGTCATTAGGCAAAAAATTGACCATTTTAACCAAAGTTGAGTTTTTAGTCAAAAGTTTACCTATTGGGTCAATGGGGTGGTCAATAGGTCATAAATTGAAAGTTTTAATTAAAAGTTGACCTATTGGGTCAATGGGTTGGTCTTTGGGTCAAGGATTAACCATTTTGACCAAATTTTACTTTTTTGTAAAAAGTTGACCTATTGGGTCAATGGGTTGGTCATGGGGTCAATGATTGTCCATTTTGACTAAAGTTGAATTTTTTGTCTGAGATTGACTTAATGGGTCAATAATTGGCCATTAAGTCAAAAATTACCTACTTTGACCAAAATTGACATTTTGGTTAAAAGTTGACTTATTGGGCCATTGAGTTGGTCATTGGGTTAAGGATTGACCATTTTGACCAAAGACGACTTTTTGGTCAAAAGTTGACCTTTTGGGTCATTGGGTGGTGATTGGGTCATAATTTGACCATTTTAACCCAAGTTGGCATTTTGGTCAAAAGTTGGCCTATTTGGTCAAATTAGTAGTCATTAGATAAAAAATTGACTATTTTGACCAAAAGTTGACCTATTGGGTCAATGAGTTGGTCGTTGGGTCAAGGATTGATAATTTTGGCTAAAGTTGACTTTTTAGTCAAAAGTTAACCTATTGGGTTAATGTTGAGCATTTTAACCGAAGTAAACTTTTTGGTCAGAGATTGCCATTTCGGGTAAATAATTAATCATTCGGTTAAAAATTGATTATTTTGACTAAAATTAATTTTTGGTCAAAAGTTGACCCATTAGGTCAATAGGGTGGTCATTGTGTCAGAAAATAACCATTTTGACGAAAGTTGACTTTTTGGTCAAAAGTTGACCTAATTGGTCAATGGATTGGTCTTTAGGTCAGAAATTGACCATTTTGATCAAACATGACTTTTTGATCAAACGTTGACCTACTGGGATAATGAGTTGGTCATTGGGTCAGGATTGACCATTTTGACTAAAGTTGACTTTTTGGTCAAAAGTTGACATATTCTGTCAATGAATTATTGGGTCAATAATTGGTCATTAGGTCAAAAATTGACTATTTTGACCAAAATGGACTTTTTGGTCAAATATTGACCTATTGGGTCAATGGGTTAGTCATTGGGTTAAGGATTGACCAATTTGACCAAAGTTGACATTTTGGTCAATAGTTGACAAATTGGGTCATTTGGTTGGTCATTGGGTCAGAAATTGACCTTTTTGACCAAAGTTGACTTTTTGGTCAAAAGTTGACCTATTGGGTCAAAGGTTTGTCACTGGGTCAAAGATTGACCATTTTGACCAAAGTTGACTTTTTGGTAAGAGATTGACTTATTGGGTCAATAATTGTTCATTAGGTCAAAATTTGACTATTTTGACCTAAATTGACTTCTTTGTCAAAAGTTTCCCTATTAGATGAATGGGTTGGTCATTGGGTCAAGGTTTGAACATTTTGACTAAAGTTATCTTTTTGGTCAAAGGTTGACCATTCGGTCAATAGGTCGGTCATTGGGTCAGAAATTGATCATTTAACTAAAGTTGACTTTTTGGTCAAAAGTTGACCTATTGGGTCAATGGGTGGTCATTTGGTTAAAAATTACTATTTTGACCAAAATTGACTTTTTGGTCAAAAGTTGACCTAATTGGGTCAATGGGTATGTCATTAGTTCAAGGATTGACCATTTTGACTAAGGTTGACTTTTTTTGGTCAAAAGTTGACGTGTTGGGTCAATTTGTTAGTCATTGGGTCAACGATTGACCATATTGACCAAAGTTGATTTTTTGGTCAAAAGTCAATTTTTTTGTCAAAAGTTGACCTATCTGGTCAATGGGTTAGTCATTAGGTCAACGATTGACCATTTTGACCAAAGTTGACTTTTTGGTTAAAAGTTGATCTATCATTGGGTCAGAAATTGAACATTTTGACCAAAGTTGACTTTTGGTCAAAAGTTGACCTTCTGGGTCAATGTGGAGGTGATTAGATCAAAAATTAATTTTTTTTACCAAAATTGGCTTTTTGGTCAAAATTTGACCTATTTGGTCATTGGGTCAAGGATTGACCATTTTGACCAAAGTTGACTTTTTGGTCAGAGATTGACTTATTGGGTCAATAATTGGTCATTAGGTCAAAAATTGATTATTTTAACCAAGATGAATTTTTGGTCAAAAGTTGACCCATACGGTTCATGGGTGGTTATTGTGCCCAAAATTGATCATTTTAACCAAAGTTGGCTTTTTGGTCAAAAGTTGACCTAATGGGTCAATGGGTTGGTCATTGGGTCGGAAACTAACCATTTGGACCAAACTTGACATTTTTATCAAAATTGACTTGTTGGGTCAATGTGTGGTCATCAGCTTAAAGATTGACTATTTTCACCAAAATTGACTTTTTGTTTAAAAGTTGACCTATTTGGTCATTGAGATGGTCATTGGGTCAAGGTTTGACCATTTTGGCCAAAGTTGACTTTTTTGTGAGAAGTTGACTTATTGGGTCTATGGGTGGTCATTGGGTCAAGGATTTAACATTTTGACCAAAGTTGACTTTTTGGTCAAAAATTGATCTATTATGTCAATGGAGCGGTCATTAGGAAAAAAATTAAATATTTTGACTGAAATTTACTTTTTTTCAAAAGTTGACCTATTGGGTCAATGGGTTGGTCATTCGGTCAATGATTGACCATTTTGACCAAGATTGAATTTTTGGACAGAGATTGACTTATTGTGTCAATAATTTGTCATTTGGTCAAAAATTGACTGTTTTGACCAAAATTGACTTTTTGGACAAAAGTGGACCCATTGGGTCAATAGTGTGGTCATTGGGTCAGAAATTGACCATTTTGACCAAAGTTAGCTTTTTTGTCAAAAGTTGACATATTGGGATAATGAGTTGGTCATTGGGTCAGAAATTGACCACTTTAACCAAAGATGACTTTTTTGTCAGAGATTAGGAAATTGGGTCAATAATTGGCCAGTAGGTAAAAAATTAACTATTTTGACAAAAATTAAATTTTTGGTCAAAAGTTGACCTATTAGGTCAATGAGTTGGTCATTTGGTCAAGGATTGACAATTTTGACCAAACTTGACTTTTGGTCAAAAGTTGACCTATTGGGTCTATGGATGGTCATTGGGTCAAAGATTGACCAATTATGGTCAAAATAGTCAATATTTAACCCAACGACAAATTATTGACCCAATAAGTCAATCTTTGACAAAAAAGTCAACTTTGGTCAAAATGGACAATCCTTGACCCAATGACCAACACATTGACCCAATATGTCAACTTTTAACCTTTTGACATAATGACCATCTATTGACCCAAAAGGTCAACTTTTAACCAAAAAGTCAACTTTGGTCAAAATGGTCAATTTCTGACCCAATGAGCAACTCATTGACCCAATAGGTCAAATATTTACCAAAAAGTCAACTTTTGTCATAATGATCAATCCTTGAACCAACGACCAACCTATTGACCTAATAGGTTAACTTTTGACCAAAAAGTCAATTTTCGTCCAAAAAAATCAATTTTTTACCTAATGACCAATTATTGACAGAATAAGTAAATATGTGACAAAAAGTTAACTTTGGTCAAAATGGTCAATCCTTGACCCAATGACCAACCCATTGACCTAATTGGTCAACTTTTGACCAAAAAATCAACTTTGGTAAAAATGATCAATCCTTGACCCAATAACCAACCCATTGACCCAATAGGTCAACCTTTGACAAAAAGTCAATTTTGGTTAAAATATTCAATTTTTAACCTTATGACCACCCCATTGACCCAATATGTTAACTTTTGACCAAAAAGTCAACTCTGGTCAAAATGGTCAATTTCTAACCCAATGACCACTCAATTGACCCTGTGAGTCAACTTTTGACCAAAAATTCAATTTTGGTCAAAATAGTCAATTTTTGACTTAATGACCAATTATTGACCAAATAAGTCAATCTTTGACCAAAATGTCAACTTTGGTCAAAAAAGGTCAATCCTTGAACCAATGAATAACCCATTGACTAAGTAGGTCAACTTTTGACCAAAAAGTCAACTTTGGTCAAAATAGTCAATTTTTGACCTAATGACCACCGATTGACCCAATAGGCCAACTGTTGACTAAAAAGTTAACTTTGGTCAAAATGGTCCCAATGACCAACCCATTGACCCAACAGGTCAACTTTTGACCAAAAAAACAACTTTGGTCGAAATTATCAATTCTTGACCCAATGACCAACTCATTGATCCAATAGGTTAACTTTACAACAAAAAAGTCAATTTTGATCAAAATATACGATTTTTGACCTAATGACCAATTATTGACCAAATAAGTCAATCTCTGACAAAAAAGTCAACTTTGGTCATAATGGTCAATGCTTGACCCAACGACCAATCCATTGACCCAATAGGTCAACTTTTGACCAAAAAGTCAACTTTGGACAAAATGGTAAATCCCTAACCCAATGACAACCCACTGACCCAATAGATCGACTTTTGACCAAAATTTCAATCTTGGTCAAAATAGTCAGTTTTTGACATAATGACCAATTATTGACCCAGTAGGTCAACTTTTGACCTAAATGTCAACAGTGGTGAAAATGGTCAATCCTTGACCCAATGCCCAACCCATTGACCAATAGGTTAAATATTGACCAAAAAGTCAACTTTGGCCAAAATGGTCAATCCTTGACCCAATGACCAACCCATTGACCCAATTGGTCAACTTTTGACCAAAGAGTCAATTTTGGTCAAAATTGTCAATTTGTGACAAAATGACTACCTCATTGACCTAAATAGGTCAACTTTTGACAACTTTGATCAAAATGGTCTATTTCTGACACAATGACCAACCCATTGACCCAATCGGTCAATTTTTGACCAAAAATTTAGTTTTGGCCAAAATAATCAATTTTTGACCTAATGACCAATTATTGACCCAATAAGTCAATCTCTGACCAAAAAGTTAACCTTCGTTAAAATGGTCAATCCTTGTCCCAATGACTAACCCATTGACCCAATAGGTCAACTTTTGACCAAAAAGTCAACTTTGGTCAAAATGATCAATCCTTGACCCATTGGCCAACCCATTGACATAGTTGGCAAACTTTTGACCAAAAAGCCAAATTTGGTCAAAATAGTCAACTTTTGAATTAATGACTAATTATTGACCTAATAAGTCAATCTCTGACAAAAAAGTTAACTTTGGTCAAAATGGTCAATCTTTGACACAATGACAAACCCATTTACCTAATATGTCCACTTTTGACCAAAAAGTCAATTATGGTTAAAATAGTCAATTTTTGACCTAATAACCACCCATTAACATAAAAGTCAACTTTTGACCAAAAAATTTTGATCCAATGACCAACACATTGACCCAACAGGGCAACTTTTGACCAAAAAGTCATCTTTGGTAAAAGTGGTCAATACTTGACGCAATTACCAACTCATTGACCAAATAGGTCAACTTTTAACCAAAAAGTCAAGATTGGTCAAAATGATCAATTTCTGACCCACCCAATTACCACCCCGTTGACCCAATGGGTCAACTTTTGACCAAAAATTCAATTTTGGTCAAAATATGAAATTTTTGACCTAATGACTAATTATTGACCCAATAGGTCAATCTCTGACCAAAAAGTTAACTTTGGTCAAAATCGTCAATCATTGAACCAATGACAAACCCATTGACCCAATAGGTCAACGTTTGACAAAAAGTCAAATTTGGTCAAAAGAGTCAATTTTTTACTCAATGACCAACCCATTGACCCAATAAGTCAACTTTTGAACAAAAAGTCATCTTTGGTCAAAATGGTCAATTCTTGATCCAATTACCAACTTATTGACCAAATAAGTCAACTTTGGTCAAAATGCTCAATTTCTAACCCAATGACTACCACGTTGACCCAATGGATCAACATTTGACAAAAAATTCAATTTGAATCAAAATAGTTAATTTTTAACCGAATGCCCAATTATTGAGCCAATAAGCCACTCTCTTACCAAAAAAGTCAACTTTGGTGCAAATGTTAAATCCTTAACCCAATGACCAACCCATTGACCCAATTGGTCAACTTTTGACCAAAAAGTCAACTTTGGTCTAGATGGTAAATCTTTGACCTAATGACCACCCATTGATCTAATAGGTCAACTTTTGACCTAAAAGTCAACTTTGGTCAAAATGGTCAATTTCTGACCCAATGATCAACCCATTGGCCCAAAAGGTCAACTTTTAACCTACAAGTTAACTTTGGCCAAAATGATCAATCCTTGACCCAATGACCAACCCATTAACCTGATAGGTCAACTTTTGACCAAAATGTAAATTTTGGTCAAAATTGTCAATTTTTTACCTAATGACCATCTCATTGACCAAAATAGGTCAACTTTTGACTAAAGAACCAACTTTGTTCAAAATGGTCCATTTCTGAAGCAATGACCACCCCATTAACCCAACGAGTCAACTTTTAACATAAAATCAATTTTGGTAAAAAAAATCAATTTTTGCCTTAATGAAAAATTATTATCCCAATAAGTCAATCCTTAACTAAAAAGTAAACTTTAGTCAAAATGGTCAATCCGTTGCCAGTTGACCAACCCATTGACCCAATAGGTCAACTTTTGACTAAAAAGTCAACTTTAGTCGAAATGGTCAATCCTTGAACCAATGACCAACCCATTAACCTAATAGGTCAACTTTTGACCAAAAAGTCAATTTTTGTCAAAATAGACATTTTTGACCTAATGACAAATTATTAACCCAGTAAGTCAAACTCTAACCAAAATGTTAACATTGGTCAAAATGGTCAATCCTTGACCCAATGACCAACGCATTGACCCAATAAGTTAACTTTTGACTAAAAAGTCAACTTTGGTCAAATGGTCAATTTCTAACACGATGACAACCCATTGACCCAACAAGTCGACTTTTGATCAAAAATTCAATTTTAGTCAAAATAATCGATTTTTGACCTAATGACCAATTATTAACCAATAAGTCAATCTCTGACCAAATAGTCAACTTTGGTGAAAATTGTCAATCCTTGATCCAATGACCAACGCATTAACCCAATAGGTCAACTTTTGACCAAAAAGTCAACTTTGGTCGAAATGGTCCATCATTGACCTAATGACCACCCCATTGACCCAATAGGTCAACTTTTGAACAAAAAGTCAATTTTAGACAAAATAGTTAATTTTTTTACCTAATGACCAATTATTGACCCAGTAAGTCAATCTCTGACCAAAAAGTTAACTTTGGTCAAAATGGTCAATCCTAGACCCAATGACCAACTCATTGACCCAACAGGTCAACTCCTGACAAAAAGTTAACTTTGGTCGAAATGGTCGATCCTAGACCCGATGCCCAACCCATTGACCCGATAGGTCGACTTTTGACCAAAAAGTCAACATTGGTCGAGATGATCGATCCTTGACCCAATGACCCCATAGGTCGACTTTTGACCAAAAACTCGAATTTGGTCAAAATAGTTAATTTTTTGCCTAATGAACACACCATTGACCCAATAGTTCAACTTTTGATCAAAAAATAAACTTTGGTCATAATGGTTAATTTCTGACCCAATGACCAACCCATTGACTAAATAGGTCAACTTTTCACCAAAAATTCAACTTTGGCCAAAATGAACAATCCTTAACCCGATGATCAGCCCATTGACCCGATAGGTCGACTTTTGATCAAAAAGTCTATTTTGGTCAAAATAGTCGATTTTGTCCTATGACCAACTATTGACCAAATAAGCCAATCTCTAACAAAAAGCTGACTTTGGTCAATATGGTCATTATTTGACCCACAGATAAACCCATTGACCCAATAGGTCAACTTTTGACCAAAATGTCAACTTTGGTTAAAATGGTCCTTTTCTTGCCCAAGTACCAACCCATTGACCCAATAGGTCAAATTTTTACCAAAAAGTAAAGTTTTGTCAAAATGATCAATCCTTGACACAATGACCAAACCCATTGACCCAATAGGTCAGTTTTAGAACAAAAAGCCAACTCTGGTCAAGATTGTTAATTTCGACCCAATGATCACTCTATTGACCTAATAGGTCAACTTTTGATAAAAAATTTAATTTTGGTCAAAGTAGTCAATTTTTGACATAATGACCAATTATTGACCAAATAAGACAATCTCTGACCAAAAAGTCAACTTTAGACCAAAACTCTCCCAATGACCAATCCTTGACCCAATAACTCTCCCAATTACCCAATAGGTTAACTTTTGCCCAAAAAGTTAACTTTAGTTAAAATAGTCAATTTTTGATTTAATGACCACCCATTATCCCAATAGAGTCAAGTTTTGACTAAAAAGTCGACATTGGTTAAAATGGTCAATTTGTGACCCAATGACCAACTCATTGACCCAATAGGTCAATTTTTGACCAAAAAGTTAAATTTGATCAAAATGGTCAATTCTTGACCCAATGACCCAATGACCAACTCATTAATTCAATAGGTAATCATTTTAATAAAAATTCAATTTTGGTCAAAATAGTCAATTTTTGCCCTAATGACCTATTATTGACCCAGTAAGTCAATCTCTGACCAAAGAGTTAACTTTGGTCATAATGGTCAATCCTTGAACCAACGACCAACCCATTGACCTAATAGGTCAACTTTTGATCAAAAAGTCAACTTTGGTAAAAATGGTAAATCCTTGACCCGATGACATCCCAGTGACCTAATAGATCAACTTTTGACTAAAAAGTCAAAATTGGTCAAAATAGTCAAATTTTAACCTAATGACTAATTATTGACCCAATAGGTCCACTTTTGACCAAAATGTCAACTTTGGTGAAAATGGTCAATCATTGACCCAATGACCAACCCATTGACCCAATAGGTCAACTTCTAAACAAAAAGTCAACTTTGGCCAAAATGGTCAATCCTTGACCCAGTGACCAACCCATTGACCCAATAGATTAACTTTTGACCAAAAAGTTAATTTTGGTCAAAATTGTCAATTTTGACATAATGACCACCTCATTGACCTAAATAGGTCAACTTCTAACCAAAAAGGCAACTTGGTAAAAATGGTCAATTTCAGACACAATGACTACCCACTGACCAAATGATTCAACTTTTGACCAAAAATTTAATTTGGGCTAAATAATCAATTTTTGACCGAATGACTAATTATTGACCCAATAAGTCATTCTCTGACCAAAATGTTAACTTTGGTCAAAATGCTCAGTCCTTGACCCAATGACCATCCCATTCACCTAATAAGATAACTTTTGACCAAAAACTCAACTTTAGTTAAAATGGCCAATCCTTGACCCGATCAGCAACCCTTTAACCCAATAGGTCAACTTTTGACCAAAAAGTCAATTATGGTTAAAATTGTCAATTTTTGACCTCATGACCAACTATTGACCTGGTAAGCCAATATATAACCAAAAAGTCAACTTTAGTTAAACTGGTCAATCCTTGACCCAATGACAACCCCATTAACCCAATAGTTCAACTTTTGACCGAAAAGTAAACTTTGTTCAAAATGATTAATCCTTGACCCAATGACCAACCCATTTGCCTAATAGGTCAGCTTTTGACCAAAAAGTCTATTTTGGTCAAAATAGTCAATTTTTGAATTAATGATCAATTATTGACCCAATAAGTCAATCTCTGACCAAAAAATCAACTGGTCAAAATGGTCAATCATTGACCAAATGACAAACCCACAGACCCAATACGTCAACTTTTGACCAAAAAGTCAATTTTGGTCAAAATAGTCAATTTTTGACCTAATGACCACCCATTGACCCAAAAGGTCAACTTTGGACCAAAAAGTCAACTTTGGTAAAAAAAATCAATTTTTAACCCAATGACCAACCCATTAACACAATAGGTCAACTTTTGACCAAAAAGTCATTTTTCGTCAAAATGGTCAATCCATGACCCAAATTTCAACTCATTGACCAAATAGGTTAACTTTTGACCAAAATGTCAACTTTAGTCGAAATGGTTAACTTTTTTCCAAATGATTTCTGACACAATGACTACCCCATTGACTCAACGGGTCAACTTTTAACGTAAAATTCAATTTTGGTCAAAATAATCAATTTTTGACCTAATGACCAATTGACCAACCCATTGACCCGATAGATTGACTTTTGACCGAAAATTCGATTTTGGTCAAAATTGTCAATTTTTTACCTGAGACCACCCTATTGACTCAATAGGTCAACTTTTGACGAAAAGTTAAGTTGGGTCAAGATTGTTAATTCGACCCAATGACCAACCTATTGACACAATAGGTTAACCTTTGACAAAAAGACAAGTTTGGTCAAAATGGTCAATTTCTGATATAATGACTACCCAATTAACCTAATGGGTAAACTTTTGACCAAATATTAAATTTTAGTCAAAATAATCAATTTTGACCGAATGACCAATTATTGACCCAATAAGTCAACCTCTCACTAAAAAGTCAGATTTGGTCAAAATTGTCAATCTTTAACTCAATGACCAACCCTTTGACCCAATAGGTCAACTTTTGACCGGAAAATCAACTTTGGTCAAAATGGTCAATCCTTGACCCAAAGACCAACTCATTGACCCTATAGGTTAACTTTTGACCAAAAAGTTAATTTTGGTCGAATTGTCAATTTTTGACATAATGACCACCTCATTAACCCAATAGGTTAACTTTTGACCAAAAAGTCAAGTTTGGTTAAAATGGTCAATTTCTGACCCAATGACCAACCTGTTAACCCAATAGGTCAACTTTTGACTAAAAAGTCAACTTTGATCAAAATGTTCAATCCTTGACCCAATGACCAACCCATAGACCCAGTTGGTCAACTTTTGACGAAAATAGTCAATTTTTGACATAATGACCAATTATTGACCCAATAAGTCAATCTCTGACAAAAAAGTCAACTTAGGTCAAAAAGGTCAATCCTTGACCCAATGACCAAGCCATTGATCCAGTAGGTCAACTTTTGACCAAAAAGTCAACTATGGTCAAAATGGTCAATCTTTGACTTAATGACCCAGGTTAACTATTGACCAAAAAAGTTAATTTTGGTCAAAATAATCAATTTTTGACATAATGACCAACTCATTCACCCAATATGTCAACTTTTGACCAAAAAGTCAATTTTGGTCAAAATAGTTCATTTTTGACCTAATGAGCACCAAATTGACCCAATAGGTCAACTTTAGACCAAAAAGGCAACTTTGGTCAAAATTGTCAATTTCGGACCCAATGACCAACCCATTGACCCAATAGGTCAACGTTTGACAAAAAGTCAAATTTGGTCAAAAGAGTCAATTTTTTACTCAATGACCAACCCATTGACCCAATAAGTCAACTTTTGAACAAAAAGTCATCTTTGGTCAAAATGGTCAATTCTTGATCCAATTACCAACTTATTGACCAAATAAGTCAACTTTTGACCAAAAAGTCAACTTTGGTCAAAATGCTCAATTTCTGACCCAATGACCACCCCGTTGACCCAATGGATCAACATTTGACAAAAAATTCAATTTTAGTCAAAATAGTCAATTTTTAACCTAATGACCAATTATTGAACCAATAAGCCACACTCTTACCAAAAAAATCAACTTTGGTGCAAATGTTAAATCCTTAACCCAATGACCAACCCATTGACCCAATTGGTCAACTTTTGACCAAAAAGTCAACTTTGGTCTAGATGGTAAATCTTTGACCTAATGACCACCCATTGATCTAATAGGTCAACTTTTGACCTAAAAGTCAACTTTGGTCAAAATGGTCAATTTCGACCCAATGATCAATCCATTGGCCCAAAAGGTCAACTTTTAACCTAAAAGTTAACTTTGGCCAAAATGGTCAATCCTTGACCCAATGACCAACCCATTAACCTGATAGGTCAACTTTTGACCAAAATGTCAATTTTGGTCAAAATTGTCAATTTTTTACCTAATGACCATCTCATTGACCAAAATAGGTCAACTTTTGACTAAAGAACCAACTTTGTTCAAAATGGTCCATTTCTGAAGCAATGACCACCCCATTAACCCAACGAGTCAACTTTTAACATAAAATCAATTTTGGTAAAAAAAAATCAATTTTTGCCTTAATGACAAATTATTAACCCAATAAGTCAATCCATAACTAAAAAGTAAACTTTGGTCAAAATGGTCAATCCTTGACCAATTGACCAACCCATTGACCCACTAGGTCAACTTTTGACAAAAAAGTCAACTTTGGTAGAAATGGTCAATCCTTGAACCAATGACCAACCCATTAACCTAATAGGTCAACTTTTGACCAAAAAGTCAATTTTTGTCAAAATAGTCATTTTTGACCTAATGACAAATTATTAACCCAGTAAGTCAAACTCTAACCAAAATGTTAACATTGGTCAAAATGGTCAATCCTTGACCCAATGACCAACGCATTGACCCAATAAGTTAACTTTTGACTAAAAAGTCAACTTTGGTCAAATGGTCAATTTCTAACACGATGACAACCCATTGACCCAACAAGTCAACTTTTGATCAAAAATTCAATTTTGGTCAAAATAATCAATTTTTGACCTAATAACCAATTATTAACCAATAAGTCAATCTCTGACCAAAAAGTCAACTTTGGTCAAAATGGTCAATCCTTGACCCAATGACCAACCCATTAACCCAATAGGTCAACTTTTGACCAAAAAGTCAACTTTGGTCAAAATGGTCAATCATTGACCTAATGACCAACCCATTGACCCAATAGGTCAACTTTTGAACAAAAAGTCAATTTTAGACAAAATAGTTAATTTTTTTACCTAATGACCAATTATTGATCCAGTAAGTCAATCTCTGACCAAAAAGTTAACTTTGGTCAAAATGGTCAATCCTAGACCCAATGACCAACCCATTGACCCAACAGGTCGACTCCTGAAAAAAAGTTAACTTTGGTCGAAATGGTCAATCCTAGACCCAATGCCCAACCCATTGACCCAATAGGTCAACTTTTGACCAAAAAGTCAACATTGGTCAAGATGGTCAATCCTTGACCCAATGACCCCATAGGTCAGCTTTTGACCAAAAACTCAATTTTGGTCAAAATAGTTAATTTTTTGCCTAATGAACACACCATTGACCCAATAGGTCAACTTTTGATCAAAAAATAAACTTTGGTCATAATGGTTAATTTCTGACCCAATGACCAACCCATTGACTAAATAGGTCAACTTTTCACCAAAAATTCAACTTTGGTCAAAATGAACAATCCTTAACCCAATGACCAGCCCATTGACCCAATAGGTCGACTTTTGATCAAAAAGTCTATTTTGGTCAAAATAGTCAATTTTTGTCCTAATGACTAAGTATTGACCAAATAAGCCAATCTCTAACAAAAAAGCCAACTTTGGTCAATATGGTCATTATTTGACCCACTGATAAACCCATTGACCCAATAGGTCAAATTGTTACCAAAAAGTAAAGTTTTGTCAAAATGATCAATCCTTGACACAATGACCAAACCCATTGACCCAATAGGTCAGTTTTAGAACAAAAAGCCAACTCTTGTCAAGATTGTTAATTTCTGACCCAATGATCACCCTATTGACCTAATAGGTCAACTTTTGATAAAAAATTTAATTTTGGTCAAAGTAGTCAATTTTTGACATAATGACCAATTATTGACCAAATAAGTCAATCTCTGACCAAAAAGTCAACTTTAGACCAAAACTCTCCCAATGACCAATCCTTGACCCAATAACTCTCCCAATTACCCAATAGGTTAACTTTTGCCCAAAAAGTTAACTTTAGTTAAAATAGTCAATTTTTGATTTAATGACCACCCATTATCCCAATAGGTCAAGTTTTGACTAAAAAGTCAACATTGGTTAAAATGGTCAATTTGTGACCCAATGACCAACTCATTGACCCAATAGGTCAATTTTTGACCAAAAAGTTAAATTTGGTCAAAATGGTCAATTCTTGACCCAATGACCAACTCATTGATTCAATAGGTTAACTTTTTAATAAAAATTCAATTTTGGTCAAAATAGTCAATTTTTGCCCTAATGACCAATTATTGACCCAGTAAGTCAATCTCTGACCAAAAAGTTAACTTTGGTCATAATGGTCAATCCTTGAACCAACGACCAACCCATTGACCTAATAGGTCAACTTTTGATCAAAAAGTCAACTTTGGTTAAAATGGTAAATCCTTGACCCAATGACATCCCAGTGACCTAATAGATCAACTTTTGACTAAAAGTCAAAATTGGACAAAATAGTCAAATTTTAACCTAATGACTAATTATTGACCCAATAGGTCCACTTTTGACCAAAATGTCAACTTTGGTCAAAATGGTCAATCATTGAACCAATGACCAACACATTGACCCAATAGGTTAACTTCTAAACAAAAAGTCAACTTTGGCCAAAATGGTCAATCATTGACCCAGTGACCAACCCATTGACCCAATAGATTAAGTTTCGACCAAAAAGTTAATTTTGGTCAAAATTGTCAATTTTGACCTAATGACCACCTCATTGACCTAAATAGGTCAACTTCTAACCAAAAAGGCAACTTTGGTAAAAATGGTCAATTTCAGACACAATGACTACCCACTGACCAAATGGTTCAACTTTTGACCAAAAATTTAATTTGGGCTAAATAATCAATTTTTGACCGAATGACTAATTATTGACCCAATAAGTCATTCTCTGACCAAAATGTTAACTTTGGTCAAAATGCTCAGTCCTTGACCCAATGACCATCCCATTCACCCAATAAGATAACTTTTGACCAAAAACTCAACTTTAGTTAAAATGGCCAATCCTTGACCCGATCAGCAACCCTTTGACCCAATAGGTCAACTTTTGACCAAAAAGTCAATTATGGTTAAAATTGTCAATTTTTGACCTCATGACCAACTATTGACCTGGAAAGCCAATATATAACCAAAAAGTCAACTTTAGTTAAAATGGTCAATCCTTGACCCAATGACCAACCCATTAACCCAATAGTTCAACTTTTGACCGAAAAGTAAACTTTGTTCAAAATGATTAATCCTTGACCCAATGACCGACCCATTTTCCTAATAGGTCGACTTTTGACCAAAAAGTCTATTTTGGTCGAAATAGTCGATTTTTGAATTAATGATCAATTATTGACCCAATAAGTCAATCTCTGACCAAAAAATCAACTGGTCAAAATGGTCAATCATTGACCGAATGACAAACCCACTGACCCAATACGTCAACTTTTGACCAAAAAGTCAATTTTGGTCAAAATAGTCAATTTTTGACCTAATGACCACCCATTGACCCAAAAGGTCAACTTTTGACCAAAAAGTCAACTTTGGTAAAAAAGATCAATTTTTAACCCAATGACCAACCCATTAACACAATTGGTCAACTTTTGACCAAAAAGTCATTTTTCGTCAAAATGGTCGATCCATGACCCAAATTTCAACTCATTGACCGAATAGAGTTAACTTTTGACCAAAATGTCGACTTTAGTCGAAATGGTTAACTTTTTCCAAATGATTTACGACACAATGACTACCCCATTGACTCAACGGGTCAACTTTTAACGTAAAATTCAATTTTGGTCAAAATAATCAATTTTTGACCTAATGACCAATTGACCAACCCATTGACCCAATAGGTCAACTTTTGACCAAAAATTCAATTTTGGTCAAAATTGTCAATTTTTTACCTAGACCACCCTATTGACTCAATAGGTCAACTTTTGACAAAAAAGTTAAGTTGTGTCAAGATTGTTAATTTCTGACCCAATGACCAACCTATTGACCCAAAAGGTTAACCTTTGACAAAAAGACAAGTTTGGTCAAAATGGTCAATTTCTGATATAATGACTACCTAATTAACCTAATGGGTCAACTTTTGACCAAATATTAAATTTTATTCAAAATAATCAATTTTTGACCGAATGACCAATTATTGACCCAATAAGTCAACCTCTCACCAAAAAGTCAGATTTGGTCAAAATTGTCAATCTTTTACACAATGACCAACCCTTTGACCCAATAGGTCAACTTTTGACCAGAAAATCAACTTTGGTCAAAATGGTCAATCCTTGACCCAATGACCAACTCATTGACCCTATAGGTTAACTTTTGACCAAAATGTTAATTTTGGTCGAATTGTCGATTTTGACATAATGACCACCTCATTAACTTAATAGGTTAACTTTTGACCAAAAAGTCGAGTTTGGTTAAAATGGTCGATTTCGACCCAATGACCGACACTGTTAACCTAATAGGTCAACTTTTGACTAAAAAGTCAACTTTGGTCAAAATGTTCAATCCTTGACCCAATGACCAACCCATAGACCTAGTTGGTCAACTTTTGACGAAAATAGTCAATTTTTGACATAATGACCAATTATTGACCCAATAAGTCAATCTCTGACAAAAAGTCGACTTAGGTCGAAAAGATCGATCCTTGACCCAATGACCGAGCCATTGATCCAGTAGAGTCGACTTTTGACCAAAAAGTCAACTATGGTCGAAATGGTCAATCTTTGACTCAATGACCCGGTAGGTTAACAATTGACAAAAAAGTTAATTTTGGTCAAAATAATCAATTTTTGACATAATGACCAACTCATTGACCCAATAGGTCAACTTTTGACCAAAAAGTCAATTTTGGTCAAAATAGTTCAGTTTTGACCTAATGAGCACCAAATTGACCTAATAGGTCAACTTTAGACCAAAAAGGCAACTTTGGTCAAAATGGTCAATTTCGGACCCAATGACCAACCCATTTACCCAATAGGTCAACTTTTGACCAAAAAGTCAATTTTGGTCAAAATAGTCAATTTTTAACCTAATGACTATTTATTGATCTAATAAGTCAATCTCTGACCAAAAAGTTAACTTTGTTCAAAATGGTCAATCCTTGACCCAAAGACCAACCCATTGATTCAATAGGTTAACTCTTTACCAAAAAGTCAACTTTGGTCAGAATGGTCAATCCTTAACCAAATGACTAAACTTTTGATCAAAAAGTCAATTGTGGTCAAAATAGTCAATTTTTTATGTAATGACCACCCCATTCACCCAATGTGTTAACTTTTGACCAAAATGTCAATATTGGTCAAAATGGTCAATCCTTGACACAATGACATACCCATTTGACCCAATAATCGACTTTTGACCTAACTAGTACCCCGATTGACCCAACGAATTCGACTTTTAACTAAAAAAATCAACTTTAATTAAAATGATCAATTTCTGACCCAATAACCAACCCATTGACCCAGTAGGTCAACTTTTGACCAAAAAGACAACTTTGGTCAAAATAGTCAATCCTTGACCCAATGATCAACCCATAGATAAAATAAGTGAACTTTTGACCAAAAGGTCAATTTTGGTCAAAATAATCAATTTTTGACATAATGACCATCCCATTGAACAAAAAGATGAACTTTTGACTGAAAAGTCAACTTTGGTGAAATTGATCAATCCTTGAACAAATAACCAACTCATTGACCCAGAGACCAATCCATTGACCCAATAGGTCTACTTTAGATCAAAAAGTCAACTCTGGTCAAAATGGTCAATTTCTAACCCAATGACCACCCCATTGACCCAATAAGTCAACTTTTGACCAAAAATTTAGTTTTGGTCAAAGTAGTCAATTTTTGACCTAATGACCAATTATTTACTAAATAAGTTAATCTCTGACCAAAAAGTCAACTTTAGTCAAAATGGTCAAACCTAGACCCAATAACTCAGCGATTGACCCAATTGGTCAACTTTTGACCAAAAATTTAACTTTGCTCCAAATAGTCAATTTTTGACTTAATGACCAACCATTGACCCAATAGGTCAAGTTTTGACTAAAAAGTCAACTTTGGTTAAAATGGTCAATTTGTGACCCAATGACCAACCCATTGACCCAATGGGTCAAATTTTGACCAAAAAGTTAAATTTGGTCAAAATTGTCAATTCTTAACCCAATGACCAACTCATTGATCCCATAGGTTAACTTTTTAACAAAAAGTCAATTTTGGTTAAAATAGTCAAGTTTTGACCTAATGACCAATTATTGACCCAACAAGCCAATCTCTGACCAAAAAGTCAACTTTGGTCATAATGGTCAATATTTGACCCAACGACCAACCCATTGACCAAATCACCAACCATTGACCAAATAGGTCAACTTTTAACTAAAAAGTCAACTTTGGTCAAAATGGTCAATCCTTGACCAAATGACTAATCCATTGACCCAATAGGTCTACTTTTGACCAAAAAGTCAATTTTGGTCAAAATAGTCAATTTTTGACCTAATGACCAATTACTGACCCAATAAGTCAATCTCTTACCAAAAAGTCAACTATGGTCAAAATGGTCAATCCTTGACCCAATGACCACCCATAGACCTAATAGGTCAACTTTTGACTAAAAAGTCAACTTTGGTCAAAATTGTCAATCCTTGACCCAATGACAAACTCATTGACCTAATAAGTCAACTTTTGACCAAAAATTCAATTTTGGTCAAAATAGTCGATTTTTTACCTACTGACCATTTATTGACCCAATTTGTTAATCTCTGACCAAAAAAGTCATCTTTGGTTAAAATGGTTAATTTCTGACCCAATGACCAACTCATTGACCCAATATGTCAACTTTTGACCAAAAAGCTAACTTTGGTCAAATGGTCAATTTCTGACCCAATGATAACCCCATTGACATAATGGGTCAACTTTTGTCCAAAAAGTCAATTTTGGTCAAAATAGTCAATTTTTGACCTAATGACCAATTATTGACCCAATAGGTCAACTTTTGATCTAAATGACAACTTTGTTGAAAATGGTCAATCCTTGACCCAATGACAATCCCATTGACCCAATTGGTTAACTTTTGACCAAAAAGTCAACTTTGGTCAAAATGGTCAATTTCTGACCTAATGAGCGACCGATTATCCCAATAGGTCAAATTTTTACCAAAAAGTCAACATTGACAAAATGATCAATCCTTGACTCAATGACTAACCTATTGACAAAATAGGTCAACTTTTGACCAAAAAGTTAATTTTGGTCAAAATAGTCATTTTTTACCTAATGACCAATTATTGATCGAACAAGTCAAATTGTGACAAAAAATCGACTTTGGTCAAAATGGTCGATCCTTGACCCAATGACCAACCGATTGACCCAATTAGTCAACTTTTGACCAAAAACTCAACTTTGGTCAAAATTGTCAATCATTGACCAAATGACCAACCCATTGACCCAATAGGTCAACTTTGAACCAAAAAGTTAGTTTTGGTAAAAATAGTCACTTTTTGACTTAATGACCACCCCATTTACCAAATAGATCAATTTTTGACCAAAAAGTCAACTCTGGTTAAAATGGTCAATTTCTGACACAATGACCACCTCATTGACCCAATAAGTCAACTTTTGACCAAAAATTCAATTTTGGTCAAAATTGTCAATTTTTGACCTAATGACTAATTATTGACTAAATAAGTCAATCTCTATAAAATCAAAGACTAACCCATTGACTCGATAGGTCAACTTTTGACCAAAAAGTCAACTTTGGTCAAAGTAGGTAATTTTTGACCTAATGACCACATATTGACCCAATAGGTCAAATTTTGACTAAAAAGTCAACTTTGGTCAAAATGGTCCATTTGTGATGAAATGACCAACCCATTGACCCAAGAGGTCAACTTTTGACCAAAATGTCAACTTTGGTCAAAATGGTCAATTCTTTACTCAATGATAAACTCATTGATCCAATAGGTCAACTTTTGAACAAAAATTTAATCTTGGTCAAAATAGTCAATTTTTAACCTATTGACCAATTATTGACCCAATAAGTCAATCTCTGACTAAAATGTCAACTTTGGTGAAAATGGTCAATCCTTGACCCAATGACCAACCCATTGACCCATTAGCTCAACTTTTAACCAAAAAGTCAACTTCGGTAAAAATGGTTAATCCATGACCCAATGAACTCCCACTGACCGAATATATTAACTTTAGACCAAAAAGTCAATTTTGGTCAAAATAGTCAATTCTTAACCTAATGACCATTTATTGACCCAATAGGTCAACTTTTAACCTAAATGTCAACTTTGGTTAAAATGGTCAATCCTTGACCCAATGACTAAACAATTGACCCATTAGGTTAACTTTTGCAAAGAAGTCAACTTTAGTCAAAATGGTCAATCTTTGAACCAATAATATACCCATTGACCCAACTAGGACAACTTTTAGCCAAAAAGACAATTTTGGTCAAAATGGTCAATTTATTACCTATTCACTATTTATTAACCGAATAAGTCAATCTGTTACCAAAAAGTCAACTTTGGTCAAAATGGTCAATCCTTGACCCAATGACCAACCCATTGACCCAATTGCTAACTTTTGACCAAAAAATCAACTTGAGTCAAAATGGTCAATTCTTGACTCAATGACCAACCCATTGACCCAATATGTCAACTTTTGACCAAAAAGTCAACTTTGGTTAAAATGGTTAATTTCTGACTCAATGACCAACCTATTGACCCAATAGGTCAAATTTGACCGAATAGTTAATTTTTTACCTAATGACCAATAATTGACCGAATAAGTCAATTTGTGACCAAAAACTCAACTTTGGTCAAAATGGTCAATCCTTGACCCAATGACCAACCCATTGACCCAATTGGTCAACTTTTGAAAAAAAAATCAACTTTGGTCAGAATGGTCAATACTTGTCACAATGACAAACCCGTTGAACCAGTAGGTCAACGTTTGACCAAAAAGTCAATTTTTGACCTAATAACCACCCCATTGACCCTATAGGTCAACTTTTGACCAAAAAGTTAACTCTTATTAAAATGGTCAATTTCTAACACAATGACCACCCCATTGACCCAATGAATCAACTTTTGACAAAAAAATTCAATTTTCGTCAAAATAGTCAATTTTTGACATAATGAACAATTATTTACCAAAAAAGTCAATCTCGGACCAAAAAGTCAACTTTGGTCAAAATGGTCAATCCTTGTCTCAATGACTAACCCATTGACCCGATAGGTCAACTGTTGACCAAAAAGCTAATTTTGGTCAAAATAGTCAATTTTTTATTTAATAACTACGTATTTACCCAATAGGTCAACTTTTGACCAAAAAGTCAACTTTGGTCAAAATTGTCAATTTTTAACCTAATGACCACCCTTTGACCTAATAGGTCAACTTTTGACTAAAATGTAAACGTTGGTCAAAATGATCAATCCTTGACCCAATGACCAACTCATTGACCCAATAGGTCATCTTTTGACTAAAAAGCCAACTTTGGTAAAAATAGTGAATCCTTGAGCTAACGACCAACCCATTGACCCAATAGGTCAACTTCTCACCAAAAAGTTAACATCGGTCAAAATGGTCAATCCTTGACCCAATGACCCAATAGGTCAACTTTTGACCAAAAAGTCAATTTTGGTCAAAATAGTTACTTTTTGACCAAATGACCAATTATTGACCCAATAAGTCAATCTCTGACATAAAAGTCAACATTTGGTCGAAATGGTCCATCGTCGGCCCAATGACCAACCCACTGACCCAATAGGTCAACTTTGGACCAAAAAGTCAACTTTGGTAAAAATGATCAATCCTTGACCCAAGGACATCCCACTGACCCAATAGATCAACTTTTGACCAAAAAATCAATTTTGGTCAAAATACACAATTTTTGACCTAAAGACCAATTATTGACCCAATACGTCAACATTTGACCCAAATGTCAACTTTGGTGAAAATGGTCAATCCTTAACCCAAGGACAAACCCATTGACACAATAGGTTAACTTTTGACCAAAAAGTCAACTTTGGCCAAATTGGTCAATTTCTGACCCAATGACCAACCCATTGACCCAATTGGTCAAATTTTTTACCAAAAAGTCAACTTTTGTCAAAATGATCAATCCGTGACTCAATTACTAACATATTGACACAATAGGTCAACTTTTGACCAAAAAGTTAATTTTGGTCAAAATAGTCCATTTTTTACCTAATGTCCAATTATTGACCGAATAAGTCAATCTGTGACCAAAAAATCAACATTGGTCAAAATGGTCAATCCTTAACCCAATGTCCAACCCATTGACCCAATTGGTCAACTTTTAACAAAAAAATCAACATTGGTCAAAATTGTCAATCCTTGACCCAATGACAACCCATTGACCCAATAGGTCAAATTTCGACCAAAAAGTCAATTTTTGTCAAATAAGTTAATTTTTGACTTAATGACCACCCTATTGACCCGATAGGTCGACTTTTGACCAAAAAGTCAACTCTAGTTAAAATGGTCAATTTCTGACATAATGGCTACCTCATTGACCCAATGGGTCAACTTTTGACTAAAAATTCAATTTTGGTGAAAATAGTCAATTTTTAACCAATTGACAAATTATTGACCAAATAAGTCACTCTCTGTCCAAAAAATCAACTTTGGTCAAAATGTTCAATCCTTGACCCAATGACTAACCCATGGACCCATAGGTCAACTTTTGATCAAAAAGTCAACCATGGTCAAAATAATCAATTTTTGACTTAATGATCACTTTTTAACCACATATTGACCCAATAGGTCAACTTTTGACAAAAAAGTCAATTTTGGTCAGAGTAGTCAATTTTTTACTTAATCACCATCCATTGACCTAATAGGTCAACTTTTAACTAAAATGATAACTTTGGTCAAAATGGTTAATCCTTGACCGATTGACCAACTCATTGACTCAATAGGTCAACTTTTGACTGAAAAGTCAATTTTGGTCGAAATAGTCAATTTTTGACTTAATGACCACACATTGATCCATTAGGTCAACTTTTGACCAAAAAGTCAACTTTGGTCAAAATGGTCAATTTCTGACCCAATTACCAACCCATTGACCGAATATGTCAACTTTTGACCAAGAAGTCAACTTTAATCAAAATGATGAATTTCTATCCCAATAAGTCAATTTCTGACCAAAAAGTCAACTTTGGTCATAATGGTCAATCCTTGGCCCAATGACCAACCCATTGACCGAATTGTTCAACTTTTGACCAAACAGTCAACTTTGGTCAAAATGGTCATTTCTTGACCCAATGACCAACTCATTGACCAACCCATTGACCCAAAAGGTCAACTTTTGACCAAAAGGTAAGTGTGGATCAAAATAGTCAATTTTTAACCTAATGACTGATTATTGACCCAATAAGTCAATCTCTGACAAACAATTCAACTTTGGTCAAAATAGTCAATCCATGACCCAATGACCAACCCATTGACCCGATAAGTCAACTTCATACAAAAAAGTCAACTTTGGTCAAAATGATCAATTCTTGACCCAATGACCAACCCATTGACCAAATAGGTCAAATTTTGAACAAAAGTCAATTTTGGTCAAAATAGTCATTTTTGACCTAATGACCAATTATTGACCCAATATGTCAATCTCTGACCAAAAAGTCAACTTTGGTCATAACGGTCAATTCCTGACCTAATGACTAACCAATTGACCCAATAGTTCAACTTTTGACCAAATAGTCGACTTTTGTCAAAATGGTCATTCCTTGACCCAATGACCAACCTATTGACCAATTCATTGACCCAATAGGTCAACTTTTGACAAAAAAGTAAGTGTGGGTCAAAATAGTGAATTTTTGACTTATTGACCGATTATTGACCCAATAAGTCAATCTCTGACTAAAAAGTCAACTTTGGTTAAAAAAGTCAATCCTTGACCCAATGACCACCTCATTGACCCAATGGGTCAAATTTTGACCAAAAAGTCAACCTTGGTCAAAATGGTCAATTCTGGACCCAATTACCAACCCATTGACCAAATAGGTCAAATTTTGAACAAAAAGTCAATTTTGGTCAAAATAGTCATTTTTTGACCTAATGACCAATTATTGACCCAATAAGTCAATCTCTGACCAAAAAGTATACTTTGGTCATAATGGTCAATCCTTGAACCAATGACCAACCCATTGACCCAATAGTTCAACTTTTGACCAAACAGTAAACTTCGGTCAAAATGGTCATTCCTTGACCCAATGACCAACCCATTGACCCAATAGTTCAACTTTTGACCAAATAGTAAACTTCGGTAAAAATGGTCATTCCTTGACCAGTAATGACCAACCGATCGAATTAACAGTTAACTTTTGACCAAAAACTAAGTGTGGGTCAAAAAGGTCAATTTTTGACCTAATGACCGATTATTGACCCAATAAGTCAATCTCTGACCAAATAGTCAACTTTTGTCAAAATAGTCAATCCTTGACCCAACGACCAACCCATTGACCCAATAGGTCAACTTCTAACCAAAAAGTCAACTTTGGTCAAAATGGTCAATACTTGACCCACTGACCAACCCATTGACCAAATAAGTCAAATTTTGAACAAAAAGTCAATTTTGGTCAAAATAGTCATTTTTGACCTAATGAACAACTATTGACCCAATAAGTCAATCTCCGACCAACAAGTCAATTTTGGTCAAAATGGTCAATCTTGACTCATGACTAACCGATCGATCAGTTGACTTTTGATCAAAAGTCAACTTTGGTCAAAATAGTCAACTTTTGACCTAATGACCACCGATTGAACTAATAGGTCAACATTTGACTAAAAAGTCAACTTTGGTCAAAATGGCCAGTTTGTGACCGAATGACCAACTCATTGACCCAATAGGTCAATTTTTAACAAAAAAGTCAACTATGGTTAAAATGGTCAATTCTTGACTCAATGACCAACTCATTGATCCAATAGGTCAACTTTTGAACAAAAAGTCAATTTTAGTCAAAATAGTCAATTTTTGACCTATTGACCAATTATTGACCCAATAAGTCAATCTTTGACCAAAAAGTCGACTTTGGTCATAATGGTCAATCCTTGACTCAACGACCAACCCATTGAGCCAATAGGTCAACTTTTGACCAAAAAGTCAACATTGGACAAAATAGTAAATGCTTAACCCAATGACCTCCAACTGCCCCAATAGATCAACTTTTGACCAAAAAGTCAATTTTGTTCAAAATAGTCAATTTTTGACCTAATGACGAATTATGGACCCAATTGGTCAACTTTTGACCTAAATGTAAACTTTGGTGAAAATGGTCAATCCTTGACACAATGACCAACCCATTGGCCCAATAGGTTAACTTTTGATAAAAAGTCAACTTTGGCCAAAACGATCAATTTCTGACCCAATGACCGACCCATTAACCTAATATGTCAAATTTTTACCAAAAAGTCAACTTAACGATCAATCCTTGACCCAATGATCAACCTAATGACCCAATAGGTTAACTTTTGACCAAAAAGTTAATTTTGATCAAAATTGTCAATTTTTAACCTAATGACCAATTATTGCCCCAATAAGTCAATCTCTGACCAAAAAGTCAAATTCGATCTAAATGGTCAATCTTTGACCCATTGACCAACCTATTGACTCAATTAGTTATCTTTTGACTAAAAAAATCAACTTTGGTCAAAATTTTCAATCCTTGACACAATGACAAATCCATTGACCCAATAGGTCAACTTTGGACCAAAAAAGTCAATTTGGTATAAATAGTCAATTGTTGAATTACTGACCACCCCATTGACCCAATAGGTCAACTTTTGACCAAAAAGTCAACTCTAATTAAAATGGTCAATTTCTAACACAATGACCAACCCATTGACCCTATGGGTCAACTTTTGACCAAAAATTCAACTTTGGTCAAAATAGTCAATTTTTGACCTAATGACCGCCTATTTACGCAATATGTCAACGTTTTAACAAAAAGTCAACTTTAGGCAAAATAGTCAATTTTTAACCTAATGACCACCCATTGACCTAATAGTTCAACTTTTAACTAAAATTCAACATTTATCAAAATGGTCAATCCTTCACCGATTGACTAACTCATTTACCAAATTTGTCAACTTTTGACTGAAAAGTAAATTTTGGTCGAAATAGTCAATTTTTGACTTAATGACCACCCATTGACCAAATAGGTCAACTATTGACCAAAAAATCAACTTTGGTCAAAATGGTCAATTTCTGACCCAATTACCAACCCATTGACCGAATAGGTCAACTTTTGACAAAATAGTCAAGTTTAATCAAAATGGTCAATTTCTATCTCAAAGACCACTGCGTTGACCCAATGGGTCAATTTTTAACCAAAAATTCAATTTTGGTTAAAATAGTCAATTTTTGACTTAACGACCAATTATTAACTCAATAAGTCAATCTTTGACCAAAGGGTAAACTTTGGCCAAAATGGTCAATCATTGACCCAATGACAAACACAATGACCCAATAGGTCAACTTTTGACCAAAAAGTTAATTTTGGTCAAAATCATTAATTTTAGACCTAATGACCACTTATTGACCCAATAGGTCAACTTTTGACAAAAAAAACAACTTTGGTCAAAATGGTCATTTTGTGACCCAATGACCAACCTATTGACCAAATAGGTCTAATATTGAAAAAAAAGTCATTTTTGGTTAAGATAGTTATTTTTTGACCTAATGACAACTTATTGACCCAATAAGTCAATCTCTGACCAAAAAGTCAACTTTGGTCATACTGGTCAATCCTTGACCCAATGACCAACCCATTGACTAAAGATTTTAACTTTTGACAAAACAGTCAACTTTGGTCAAAATGGTCATTTCTTGACCCAATGACCAACTCCTTGACCAACCCATTGACCCAAAAGGTCAACTTTTGACGAAAAGGTAAGTGTGGATCAAAATAGTCAATTTTTGACCTAATGACCGATTATTGACCCAATAAGTCAATCTCTGACAAAAAAGTCAACTTTGATCAAAATAGACAATCCATGACCCAATGACCAACCCATTGACCCAATAGGTCAACTTCATACAAAAAAGTCAACTTTGGTCAAAATGATCAATTCTTGACCCAATGACCAACCCATTGACGAAATAGGTCAAATTTTGAACAAAAAGTCAATTTTGGTCAAAATAGTCATTTTTTGACCTAATGACCAATTATTGACCCAATAAGTCAATCTCTGACCAAAAAGTCAACTCTGGTCATAATGGTCAATCCCTGACCCAATGACCAACCCATTGACCCAATAGTTCAACTTTTGACCAAATAGTTAACTTTTCTCAAAATGGTCATTCCTTGACCCAATGACCAACCCATTGACCAAGTCATTGACCCAATAGGTCAATTTTTGACCAAAAAGTAAGTGTGGGTCAAAATAGTGAATTTTTGACCTAATGACCGGTTATGGACCCAATAAGTCAATCTCTGACCAAAAAGTTAACTTTGGTTAAAATAGTCAATCCTTGACCCTATGACCACCTCATTGACCCAATGCGTCAACTTTTGAGCACAAAGTCAACTTTGGTCAAAATGGTCAATTCTTTGACCCAATGACCAACCCATTGACCAAATAGGTCAAATTTTGAACAAAAAAGTTAACTTTGGTCAAATAGTCATTTTTTGACCTAATGAACAATTATTGACCCAATAAGTCAATCTCTGACCAAAAAGTCAACTTTGGTCGTAATGGTCAATCCTTGACCCAATGACCAACCCATTGACCCAATAGTTCAACTTTTGACCAAACAGTAAACTTCGGTCAAAATGGTCAATCCTTGACCCAATGACCAACCCATTGACCCAATAGTTCAACTTTTGACCAAACAATAAACTTCGGTCAAAATGGTCATTCCTTGACCCAATGACTAACCCATTGACCAACCCATTGACCCAATAGGTCAACTTTTGACCAAAAACTAAGTGTGGGTCAAAAAAGTCAATTTTTGACCTAATGACCGATTATTGACCCAATAAGTCAATCTCTGACCAAATAGTCAACTTTGGTCAAAATAGGCAATCCTTGACCCAATGACCAACCGATTGACCCAATAGGTCAACTTCCTACCAAAAAGTCAACTTTGGTCAAAATGGTCAATTCTTGACCCAATGACCAACCCATTGACCAAATAGGTCAAATTTTGAACAAAAAGTCAATTTTGGTCAAAATAGTCATTTTTTGACCTAATGACCAATTATTGACCCAATAAGTCAATCTCTGACCAAAAAGTCAATTTTAGTCAAAATGATCAATTCTTGACCCAATGACTAACCATTGACCCAATAGGTCAACTTTTGATCAAAAAGTCAACTTTGGTCAAAATAGTCAACTTTTGACCTAATGACCACCGATTGAACTAATAGGTCAACATTTGACTAAAAAGTCAACTTTGGTCAAAATGGTCAGTTTGTGACCCAATGACCAACCATTGACCCAATAGGTCAACTTTTAACCAAAAAGTCAACTATGGTCAAAATGGTCAATTCTTGACCCAATGACCAACTCATTGATCCAATAGGTCAACTTTTGAACAAAAAGTCAATTTTAGTCAAAATAGTCAATTTTTGACCTAATGACCATTTATTGACCCAATAAGTCAATCTCTGACCAAAAAGTCAACTTTGGTCATAATGGTCAATCCTTGACCCAACGACTAACCCATTGAGCCAATATGTCAACTTTTGACCAAAAAGTCAACTTTGGTCAAAATAGTAAATGCTTGACCCAATGACATCCAACCGACGGAATAGATCAACTTTTGACCAAAAAGTCAATTTTGGTCAAAATACTCAATTTTTGACCTAATGACGATTTATGGACCCAATAGATCAACTTTTGACCTAAATGTAAACTTTGGTGAAAATGGTCAATCCTTGACACAATGACCAACCCATTGGCCCAATAGGTTAACTTTTGACCAAAAAGTCAACTTTGGCCAAAACGGTCAATTTCTGACCCAATGACCAACCCATTGACCCAAGAGGTCAAATTTTTACCAAAAAGTCAACTTTTGTCAAAATGATCAATCCTTGACCCAATGATCAACCTAATGACCCAATAGGTCAACTTTTGACCAAAAAGTCAATTTTGGTCAAAATAGTCAATTTTTAACCTAATGACCAATTATTGACCCAATATGTCAATCTCTGACCACAAAGTCAACTTCGATCAAAATGGTCGATCTTTGACCCAATGACCAACCCTTTGACTCAATTGGTCAACTTTTGACCAAAAAATTAACTTTGGTTAAAATTGTAAATCCTTGACCCAATGACTAACCCATTGACCCAATAGGTCAACTTTGGACCAAAAAGTCATTTTGGTCTAAATAGTCAATTTTTGAATTAATGACCACCCCATTGACCCAATAGGTCAACTTTTGACCAAAAAGTCAACTCTGATTAAAATGGTCAATTTCTGACACAATGACCACCCCATTGACCCAATAGGTCAACTTTTGACCAAAAATTCAATTTTGGTCAAAATAGTCAATTTCTGACCTTATGACCAATTATTGACCAAATAAGTCGATTTCTCACCAAAAAGTCAACTTTGGTCAAAATGGTCAATCCTTGACCCATTGACCCGATAAGTCAACTTCTGACCAAAAAGTCAACTTTGGTCAAAATAGTCAATTTTTGACCTAATGCCCACCTATTGACCCAATAGGTCAATTTTTGATCAAAAAGTCAACTCTAACTAAAAAGGTTAATTTCTGACACAATGACCACCCAATTCCCAATGGGTCAACTTTTGACCAAAAATTCAATTTTGGTCAAAATAGTCAATTTTTGACCTAATGACCAATTATTGACCAAATAAGTCAATCTATGACCAAAAAGTTAACTTTGGTCAAAATGGTCAATCCTTGACCCAATGACTAACCCATTGACCCGATAGGTCAACTTTTAACCAAAAAGTAAACCTTGGTCAAAATAATCAATTTTTGACCTAATAACCACCTATGGACCATCTATTGACCCAATAGCTCAACTTTTGACCAAAAAGTCAACTTTGGTCAAAATAGTAAATTTTTGACCTAATGACCACCCATTGACCTAATAGGTCAACTTTAAACTAAAACGTCAACTTTGGTCAAAATGGTCAATCCTTGACCGATTGACCAAGTCATTGACCCAATAGGTCAACTTTTGACTGAAAAGTCAATTTTTGTCGAAATAGTCAATTTTTGACTTAATGAACACCCATTGACCCAATAGGTCAACTTTTGACCAAAAAATCAACTTTGGTCAAAATGGTCAATTTGTGACCCAATTACCAACCCATTGACCGAATATGTCAACTTTTGACCAAAAAGTCAATTTTAATCAAAATGGTCAATTTCTATCCCAAAGACCACCCCGTTGACCCAATGGGTCAATTTTTGACCAAAAATTTAATTTTGGTCAAAATAGTTAATTTTTGACCTAACGACCAATTATTGACCCAATAAGTCAATCTTTGACCAAAAAGTAAACTTTGGTCAAAATGGTCAATCCTTGACCCAATGACCAACACATTGACCCAATAGGTCAACTTTTGACCAAAAAGTTAATTTTGGTCAAAATAGTTAATTTTTGACCTAATGACCACGTATTGACCCAATAGGTCAACTTTTGACCAAAAGTCAACTTTGGTCAAAATGATCAATTTCGGACCCAATGACCAATTCATTGACCAAATAGGTCAAATTTTGAACAAAAAGTGAATTTTGGTCAAAATAGTCATTTTTTGACCTAATGACCAATTATTGACCTAATAAGTCAATCTCTGACAAAAAAGTCAACTTTGGTCATAATGGTCAATCCTTGACCCAATGACCAACCCATTGACCGAATAGTTCAACTTTTGACCAAACAGTCAACTTTGGACAACATGGTCGTTTCTTGACCCAATGACCAACTCATTGACCAACCCATTGACACAAATGGTAAACTTTTGACCAAAAGGTAAGTGTGGATCAAAATAGTCAACTATTGACCTAATGACCGATTATTGACCCAATAAGTCAATCTTTGACAAAAAAGTCAACTTTGGTCAAAATAGTCAAACCATGACCCAATGACCAACCCATTGACCCAATAGGTGAACTTCATACCAAAAAGTCAACTTTGGTCAAAATGATCAATTCTTGACCCAATGGCTAACCCATTGACCAAATAGGTCAAATTTTGGTCAAAATAGTTATTTTTTGACCAAATGACCAATTATTGACCCAATAAGTCAATCTCTGACCAAAAAGTCAACTTTGGTCATAATGGTCAATCCCTGACCTAATGACCAACCCATTGACCCAATAGTTCAACTTTTGACCAAACAGTCAACTTTTGTCAAAATGGTCATTCCTTGACCCAATGACTAACCCATTGACCAACTCATTGACCCAATAGGTGAACTTTTGACCAAAAAGTAAGTGTGGGTCAAAATAGTGAATTTTTTACCTAATGACCGATTATGGACCCAATAAGTCAATCTCTGACCAAAAAGTCAACTTTGGTTAAAATAGTCAATCCTTGAACAAATGACCACCTCATTAACCCAATGAGTCAACTTTTTCAACTTTTGACCAAAAATTTTATTATGGTCAAAATAGTCAATATTTAACCCAACGACAAATTATTGACCCAATAAGTCAATCTTTAACAAAAAAGTCAACTTCGCAAAATGACAATCTCGATCCAATGACCAACACATGACCTAATATGTCAATTTTGAACAAAAAAGTCAATTTTGGTCAAAATAGTCATTTTTTCACCAAATGACCAATTATTCACCCAATAAGTCAATCTCTCGACCAAAAAGTCAACTTTGATCATAATAAGTCAATGCTTGACACAATTACTAACCCATTGACCATATAGTTGAACTTTTGACCAAACAGTAAACTTCAGTCAAAATGGTCAACTCTGATTAAAATGGTTAATTTCTGACACAATGACCACCCCATCGCCCCAATGGGTCAACTTTTGACCAAAAATTCAATTTCGGTCAAATTAGTCAATCTTACGACCAGTTATTGTCGAAATAAGTCAATCTCTGACCAAAAATTGAACTTTGGTCAAAAGGTAAATCCTTGACCCAATGACTAACCCATTGACGCGATAAGTTAACTTTCGACCAAAAAGTCAACTTTGGTCAAAATAGTCAATTTTCGACCTAACGACCACCTATTGACCTAATAGGTCAACTTTTGATCAAAAAGTAAACTCTAACTAAAATGGTCAATTTCTGACACAATGACCACCCCATTGACCCAATGGGTCAACTTTTGACAAAAAAATTCAATTTTGGTCAAAATAGTCAATTTTTGACCTAATGACAAATTATTGACCAAATAAGTCAATCTCTGACCAAAGAGTCAACTTTGGTCAAAATGGTCAATCCTTGAATCAATGACTAACCCATTGACCCAATAAGACAACTTTTGACCAAAAAGTCAACTTTGGTCAAAATAGTCAATTTTTTACCTAATGACCAATTATTGACCCAATAAGTCAAACTCTGAACAAAAAGTCAACTTTGGTCAAAATAATTAATCATTGACCTAATGACCAATTATTTAACGAATAAGTCAATCTCCGACCAAAAAATCAACTTTTGTCAAAATGGTCAATCGTTAACCCAATGACCATCCCTTTGACCCAATATATTAACTTTCTACCAAAAAGTCAATTTTGGTCAAAATAGTCAATTTTTGACCTAATAACCAATTATTGACCCAATAAGCCAAACCTCTGACCGAAACGTAAACTTTTATCAAAATGGTTAATCATTATCCCAATGATAAACCTATTGACTCAATAGATCAACTTTTGAGCTAAAAGTCAACTTTTGTCAAAATGGTCAATCCTTGTCACAATATCTAAACCATTGACCCAATAGATCAACTTTAGACGAAAAAGATAATTTTGGTCAAAATAGTCAATTTTTGAACTAATGACCACCCATTGACCCAATAGTTCAACTTTTGACCAAAAAGACAACTTTGGTTAAAATGGTTAATTTATGACCCAATGACCAACTCATTAACACAATAGGTCAACTTTTGACCAAAAACCTAACATTGGTCAAAATGGTCAATTTTTGACCTAATGACCACCCCATTGACTCAATGGGTCAACTTTTGACCAAAAAGTCAATTTTGGTCAAAATAGTCAGTTTTTGACCTAATGACCAATTATTGACACAGTAAGTCTATCTCTGACAAAAAATTCAACTTTGGTCAAAATGGCTAATCATTGAGCGAATGACCAACCCACTGACCAAATAGATCAACTTTTGACCAAAAAGACAATTTTGGTCAAAATACTCAATTTTTGACCTAATGACCAATTATTGACCCAATAGGTCAACTTTTGACCTAAATGTCAACTTTGGTGAAAATGGTCAATCTTTAACCTAATTACAAGACCAAATATGATAACTTTTGACCAAAAAATCAACTTTGGCCAAAATGATCAATTTCTGACCTAATGACCAACCCATTGACCCGATAGGTCAAATTTTTACCAAAATGTCAACTATTATCGAAATGATCAATCCTTGACTCAATAACTAACCTATTGACCCAATTTGTCAACTTTTGACCAAAAATTTAATTTTAGTCAAAATAGTCAATTTTTTACCTAATGACCAATTATTGACCGAATAAGTCAATATGTGACCAAAAAGTCAACTTTGGTCAAAATGGTCAATCATTGACCAAATGACCAACCCATTGACCCAATTGGCAAACTTTTGACAAAAAAGTCAACTTTGGTCAAAATGGTCAATCATTGACCAAATGACCAACCCATTGACTCAATAGGTCAACTTTCGATCAGAAAGTCAATTTTGGTCAAAATAGTCAATTTTTGACTTAATGACCATCCCATTGACCCAATAGGTCAACTTTTAACTAAAAAGTCAACTCTGGTTAAAATGGTTAATTTTTAACATAATGACCACCTCATTGACCCAATGGGTCAACTTTTGACAAAAAATTCAATTTTGGTCAATATAATCAATTTTTGACCAAGTGACTATTTTGACCAAATTACTATTTTGACCAAATGACCAATTATTGACCAAATAAGTCAATCTCTGACAAAAAAGTAAACTTTGGTCATAATGGTCAATCCTTGACCCAATGACTAACCCATTGACCCGATAGGTCAACTTTTGACCAAAAAGTCAACTTCGGTCAAAATAATCAATTTTTGACCTAATGCCCACCTTTTGACCCAATAGGTCAACTTTTGACCAAAAAGTCAACTTTGGTCAAAATAGTCAATTTTTGACCAAATGACCACACATTAACCTAATAGGACAACTTTTGACTAAAACGTCAACTTTGGTCAAAATGGTCAATCCTTGACCGATTGACCAACTCATTTACCCAATAGGTCAACTTTTGACTAAAAAGTCATTTTTGGTCAAAATAGTCAATTTTTGACTTAATGATCACCATTGACCCAATAGATCAACTTTTGACCAAAAAGTCAACATTGGTCAAAATGGTCGATTTCTGACCCAATTACCAACCCATTGACCCAATAGGTCAACTTTTGACCAAAAAGTCAACTTTTTTCAAAATGCTCAATTTCTATCCCAAAGACTACCCCGTTGACCCATGGGTCAACTTTTGACAAAAAATTCTATTATGGTCAAAATAGTCAATTTTTGACCTAATGACCGATTATTGACCCAATAAGTCAATCTCTGACCAAAAAGTCAACTTTGGTCAAAATAGTCAATTCTTGCTCCAATGACTAACCCATTGACCTAATAGGTCAACTTCATACCAAAAAGTCAACTTTGGTCAAAATGATCAATGCTCGACTTAGTGACCACCATTAACCCAATAGATCAACATTTGACCAAAAAGTTAACATTGGTCAAAATGATCAATTTCTCACCCAATTACCAACTCATTGACCCAAAAGGTCAACTTCTGACCAAAAAGTCAACTTTTTTCAAAATGCTCAAATTCTATCCCAAAGACCACCCCGTTGACCCGTGGGTCAACTTTTGACCAAAAATTTTATTATGGTCAAAATAGTCAATATTTAACCCAACGACAAATTATTGACCCAATAAGTCAATCTTTAACAAAAAAGTCAACTTTGGTCAAAATGGACAATCCTTGACCCAATGACCAACACATTGACCCAATATGTCAATTTTGAACAAAAAGTCAATTTTGGTCAAAATAGTCAATTTTTCACCAAATGACCAATTATTCACCCAATAAGTCAATCTCTGACCAAAAAGTCAACTTTGACCCAATAAGTCAATCTTTAACAAAAAAGTCAACTTTGGCAAAAATGGACAATCCTTGACCCAATGACCAACACATTGACCCAATATGTCAATTTTGAACAAAAAGTCAATTTTGGTCAAAATAGTCATTTTTTCACCAAATGACCAATTATTCACCCAATAAGTCAATCTCTGACCAAAAAGTCAACTTTGACCCAATAAGTCAATCTTTAACAAAAAAGTCAACTTTGGTAAAAATGGACAATCCTTGACCCAATGACCAACACATTGAACCAATATGTCAATTTTGAACAAAAAGTCAATTTTGGTCAAAATAGTCATTTTTTCACCAAATGACCAATTATTCACCCAATAAGTCAATCTCTGACCAAAAAGTCAACTTTGACCCAATAAGTCAATGCTTGACACAATTACTAACCCATTGACCATATAGTTGAACTTTTGACCAAACAGTAAACTTCAGTCAAAATGGTCAACTCTGATTAAAATGGTTAATTTCTGACACAATGACCACCCCATCGCCCCAAGGGGTCAACTTTTGACCAAAAATTCAATTTCGGTCATATTAGTCAATCTCTGACCAGTTATTGTCGAAATAAGTCAATCTCTGACTAAAAATTGAACTTTGGTCAAAAGGTAAATCCTTGACCCAATGACTAACCCATTGACGCGATAAGTTAACTTTTGACCAAAAAGTCAACTTTGGTCAAAATAGTCAATTTTTGACCTAACGACCACCTATTGACCTAATAGGTCAACTTTTGATCAAAAAGTCAACTATAACTAAAATGGTCAATTTCTGACACAATGACCACCCCATTGACCCAATGGGTCAACTTTTGACAAAAAATTCAATTTTGGTCAAAATAGTCAATTTTTGACCTAATGACAAATTATTGACCAAATAAGTCAATCTCTGACCAAAGAGTCAACTTTGGTCAAAATGGTCAATCCTTGACCCAATGACTAACCCATTGACCCGATAAGACAACTTTTGACCAAAAAGTCAACTTTGGTCAAAATAGTCAATTTTTTACCTATTAACCAATTATTGACCCAATAAGTCAAACTATGAACAAAAAGTCAACTTTGGTCAAAATACTTAATCATTGACCTAATGACCAATTAGTTAACGAATATGTCAATCTCCGACCAAAAAATCAACTTTTGTCAAAATGGTCAAATGTTAACCCAATGACCATCCCTTTGACCCAATATATTAACTTTCTACCAAAAAGTCAACTTTAGTTAAAATAGTCAATTTTTGACCTAATAACCAATTATTGACCCAATATGCCAAATCTCTGACTGAAACGTAAACTTTTATCAAAATGGTTAATCATTATCCCAATGATAAATCTATTGACTCAATAGATCAACTTTTGAGCTAAAAGTCAACTTTTGTCAAAATGGTCAATCCTTGTCACAATGTCTAAACCATTGACCCAATAGATCAACTTTTGACGAAAAGGATAATTTTGGTCAAAATAGTCAATTTTTAAACTAATGACCACCCATTGACCCAATAGTTCAACTTTTGACCAAAAAGACAACTTTGGTTAAAATGGTTATATCATGACCGAATGACCAACTCATTAACACAATAGGTCAACTTTTGACCAAAAACCTAACATTGGTCAAAATGGTTAATTTCTGACCTAATGACCACCCCATTGACCCAATGGGTCAACTTTTGACCAAAAAGTCAATTTTGGTCAAAATAGTCAGTTTTTGACCTAATGACCAATTATTGACACAGTAAATCTATCCCTGACAAAAAATTCAACTTTGGTCAAAATGGCTAATCATTGAGCGAATGACCAACCCACTGACAAAATAGATCAACTTTTGACCAACAAGACAATTTTTGTCAAAATACTTAATTTTTGACCTAATGACCAATTATTGACCCAATAGGACAACTTTTGACCTAAATGTCAACTTTGGTGAAAATTGTCAATCTTTAACCTAATTACAAGACCAAATATGATAACTTTTGACCAAAAAGTCAACTTTGGCCAAAATGATCAATTTCTGACCTAATGACCAACCCATTGACCCGATAGGTCAAATTTTTACCAAAATGTCAACTTTTATCGAAATGATCAATCCTTGACTCAATAACTAACCTATTGACCCAATTTGTCAACTTTTGACCAAAATTTTAATTTTAGTCAAAATAGTCAATTTTTTACCTAATGACCAATTATTGACCGAATAAGTCAATATGTGACCAAAAATTCAACTTTGGTTAAAATGGTCAATCATTGACAAAATGACCAACCCATTGACCCAATTGGCAAACTTTTGACAAAAAGTCAACTTTGGTCAAAATGGTCAATCATCGACCAAATGACCAACCCTTTGACTCTAATAGTCAACTTTAACCGAAAAGTTAATTTTGGTCAAAATCGTCAATTTTTGACATAATGACCATCCCATTGACCTAATAGGTCAACTTTTAACTAAAAAGTCAACTCTGGTTAAAATGGATAATTTTTAACATAATGACCACCTCATTGACCCAATGGGTCAACTTTTGACAAAAAATTCAATTTTGGTCAATATAGTCAATTTTTGACCAAGTGACTATTTTGACCAAATGACCAATTATTGACCAAATAAGTCAATCAAAAAGTAAACTTCGGTCATAATAGTCAATCCTTGACCCAATGACTAACCCATTGACCCGATAGGTCAACTTTTGAGCAAAAAGTCAACTTCGGTCAAAATAATCAATTTTTGACCTAATGCCCACCTTTTGCCCCAATAGGTCAACTTTTGTTCAAAAAGTCAACTTTAGTCAAAATAGTCAATTTTTGACCAAATGACCACACATTAACCTAATAGGACAACTTCTGACTAAAACGTCAACTTTGGTCAAAATGGTCAATCCTTGACCGATGACCAACTCATTTACCCAATAAGTAAACTTTTGACTAAAAAGTCATTTTTGGTAAAAATGGTCAATCTTTGACTTAATGATCACCAATGACCCAATTGATCAACTTTTGACCAAAAAGTCAACATTGGTCAAAATGGTCGATTTCTGACCCAATTACCAACCCATTGACCCAATAGGTCAACTTTTGACCAAAAAGTCAACTTTTTTCAAAATGTTCAATTTCTATCCCAAAGACTACCCCGTCGACCAATGGGTCAACTTTTGACAAAAATTCTATTATAGTCAAAATAGTCAATTTTCGACCTAATGACCGATTATCGAATCCAATAAGTCAATCTTCGACCAAAAAGTCAACTTCGGTCAAAATAGTCAATTATCGTCCAATGACTAACCCATTGACCTAATAGGTCAACTTCATACCAAAAAGTCAACTTTGCTGAAAATGATCAATTCTCGACTTAATGACCACCACTAACCCAATAGATCAACATTTGACCAAAAAGTTAACATTGGTCAAAATGATCAATTTCTCACCCAATTACCAACCCATTGACCCAATAGGTCAACTTCTGACCAAAAAGTCAACTTTTTTCAAAATGCTCAATTTCTATCCCAAAGACCACCCCGTTGACCCATGGGTCAACTTTTGACCAAAAATTCTATTATGGTCAAAATAGTCAATATTTAACCCAACGACAAATTATTGACCCAATAAGTCAATCTTTGACAAAAAAGTCAACTTTGGTCAAAATGGACAATCCTTGACCCAATGACCAACACATTGACCCAATATGTCAACTTTTAACCAAAAAGTCAATTTTGGTCAAAATAGTTAATTTTGACATAATGACCATCTATTGACCCAATAGGTCAACTTTTGACCAAAAAGTCAACTTTGGTCAAAATGGTCAATTTTTGACCCAATGACCAACCCATTGACCAAATAGGTCAAATTTTGAACAAAAAGTCAATTTTGGTTGAAGTATTCATTTTTTGACCTAAAGACCAATTATTAATCCAATAAGTTAATCTCTGACCACAAAGTCAACTTTGGTCATAATGGTCAATCCTTGACCCAATGACCAACCCATTGGCCCTATGGTTCAAATTTTGACCAAATATTCAACTTTTGTAAAATGATCATTCCTTGACCTAATGACAAACCCATTGACTAACTCATTGTCGCAATAGGTCAACTTTTGACCAATAAGTAAGTGTGGGTCAAAATAGAGAATTTTTTACCTAATGACCGATTATGGACCCAATAAGTCAATCTCTGACCAAAAAGTTAACTTTTGTCAAAATAATCAATCCTTGACCCGAAGAACAATCCAATAACCCAATAGGTCAACTTTTTACCAAGAAGTCAACTTTGGTCAAAATGGTCAATTCTTGACCCAATGACCAACCCATTGACCAAATAGGTCAAATTTTGAACAAAAAAGTCAATTTTTGTCAAAATAGACATTTTTTGACCTAACGACCAATTACTGACCCTATAAGTCAATCTCTGACCAAAAAGTCAACTTTGGTCATAATGGTCAATCCTTGACCCAATGACCAACCCATTGAACCAATAGTTCAACTTTTGACTAAACAGTCAACTTCGGTCAAAATGGTCATTCCTTGACCTAATGACCAACCCATTGACCAACCCATTGACACAATAGGTCAACTTTTCACTAAAAACTAAGTGTGGGTCAAAAAAGTTAATTTTTGACCTAACGACCGATTATTGATCTAATAAGTCAATCTCTAACCAAATAGTCAACTTTGGTCAAAATAGTTAATCCTTGACCCAATGACCATCCCATTGACCCAATAGGTCAACTTCTCACCAAAAAGTCAACTTTGGTCAAAATGGTCAATTCTTGACCCAATGACCAACCCATTGACCAAATAGGTCAAATTTTGAACAAAAAGTAAATTTCGTCAAAATAGTCATTTTTTGACCTAATGACCAATTATTGACCCAATAAGTCAATCTCTGACCAAAAAGTCAATTTTGGTCAAAATGGTCAATCCTTGATCCAATGACTAACCATTGACCGAATAGGTTAACTTTTGATCAAAAGTTAACTTTGGTCAAAATAGTCAATTTTTGACCTAATGACCACTCATTGACCTAATAGGTCAACATTTGACTAAAAAATCAACTTTGGTCAAAATAGTCAATTTGTGACCATTGACCCAATCGGTCAATTTTTAACCAAAAAGTCAACTATGGTCAAAATGGTCAATTCTTAACCTAATGACCAACTCATTGATCCAATAGGTCAACTTTTGAATAAAAAGTCAAATTTGGCCAAATTAGTCAATTTTTGACCTAATGACCAATTATTGACCCAATAAGTCAATCTTTGACCAAAAAGTCAACTTTGGTCATAATGGTCAATCCTTGACTCAACGACCAACCCATTGACCCAATAGGTCAACTTTTGACCAAAAAGTCAACTTTTGTCAAAGTAGTAAATTCTTAACCCAATGACATCCAACTGACCCAATAGATCAACTTTTGACCAAAAAGTCAATTTTGGTCAAAATAGTCAATTTTTGACCTAATGACGAATTATGACCCAATAGGTCAACTTTTGACCTAAATGTAAACTTTGGTAAAAATGTCGATCCGACCATACAACCCATCGACCCAATAGTTACTTTCAACCAAAAGTCAACTTGCAAATATAATTTCGACCTAATGACCAACCCATCGATCAATAGTCAAACTTTCAAAAAGTCAACTTTGTCAAAATGATCAATCTTTGACCCAATGATCATCCAAATGAACCAATAGGTCAACTTTTGACCAAAAAGTCAATTTTAGTCAAAATAGTCAATTTTTTAGCTAATGATCAATTATTGACCGAATAAGTCAATCTGTGACCAAAAAGTCAACTTCGATCAAAATTGTCAATCTTTAACCCAATGACTAGCCCATTGACTCAATTTGTCAACTTTTGACCAAAAAATCAACTTTGGTCAAACTTGTGACTCTTTGACCCAATGAATAACCCATTGACCCAATAGGTCAACTTTGGACCAAAAAATCAATTTGGTCTAAATTGTCAATTTTTGAATTAATGACCAACCCATTGACCCAATAAGTCAACTTTTGACCAAAAAGTCAACTTTCATTAAAATGGTCAATTTCTGACACAATGACTACCCAATTGACCCAATGGGTCAACTTTTGACAAAAAATTCAATTTTAGTCAAAATAGTTAATTTTTGACCTTATGACCAATTATTGACCAAATAAGTCAATCTCTGACCAAAAAGTCAACTTTGGTCAAAATGGTCAATCCTTGACCCAAAGACTAACCCATTGACCCGATAAGTCATCTTTTGACCAAAAAGTCGACTTTGGTCAAAATAGTCAATTTTTGGTCTAATGACCACTTATTGACCTCATAAGTCAACTTTTGATCAAAAAGTCAACTCTAACTAAAATTGTCAATTTTTGACACAATGACCACCCCATTGACCCAATGGGTCAACTTTTGACTAAAAATTCAATTTTGGTCAAAATAGTCAATTTTTGACCTTATGACCAATTATTGACCAAATAAGTCAATCTCTGACCAAAAAGTCAACTTTAGTCAGAATGGTCAATCCTTAACCCAATGACTAACCCATTGACCCGATAAGTCAACTTTTGACAAAAAAGTTCAACTTTGGTCAAAATAGTCAATTTTGACTTAATGACCAATTATTGGCCCAATAAGTCAAACTCTGACCAAAAAGTCAACTTTGGTCAAAATAATCAATGCTTGAACTAAAGACCAATTAATTAACCAATAAGTCAATCTCTAAACAAAAAATCAACTTTTATCAAAATGGTCAATCATTGACCCAATGACCATCCCTTTGACCCAATATATTAACTTTCTACCAAAAAGTCAATTTTGGTCAAAATAGTCAATTTTTGACCTAATAACCAATTATTGACCCAATAAGCAAACCTCTGACCGAAACGTAAACTTTTGTCAAAATGGTCAATCAATAACCCAATGATAAATCTATTGACCCAATAGATTAACTTTTGAGCTAAAAGTCAACTTTGGTCAAAATGGTCAATCCTTGGCCCAATGACCAAACCATTGACCCAATAAATCAACTTTTGATGAAAAAGTTAATTTTGGTCAAAATAGTCAATTTTTAAACTAATGACCACCCATTAACCCAATAGTTCAACTTTTGACCAAAAAGTCAACTTTGGTCAAAATGGTCAATTTCTGATCTAATGACCACCCCATTGACCCAATGGGTCAACTTTTGACCAAAAAGTCAATTTTGGTCAAAGTAGTCAACTTTTGTCAAAATGATCAATCATTGACTCAATGACTAACCTATTGACCCAATTGGTCAACTTTTGACCAAAAAGTTAATTTTGGTCAAAATAGTCAATTTTTTACGTAATGACCAATTATTGACCGAATAAGTCAATTTGTGACCAAAAAGTCAACTTTGGTCAAAATGGTCAATCCTTGACCCAATGACCAACCCGTTGACCCAATTGGTCAACTTTTCACCAAAAAATCAACCTTGGTTAAAATTGTGAATCCTTGACCCAATGACCGACCCATTCAGCCAATTAGTCAACTTTCGACCAAAAAGTCAATTTTGGTCAAAATAGTCAATTTTTGACTTAATGACCACCCCATTGACCCAATAGGTCAACTTTTGGCCAAAAAGTCAACTCTAGTTAAAATGGTTAATTTCTGACATAAAGACCACCTCATTAAACTAGTGGGTCAACTTTTGACCAAAAAATCAATTTTGGTCAAACTTGTCAATTTTTTACCTTATACCAATTATTGACCAATTAAGTCAATCTCTGACCAAAAAGTCAACATTAGTTAAAATGGTCAATCCTTGACCCAATGACTAACCCATTGACCCGATAGGTCAATGTTTTACCAAAAAGACAACTTTGGTCAAAATAGTCAATTTTTGCCCTAATGACCACCTTTTGACCCAATAGGTTAACTTTTGACCAAAAAGTCAACTTTGATAAAAAAAGTCAAATTTTGACCTAATGACCATCGATTGACCTAATTGGACAACTTTTGACTAAAACATCAATTTTGGTCAAAATCCTTGACCGATTGACCAATTCATTGACCCAATAGATCAACTTTTGACTAAAAAGTCAATTTTGGTCGAAATAGTTAATTTTTGACTTAATGACCATTCAATGACCCAATAGATCAAATTTGACCAAAAAGATAACTTTGGTCAAAATGGTCAATTTCTGACCCAATCACTAACCCTTTGACCAAATAGGTCAACTTTTGGCCAAAATGTCAACTTTAATCAAAATGACCAATTTCTATCCAAAAGACCACCCCGTTGACCCAATGGGTCAACATTTGACAAAATTCTATTTTGGTCAAAATAGTCAATTTTTAACCTAACGACCAATTATTGACCCAATAAGTCAATCTTTGACCAAAAAGTAAACTTTGGGCAAAAGGGTCAATCCTTGATCCAATGACCAACACATTCATTCAATAGGTCAACTATTGACCAAAAAGTCAATCTTAGTCAAAATAGTTAATTTTTGACCTAATGACCACCTATTTACCCAATAAGTCAACTTTTGACCAAAAAGTCAACTTTGGTCAAAATGGTCAATTTCTGACCCAGTGACCAAACCAAATAGGTCAAATTTTGAATAAAAAGTCAATTTTTGTCAAAATAGTCATTTTTTGAACTAATGACCAATTATTGACCCAATAAGTCAATCTCTGACCAAAAAGTGAACTTTAGTCATACTAGTCAATCCTTAACCCAATGACTAACCTATTGACCCAATAGTTCAAAATTTGACCAAACAATCAACGTTGGTCAAAATGGTCTTTCCTTGACCCAAAGACCAACTCATTAACCAACCCATTGACCCAACAGGTCAACTTTTGACAAAAAGGTAAGTGTGGATCAAAATAGTCAATTTTTGACCTAATGACTGATTATTGACCCAATAAGTCAATCTCTGACCAAAAAGTCAACTTTGGTCAAAATAGTCAATCCTTGACCCAATGACCAACCCATTGACCCAATAGGTCAACTTCATACCAAAAAGTCAACTTTGGTCAAAATGATCAATTCTTGACCCAATGACCAACAACCCATTGACCAAATAGGTCAAATTTTGAACAAAAATTCAATTTTGGTCAAAATAGTCATTTTTTGACCTAATGAACAATTATTGACCCATTAAGTCAATCTCTGACCAAAAAGTCAACTTTGATCATAATGGTCAATCCTTGACCCAATGACCAACCCTTTGACAATAGTTCAACTTTTGACCATACAGTAAACTTCGGTCAAAATAGTCATTCCTTGACCCAATGACCAACCCATAGACTCATTACGTCAACTTTTGACAAAAAAGTAAGTGTGTATCAAAATAGTGAACTTTCGACCTAATGACCGATTATGGACCCAATATGTCAATCTCTGACCAAAAAGTCAACTTTGGTCCAAATAGTCAATCCTTGACCCAATGACCAACCCATTTACCCATTAGGTCAACTTCTTACCAAAAAGTCAACTTTGGTCAAAATGGTCAATTCTTGACCCAGTGACCAACCCATTAACCAAATAGGTCAAATTTTGAACAAAAAAGTCAATTTTGGTCAAAATAGTCATTTTTTTACCTAATGACCAATTATTGACCCAATAAGTCAATCTCTGACCAGAAAGTCAACTTTGGTCATAATGGTCAATCCTTGACCCAATGACTAACCCATTGACCCAATAGTTCAACTTTTGACCAAAAAGTCTACTTCGGTCAAAATGGTCATTCCTTGACCCAATGAGCAACCCATTGACCAACCCATTGACCCAACAGGTCAGCTTTTGACCAAAAAGTAAGTGTAGGTAAAAAAAGTCAATTTTTGACCTAATGACCGATTATTGACCCAATAAGTCAATCTCTAACCAAATAGTCAACTTTGGTCAAAATTTGCATTTTGTGTCCTCATGACCAACCCATTGACCCTATAGGTCAATTATTGACCAAAAAATTAACTATGGTAAAAAAGGTCAATTCTTGACGCAATGACCAACCCATTGATCCAATAGGTCAACTTTTGAACAAAAATCTAATTTTGATCAAAATAGTCAATTTTTGACCTAATGACCAATTATTGACCCAATAAGTCAATCTCTGAACAAAAATTCAATTTTGGTCGAAAAGGTCAATCCTTGACCCAACGACTAACCATTGACCTAATAGGTCAACTTTTGATTAAAAAGTAAATTTTGGTCAAAATAGCCAATTTTTTACTTAATGACCACCCATTGACCTAACAGGTCAACTTTTGACTAAAAGTAAACTATGGTCAAAATGGTCAAATTGTGACCTAATGACCAACCCATTAACCCATGGGTCAATTATTGACCAAGAAATCAACTATGGTCAAAATGGTTAATTCTTCACCCAATGACCAACTCATTGATCCAATAGGTCAACTTTTGAACAAAAACTCAATTTTGGTCAAAATAGTCAAATTTTTACCGAATGGCCAATTATTGACCCAATAAGTCAATCTCTAACAAAAAAGCTAACTTTGGTCATAATGGTCAATCCTTGACCCAACGATGAACCATTGACCCAACAGGTCAACTTTTGACCAAAAAGTTAACTTTGGTCAAAATAGTAAATCTTTGACCCAATAGATCAACTTTTGACCAATAAATTAATTTTGGTCAAAATAGATAATTTTTGACAAAATATGGACCCAATTGGTCAACTTTTGACCCAAATGCAAACTTTGGTGAAAATGGTTAATCCTTGACCCAACGAGCAACCCAATGGCCCAATAGATTAACTTTTGACCAAAAAGTCAGCTTTGGCCTAAATCGTTAATTTCTGACCCAATGACCAACCCATTGACCCAGTAGGTCAAATTTTTACCAAAAAGTCAACTTTTGTCAAAATGATCAATCCTTGTCCCAATGATCAACCTTATGACCCAATAGGTCAACTTTTAACCATAAAAGTCAATTATGATCAAAATAGTCAATTTTTTTTACCTAATGGCCAATTATTGACCGAATAAGTCAATCTGTGACTAAAAGCTCAACTTTGATAAAAAATGGTCAATCTTTGGCTCAATGACCATCCCATTGACTCAACTGGTCAACTTTTGAACCAAAAATCAACTTTGGTCAAAATTGTCAATCCTTTACCCAATGACTAACCCATTGACCCAATAGGTCAACTTTTGACCAAAAAGTCATTTTGGTTAAAATAGTCAATTTTTTACTTAATGACCACCCCATTGACCCAATAAGTCAACCTTTGACCAAAAAGTCAACTCTGATTAAAATGTTCAATTTTTGACACAATGACCACCCCATTGATCCAATGGGTCAACTTTTGACAAAAAAATCAATTTTGGTCAAAATAGTCAATTTTTGACCTTTGGACAAATTATTAACCAAATAAGTCAATTTCTGACCAAAAAGTAATCTTTAGTCAAAAGGGTCAATCTTTGACCCAATGACTAACCCATTGATCTGATAAGTCAACTTTGGTAAAAATAGTCAATTTTTGACCTAATGACCACCTATTGAACCAATAAGTCAACTTTTGATCAAAAAGTCAACTCTAATTAAAATGGTCAATTTTTGACACAATGACCATCCCATTAACCTAATGGGTCAACTTTTGACCAAAAATTCAAATTTGGTCAAAATAGTCAATTTTTGACCTAATGACCAATTATTGACCAAATAAGTCAATCTCTGACCAAAAAATAAACTTTGGTCAGATTGGTCAATCCTTGAACCATTCACTAACCCATTGACCTGATAAGTCATCTTTTGACCAAAAAGTCAACATTGGTCAAAATAGTCAATTTTTGACCTAATGACCAAATATTGACCCAATAAGTCAAACTCTGACCAAAAAGTCAACTTTGGTCAAAATAATCAATCATTGACCTAATGACCAATTATTTAACCAATAAGTCAATCTCCGACTAAAAAATCAACTTTAGTCAAAACGGTCAATCGTTGACCTAATGACGAACCCTTTAACCCAATATAATAACTTTCTACCAAAAGTCAATTTTGGTCAAAAAGTCAACTTTGGTCAAAATAACCAATCCTTGACCAAATAACCAACCCACCCTTTGACCCAATATATTAACTTTTAACAGAAAGGTCAATTTTGGTTAATATTGTTAATTTTTGACCTAATAACTAATTATTGACCCAATAAGCCAACTTTGAGCAAAACGTAAACTTTTGTCATAATGGTCAATCATTCTCCTAATGACCAACCTATTGACCCAATAGGTCAACTTTTGAGCAAAATGTCAACTTTAGTCAAAATGGTCAATCCTTGTCCCAATGACCAAACCATTGACCCAATAGATTAATTTTGCACCAAAACGTTAACTTCGGTCAACATGGCTCACCTTGACTCAATGACCCAATAGGTCAACTTTTGACCAGAAAGTCAATTTCGGTCAAAATAGTTAATTTTTTACCAAATGGCTAATTATTGACCTAATAAGTCATTTTGTGACATAAAAGTCAACATTTGGTCAAAATAGTCAATCGTCGGCCCAACGACCAACCCACCGACCCAATAGGTCAACTTTTGACCAAAAAGTCAACTTTGGTCAAAATGATCAACCCTTGACCCAATGATCAACCCATTGACCCAATAGGTCAACTTTTGACCAAAAAGTAAATTTTGGTATAAAATGTCAAGTTTTGACAAAATGGCCAACTAATTGATATAATAGGTCAACTTTTGACCAAAATGTTAATTTTAGTTAAAATTGTCAATTTTTAACCTAATGACAACCCAATTGACCTAATAGGTCAACTTTTGACCAAAAAGTTAACTTTGGTGAAAATGGTCAATTTCTGACCCAATGACCAACCCATTGACCCAATTGGTCAACTTTTGATGAAAAAGTCAATTTTGGTCAAAACAGTCAATTTTTCACCGAACGACCAACTCATTGACCATTGACCCAATAGATTAACTTTTGACCAAAATGTCACTTTTGGTCAAAACGGTCAATCCTTGACCCAATGACCAACCCATCGACTCAATAGATTAACTTCAACTAAAATGTCAATTTTGGTCAAAATGGTCAATCTTGACACAATGACATACCCATCGACCCAAGTAGTCAAATTTTGACAAAAAAAAAGTAAATTTTGGTCAAAATAATCAATTTTTAAACTAACAACCACTCCAATGAACCAATAGGTCAACTTTTGACCAAAAAGTCAACATTTGTTAAAATGTCACTTTTTGACCGAATAACCAATCCATTGACCCAATAGGTCAACCTTTGACCAAAAGGACAACTTTGGTCAAAATGGTCAATCCTTGACCCAATGACAACCATTGATCCCATAAGTCAAATTTTTACCAAAAAAGTAAACTTTAGTAAGAATGATCAATCCTTGACCCAATGACCAACCTATTAACCCGATAGGTCAACTTTTGACCAAAAACTCACTTTTGGTCAAAATAGTCAATTTTTTACTTAATGACCAAAAATTGATCGAATAAGTCAATTTGTGACCAAAAAGTAAACTTTGATCAAAATGGTCAATCCTTGACCCAATGACCAACCCATTGACTCAATTAGTCAACTTTTGAACAAAAAATCAACTTTGGTGAAAATGGTCAATCCTTGACCCAATGACCAACGCATTAACCCAATATGTCAACTTTTGACCAAAATGTCAATTTTGGTAAAAATAGTCAATTTTTAACATATTGACTGCCCTATAGACCTTTTGGTTAACTTTTGACCTAAAAGTCAACTCTGGTTAAAATGGTCAATTTGTAACAGGATGACCACCCCATTGACACAATAAGTCAAATTTTCACCAAAGATTCAATTTTGGTCAAAAAACTCAACTTTTGACTTAATGACAAATAATTGATCAAATAAGTCAATCTCTGACAAAAAAGTCACCTTTGGTCAAAATGGTCAATCGTTGACCCAATGACTAACCCATTGAACCAATATGTCAACTTTTGACCAAAAAGTCAACTTTAGTCAAATTAGTTAATTTTTGACGTAATGACCAATTATTGACCCAATAAGTCAATCTCTGACAAAAAATCAACCTTGATAAAAATGGTGAATCATTGACCCAATGACCAACCCATTGAACCAATAGGTCAACTTTTCACCAAAAGGTTAACTTCGGTCAAAATGGTCAATCCTTCACCCAATAGGTCAACTTTTGAACAAAAAGTTAATTTTGGTTAAAATAATTAGTTTTTGACCTAATGACCAATTATTGACCCAAAAAGTCAATCTCTGACCAAAAAGCCAACTGTGGTCTTATTGGTCATTCCTTGACCCAATGACCAACTCATTGACCCAATAGGGCAACTTTTGACCAAAAAGTCAACCTTGGTCAAAATAGCAAATCCTTCACCCAATGACATCCCACTGACTCAATAGATTAACTTTTGATCAAAAAGTCAATTTTGGTCAATGTAGTCAATTTTTAACGTAAAGACCAATTATTGACCCAATAGGCCAACTTTTGATCTAAATGACAACTTTGGTGAAAATGGTCAATCCTTGACCCAATGACATACCCATTGACCCAATAGGTTAATTTTTGACCAAAAAGTTAACTTTGGCCAAAATGGTCAATTTCTGACCCAATGACCAACTCATTGACGCAATAGGTCAAATTTGTACCAAAAGTCAACATTTCTCAAAATGTTCAATCCTTGACTCAATGACTAACATATTGATCCAATAGGTCAACTTTTGACCAAAAAGTTAATTTTGGGCAAAATAATAACTTTTTTACCCCTAATGACTAATTATTGATCGAATAAGTAAATTTGAGACCAAAAAGTTAACTTTGGTCAAAAAGTTCAATCCTTAACCCAATGACCAACTGACGACCTAATAAGTCAACTTCGACCCAAAATCACTTTGGTTAAAATTGTCAATCCTTGACCAAATGACCAACCCATTGTCCCAATAGGTCAACTGTGGACCGAAAAGTCAATTTTGCTCAAAATAATCAATTTTTGACTTAATGACCACCCCATTAACCTAATAGATCAACTTTTGACCAAAAAAATAAACTTTGGTCAAAATTGTCAATTTTTGACCTAATGACCAATTATTGACCAAATAAGTCAATATCTGTCTAAAAAGTCAACTTTTGTCAAAATGGTCAATCCTTGACCCAATGACTAACTTATTGACTCGATATGTCAACTTTTGACCAAAAAGTCAACTTTGGTCAAAGTAAGTAATTTCGACGCTAATGACCACCTATTGATCCAATATGTCAAATTTTAACTAAAAAGTCAACTTTGGTCAAAATGGTCCATTTGTGACCAAATGACCAACCCCTGAAACCTTATAGGTCAACTTTTGACCAAAAAGTCAACTTTGGTCAAAATGGTCAATTCTTTACCCAATGACAAACTCAATTATCCAATAGGTCAACTTTTGAACAAAAAGCCAATTTTGGTCAAAATATCATATTCGACCTAACGACCACATTATTGACACAATAAGTCAATCTCTCGACCAAAAATCAACTTTGGTCAAAATGGACAATCCTCGACCCAACGACCAACCCATCGATCTAATAGTCAACTTTCGACCAAAAAGTCAACTTTGATCAAAATGCGTTAAGTCTTCGACCCAATGACATCCCATCGACCCAATAAAGTCAACTTTTAGACCAAAAAGTCAATTTCGTCAAAATATACAATCTTCAACCTAATGACTCAAATATCGACCTAATAGGTCAACTTCTAACTTAAATGTCAACATCAGTGAAATGGTCAATCCTCGACCCAATGACCAAACAATTGTCTCAATAGGTTAACTTTCGAGAAAAAAGTCAACTTTAGCCAAAATGTCTAATCTTCGAAATGCTGATATAGCCTATCGACCTAATTAGGTCAACTTTTGGCCAAAAAGTAAATTTTGGTCAAAATTGTCATTTATTTACCTAGTGAACCTTTATTAACCGAATAAATCAATCTGTGACAAAAAAGTTAACTTTGGTCAAAATGGTCAATCCTTGACCCAATAACCAACCTATTGACCCAATTGATCAACTTTTAACCAAAAAATCAACTTTGGTTAAAATGGTCAATTCTTGACCCAATGACCAACCCATTAACCCAATAGGTCAACTTTTGACCAAAAAGTCAACTTTGGTTAAAATGGTTAATTTTTGACCCAATAATCAAAACATTGACCCAATAGGTCCAATTTTTATGAAAATGTCAACCTTTGTCAAAATGATCAATCCTTGACCCAATCACCAACCTATTGACCCAATAGGTCAACTTTCGACCAAAAAGTCAATTTTGGTCAAAATAGTCAATTTTTTAACTAATGACCAATAATTGACCGAATAAATCAATCTGTGACCAAAAAGTCAACTTTGATCAAAATGGTCAATCCATGACCCAATGACTAGCCCATTGACCCAATTAGTCAACTTTTGACCAAAAAGTCAACGTTGGTAAGAATGGTCAATCATTGACCCAATGACAAACCCTTTGACCCAATAGGTTAACGTTTGACCAAAAAATCAATTTTGGTCAAAATAGTCAATTATTGACCTAATGACCACCCCATTGACCCTATAAGTCAACTTTTGACCAAAAAGTGAACTCTTGATAAAATGGTCAATTTCTAACACAATGACCACCCCATTGACCCAATGGGTTAACTTTTGATAAAAAATTCAATTTTGGTCAAAATAGTCAATTTTTGACCAAATGACCAATTATTGACCAAATAAGTCAATCTCTTAACAAAAAGTAAACTTTGGTCAAAATGATCAATCCTTGACCCAATGACCAACTCATTGACCCAATAGGTCAACTTTTGGACCAAAAAGTTAACTTTGGTCAAAATGGTCAATCCTGGACCCAATGACCAACCCAATAGGTCAACTTTTGATCAAAAAGTCATGTTTAGTAAAATGGTCAATTTCTGACCCAATGACTAACCCATTGACCAAATAGGTTAACTTTTGAACAAAAAGTCAACTTTCGTCAAAATGGTCAATTTCTGACACAAAGACCACTCCATTGGCCCAGTGGGTCAACTTTTGACCAAAAATTTAGTTTTTGTCAAAATAATCAATTTTTAACCGAATGATTAATTTTTGACCCAATAAGTCAATCTCTGACAAAAAAGTCAACTTTGGTTAAAATGGTCAATACTTGACCCGATAGGTCAACTTTTGACCAAAAAGTCGACTTTAGTCAAAATGGTCAATCCTTGACCCAACGACCAACCCATTGACCCAATATGTCAAATTTTGACCGAAAAGTCACTTTTGGTCAAAATAGTCAATTTTTATCTAATGACCACCAAATTGACCAAATAGGTCAACTTTTGACCAAAACAATCAACTTTGGTCAAAATGGTCAATTTCTGACCCAATTACCACCCATTAACCCAAAAGGTCAACTTTTGACCTAAAAGTCGACTTTGGTCAAAATGGTCAATCCTTAACTCAATGACCAACTCATTGACCCAATATGTTAACTTTTAACCAAAAAGTCAATTTTGGTCAAAGTAGTCAATTTTTGACCTAATTACCAATTGTTGACCTAATAAGTACATCTCGGACAAAAAAATCAACTTTAGTCAAAATGGTCAATCATTGACCCAATGACCAACCCTTTGACCCAAAAGGTTAACTTTTGACAAAAAAGTAAAATTTTGTCAAAATGGTCAATCCTTGACCTAAGACCAACCCAGGGACCTAATAGGTCAACTTTTGATTAAAATTTTCAATTTATGACCTAATGACCACCCCATTGACCCAATAGGTCAACTTTTGACCAAAAACTCAACTTTGGTTAAATTGGTCAATTTTTGACCCAATGACCAATTTAACCCTAAACCCTAAACCCTAAACCAACCCTTGACCCAATGACCAACCCTTCGACCCAATATATTAACTTTCTACTAAAATCTCAATTTTGGTTAAAATTATCAATTTTTGACCTAATAACTAATTATTGACCCAATAAGCAAATCTTTGACCAAAATGTAAACTTTGGTCAAAATGGTCAATCATTCACCCAATGACCAACCCATTAACCCAATATGTCAACTTTTGAACATAAAGTCTACTTTAGTCAAAATAGCAATTCTTGACCCAATGACAAATCATTGACCCAATAGATTAATTTTCACCAAAAGGTTAACTGGCCAACATAGTCATTCCGACCTAATGACCTAACAGTCAACTACGCAGTAGAGTCAATTTCTGGCCAAAATAGTTAATTTTCACCAAATAGCCAATTATCGATCCAATAAGTCATTCGCGACATAAAGTCAACATTTGGTCAAAAGGGTCATCGCCGGTCTAATGACTCAACCACTCGACCTCAATGCATCAATCTCACCAAAAAGTCAACTTTGGTCAAAATGACTGTTTTGACCAAAATTAATTTTTTGTTCAAAATTTGACCTATTTGGTCAATGGGTTGTTAGTCATTGGGTCAAGAATTGATCATTTTGACCAAAGTTAACTTTTTGTTATGAAGTTGACCTATTAGGTCAATGGGTCTGTCATTGGGTCAAGGATTAACTATTTTGACCAAAGTTGACTTTTTGGTCAGAGATTGACTTAATTGGTAAATATTCGGTTATTACGTAAAAAATCGACTATTTTGATCCACACTTACCTTTTTGTCAAAAGTTGACCTGTTGGGTCAATGGGTTAGTCAATGAGTTGGTCTTTGGGTCAAGGAAAGACCATTTTGACCAAAGTTGACTGTTTGGTCAAAAGTTGAACTATTGGGTCAATGGGTTGGTCATTGGGTCAAGGATTGACCATTACGACCAAAGTTGACTTTTTGGTCACAAATTGACTTATTCACCAATGACGTCATTAGGTCGAAAGTCGACCATTTATTCAAAGTTCGACCTATTCGTCAACTGGCTTCATTCACTACGTATCAGTAAATTAACCATTTTGACCAAAGTTGACTTTTTGGTTAAAAGTTGACTTATTGGTTAAATAGGTGGTCATTAGATCAAAAATTAACTATTTTGACCAAAATTGACTTTTTTGACCAAAATTGACTTTTTTGTCAAAAGTTGACCTATTGACCGAATGTGTTGGTCATTGGGTCAAGGATTGACCATTTTGACCAAAGTTGAGTTTTTGGTCAAAGATTGACTTATTGGGTTAATAATTGGTCGTTAGGTCAAAAATTGACTATTTTGACCAAAATAAAATTTTTCATCAAATGTTGACCCATTTGGTCAACAAGGTAGTCTTTGGGATAGAAATTGACCATTTTGATTAAAGTTGACTTTTGGTTAAAAGTTGACCTATTTGGTCAATGGGTTGGTAATTGGGTAAGAAATTGACCATTTTGACCAAAGTTGACTATTTTGACTAAAATTGACTTTTTAGTCAAAGGTTGACCTATTGGGTCAATGAGTTAGTCAATCGGTCAAGGATTTTGACCAAAGTTGACGTTTTAGTCAAAAGTTGTCCAATTAGGTCAATAGGTGGTCATTAGGTCAAAAATTGACTATTTTGATCAAAGTTGACTTTTTGGTCAAAAGTTGACCTATTGGGTAAAAAGGTAGTCATTATGTCAAAAATTGACTATTTTGACCAAAGTGATCTTTTTGGTCAAAAGTTGACCTATCGGTTCAATGGGATAGTCATTGGGTCAAGGATTGACCATTTTAACCAAAGTTGACTTTTTGGTCAGAGATTGACTTATTTGGTCAATAATTGGTCATAAGGTAAAAAATTGACTATTTTGACCAAAATTGAATTTTTGGTCAAAAGTTGACTCATTGGGTTAATGAGGTGGTCATTATGTCACAAATTAACCATTTTAACCAGAGTTGACTTTTTGGTCAAAAGTTGACCTATTGGGTCAATGGGGTGGTCATTATGTCAAAAATTGACTATTTTGACCAAAATTGACTTTTTGGTCGAAAGTTGACCTATTGGGTCAATGGATCAGTCATTGGGTCAAGGATTGACAATTTTAACCAAGGTTGATTTTTTGGTCAAAACTTGATCAATTGGGTCAATGGGTTGGTCATTTGGTCAAGGATTGACCATTTTGACCAAAGTCGACTTTTGGTCACAAAATCGACTTATTCGGTCAATAAATCGGTCATTAGGTAAAAGTTGATTATTTTGACCAAAATTAACTTTTTGGTCAAAAGTTGACCAATTGGGTGAATAGGTTAGTCATTGATTCAATGATTGATCATTTTGACAAAAGTTGACTATTTTGACCAAAATTGACTTTTTGGTCAAAAGTTGACCCATTGGGTCATTGGGGTGGTCATTAGGTCAGAAATTGACCATTTTGACCAAAGTTGACTTTTTGGTCAAAATTTGACCTATTGGGTTTATGGGTTGGTCATTAGTCATAAATTGACCATTTTAACCAAAGTTGACTTTTTGGTCAAAAGTTGAACTATTGGGTTAATGGGTGGTCATTAGTTTAAAAGTTGACTATTTTCTCCAAAATTAACTTTTTCATCAAAAGTTGATTTATTGGGTCAATGGTTTGGTCATTGGGTCAAGGATTGACCATTTTGACCAAAGTTGACTTTTAGCTCAAAAGTTAATCTATTGGGTCAATAGATTTATCATTGGGTTATTTATTAACCATTTTGACAAAAATTTACGTTTAGGTCAGAGGTTTGCTTATTGGGTCAATAATTGGTTATAAGGTCAAAAATTGACTATTTTGACCAAAATTGATGTTTTGGTAGAAAGTTAATTTATTGGGCCCAAGGGGTGGTCATTGGGTCAGCGATTGACCATTCTGACAAAAGTTGATTTTTTGGTCAGAGATTGACTTATTGGTTAAACAATTGGTCTTTAGGTCAAGGATTGATTATTTTGACCAAAGTTGACTTTTTTTGTCAGAGTTCGACTTATTGGGTCAATAATTGGTTAATAGGTCAAAAATTGACTATTTTGACCAAAATTGACTTTCTGGTCGAAAGTTGACCAATTGAGTCAATGAGTTAGTCATTTGGTCAATGATTGACCATTTTGACTAAAGGTGACTTTTTTGTCAAAAGTTTGCTAATTGGGTCAATGGGTTGGTCATTTGGTCAATGATTGATCATTTTGACGAAAGTTGACTTTTAAGTCACATATTGACTTATTCGGTCAATAATTGGTCATTAGGTAAAAAATTGACTATTTTGACTAAAATTAATTTTTTGGTCAAAAGTTGACAAATTGGGTCAATAGGTTAGTCATTGAGTCAAGGATTGATCATTTTGACAACAGTTGACTTTTTGGTAAAAATTTGACCTATTGGGTCAATGGGTTGGTCATTGGGTCAGAAATTGATCATTTTGGCCAAAGTTGACTTTTTGGTCAAAAGTTAACCTATTTGGTCAATGGGTTTGTCATTGGGTTAAAGATTGACCATTTTCACCAAAGTTGACATTTAGGTCAAAAGTTGACCTATTGGGTCAATAATTGGTCATTAGGTTAAAAATTGAGTATTTTGACCAAAATTGTCCTTTTGGTCAAAAGTTGATCTATTTGGTCAGTGGGTTGGTCATTCGGTCAATGATTAGCCATTTTGACCAAAGTTGAATTTTTGGTCAGAGATAGACTTACTGTGTCAATAATTGGTCATTAGGTCAAAAAATGACTTTTTTGACCAAAATTGACTTTTTGGTCAAAAGTTGACCCATTGGGTAATGTGGTGGTCATTAGGTCAGAAATTGACCATTTTGACCAATGTTAGGTTTTTGGTCAAAAGTTGACCTATTGTGTTAATGAGTTGGTCATTGAGTCAAAAATTGACCATTTTAACCAAAGTTGTCTTTTTGGTCAAAAGTTGAACTATTGGGTCAATGGGTGGTCATTAGTTCAAAAATTGACTATTTTGACCAAAATTAACATTTTCGTCAAAAGTTTATCTATTGGGTCAATGGTTTAGACATTGTGACAAGGATTGACCATTTTAACAAAAGTTGATTTTAGCTCAAAAGTTAATCTATTGAGTCAATAGGTTTATCATTGGGATAATGATTAACCATTTTGATAAAAGTTTATGTTTCGGTCAGAGGTTTGGCTTATTGGGTCAATAATTGGTTATTAGGTCAAAAATTGACTATTTTGACCAAAATTGACTTTTTGGTAGAAAGTTAATATATTGGGTCAAAGGGATGGTCATTGGGTTAACGATTGACCATTTTGACAAAGTTGATTTTTTGGTTGGAGATTGACTAATTCGTTAAATAATTGGTCATTAGGTCAAGGATTTATTTTCTTGACCAAAGTTGACTTTTGTTCAGAGTTTGCTTATTGGGTCAATAATTGGTCATTAGGTAAAAAATTGACTATTTTAACCAAAGTTGACTTTTTGGACAAAAGTTGTCTTATCGGGTCAAAGGGTTAGTCATTGGGTCAAGGATTGACCATTCTGACTAAAGTTGACTCTTTGGTCAGAGATTGACTTCTTTGGTCAATAATTTGTGATTAGGTCAAAAAATGACTATTTTGACCAAAATTGAATTTTCTTGTCAAAAGTTGACCCATTGGGTCAATGGGGTGGTCATTGTGTCAGAAATTGACCATTTTAGTTAGAGTTGACTTTTTGATCAAAAGTTGACCTATTGGGTCAATAGGTGGTCATTAGGTCAAAAATTGACTATTTTGACCAAAGTTGACTTTTTGGTCAAAAGTTGACTTATCGGGTCAATGGGTTAGTCATTGGGTCAAGGATTTACCTTTTGACCAAAGTTGACTTTTTGGTTAGAGATTGACTTATTTGGACAATAATTGGTCATAAGATCAAAAATTGACTAATTTGACCGAAATTGAATTTTTGTTCAAAAGTTGACCCATTGGGGCAATGGGGTGGTCATTGTGTCAGAAATTGACCATTTTAATCAGAGTTGACCATTTTGACTTAAGTTGATTTTTTGCTCAAAAGTTAGCAATTGGGTCAATGGGTTGGTCATTGGATCAATGATTGACCATTTTCACCAAAGTTGACTTTTTGGTAACAGATTGACTTATTCGGTTAATAAATAGTGAATAGGTAATAAATTGACCATTTTGACCAAAATTGACTTTTTGGCCAAAAGTTGACCTAATTGGGTCAATGGGTATATCATTGGTTCAAGGATTGACCATTTTGACTAAAGTTGACTTTTTTGTCAAAAGTTAACCTAATGGGTCAATTGTTTGGTCATTGGGTCAAGGATTGACCATTTTCACCAAAGTTGACATTTAGGTTAAAAGTTGACCTATTGGGTCAATAATTGGTCATTAGGTTAAGAATTGACTATTTTGACCAAAATTGACTTTTTGGTCTAAAGTTAAGATATTCGGTCAGTAGAATTTCGTTGGGTCAAGCATTAATCATTTTTACCAAAGTTGACTTTTTTGTTAAAAGTTGACCTATTGGGCCAATGGGTTGGTCATTGGGTCAAGGATTGACCATTGTCACCAAAGTTGACATTTTAGTCAGATATTGACTTATTGGGTCAATAATTGGTCAGTTGGTTAAAAATTGACTATTTTGACCAAAATTGAATTTTTGTTCAAAAGTTGACCTTTTGGATCAATGAGTTTGTCATTGGGTAAAGAATTGACCATTTTGACCAAAGTTGACGTTTTGGTCAAAAGTTGACCTATTGGGTCAATGGGTTGGTCATTTCATCACAAATGGACCATTTTGACCAAAGTTGACTTTTTAGTCAAAATTTGACCTATTGGGTCAATATGTGGTCATTAGGTCAAAAATTACCTACTTTGACCAAAGTTGACTTTTTGGTCAAAAGTTGACCTATCGAGTCAATGGGTTAGTCTTTGATTTTATAGAGATTGACTTATTTAGTCAATAATTGGTCATTAGGTCAAAAATTGACAATTTTGACCAAAATTGAATTTTTGGTCAAAAGTTGACTCATTGGGTCAATGAGGTGGTCATTGTGTAAGAAATTGACCATTTTAACTAGAGTTGACTTTTTGGTCAAAAGTTGATCTATTTGGTCAATGGGTGGTCATTAAGTCAAATTAATGTTACAAATTAACTTTTCGGTCAATTCGATAATGGGTCATTATCAAGGATTGACAATTTTGACCAAAGTTGATTTTTTGTTCAAAAGTTGACTAATTGGGTCAATCGGTTGGTCATTGGGTCAAGGATTGACCATTTTGACCAAAGTTGACTTTTTGGTCACAATTTGACTTGTTCGATCAATAATTGGTCATTAGGTAAAAAAATGACTATTTTGACCAAAATTAACTTTTTGGTCAAAAGTTGACCTATTGGGTCAATAGGTTAGTCATTGAGTCAAGGATTGATCATTTTGACAAATGTTGACTTTTTGGTAAAAATTTGACCTATTGGGTCAATCGGCCGGTCATTGGGTCAGAAATTGACCATTTTGACCAAAGTTGACTTTTTGGTCAAAAGTTAACCTATTGGGTCAATGGGATTGTCATTGGGTCAAGGATTGACCATTTTCAACAAAGTTGTCATTTAGATCAAAAGTTGACCTATTGGGTCAATAATTTGTCATTAGGTCAAAAATTGACTATTTTGACCAAAATTGACTTTTTGGACAAAAGTTGACCCATTATGTCAATGGAGTTATCATTGGGTCAGAAATTAACCATTTGACCAAAGTTAGCTTTTTGTCAAAAGTTGACATATTGGGTCAATGAGTTGGTCATTGGGTCAGAAATTAACCATTTTAACCAAATATGACTTTTTAGTCAGAGATTAACAAATTGGGTCAATAAATGGTCAGTAGGTAAAAATCAACTATTTTGACCAAAATTGAATTTTTGGTCAAAAGTTGACTTATTAGGTCAATGAGTTTGTCATTGGGTCAAGGCTTGACAATTTTGACCAAAGTTGACTTTTTAGTCAAAAGTTGATCTATTAGGTCTATGGGCGGTCATCGGGTCGAAGGATCGACCATTTCGACCATAGTCGACTTTTGGTCAGAGATTGACTTATTGGGTCAATAATACGTCATTAGGTCAAAAGTTGACTATTTTGACCAAAATTGACTTTTTGGTCAAAAGTAGACCTATTGGGTCAATGGATTGGTCATTTGGTCAAGGATTGACCATTTTGACCAAAGTTGACTTTTTGGTTAAAAGTTGACATATTTGGTCAATGGTTGGTGATTGGGTCAGAAAAAGACCAATTTCACAAAATTTACTATTTGGTCAAAGGTTGACATATTGGGTCAATGGGTTGATCATTGGTTTAGAAATTGACCATTTTGACCAAAATTGACATTTTGGTCAAAAGTTGACCTATTAATTCAATGGGTGGTCATTAGGTCAAAAATTGACTATTTTGACCAGAATTGACTTTTAGGTCAAAATTTGACCTATTGGATCAATGGGTTGGTCATTGGGTTAAGGATTGACCATTTTGACCAAAGTTGACTTTTTGGTCATAGATTGGCTTATTGTGTCAATAGTTGGTCATTATGTCAAAAATTGACTATTTTGACCATAATTGACTTTTTGGTTAAAAGTTAACATGTTGGGTCAAAGGGTTGGTCATTGGGTCAAGGATTGACCTTTTTGACCAAAGTTGACTTTTTGGTCAAAAGTTATTTTATCGGGTGAATGGGTTGGTCATTGGGTCAATGATTGACCTTTTTGACCAAAGTTAACTTTTTGGTCATAGATTGACTTATTGGGTCAGTAATTGGTCATTAGGTCTAAAATTAACTTTTTGGTCAAAAGTTAACCTCTTGGGTGAATGGGTTGGTCACTGGAGCAAGGATTGACCATTTTGGCCAAAGTTAACTTTTTGTTCAAAAGTTGACCTTTTGGGTCAATGGGTTGGTCATTGGGTCAATGATTGACCATTATCACCAAATTTGTCATTTTGGTCAAAAGTGGACCTATTGGGTCAATAATTAGTCATTAGGTTAAAAATTGACTATTTTGACCTATTTTGACTTTTTAGTCAAAAGTTGATCTATTAGGTCACTGGGATGTCATTGGGTCAAGGATTTATCATTTTGACCAAAGTTGACTTTTTTGATCAAAAGTTGACCTATTGGGTCAATGGGTTGGTCGTTGGGTCAAGGATGGACCATTATGACCAAAGTTGACTTTTTGGTCAGAGATTGACTTTCTGGGTCAATAATTGGTCATTAGGTCAAAACTTAACTATTTTAACCAAAATTGGTTTTTTGTTAAAAAGTTAACCTATTGGATCAATGAGTTGGACATTGGGTTAAGAATTGACCATTTTGACCAAATTTAAATTTTTGGTCAAAATTTGAGCTATTGGGTCAATGGGTTGGTCATTGGGTCACAAATTGACCATTTTAACCAAAGTTGACTTTTTGTCAAAACTTGACTCATTGGGTCAATGGTTGGCCATTAAGTTAAAATTGACTATTTTGACCAAAGTTAAGTTTTTGGTCAAAAGTTGACCAATTTGGTCAATCGGTGAGTAATTGGGTCTAGGATTAACCATTTTGACTAAAGTTCACTTTTTGGTCAGAGATTAACTTATTTAGTCAATATATGGTCATTAAGTCAAAATTGACTACTTTGACCAAAATTGAATTTTTGGTCAAAAGTTGACTTACTGGGTCAATGGGGTGATCATTGGGTCAGAAATTGACCATTTTGACCAGAGTTGACTTTTTGTTCTAAAGTTGATCTATTGGGTCAATGGATTAGTCATTGGCTCAATGAGTTGGTTATTTGTTCAAGGATTGACCATTTTCACCAAAGTTGACTTTTTAGTCAAAAGTTCATCTTTTTGTTTAATGGGATGGTCATTAGGTCAAAAATTGATTATTTTGACCAAAATTGACTTTTTGGTCAAAAGTTCACCTATTTAGTCAATGGGTTGGTCATTGGGTCAAGGATTGACCATTTTGACCAAAGTTATCTTTTTGGTCAAAAGTTGACCTACTGGGTCAATGGGTTGGTTATTGGGTCAGAAATTGATCATTTTAATTAAAGTTGATTTTTTTAGTTAAAAGTTGACCTGTTGGGTCAACGGGGTACTAGTTAGGTCAAAAGTTGACTATTAGGTCAAATGGGTATGTCATTGTGTCGAGGATTGACCATTTTGACCAAAATTGACATTTTGGTCAAAAGTTGACCCATTGGGTCAATGGGGTGGTCATTACATAAAAAATTGACTATTTTGACCACAATTGACTTTTTGGTCAAAAGTTTGGTCATTTGGTTAAGGATTGACCATTCTGACCAAAGTTGACTTTTTGGTAAAGAGTTAACCTATTGAATCAATGGGTTGGTCATTGGGTCAAGGATTGACCATTTTGAACAAAGTTAACTTTTTGGTCAGAGATTGACTTATTGGGTCAATAATTAGTCATTAGGTCAAAAATTGACTATTTTGACTAAAATTGACTTTTTGGTCAAAAGTTGACCTATTGGGTCAATGGGTTGGTCATTGGGTCCGAAATTGACCATTTTGACCAAAGTTACCTTTTTGGTCTAAAGTTAACCTATTGGGTCAATTTGGTGCTCATTAGGTCAAAAATGAACTATTTTGACCAAAATTGACTTTTTGGTCAAAAGTTGACCTATTGGGTCAAAGAGTTGGTCATTATGTCAAAAATTGATTATTTTGACTAAAATTAACTTTTTTGGTCAATAGTTAACCTATTGGGTCATTAAGTCAAAGATTAACCATTTTGACCATAGTTGACTTTTTGGTCAAAAGTTGACCTATTGGATCAATGGCTTGGTCATTGGGTCAAGGATTGACCTTTTTGACCTAAGTTGACTTTTTTGTCAGAGATTGACTTATTGGGTCTATAATTGGACATTATGTCAAAAATTGACTATTTTCGTCAAAAGTTGACCAACGTGGTCTATGGGTTGGTCATCGGGTCAAGGATCGAACATTTTGACTAAAGTTGACTTTTTAGTCAAAAGTTGACCTATTGGGTTAACAGGTTGGTCATTGGGTCAGAAATTGACCATTTTAACCAAACTTGACTTTTTGGTCAAAAGTTAACCTATTGGGTTAATGGGGTGGTCATTATGTCAAAAATTGACAATTCGACCAAAATTAACTTTTTGGTCAAAAGTTGACCTATTGGGTCAATGAGTTGGTCATTGGGTCAAGGATTGACCATTTTGACCAAAGTTGACTTTCTGGTCAAAAGTTGACCTATTGGGTCAATGGGTCGGTCATTGAGTAAAAGAATGATAATTTCGACCAAATCTGACTTTTTGGTCAGAGGTTGATTTATTGGTCAATAATTGGTCATTCGGTAAAAAATTGATTATTTTGACCAAAATTTAATCTTTGATCAAAAGTTGACCCATTAGGTTAATTGGGTGGTCATTATGTCACAAATTGACCATTTTGACCAAACTTGTATTTATGTCAAAGGTTGACCAATTGGGTCAATGGGTTGGTCATTGGGTCAGAAATTGACAATCTTAACCCATCTTGACTTTTTTGTCAAAAGTTGACATATTGAGTCAATGGGGTGGTCTATGAAAAAAACTGACTATTTTGACCAAAATTGAATTTTTTGTCAAAAGTTGACTTATTGGGTCATTGGGTTGGTCAATTGGTCATTAGGTCAAATATTGATTATTTTGACCAAAATTAAATTTTTTGTTAAAAGTTGACATGTTGGGTCAATGGGGTAGTCATTGTGTCAGAAATTGACCATTTTGAACAAAGTTGGTTTGTTGGTCAAAAGTTGACCTATTTAGGGCAATGTGGTGGTTATTAGGTAAAAACTTGACAATTTTGACCAAAACTGACTTTTTGGTCAAAAGTTGACCTGTTGGGTTAATTGGTTGGTCACTGGGTCAAGGATTGATCATTTTGACCAAAATTGATTTTTTGGTTAAAAGTTGACTTATTGGGTCACTAGGTTAGTCATTGGGTAAAAAGTTAACCATTTCGACAAAAGTTGCCATTTTGGTCAAAAGTTGACCTATTTGGTCAATGAGTTGGAAATTGGGTTATGGATTGACCATTTTGACGAAAGATGAATTTTTGGTCAAAAGTTGACCTATTTGGTTAATGGGTTGGTCATTGGGTCAAAGATTGATCTTTTTGACCAAAGTTGAATTTTTGGTCAAAAGTTGACCTATTGGGTCAATGGGTGGTCATTAGGTCAAAAATTGACTATTTTGACCAAAATTGACTTTTTGGTCAAAAGTTGACGTATTGGATCTATGGGTTTGTCATTTGGTCAATGATTGACCATTTTGACCAGTTGATTTTTTGGTCAGAGATTAACTTATTGGGTCAATAATTGATCATTAATTCAAAAATTAACTATTTTGACTAAAATAGACTTTTGGTCAAAAGCTGATCTATTAGGCAAATGGGTTGGTCATTGGGTCGAGGATTAATCAATTTGACCAAAGTTGACTTGTTGGTCAAAAGTTGAACTATTGGGTTAATGGGTTGGTCATTGGGTCAAGGATTGACCATTTTAACCTAAGTTGACTTTTTGGTTATAGATTGGCTTACCAGGTTAATAGTTGGTCATTAGGTCAAAAATTGACAATTTTGACCATAATTGACTTTTTGGTCAAAAGTTGACCTATTAGGTGAAAGGGTTGCTGATTGGGTCGAGGATTGACCATTTTGACCAAAGTAGACTTTTTGGTTAAAAGTTATCTTATTGGGTGAATGGGTTGGTCATTGGGTCAAGGATTGAGCATTTTGACTAAAGTTAACATTTTGGTCAGAGATTGACTTATTGGGTCAATAATTAATCATTCGGTCAAAATTTGATTATTTTGCCAAAAATTTAATTTTTGGTCAAAAGTTGACCCATTTGGTCAGTGGGGTGTTCATTGTGTCAGAAATTGACCATTTTTACCAATGTTGCCTTTTTGGTTAAAAGTTGACCTATTTAGGTCAATGAGGTGGTCATTAGATCAAAAATTGACAATTTTGACCAAAATTAACTTTTTGGTTAAAAGTTAATATATTGGGTCAATGGGTTGGTCACTGGGTCAAGGATTGACCATTTTGGCCAAAGTTGACTTTTTGTTTAAAAGTTGACCTATTGGGTCAATGGGTTGGTCATTGGGTCAATGATTGGCCATTTTCACCAAAGTTAACATTTTGGTCAAAAGCGGACCTATTGGGTCAATAATTTGTCATTAGGTTAAAATTTAACTATTACGACCAATTTTGACTTTTTATTCAAAAGTTGATCTATTAGGTCACTGAGATGTCATTGGGTCAAGGATTTATCATTTTGACCAAAGTTGACTTTTTGATCAAAAGTTGACCTATTGGGTCAATGGGTTAGTCGTTGGGTCAAGGATTGACCATTATGACCAAAGTTGACTTTTTGGTCAGAGATTGACTTACTGGGTCAATAATTGGTCATTAGGTCAAAACTTGACTATTTTAACCAAAATTGACTTTTTGTTAAAAAGTTAACCTATTGGATCAATGAGTTGGTCATTGGGTTAAGAATTGACCATTTTAACCAAATTTAACTTTTTGGTCAAAATTTGACCTATTGGGTCAATGGGTTGGTCAATGGGTTGGTCATTGGGTCACAAATTGACCATTTTAAGCTAAGTTGACTTTTTTTGTCAAAACTTGACTCATTGGGTCAATGGTTGGTCATTAAGTTAAAATTGACTATTTTGACCAAAGTTAAGTTTTTGGTCAAAAGTTGACCAATTGGGTCAATCAGTGAGTTATTGGATCTGGGATTGACCATTTTGACTAAAATTGACTTTTTGGTCAGAGATTAACTTATTTAGTCAATAATTGGTCATTAGGTCAAAATTGACTACTTTGACCAAAACTGAATTTTTGGTCAAAAGTTGACTTATTGGGTCAATGGGGTGGTCATTGGGTCAGAAATTGACCATTTTGACCAGAGTTGACTTTTTGTTCTAAAGTTGACCTATTGGGTCAATGGATTGGTCATTGGGTCAATGAGTTGGTTATTTGTTCAAGGATTGACCATTTTCACCAAAGTTGACTTTTTAGTCAAAAGTTCATCTTTTTGTTCAATGGGATGGTCATTAGGTCAAAAATTGATTATTTTGACAAAAATTGACTTTTTGGTCAAAAGTTCACCTATTTAGTCAATGGGTTGGTCATTGGGTCAAGGACTGACCATTTTGACTAAAGTTGTCTTTTTGGTCAAAAGTTGACCTTCTGGGTCAATGGGTTGGTTATTGGGTCAGAAATTGATCATTTTAATTAAAGTTGATTATTTTAGTTAAAAGTTGACTTGTTGGGTCAACGGGGTACTAGTTAGGTCAAAAGTTGACTATTGGGTCAAATGGGTATGTCATTGTGTCGAGGATTGACCATTTTGACCAAAATTAACATTTTGGTCAAAAGTTGACCCACTGGGTGAATGGGGTGGTCATTACATAAAAAATTGACTATTTTGACCATAATTGACTTTTTGGTCAAAAGTTTGGTCAGTTGGTTAAGGATTGACCATTCTGACCAAAGTTGACTTTTTGGTAAAGAGTTAACCTTTTGAATCAATGGGTTGGTCATTGGGTCCGAAATTGACCATTTTGACCAAAGTTGCCTTTTTGGTCTAAAGTTGACCTATTGGGTCAATTTGGTGCTCATTAGGTCAAAAATGAACTATTCTGACCAAAATTGACTATTTGGTCAAAAGTTGACCTATTGGGTCTAAGAGTTGGTCATTATGTCAAAAATTGATTATTTTGACCAAAATTAACTTTTTTGGTCAATAGTTAACCTATTGGGTCATTAAGTCAAAGATTAACCATTTTGACCATAGTTGACTTTATGGTCAAAAGTTGACCTATTGGATCAATGGCTTGGTCATTGGGTTAAGAATTGACCTTTTTGACCTAAGTTGACTTTTTTGTCAGAGATTGACTTATTGGGTCTATAATTGGTCATTATGTCAAAAATTGACTATTTTTGTCAAAAGTTGACCAACTGTGTCTATGGGTTGGTCATTGGGTCAAGGATTGAACATTTTGACCAAAGATTACTTTTTAATCAAAATTTGACCTATTGGGTTAACAGGTTGGTCATTGGGTCAGAAATTGACCAGTTTAACCAAACTTGACTTTTGGGTCAAAAGTTAACCTATTGGGTTAATGGGGTGATTATGTCAAAAATTGACAATTCGACCAAAATTAACTTTTTGGTCAAAAGTTGATCTATTGGGTCAATGAGTTGGTCATTGGGTCAAGGATTGACCATTTTGACCAAAATTGACTTTCTGGTCAAAAGTTGACCTATTGGGTCAATGGGTTGGTCATTGAATAAAAGATTGATAATTTCGACGAAATCTGACTTTTTGGTCAGAGGTTGACTTATTGGGTCAATAATTGGTCATTCGGTCAAAAATTGAAAATTTTGACTAAAACTTAATCTTTGATCAAAAGTTGACCCATTAGGTTAATTGGGTGGTCATTATGTCAGAAATTGACCATTTTGACCAAACTTGTATTTTTGTCAAAAGTTGACTAATTGGGTCAATGGGTTGGTCATTGGGTCAGAAATTGACAATCTTGACCTAACTTGACTTTTTTGTCAAAAGTTGACCTATTGAATCAATGGGGTGGTCTACGTAAAAAACTGACTATTTTGACCAAAATTGAATTTTTTGTCAAAAGTTGACTTATTGGGTCAATGGGTTGGTCAATTGGTCATTAGGTCAAATATTGATTATTTTGACCAAAATTGAATTTTTTGTTAAAAGTTGACCTGTTGGGTCAATGGGGTAGTCATTGTGTCAGAAATTGACCATTTTGAACAAAGTTGACTTGTTGGTCAATGGGGTGGTTGTTAGGTTAAAAATTGTCTATTTTGACCAAAATTTACTTTTTTTGTCAAAAGTTACCAATTAGGTCAATGGGTATGACATTGTGTCAAGATTGACCCGTTTTGACCAAAATGTCAATTTTGGTCAAAAGTTAATCTATTGGGTTAATGGTTTGGTCATTGGGTCAAAGATCGACCATTTTGACCAAACTTACCTTTTGGTCGAAGAGTTAATCTATTGGGTCAATGGTCAATGCGTTGGTCATTGTGTCAAAAATTGACTATTTTGACCAAAATTGACTTTTTCGTCAAAGTTGACCTATTGGGTCAACGGGTTAGTCATTGGGTCAGAAATTGACCATTTTCACTAAAGTTGACTTTTTGGTCAAAAGTTGACCTACTAGGTCGATTGGGTTGTCATTAAGTAAAAAATTGACAATTTTGACCAAAATTACCATTTTGGTCAAAAGTTAACCTATTATGTCAATGAGTTGGTCATTATGTCAAAAATTGACATTTTAAACCAAAATTTACTTTTTGGTCAAAAGTTAACCTACTGGGTCAATGGGTTGGTCATTGGGTCAAGGATTGATCATTTTGACCAAAGATGACTTTTTGATCAAGAGTTGACCTATTGGGTCAGGTGGTTGGTCATTGGGCCAACGATTGACCATTTTGACCAAGTGTTGACTTTTATGCGAGTGATTGACTTACTGGGTCAATAATTGGACATTTAGTCAAAAATTAACTATTTTAACCAAAATTGACTTTCTGTTCAAAAGTTGACAAATTGGGTCATTGTGTCAAGGATTAACCATGTTGAACGAAGTTAACTGTTTTGTGAAAAATTGATCTATTGGGTCAATGATTTGGTCATTGGGTCTTGGATTGACCATTTTGACCAAAATTCACTTTTTGGTCAAAAGTTGACATATTGGGTCAATGTGTTGGTCATTGAGTCAAGGATTGACCATTTTGCCGAAACTCGACTTTTGGTCAAAGACGAGTTATCGGGTCAATATTTGGTCGTTAGGTCGAAAATTGATTATTTTAACCAAAATCGAATTTTTGGTTAAAAATCGACCCATTAGGTTAACGGGTGGTCTTTGGGATAGAAATTAACCATTTTGATTAATGTTGACTTTTGGTCAAATGTCGATCTATTCGGTCGATGGGCTGGTAATTGGGTCGAAATCGACACATTTTAACCAAAGTCACTTTTTGCTCAAAAGTCGATCTATCGGGTCAACGGGTCATCGTCATTAAGTCAAAATCGACCATTTTCGACCAAAATCGACTTTTTAGTCAAAAGTTGACCCATCAAGTCAATGAGTCGGTCAATCACTCAAGGTCATTACTGACTCAAAGTTCACGTTTACGTCAATTTGTCGACTAACTACGGTCAATGTGCGGTCATTAGTCGAAATCGGTTATTTCGACCAAAGCCGACTTTTGGTCAAAAGTTAACCTCTTGGGTTAATCAGTGGTCATTAGTGTCAAAAATCGATCTATCTCGACCAAAGTTGACTTTTGGTCAAAAGTCGACTCATCTGGGTCAATGGGTTCAAGGATCGATCATTTCGACCAAAGTCGACTTTTTGGTCGAGATCGACATTTATCCGGTCAATAATCGGTCTTTAGTAGAAAAATCGACTATTTTGACCAAAATCGAACTTTTTGTCAAAAGTCGACCCATCGGGTTCAATGAGGTGATCATTTTGTCGCAAATTGACCATTTTAACCCAAAGTTAACTTTTGTTAAAAGTCGACTTATCGGATTCAACTGGGTCGTCATTATAGTCAAAAATTAACTATTATCACGATAAAATCGACTTTTTGGTCGACAAGCCGACCTATTGGGTCAATGGGCCGAGTCATCGGATCGAGGATCGACAATTTTGATCAAAGTTGATTTTTCGTCAAAAGTCGACAAATCGGGTCGATGGATCGGTCATTCGGGTCAAGGATTGTCCCTTTTTACCAAAGTCGATTTTTAGGTCACAGATCGACGTTATTCGCTCAATAATTAGTCATTAGTGCAAAAAATTGATTTTTGATCATTTCGACCAAAATTAATCTTGGTCATTACTATTGGGTCAATGGGTTAGTCATTGAGTCCAGGATTTATCATTTTTAACAAAGTTCGACTTTTTGGTCAAAAGTTGACCTATTAGATCGATGGGTCGTCATGGGTCGAATCGACCATTTTGACCAAAGTTGACTTTTTGGTCAAAAGTTAACCTATCGGGTCAATGGGTTTGTCATTGGGTTAAGGATTGACCATTTTCACAAAAGTCAACATTTAGGTCAAAAGTTGACCCATTGGGTCAATAATTGGTCATGAGGTCAAAAACTAAGTATTTTTGACCAAAATTGATTTTTTTAGTTAAAAATTGATCTATTAGGTCAGTGGGATGTCATTGGGTCAAGGATTGATCATTTTGACCAAAGTTGACTTTTTGGTCAAAAGTTGGCATATTGAGTCAGTGGGTTGGTCATTGGGCCGACGGTTAACCATTTTGACAAAATGTTGACTTTTATGTCAGTGATTGACTTATTGGGTCAATAATTGGTCATTTGGTCAAAAATTAACTATTTTGACCAAAATTGACTTTTTAGTCAAAAGTTGACCTATTGGGTCATTGGGTCAAGGATTGACCATTTTGACCGATGTTAACTTTTTGGTGAAAAGTCGACCTATTGGGTCAATGGGTTGGTCGTAAGGTCAAGGATTTACCATTTTTACCAAAGTTGACTTTTAGGTCAGAGATTGACTTATTGGGTTAATAATTGGTCATTAGGTAAAAAATTGACTATTTTGACCTAATTTAACTTTTATGTCAAAAGTTGACCTATTGGGTCAATGGGTGGTCATTGGGTCAAGGATTGATCATTTTCGACTTCGAACGTTGACGTTTCGAGCTAGAAGTGGACCTATTAGGTCATTGTTAGTCATTGGGTCAAGGATTGACCATTTTAACCAAAGTTAACTTTTTGTCCGAGATTGACTTATTTGGTCAATAATTGATCATTAGGTCAAAATTTGACTATTTTGGCCAAAATTGAATTTTTTGTCAAAAGTTGACCCATTGGTTCAATGGGGTGGTTATTGTGTTAGAAATTGACCATTTTAACAAGAGTTGACTTTTGGGTCATAAGTTGACCTATAGTGTCAAGGGGGTGGTCATTAGGTCAAAAATTGATAATTTTGACCAAAATTGACATTTTGGTCAAACGTTGACTTATTGGGTCAATGGGTTTGTCATTGGGTGAAAGATTGACCATTCTGACCAAAGTTGATTTTTTGGTCAAAAGTTGACTAATTGGGTCAATGGGTTGGTCAATGGGTCAAGGAATGACCATTTAGACCAAAGTTGAGTTTTGTGCCACAGATTGACTTATTCGGTCAATTATTGGTCATTTGGTAAAAAATTAACTATTTTGTCAAAAATTGACTTTTTGATCAAAAGTTGACCTATTGGGTCAATAGGTTGGTCATTGAGTCATGGATTGATCATTTTGACAAAAGTTGACATTTTGGTAAAAATTTGACCTAATGTTTTGATCATTGGGTCAGAAATTACCCATTTTAACCAAAGTTGACTTTTTGGTAAAAAGTTGACCTATTGGGTCAATGAGTTAGTCATTGGGTCAAGAATTGACCATTTTGACCAAAGTTAATTTTTTGGTCAAAATTTGACCAATTAGGTCAATCAGTTGGTCATTATGTCAAGAATTGACAATTTTGACCAAAGTTTACTTTTTGGTCACAGATTGACTTATTCGGTTAATAATTGGTCATTAGGGTTAAAAATTAACCATTTTGACCAAAATTGACTTTTGGCCACAGATTGACTTATTCGGTTAATAATTGGTCAATAGGTAAAAAATTGACTATTTTGACCAAAATTGACTTTTTGGCCAAAAGTTGACCTAATTGGGTCAATGTGTATAACATTGGTTTAATGATTGATCATTTTGACTAAAGTTGACTCTTTTGTCAAAAGTTAACCTTTTGGGTTAATTGTTTGGTCATTGGGTCAAGGATTGACCATTTTCACCAAAGTTGACATTTAGGTCAAAAGTTGACCGATTGGGTCAATAATTGGTCATTAGGTTAAGGATGACTATTTTGACCGAAATTAACTTTTTGGTCAAAAGTTGATCTATTGGGTCAGTGGGATGTCATTAGGTCAAGGATTAACCATTTTCACCAAAGTTGACTTTTTGGTCAAAAGTTAACCAATTGGGTCAATGGGTTGGTCGTTAGGTCAAGGATTGACCATTTTGTCCAAAGTTGACTTTTTGGTCAAAGATTTACTTATTGGGTCAATAATTGGTCATTAGGTAAAAAATTGACTATTTTGACCAAAATTGACTTTTTGTTCAAAAGTTGACATATTTGACCAATGAGTTTGTTATTGGACCATTTTGACCAAAGTTGACTTTTTGTCAAAAGTTGACCTATTGGGTCATTGGGTTGGTCTTTTGGTCAAAAATTGACCATTTTGACCAAAGTTGACTTTTTAGTCAAAATTTGACCTATTGGGACAATATGTGGTCATTAGGTCGAAGATCGCTACTTTGACGAAAGTTGGCTTTTTGGTCGAAAAGTTGACTATCAAGTTAATTGGTTAGTCATTGGGTCAAGGATTGACCAATTTGACCAAAGTTGACTTTTTAGTCAAAAGTTTGACTTTTGTCAAAAATTGGTCATTAGGTAAAAAATTAACAATTTTGATCAAAATTGAATTTTTGGTCAAAAGTTGACCCATTGGGTCAATGAGGTGGCCATTGTATCAGAAATTGACCATTTTAACTATAGTTGACTTTTTGGTCAAAAGTTGATCTATTGGGGCAATGGGGTGGTCATTAAGTAAAAAATTGATTATTTTGACCAAAATTGACTTTTTGGTCGAAAGTTGACCTACTAGGACAATGGGTTGGTCATTTGGTCTAGGATTTACAACTTTGACCAAAGTTGAATTTTAGGTTAAAAGTTGACAAATTGTGTCAATCAGTTGGTCATCGGGTCAAGGATTGACCATTTTGACCGAAGTTGACTTTTTGCTCACAAATTGACTTATTCGGTCAATAATTGGCCATTAGGTAAAAAAGCGTCTATTTTCACCAAAATTAACTTTTAGTCAAAAGTTGACCTATTGGGTCGATAGGTTGAGTCGTTAAGTCGAAAGATTGATCATTTTGATGAAATGTTGAACTTTTTGGTAAAAATTTGACCTATCGGGTAAATCGGGTTGGTCATTGTGTCGAAATTGACCATTTTGTCGAAAGTTGACATTTGGTCGATAGTTAACTCTATTGGGTCGATGGGTTTGTCATTGGGGTCGAGGATGACCATTTTCACGCAAAGATATTCATTTAGGTCGAAAGTTGATCTATTGGGCCAAATAATTGGTCATGTGATCAAAATTTATCTTTTTTGACCAAATTTGACTTTTTGGTCAAAAGTTGATCTATTAGGTCAGTGGGATGTCATTGGGTCAAGGTTTTACCATTTTGACCAAAGTTGACATTTTGGTCAAAAGTTAACCTATTGGGTCAATGGGTTAGTCATTGGGTCAAGGATTGACCATTATGCCTAAATTTGGCTTTTTGATCAGAGATTGACTTATTGTGTAATAATTGGTCATTAGGTCAAAAATTGACTATTTTTACCAAAATTGACTTTTTGTTCAAAAGATGACATATTGGGTTAAGGATTGACCGTTTTGACCGAAGTTAACTTTTTGGTGAAAAGTTGACCTATTGGTTCAATGGGTTGGTCATCGGATCAAGGATTCACCATTTTTACCAAGCTGACTTTTTGGTTAGAGATTGATTTGTTGGGCCAATAATTTGTCATTAGGTAAAGTTGACTTTTTGACCAAAGTTGACTTTTTGGTCAAAATTTGACATATTGGGTCAATGGGTAAGTCATTGGGTCAAGGATTAATCATTTTGACCAAAGTTAAATTTTTTGTCAGAGATTGACTATTTGATCAATTATTGGTCACAAGGTCAAAAGTTAACTTTTTTGATAAAAATTAATTTTTTGGTCAAAAGTTGACTTATTGTGTCCATGGGGTGGTAATTGTGTTAGAAATTGACCATTTTAACCAGAGTTGACTTTTTTGTCAAGAGTTGACTTACAGGGTCAATGGGGTGGTCATTAGGTTAAAAATTGACTATTTTACCCAAAATTGACTTTTGGGTCGAAAGTTGACCTATTGGGTCAAAGCATTGGTCATTGGGTCAAGGATTGGCCATTTTAACAAAAGTTAATTTTTTGGTCAAAAGTTGACCAATTGGGTCAATGGGTTGGTCATTGGGTCAAGGATTGACCATTTTGACCAAAGTTTACTTTTTTGTCACAGATTGACTTATTCAGTCAATAATTGGTCATTAAGTAAAAATTGATTATTTTGACCTAAATTGAGTTTTTGGTCAACAGTTGACCTACTAGGTCAATAGGTTGGTCATTGGGTTAAGGATTGATCATTCTGACAAAAGTTGACTTTTTGGTAAAAGTTTGACCTATTGGGTCAATGGTTTGGTTATTGGGTCAAGGATTGACCATTTTGACCAAAGTTGACTTTTCGTTCAAAAGTTGACCTTTTAGGTCTATGGTTTGTCATTGGGTCAAGGATTGACCATTTTGACCAAAATTGTCATTTTGGACAAAAGTTGACCTATTGGGTCAATGGGTTGGTTATTGGGTCAGAAATTGACATTTTAACTAAAGAAATTTTTGGTCAAATGTTGACTTATTGGGTCAATGGGGTGGTTGTTATGTTAAAAATTGACTATTTTGACTAAAATTTACTGTTTTTGTCAAATGTTGACCAATTGGGTCTATGGGTGTGTCCTTGTGTCAAGATTGATCATTTTTACCAAAATTGACTTTTTGTCAAAAGTTAATCTATTGGGTCAAAGGGTTGGTCATTGGGTCAAGGATTGACCATTTTGACCAAAATTGACATTTTGGTCAAAGTTAATCTATTGGATCAATGGTCGATGAGTTGGTCGTTAGGTCGAAAATTGACTATTTCGACCAAAATTAACTTTTTTCGTCAAAAGTTGACCTGTCGGGTCGAGGTCGGTCATTAGTGTCGAGAATATAGTCATTTTGACGAAAGTTGACCTATTAGGTCAATTGGGTTATCATTAAGTCAAAAATTGACAATTTTGACCAAAATTAACATTTTGGTCAAAAGTTGCCTATTATGTCAATGAGTTGGTCATTATGTCAAAAATTGACATTTTTTGCAAAATTTACATTTTGAGTCGAAAAGTCGACTCTATTGGGTCAATGGGTTGATCATTGGCTCAAGGATTGATCATTTTGACCAAAGTTCACTTTTTGGTCGAAAGTTGACTCTATTCGAGTCGATGGGTTAGTCATTAGGTCGACGATTGATCATTTAGACCACATATTGACTTTTATGTGAGAGATTGACTTTTTGGTCGATAATTGGCCATTTGGACAAAAATTAACTATTTTACCAAAATTGACTTTACTGGTCAAAAGCTGACTGATTAGGTCATTGGGTCGAAATGCTGACCATGCTTGAATCGAAGTTAACTTTTTGGTGAAAAATTAATCTATTAGCTCAATGGTTTGGTCATTGGGTCAAGGATTGACCATTTTTACCAAAGTTGACTTTTTGCTCAAAAGTTGACCTATTGGGTCAATGGGTTGGTCATTGGGTTAATAATTGACCATTTTGACCAAAGTTTACGTTTTGGTTAAAAATTGGCTTATTGGGTCAATAATTGGTTATTAGGTCAAAAATTGACAATTTTGACCAAAATTAACCTTTCGGGAGAAAGTTAATATATTGCGTTAAAGGGTGGGTTGGTTATTGGATCAACGATTGACCATTTCAACCGAAGTTGATTTTTTGGTTGGATGTTGACTGATTGGTTAAATAATTGGTCATTAGGTCAAGGATTGATTATGTTGACCAAATTTGACTTTTTGGTCAGAGATTGACTTATTGGGTCAATAATTGGTAATTAGGTCAAAAATTGACTATTTTGACCAAAAACTAACTTTTTGGTCAAAAGTTGACATATTGGGTGAATGAGTTGGTCATTGGGTCAACGAATGACAATTTTGACTAAAGTTGATTGTTTGCTCAAAAGTTGAACTATTGGGTCAATGGGGTGGTCATTAAGTCAAAATTTGATAATTTTGAGCAAAATTAACTTTGTGGTCAATAGTTTATCATTAGGTCATTGAGTCAAGGGTTGACCATTTTGACCAAAGTTGACTTTTTGGTCAAAAGTTGACCTATTGGGTCAATGGGCTGGTAATTGGGTTAAGGATTGACCATTTTGAATAAAGTTGACTTTTTTATCAGAGATTGACTTAATGAGTCAATAATTGTTCATTAGCTAAAACATTGACTTTTTTTACCAATATTAAATTTTCAGTCAAAAGTTGACCCATTGGATCAATGGGGTGGTCATTGATCCAATGGGTCAGAAATTAACCATTTTGATCAAAGTTGACGTTTTGATCAAAAGTTGACTTATAGGGTCAATGTGGTGGTCAAGTCAAAAAATTAGCTATTTTGACCAAAATTGACTTTTTAGTCAAAAGTTGACCTATTATGCCAATGGGTAGGTCATTGGGTCAAGGATTGGCCATTTTGACCAAAGTTAACTTTTTGGTCAAAATTTGACCTATTGGGTCAATGGGTTGGTCATTAGGTCATGGATTAACAATTTTGATTAAAGTTCATTATTTTGATCAAAAATTGACCTTTTGGGACAATGGGTTGGTTATGGAGTCAATGATTGATCAATTTAACCAAAGTTGACCTATTGGGTCAATGGGTTGGTCGTTGTGTCAGAACTTGACCATTTTAACCAAAGCAGACCTATTAGGTCAACTGTATAGTCATTAGGTCAAAAATTGACTATTTTGTACAAAATTGATCGTTTGATCAAAAGTTCACCGATTGGGTTAATAGGTTGGTCATTAGGTCAAGAATTGATCATTTTGACCAACGATGACTTTTAGTTCAAAAGTTGACCAATTGGGTCAATGGGTTTGTTATTGGGTCAGAAATTGACCATTTTAAACAAAGTTAACTTTTTGGTCAAAAACTGATCTATTGGGTCAGTGGGGCGGTCATTATGTCAAAAATTCACTATTTTGACCAAATTTATCATTTTGGTCAAAAGTTAACCTATTTGGTCAATGTGTTGGTTATTGGGTTAAGGATTGACCATTTTGACCAAAGTTGACTTTTTGGTCAAAAGTTGACTTATTGGGTCAATGGGTTAGTCATTGGGTTAAAAGTTGACCATTTTGACCAAAGTTGATTTTTTGGTCAAAAGTTGACCTTCAAGATCGATCAGGTGGCCATTAGGTCGAAAATTAACTTTTTGGTCAAAAGTTGACACTATGGGTCAATGAGTTGGTCATTAGGTCGAGGATTGACCATTTTGATTAAAGTTGACTTTTTGACCAAAAGTTGACCTATTAGGTCAATAAGGTGGTCATTAGGTCGAAAATTGACCATTTTCACCAAACTCGAGTTTTTAGTCGAAAGTTGACTGTATCAGATTCGATGGGGTGAGTCAATAAGGTCATAAATTGAATATTTTAAACAAAAGTTGACCTATTGGGTCAATAGGTTGGTCTTTAGGTCAAGGATTGACCATTTTGACCAAATTTTACTTTTTTGTAAGAAGTTGACCTATTGGGTCAATGGGTTGGTCATTGGGTCAATGATTGTCCATTTTGACTAAAGTTTAATTTTTTGTCTGAGATTGACTTAATGGGTCAATAATTAGCCATTAGGTCAAAAATTACCTACTTTGACCAAAATTGACTTTTTGGTTAAAAGTTGACCTATTGGGTGAATGAGTTGGTCATTGGGTTAGTTAGGGATTGACCATTTTGACCAAAGACGACGTTTTGGTCAAAAGTTGACCTTTTGGGTCAATGGGTGGTGATTGGGTCATAAATTGACCATTTTGACCCCAGTTGACATTTTGGTCAAAAGTTGGCCTATTTGGTCAAATTAGTAGTCATTAGATAAGAAATTGACTATTTTGACCAAAAGTGACTTTTTGGTCAAAAGTTGACATATTGGGTCAATAAGTTGGTCGTTGGGTCAAGCAATGACAATTTTGGCTAAAGTTGACTTTTTGTTCAAAAGTAGACTGTGGGTTAATGATTGACCAATTTAACCAAAGTTAACTTTTTGGTCAGAGATTGACTTATCGGGTAAATAATTAATCATTCGGTTAAAAATTGATTATTTTGACTAAAATTAAATTTTTGGTCAAAAGTTGACCCATTAGGTCAATGGGGTGGTCAATGTGTCAGAAATTGACTATTTTGACGGAAGTTTACTTTTTGGTCAAAAGTTAACCTAATTGGTCAATGGATTGGTCTTTAGGTCAGAAATTAACCATTTTGATTAAACATGACTTTTTGATCAAAAGTTGACCTATTGGGACAATGGGTTGGTCATTGGGTCAAGGATTGACCATTTTGACCAAAGTAGACTTTTTGGTCAAAAGTTGACATATTCTGTCGATGACTTATGGGGTCAATAATTGGACATTCAGTGAAAAATTGACTATTTTAACTAAAATTGACTTTTTGGTCAAATATTGACCTATTGTGTCAATGGGTTAGTCATTGGGTTAAGGATTAACCAATTTGACCAAAGTTGACATTTTGGTCAATAGTTGACAAATTTGGTCATTTGGTTGGTCCTTGGGTCAGAAATTGACCTTTTTGACCAAAGTTAACTTTTTGGTCAAAAGTTGACCTATTGGGTCAATGGTTTGTCACTGTGTCAAAGATAGATCATTTTGAGTAAAGTTGACTTTTTGGTAAGAGATTGACTTATAGGGTCAATAATTGGTCATTAGGTCAAAATTTGACTATTTTGACGAAAATTGACTTCTTTGTCAATAGTTTCCCTATTAGATCAATGGGTTAGTCATTGGGTCAAGGTTTGATCATTTTGACTAAAGTTAACTTTTTGGTCAAAGGTTGACCATTCGGTCAATAGGCGGGTTATTGGGTCAGAAATTGACCATTTTAACTAAAGTTGACTTTTTGGTCAAAAGTTGACCTATTGGGTGAACGAGTGGTCATTAGGTAAAAAATTACTATTTTGACCAAAATTGACTTTTTGGTTAAAAGTTGACCTATGTCATTAGTTCAAGGATTGACCATTTTGACTAAAGTTGACTTTTTTGATCAAAAGTTGACATAATGGGTTAATTTGTTGGTCATTGGGTCAACGATTGACCATATTGTCCAAAGTTGATTTTTTGGTCAAAAGTTGACCTATCTGGTCAATGGGTTGGTCATTGGGTCAACGATTGACCATTTTGACCAAAGTTGACTTTTTGGTTAAAAGTTGACCTATTGGATCAATGGGTTAGTCATTGGGTCAGAAATTGAACATTTTGACCAAAGTTGACGTTTGGTCAAAAGTTGACCTTCTGAGTTAATGTGGTGGTCATTAGATCAAAAATTAACTTTTTTTTTACCAAAATAGGCTTTTTGGTCAAAATTTGACCTATTTGGTCATTGATCAAGGATTGACCATTTTGACCAAAGTTGACTTTTTCGTCAGAGATTGACTTATTGGTTCAATAATTGGTCATTAGGTCAAATATTGATTATTTTGACCAAGATGAATTTTTGGTCAAAAGTTGACCCATTAGGTCAATGGGTGGTCCTTGTGCCAAAAATTGACCATTTTAACCAAAGCTGACATTTTTGTTCAAAAGTTGACCTATTGGGTCAATGGGTTGGTCATTGGGTCGGAAACTAACCATTTTGACCAAACTTGACATTTTTGTCAAAATTGACATTTTAGATTCGATGGGTGGTCATCGCCTAAAATTGATTATTTTGACCAAGATTGACTTTTTGTTTAGAAGTTGACCTATTTGGTCGATGAGTTTGATCATTGTGTCAAGAGTTTGACCATTTTTGCCGAAGTTGACTTTTTGGTGAGAAGTAGACTTATTGAGTCAATGGGTGGTCATTGGGTCAAGGATTTACCATTTTGACCAATGTTGACTTTTTGGTTAAAAATTACTCTATTATGTCAATGGGGCGGTCATTAGGTCAAAAATTAAATATATTGACAAAATTTTACTTTTTTTTTTCAAAAGTTGACCTATTGGGTCAATGGGTTGGTCATTAGGTCAATGATTGACCATTTTGACCAAGATTGAATTTTTGGACTGAGATTGACTTATTGTGTCAATAATTTGTCATTTGGTCCAAAATTGACTATTTTGACAAATGTTGACTTTTTGGACAAAAGTTGACCCATTATGTCAATAGGGTGGTCATTGCGTCAGAAATTGACCATTTTGACCAAAGTTAGCTTTTTGGTCAAAAGTTGACATATTGGGTTAATGAGTTGGTCATTGGATCAGAAATTGACCATTTTAACCAAAGATGACTTTTTGGTCAAAGATTAGGAAATTAGGTCAATAATTGGTCAGTAGGAAAAAAATTGACTATTTTGACAAAAATTAAATTTTTTCAAAATTTGACTCTATTAGGTCGATGAGTTGGTCATTGGGCGAGGATTGATAATTTTGACGCAAGTTGACTTTTGGTCAAAAGTTGACCTATTGGGTCATGGAGTGGTCATTGGTTCAAGATTGACCATTTTGACATAGTGAGACTTTTTGGTAAGAGAATTACTTATTAGGTTAAGTAATTCGTCATTAGGTCAAAAATTGATTATTTTGACTAAAATTGACTTTTTGGTCAAATGTAGAACTGTCGGGTCAATGGATTGATCATTAGGTCAAGGATTGACCCCTTTGACCAATGTTAAGTTTTTGGTCAAATTTTGACCTATGGGGTCAATGGTTGGTGATTAGTTCAGAAATAGACCATTTTCACCAAATCTACTTTTTAGTCAAAAGTTGACATATTGGGTCAATGGGTTGGTCATTGGGTCAGAAATTGACCATTTTGACCAAAATTGATATTTTGGTCAAAAGTTGACATATTAGGTCAATGGGTGGTCATTAGGTTAAAAATTGACAATTTTGACCAAAATTGACTTTTAGGTCAAAAGTTGACCTATTGGGTCAATGGGTTGGTCATTGGGTTAAGGATTGACCATGTTGACCAAAGTTAACTTTTTGATCAAAATTTAACCTATTGGGTCAATGAGTTGGTTATTGGTTCAAGGATTGACCTTTTTGACCAAAGTTGACATTTTGGTCATTGGATCAAAACTTAACCATTTTGACCAAAGTTGACTTCTTCACGAAGTTCATCTCTTTGGTCAATGAGATGGTCATTAGGTGAAATATTAACTATTTGGACCAAAATTGACTTTTTGGTCAAAAGTTCACTTATTTAATCTATGGGTTGGTCATTGGGTCGAGGATTGACCATTTTGACTAAAGTTATCTTTTTGGTCGAAAGTTGACCTCTTTAGGAGTCGATGGGTTGGTTGTTGGGTCAGAAATTGATCATTTTAATTAAAGTTGACTTCTTTGGTCAAAAGTTGACCTATTGGGTCAATGAGGTAGTTGTTAGGTCAAAAGTAGACTTTTGGGTCAAAGGGTATGTTATTGTGTTGAGGATTGACCATTTTGAACAAAATTAACATTTTGGTCGAAAGTCGACCATTGGGTCAATGGGGTGGTCATTAGGACAAAAATCGATTATTTTGACCAAAATTGACTTTTTGGTCAAAAGTTGACCTATTGGGTCAATGGGTTGGTCATTTGGTCAAGGATTGACCATTCTTACTAAAGTTGACTTTTTGGTAAAAAGTTAACCTGTTGAATCAATGGGTTGGGCATTGGGTCAAGGATTGACCATTTTAAACAAAGTTAATTTTTTGGTAATAGATTAACTTATTCAGCCAGTAATTGGTCATTAAGTTAAAAATTGACTATTTTGACTAAAATAAACTTTTTGGTCAAAAGTAGACCTATTGGGTCAATGGATTGGTGATTGGGTCAAGGATTGACCACTTTGACCAAAGTTGACTTTTTGGTCAAAAGTTGACTTATTGGGTCAATGGTTGGTGATTAGTTCAGAAATAGACCTTTTTCACCGAATTGACTTTTTGGTCGAAAGTTGACATATTGGGTCGATGAGTTGGTCGTTATGTCGAGAATTGATTATTTTGACCGAAATTGACTTTTTGGCCAACGATTAACCCATCAGGTCATAAAGTCAAAGATTGACCATTTTGATCATAGTTGACTTTTTGGTCAAAAGTTGACCTATTGGATCATTGGGTTGGTCATTGGGTTAAGGATTGACCATTTTGGCCTAAGCTGACTTATTGGTCAGAGATTGACTTATTGGGTCAATAATTGGTCATTATGTCAAAAATTGATTATTTTGGTCAAAAGATGACCTGTTGGGTCTATGGGTTGGTTATAGGGTTAAGGATTGAACATTTTGACCAAAGTTGACTTTTTGGTCTAAAGTTGACCTATTGGGTTAACAGGTTGGTCATTAGGTCAGAAATTGACCATTTTAACCAAACTTGACTTTTTGGTCAAAAGTTGACCTATTGGGTTAATGAGGTGGTCATTATGTCAAAAATTGACAATTCGACCAAAATTAACTTTTTGGTCAAAAGTTGACCTATTGGGTCAATGGGTTGGTCATTGGGTGAAGGATTAACCATTTTGACCAAAGTTGACTTATTGGTCAAAAGTTGACATATTGGGTCATTGGGTTGGTCATTGAGTAAACGATTGACAATTTCAACAAAGTGAGACTTTTTGGTCTGAGTTTGACTTATTGTGTCAATAATTGGTCATTCGTTCAAAGATTAATTATTTTGACTAAAATTTAATGTTTGGTCAAAAGTTGACCCATTGGGTCAATTGGGTGGTCATTATGTCACAAATTGACCATTTTGACCAAACTTGTCTTTTTGTCAAAAGTTGACCAATTGCGTCAATGGGTTGGTCATTGGAGTCGAGAAATTGACAATTTGACTCGACTACTTTTGTCGAAAGTTGACTTATCGGCTTAATGGGGTGGTCTAGGTAAATAATTCACTATTTTGACCACAATTGAATCTTTGGTCAAAAGTTGACTGTATCAGTCGATGGGTTGGTCGATTGGTCGAAGATTGACCATTTTGACAAAGTTAAATTTTTAGTTAAAGATTGACTTATTGGATTCAATAACTTGGTCATTAGGTCAAAAATTGGTTGTTTCGATCAAAATTGAATTTTTGTTCAAAAGTTGACACGTTGAGGTCGATGGGTTAGTCATCGTGTCGAAATTGACCAATTTGACCAAAGTTGGCTTGTTTGTCGAAAGTTGACTGTTGGAGTCGATGATGTGGTCATTAGGTCAAAAATTGACAATTTTGACCAAAATTGACTTTTTGGTCAAAAGTTGACCTATTAGGTTTAATGGTTTGGTCACTGAGTCAAGGATTGACCATTTTGGCCAAAGTTGACTTTTTGGTTAAAAGTTAACCTATTGAGTCAAAGGGTTAGTCATTGGGTCAGAAATTAACCATTTTGACCAAAATTAACTTTTTTGTCAAAAGTTGACCTATTGGGTCAATGAATGGTCATTAGGTCAATGAATGGTCATTAGGTCAATATGAAAATATTGGCCAAAACTGTTTTTTTTTGTCAAAAGTTAACTTATTGGGTCAATAGGTTAGTCATTGGGTCAAAGTTTGACCATTTTTACCAAAGTTGACTTTTTGATCAAAAGTTGACCTATTGGGTCAACGGGTTGGTCATTGGGTTAAGGATTGACCTTTTTTACTAAAGTTAACGTTTTGGTCAAAGATTGACTTATTGGGTCAATAATTGGTCATTTGGTTAAAATTTGATTATTTTGTCCAAAATTGAATTCTTGGTCAAAAGTTGACCCATTCGGTCAACGGGGAGGTCATTGTGTTGGAAGTTGACCATTTCGACCTAAGTTGACTTTTTCGTCAAAAGTTGACCTATTTGGTAAATGAGTTGGTAATTAGGTGAAAGATTGACCATTTTGACGAAAGATGACTTTTTGGTCCATAGTTGACCTAGTGGGCTAATGGGTTGGTCATTAGGTCAAAAATTTACTTTTTTTACCAAAGTTGACTTTTTTGTCAAAAGTTGACCTATTGGGTCAATGGGTGGTCATTAGGTCAAAAATTGACTATTTTGAGCAAAATTGACTTTTTAGCCAAAAGTTGACCTATTGTGTCAAAGGGTTTGTCATTGGGTCATGGATAGACCATTTTCACCAGTTGACTTTTGGTCAGAGATTGACTTATTAGGTCAATAAATGATCATCAATTCAAAACTTGACAATTTTGACCAAAATTGACTTTTGGTCAATTGCTGACCTATTAGGCAAATGGGTTGGTCTTTGGGTCAAGGATTGATCATTTTGACCAAAGTTGACTTTTTGGTTAAAAGTTGAACTATTGGGTCAATGGGTTGGTCATTGGGTCAAGGATTGATTATTTTGAGCAAAGTTGACTTTTTGGTCATAAATTGTCTTATTGGGTTAATAGTTGGTCATTAGGTCAAAAATTAACTATTTCGAGCATAATTGACTTTTTGGTCAAAAGTTGACCTATTGGGTCAAAGGGTTAGTCATTGGGTCAAGGATTGACCATTTTGACCAAAGAAGACTTTTTGGTCAAAAGTTATCTTGTTGGGTGAATGGGTCGGTCATTGGGTTAAGGATTGACCATTTTGACCAAACATGACTTTTTGGTCAAAAGTTGACCTAATGGGTCAATGGGTTGGTCAATAGGTCAATGATTTACCATTTTGACCAAAGTTGACTTTTTTGTCAGAGATTGACTTATTGGGTCAAAAATTGGTCATTAGGTAAAAAATTAATTATTTTGACCAAAATTAAAGTTTTGGTTAAAAGTTGACCCATTGGGTTAGTGGGGTGGTCATTGTGTCAGAAATTGACCATTTATACCAAAGTTGTCTTTTTGGTCAAAAGTTGACCTATTTTGGTCAATGTGGTTGTAATTAGGTAAAAAAATGACAATTTTGACCAAAATTGACTTTTTGGTCAAAGGTTGACCTATTGGGTCAATGGGTTGGTCATTGGGTCAAGGTTGAACATTTTGACCAAAGTTCACTTTTTTGTCACAGATTTACTTATTCTGTCAATAATTGGTCTTTAGGTAAAAAAATTAAATTTTTTTGGACGAAAATTGACTTTTTGGTCAAAAGTTGAAATATTGGGTCAATAGGTTGGTCATTGGGTCAAGGATTGATCATTTTGACAAAAGTTGACTTTTTGGTAAATATTTGACCTATTAGGTCAATGAGTTGGTCATTGAGTTTGATCAAAAGTTGACCAATTGGGTCAATGGGCATGTCATTGGGTCAAAGATTGCTCATGTTGACCAATGTTGACTTTTTGGTTAGAGATTGAGTTTTTAGGTCAATAATTGGTCAGTAGGTCAAATTTTAAATATTTTGACCAAAATAAAATTTTTGGTCAAAAGTTGACATATTGAGTTAATGGGTTAGTCATTGGGTTAAGGATTGATTATTTTGACCAAAGTTGATTTTTTGGTCAAACGTTGACCTATTGGGTCAATGGGTTGGTCATTTAGTCAAAAATTGACCATTTTGACCAAAGTGGACTTTTGAGAAAAAGTTGACCTATTGGGTCAATGAGGTGGGCACTAGTCAAAAATTAACTATTTTGACCAAAATTGACTTTTTGGTTAAAAGTTGATCTATTGGGTCATTGGGGCAAGGACTGACCATCTTGACCAAAGTTGACTTTTTGGTCAAAAATTGACCTATTGGGTCAATGGGCTTGTCATTGGGTCAAGCTTTGACCATTTTTGCCAATGCTGACTTTTTGGTCAAACGTTAACCTATTGGGTCAATAATTTGTCATTAGGTCAAAAATTAACTATTTTGACCAAAATTGAATTTTTTGTTAAAAGTTGACCTACAAGGTCAACGCTGTGGTCATTGGGTCAGAAATTGACCATTTTGACTGAAGTTGACTTTTTGGTCAAAAGTTGACCTATTGGGTCAACGGGTTGGTCATTAGGTCAGAAATTAACCATTTTGACTAAATGACTTTTTGGTTAAAAGTTGAAATAATGGGTAAATGGGTTGGTCATTGGGTCAGAAGTTGAATTTTTGGTTAAAAGTTGACATATTGTGTCAATGGGGTGGTCATTTGGTCCAAAATTGACTATATTGATAAAAATTATTTTTTTGGTCAAAAGTTGACATATTGTGTCAATGGGTTGGTTACTGTGTCAAGGATCAACTATTTTGTCCAAAGTTGACTTTTTGTTCAGTGATTGGCTTATTGGGTCAATAATTGGTCTTCATGTCAAAAATTGACTATTTTGGTCAAAAGTTGACATATTGGGTCTATGGGTTGGTCTTTGGGTCAAGCATTGACCATTTTGACCAAAGTTGACTTTTTGGTCAAAAGTTGACCTATTGGGTTAATGCGCTGGTTATTGGGTCAAGGTTTGACCATTTTGACCACCAAAGTTCACTTTTTTTTTCAAAAGTTGACCTATTGGGTCAATGGGTTATTCATTGGCTGAATGATTGACCATTTTGACCAAAGTTGACTTTTCAGTTAGAGATTGACTTATTGGTCCAGTAATTGGTCATTAGGTCAAAAATTGATTATTTTGACCAAAATAGACTTTTTATTTTGTCAAAAGTTGACTTATTGAGTCAATGGGTTGGTCATTGGGTCAAGGATTGATCATTTTGACCAAAGTTGACTTTTTGGTCAAAGGTTAACCTATTGGGTCAGTGAGTTGATCATTGGGACAAGGATTTAGCATTTTGGCCAAAGTTGACTTTTTCGTCAGAGATTGGCTTACTGGATCAATCATTATTCATTAGGTCAAAAATTGACTATTTTGAGCAGAATTGACTTTTTGGTCAAAAGTTGACCAATTGGGTCAATGAGTTGGTCAATGGGTCAGGATTGACCATTTTAACCCAAGTTGACTTTTTGGCCAGATATTGGCTTATTGGTCAATAATTGGTCATTATGTCAAAAATTGATTATTTTGATCAAAATTAAATTTTTGGTCAAAAGTTGTTCCATTGGGTCAATGAAGTGGTCATTGTGTCAGAAATTGAGCATTTTGACCGAAGTTGTCTTTTTGGTAAAAAGATGATCTATTGAGTCAATGGGTTGGTCATTGTGTCAAGGATTGATCATTCTGACCGAACTTGACATATTGGTCAAAAGTTAACCTTTTGTGTCAATGGGTTGGTCATTGGGACAAGGATTTACCATTTGGACCAAAGTTGGGTTTTTTGTCTGGGATTGGCTTACTGCGTCAATAATTGGCCATTAGATAAAAAATTGATTATTTTGACCAAACTTGACTTTTTGGTAATAAGTTGACCTATTGGGAAAATGAGTTAGTCATTGGGTCAAGCATTGTGCATTTTGACCAAAGTTGACTTTTTGGTTGGGTCAATAATTGGTCATTATGTCAAAAATTGATTACTTTAACTAAAACTAAATTTTTTGTCAAAAGTTGACCCATTTGGTCAATGGGTTTGTGATTGTGTCAGAAATTGTCCATTTTGACAAAAGTTATCTTTTTGGTAAAAGTTGACCTATTTAAGTTAATGAGGTGGTCATTATATGAAAAATTGATTATTTTGACCAAAATTGACTTTTTGCTCAAAAGTTGACCTATTGGGTCAATTAGTTAGTCATTAGGTTAAGGATTGACCATTTTGGCCTAGGTTGACTTTTTGGTCAAAAGTTGACCTATTGGGTCAATGGGTTGGTCAAGGATTGATAATTATCACTAATGTTGACATTTAGGTCAAAAGTTGACCTATTGAGTCAATAATTATTCATTAGGTCAAAAATTATTTATTTGACCAAAATTGACTTTTTGGTCAAAAGTTGATCATTGGGCCAGTGGGTTGTCATTGGGTGAAGGATTTACAATTTTGTCCAATGTTAACTTTTTGGTCAAAAGCTGGCCTATTGGGTCAATGGGTTGGTCGTTGGGTCCTGGATTGACCAAAGTAGACATTTTGGTCATAGATTGACTTATTGGGTCAATACTTGGTCATTAGGTCTAAAATTGACTATTTTGACCAAAATTAACTTTTTGTTCAAAAGTTGACCTATTGGATCAATGAGTTGGTCATTGAGTCAAGAATTGACCATTTTACCAAAGTTGACTTTCTGGTCAAATGTTGACAAATTAGATCAATGGGTTAGTCATTGGGTCACAAATTGACCATTTTGACCAGGGTTAACTTTTTAGTCAAAAGTTGAGCTGTTCGGTTAATAGGTGGTTATTCGTAAAAAAATTGACTATTTTGACCAAAGTTGACTTTTTGGTCAAAAGTTGACATATTGGGTCAATGGGTTAGTCATTATGTCAACGATGACATTTTTTACTAAAGTTCACTTTTAGTTCAGAGATTGACTTATTTGATCAATAAGTTGTCATTTGGTGAAAAATTGACTATTTTGACCAAAATTTAATTTTTGGTTAAAAGTTGACTCATTGGTTCGATGAGGTGGTCATTGGGTAAGAAATTGACCATTTTGGCCAGAGTTGACTTTTTGGTCAAAAGTTGACCTACTAGGTCAATGGGTTGGTCATTGGGTCAAGGATTGACCATTATGAGCAAAGTCGACTTTTTGGTCAGAGATTGAATTATTGGGTCAATAACTGGTCATTAGGTCAAAAAATGACTATTTTGACCAAAATTGACTTTTTTCTTCAAAATTTGACCTATTTGGTCAATGAGTTGGTCATTGGGTCAAGAATTGACCATTTTGACCAAAGCTAACTTTTTAATAAGAAGTTGACCTATTCGGTCAATTGGTTGGTCATGAGTCAAGGATTGACTCTTTTGACCAAAGTTAACTTTTTGGTCAGAGATTGACTTATTGGGTCCATAATCGGTGATTAGGTTAAAAATTCACTATTTTGACCCACACATACTTTTTGGTCAAAAGTTGACCTATTGGGTCAATGGGCTAGTCAATGGGTTGGTCATTGGGTTACGGAACGGCCTTTTTGACAAATGTTAACTATTTGGTCAGAATTTGAACTTTTGGGTCAATGGATTGGTCATTGGTTCAAGGATTGATTATTATAACCAAAGTTGACTTTTTGGTCAGAGATTAACTTATTGTGTCAATAATTGGTCATTAGATCAAAAAATGACTATTTTGACCAAAATTGACTTTTTGTTCAAAATTTGACCTATTTGGTCAATGGTTTGATCATTGGGTAAAGAATTGATCATTTTGACCAAAGTTAACTTTTCGGTATGAAGTTAACCTATTGGGTCAATGGATTGGTCACTGGGTCATGGATTGACTATTTTGACCAAAGTTGATTTTTTGGTCAGAGATTTTTTTATTGGTTTAATAATCGGTCATTAGGTCAAAATTGACTATTTTGATCCACACTTACCTTTTGGTCAAAAGTTGACCTTTTGGATCAATGAGTTTGTCAATGAGTGGGTCATTGGGTCAAGGAATGGCTATTTTGACCAAAGTTGACTGTTTAGTCAAAATTTGAACTATTCGGTCAATTGGTTGGTCATTAGGTCAAGGATTGACCATTATGACCAAAGTTGACTTTTTGGTCAGAGATTGACTTATTGGGTAAATAACTGGTCATTAGATCAAAAAATGACTATTTTGACCAAAATTGACTTTTTGTTCAAAATTTGACCTATTTGGTCAAAGGGTTGGTCATTGGGTCAGAATTTGATCATTTTGATTAAAGTTGACTTTTTGATCAAAAGTTGACCTGTTGGGTCAATGGGTTGGTAATTAGGTAAGAAATTGACCATTTGTACCAAAGTTGACATATTGGGTCAATGGGTGGTCATTAAGTCAAAAATTGACTATTTTGACCAAAATTAGCTTTTCAGTCAAAAGTTAACTTATTGGGTCAATGAGTTGGTCAATTGGTCAAGGATTGGCCATTTTGACCAAAGTTGACGTTTTAGTCAAAAGTTGGCCTATTAGGTCAATGGGTGGTCATTAATTCAAAAATTGGTTATTTTGACCAAAGTTGACTTTTTGGTCAAAAGTTGACTTTTTGGGTTAATAGGTGGTCATTAGGTAAAAAATTGACTATTTTGATCAAAGTTGTCTTTTTGACCAAAAGTTGACCTATCCGGTCAATGGGTTAGTCATTGGGTCAAGGATTGAGCATTTTGATCAAAGTTGACTTTTTGGTCAGAGATTGACTTATTTGGTCAATAATTGGTCATTAGGTTAAAAATTGACTATTTTGACCAAAATTGAATTTCTGGTCAAGAGTTGACCCATTCGGTCAATGAGGTGGTCATTAAGTCAGAAATTGACGATTTTAACAAAAGTTGACTTTTTGGTCGAAAGTTGACCTATTAGTTCAATCGGCTGGTCATTGGGTCAAGGTTTGACAATATTGACCAATGTTGATTTTTTTATCAAAAGTTGACCAATTAAGTCAATGGGTTGGTCATTGGGTAAAGGATTGGCCATTTTGACCAAAGTTGACTTTTAGGTCACAGATTGACTTATTCGGTCAATAATTGGTCATTAGGTTAAAAATTGACTATTTTGTCCAAAATTTTGTTTTTATTCAAAAGATGACCAATTGGGTTAATGGGTTGGTCATTGGGTCAAGGATTGACCCTTCTTACCAAAGTTGATTTTTTGGTTAAAAGTTGACCAATTGAGTCAATGGGTTGGTCATTGTGTCAAGGATTGACCATTTTGACCTAAGTTAACTTTTGGTCACAGATTGACTTATTCGGTCAATTATTGGTCATTAGTTAAAAAATTAACTATTTTGACCAAAATTGATTTTTTGGTGAAAAGTTAACCTGTTGGGTCAATAGGTTGGTGATTGGGTCAAGGATTGATCATTTTGACAAAAGTTGACATTTTCGTAAAAAATTAACCTATTGGGTCAATGTTTTGATCATTAAGTCAAAAATTAACCATTTTAACCAAAGTTCACTTTTTGGTCAAAAGTTGACATATTAGGGCAATGGGTTGATCATTGGGTCAAGAATTGACCATTTTAACCAAAGTTGATTTTTTGGTCAAAAGTTGATCAATTAGGTCAATGGTTTTGTTATTGGGTCAAGGATTGATCACTTTGACGAAAGTTCACTTTTCGGTCACAGATTGATTTATTCGGTTAATAAATGATTATTAGGTAAATAATTGACCATTTTGACCAAAATTGACTTTTTGGCCAAAAGTTGACCTAATTGGGTCAATGGCTATATCATTGGTTCAAGGATTGACCATATTGACTAAAGTTGACTTTTTTCTCAAAAGTTAACCTATTGGGTCAATTGTTTGGTCAACTTTTGACCAAAAAATCAAAAGTTGACCTATTGGGTCATTATTTGTTCATGAGGTTAAAGATTGACTATTTTGATAAAAATTGACTTTTTGGTCTAAAATTAATCTATTGGGTCAGTGGAATGTCATTGGGTCAAGGATTAACCATTTTCATCAAAGTTGAGTTTTTGGTCAAAAGTTGACCTATTCAGTCAATGGGTAGTCGTTGGGTCAAGGATTGACCATTTTGACCAAAGTTAACTTTTTGGTCAGAGATTGACTTTTTGGGTTAATAATTGGTCATTAGGTAAAAAATTGACTATTTTGACCAAAATTGACTTTTTGTTCAAAAGTTGGCCTATTGGATCAATGAGTTTGTCATTAGGTAAAGAATTAACCATTTTGACCAAAGTTGACTTTTTGGCCAAAAGTTGACCTATTAGGTCAATGGATTGGTCAATTGGTCACAAATGGACCATTTTTACCAAAGTTGACTTTTTAGTTAAAATTTGACCTATTGGGTCTATAGGTGGTCATTAGGTCAAAAATTGCCTACTTTGACCAAAGTTGAATTTTTGGTCAAAAGCTGACCTATCAAGTCAATGTGTTAAACATTGGGTGAAGGATTGACCATTTTGACAAAAGTTGACTTTTTGGTCAGAGATTGACTTATTTGGTCAATAATTGGTCATTAGGTCAAAAGTTTACAATTTTGATCAAAATTGAATTTTTAGTCAAAAGTTGACCCATTGGGTCAATGAGGTGGTCATTGTGTCAGAAATTGACCATGTTAACCAGAGTTGACTTTTTGGTCAAAAGTTGATCTATTGGGTCAATGGGTGGTCATTAAGTCAAAAATTGAATATTTTGAAAAAAAAATTGAATATTTTGATAAAAATTGACTTTTTTGTCCACAGTTGACCGATTAGGACAATGGGTTGGTCATTTGGTCAAGGATTGACAATTTTGTCTAAAGTTGATTTTTGGGTCAAAAGTTGACCAATTGGGTCAATCACTTGGTCATTGGGTTAAGGATTGAACATTTTGACCAAAGTTGACCAATTGGGTCAAAAGGTTAGTCATTGGGTCAAGGATTGATGATTTTGACAAAAGTTGACATTTTGGTAAAAATTTGACCTATTGGGTTAATGTTTTGATCATTGGGTCAGAAATTACCCATTTAACCAAAGTTGACTTTTTGGTAAAAATTGACTTATTGGGTCATTGGGTTAGTCATTGGGTCAAGAATTGACCATTTTGACCAAAGTTAATTTTTTGGTCAAAAGTTATTCCAATGAGGTCAATCGGTTGGTCATTATGTCAAGAATTGACAATTTTGACCAAAGTTGACTTTTTAGTCACAGATAGACTTATTCAGTTATTAATTGGTTATTAGGGTAAAAAATTGATCTTTTTGACCAAAATTGACTTTTGGCCACAGATTGACTTATTCGGTTAATAATTGGTCAATAGGTAAAAAATTGACCATTTTGACCAAAACTGACTTTTTGGCCAAAAGTTGACCTAATTGGGTCAATAGGTATAACATTGGTTTAAGGATTGATCATTTTGACTAAAGTTGACTTTTTTTATCAAAAGTTAACCTATTGGGTTAATTGTATGGTCATGGGTCAAGGATTGACCATTTTCTCCAAAGTTGACATTTAGGTCAAAAGTTAACCTATTAGATCAATAATTGGTCATTAGGTTATGGATGACTATTTTGACCAAAATTAACTTTTTGGTCTAAAGTTGATCTATTGGGTCAGTGAGATGTCATTGGGTCAAGGATTAACCATTTTGACCAAAGTTGACTTTTTGGTCAAAAGTTGACCAATTGGGTCAATGGGTTGGTCGTTGGGTCAAGGATTGACCATTTTGTCCAAAGTTGACTTTTTGGTCAGAGATTGACTTATTGGGTCAATAATTGGTCATTAGGTCAAAATAGACTATTTTGACCAAAATTGACTTTTTGTTCAAAAGTTGACCTATTGGATCAATGAGTTTGTCATTGGGTAAAGAATTGACCATTTTGACCAAAGTTGACTTTTTGTCAAAAGTTGACCTATTGGGTCAATGGGTTGGTCTTTTGGTCACAAATTGACTATTTTGACCAAAGTTGACTTTTTAGTCAAAATTTGACCTATTGGGACAATATGTGGTCATTAGGTCAAAGATTGGCTACTTTGACCAAAGTTGGCTTTTTGGTCAAAAGTTGACCTATTAAGTCAATTGGTTAGTCATTGGGTCAAGGATTGACCAATTTGACCAAAGTTGACTTTTTAGTCAAAAGTTTGACTTATTTTGTCAAAAATTGGTCATTAGGTAAAAAATTGACAATTCTGATTAAAATTGAATATTTGGTCAAAAGTTGACCCATTGGGTCAATGAGGTGGCCATTGTATCAAAAATAGACCATTTTAACTAGAGTTGACTTTTTTGTCAAAAGTTGATCTATTGGGGCAATGGGGTTGTCATTAAGTCAAAAATTGATTATTTTGACAAAAATTGACTTTTTGGTCGAAAGTTGACCTACTAGGACAATGAGTTGGTCATTTAGTCAAGGATTGACAACTTTAACTAAAGTTGATTTTTATGTCAAAAGTTGACCAATTGTGTCAATCAGTTGGTCATCGGGTCAAGGATTGACCATTTTGACCAAAGTTGACTTTTCGGTCACAAATTGACTTATTCGGTCAATAATTGGTCATTGGTAAAAAAGTGACTATTTTGACCAAAGCTGACTTTTTGGTCAGAGAATGATTTGTTGGGTCAAAAATTGGTCATTAGGTAAAGTTGACTTTTTGACCAAAGTTGACTTTTTTAGTCAAAATTTGACATATTGGGTCAATGGGTAAGTCATTGGGTCAAGGATTAATCATTTTGACCAAAGTTAATTTTTTTGTCAGAGATTGACTATTTGATCAATTATTGGTCACAAGGTCAAAAGTTAACTTTTTTTACCAAAATTAATTTTTTGGTCAAAAGTTGACTTATTTTGTCCATGGGGTGGTAATTGTGTTCGAAATTGACCATTTTAACCAGAGTTGACTTTTTTGTCAATAGTTGACTTATTGGGTCAATGGGGTGGTCAGTAGGTTGAAAATTGACTATTTTACCCAAAATTGACTTTTGGGTCGAAAGTTGGCCTATTGGGTCAATGCGTTGGTCATTGGGTCAAGGATTGGCCATTTTAACAAAAGTTGATTTTTTGGTCAAAAGTTGACTAATTGGGTCAATGGGTTGGTCATTGGGTCAAGGATTGACCATTTTGACCAAAATTGACATTTTGGTCAAAAGTTAATCTATTGGATCAATGGTCGATGAGTTGGTCATTGGGTCAAAAATTGACTATTTTGACCAAAATTAACTTTTTCGTCAAAAGTTGACCTATTGGGTCAAGGGTCGGTCATTGTGTCAGAAATTGACCATTTTGACTAAAGTTGACCTATTAGGTTAATTGGGTTATCATTAAGTCAAAAATTGATAATTTTGACCAAAATTAACATTTTGGTCAAAAGTCGCCTATTATGTCAATGAGTTGGTCATTATGTCAAAAATTGACATTTTTTACCAAAATTGACATTTTGGTCGAAAGTTGACCTATTGGGTCAATGTGTTGATCATTGGGTCAAGGATTGATCATTTTGACCAAAGTTCACTTTTTGGTCAAAAGTTGACCTATTTGGTCAGTGGGTTGGTCATTAGGCCGACGATTGACCATTTAGACCACATATTGACTTTTATGTCAGAGATTGACTTTTTGGGTCAATAATTGGCCATTTGGACAAAAATTAACTATTTTTACCAAAATTGACTTTCTAGTCAAAAGTTGACCTATTGGGTCATTGGGTCAAGTACTGACCATGCTGAACGAAGTTAACTTTTTGGTGAAAAATTAATCTATTAGGTCAATGGTTTGGTCATTGGGTCAAGGATTGACCATTTTTACCAAAGTTGACTTTTTGCTCAAAAGTTGACCTATTGGGTCAATGGGTTGGTCATTGGGTTAATGATTGACCATTTTGACCAAAGTTTACGTTTTGGTCAAAGATTGGCTTATTGGGTTAATAATTGGTTATTAGGTCAAAAATTGACAATTTTGACCAAAATTAACCTTTCGGGAGAAAGTTAATATATTGCGTCAAAGGGTGGGTTGGTTATTGGGTCAACGATTGACCATCTTAACCGAATTTGATTTTTTGGTCGGATGTTGACTGATTGGTTAAATAATTGGTCATTAGGTCAAGGATTGATTATTTTGACCAAATTTGACTTTTTGGTCAGAGATTGACTTATTGGGTCAAAAATTGGTCATTAGGTCAAAAATTGACTATTTTGACCAAAACTAACTTTTTGGTCAAAAGTTTACATATTGGGTGAATGAGTTGGTCATTGGGACAACGAATGATAATTTTGAATAAAGTTGACTGTTTGCTCAAAAGTTGAACTATTGGGTCAATGGGGTGGTCATTAAGTCCAAAATTGATTATTTTGACCAAAATTGACTTTGTGGTCAATAGTTTATCATTAGGTCATTGAGTCAAGGGTTGACCATTTTGACCAAAGTTGACTTTTTGGTCAAAAGTTGACCTATTCGGTCAATGGGCTGGTCATTGGGTTAAGGATTGACCATTTTGATTAAAGTTGACTTTTTGATCAGAGATTGACTTAATGAGTCAATAATTGTTCATTAGCTAAAAAATTGACTTTTTTTACCAATATTAAATTTTCAGTCAAAAGTTGACCCATTGGATCAAAGAGGTGGTCATTGATCTAATGGGTCAGAAATTGACCATTTTGATAAAAGTTGACCTTTTGGTCGAAAGTTGACTTATAGGGTCAATGTGGTGGTCATTAAGTCAAAAAATTAGCTATTTTGACCAAAATTGACTTTTTAGTCAAAAGTTGACCTATTAGGCCAATGGGTGGGTCATTTGGTCAAGGATTGACCATTTTGACCAAAGTTAACTTTTTGGTCAAAATTTGACCTATTGGGTCAATGGGTTGGTCATTAGGTCAAGGATTAACAATTTTGATTAAAGTTCATTATTTTGATAAAAAATTGACCTTTTGGGACAATGGGTTGGTTATGGAGTCAATGATTGATCATTTTGACCAAAGTTAACCTATTGGGTCAATGGGTTGGTCGTTGTGTCAGAACTTGATCATTTTAACCAAAGCAGACCTTTTAGGTCAACTGTATAGTCATTAGGTCAAAAATTGTCTATTTTGTCCAAAATTGATCTTTTGATCCAAAGTTCACCGATTGGGTTAATAGGTTGGTCATTAGGTCAAGAATTAACCATTTTGACCAAAGTTGACTTTTAGTTCAAAAGTTGACCAATTGGGTCAACGGGTTTGTCATTGGGTCAGAAATTGACCATTTTAAACAAAGTTAACTTTTTGGTCAAAAATTGATCTATTGGGTCAGTGGGGCGGTCATTATGTCAAAAACTCACTATTTTGACCAAATTTATCTTTTTGGTCAAAGGTTAACCTATTTGGTCAATGTGTTGGTTATTGGGTTAAGGATTGACCATTTTGACTAAAATTAACTTTTTGGTCAAAAGTTGACTTATTGGGTCAATGGGTTAGTCATTGGGTTAAAAGTTGACCATTTTGACCAAAGTTGACTTTTTGGTCAAAAGTTGACCTTCTGTGTCAATTGGGTTGCCATTAGGTCAAAAATTAACTTTTTTGGTCAAAAGTTGACCTATGGGTCAATGAGTTGGTCATTAGGTCAAGGATTGACCATTTTGATTAAAGTTGACTTTTTGACTAAAAGTTGACCTATTGGGTCAATAGGGTGGTCATTAGGTCAAATTGACCATTTTCACCAAACTTGAGTTTTTAGTCAAAAGTTGACCTATTGGGTCAATGGGGTGGTCAATAGGTCATAAATTGAATATTTTAATCAAAAGTTGACCTATTGGGTCAATGGGTTGGTCTTTGGGTCAAGGATTGACCATTTTGACCAAATTTAACTTTTTTGTAAAAAGTTGACCTATTGGGTTAATGGGTTGGTCATTGGGTCAATGATTGTCCATTTTGACTAAAGTTTAATTTTTTGTCTTAGATTGACTTAATGGGTCAATAATTGGCCATTAGGTCAAAAATTACCTACTTGACCAAAATTGACTTTAAAAGTTGACCTATTGGGTCAATGAGTTGGTCTTTGGGTTAAGGATTAACCATTTTGACCAAAGACGACGGTTTGGTCAAAAGTTGACCTTTTGGGTCAATGGGTGGTGATTGGGTCATAAATTGACCATTTTGACCCAAGTTGACATTTTGGTCAAAAGTTAGCCTATTTGGTCAAATTTGTAGTCATTAGATAAGAAATTGACTATTTTGACCAAATGTGACTTTTTGGTCAAAAGTTGACATATTGGGTCAATGAGTTGGTCGTTGGGACAAGGAATGACAATTTTAGCTAAAGTTGACTTTTTGTTCAAAAGTTGACATATTGGGTTAATAATTGACCATTTTAACCAAAGTTAACTTTTTGGTCAGAGATTGACTTATCGGGTAAATAATTAATCATTCAGTTAAAAATTGATTATTTTGACTAAAATTAAATTTTTGGTCAAAAGTTGACCCATTAGGTCAATGTGGTGGTCATTGTGTCAGAAATTGACTATTTTGACGAAAGTTGACTTTTTGGTCAAAAGTTAACATAATTGGTCAATGGATTGGTGTTTAGGTCAGAAATGAACCATTTTGATCAAACATGACTTTTTGATCAAAAGTTGACCTATTGGGACAATGGGTTGGTCATTGGGTCAAGGATTGACCATTTTGACCAAAGTTGACTTTTTGGTCAAAAGTTGACAAATTCTGTCAATGACTTATTGGGTCAATAATTGGACATTCGGTGAAAAATTGACTATTTTAACTAAAATTGACTTTTTGGTCAAATATTGACCTTTTGTGTCAATGGGTTAGTCATTGGGTTAAGGATTAACCAATTTGACCAAAGTTGACGTTTTGGTCAATAGTTGACAAATTGGGTCATTTGCTTGGTCCTTGGGTCAGAAATTGACCTTTTTGACCAAAGTTGACTTTTTGGTCAAAAGTTGATCTATTGGGTCAATGGTTTGTCACTGTGTCAAAGATAGACCATTTTGAGTAAAGTTGACTTTTTGGTAGAGAGATTGACTTATAGAGATCGATAATTGGTCATTAGGTCAAAATTTGACTATTTTGACGAAAATTAACTTCTTTGTCAAAAGTTTCCCTATTAGATCAATGGGTTAGTCATTGGGTCAAGGTTTGATCATTTTGACTTAAGTTAACTTTTTGGTCAAAGGTTGACCATTCGGTCAATAGGCGGGTTATTGGGTCAGAAATTGACCATTTTAACTAAAGTTGACTTTTTGGTCAAAAGTTGACCTATTGGGTCAACGAGTGGTCATTAGGTTATAAATTACTATTTTGACCAAAATTGACTTTTTGGTTAAAAGTTGACCTAATTGGGTCAATGGGTATGTCATTAGTTCAAGGATTGACCATTTTGACTAAAGTTGACTTTTTTGGTCAAAAGTTGACATAATTGGTTAATTTGTTGGTCATTGGGTCAACGATTGACCATATTATCCAAAGTTGATTTTTTGGTCAAAAGTTGACCTATCTGGTCAATGGGTTGGTCATTGGGTCAACGATTGACCATTTTGTCCAAAATTGACTTTTTGGTTAAAAGTTGACCTATTGGATCAATGGGTTGGTCATTGGGTTAGAAATTGAACATTTTGACCAAAGTTGACTTTTGGTCAAAAGTTGACCTTCTAGGTCAATGTGGTGGTCATTAGATCAAAAATTAGCTTTTTTTACCAAAATTGGCTTTTTGGTCAAAATTTGACCTATTTGGTCATTGATCAAGGATTGACCATTTTGACCAATGTTGACTTTTTGGTCAGAGATTGACTTATTGGTTCAATAATTGGTCATTAGGTCAAAAATTGATTTTTTTGACCAAGATGAATTTTTGGTCAAAAGTTGATCCATTAGGTCAATGGGTGGTCCTTGTGCTAAAAATTGACCATTTTAACCAAAGCTGACTTTTTGGTCAAAAGTTGACCTATTGGGTCAATGGGTTGGTCATTTGGTTGGAAATTAACCATTTTGACCAAACTTGACATTTTTGTCAAAATTGAAATGTTGGGTCAATGGGTGGTCATCAGCTTAAAAATTGACTATTTTGACCATGATTGACTTTTTGTTTAAAAGTTGACCTATTTGGTCAATGAGCTGGTCATTGTGTCAAGGTTTGACCATTTTGGCCAAAGTTGACTTTTTGGTGAGAAGTAGACTTATTGAGTCAATGGGTCAAGGATTTACCATTTTGACCAATGTTGACTTTTTGGTCAAAAATTGATCTATTATGTCAATGGGGCGGTCATTAGGTCAAAAATTAAACATTTTGACAAAATTTTACTTTTTTTTTCAAAAGTTGACCTATTGGGTTAATGGGTTGGTCATTCGGTCAATGATTGACCATTTTGACCAAGATTGAATTTTTGGACCGAGATTGACTTATTGTGTCAATAATTTGTCATTTGGTCCAAAATTTACTATATTAACAAATGTTGACTTTTTGGACAAAAGTTGACCCATTATGTCAATAGGGTGGTCATTGGGTCAGAAATTGACCATTTTGACCAAAGTTAGCTTTTTGGTCAAAAGTTGACATATTGGGTTAATGAGTTGGTCATTGGATCAGAAATTGACCATTTTAACCAAAGATGACTTTTTGGTCAAAGATTAGGAAATTAGGTCAATAATTGGTCAGTAGGAAAAAAATTGACTATTTTCACAAAAATTAAATTTTTTTCAAAATTTGACCTATTAGGTCAATGAGTTGGTCATTGGGCAAGGATTGATAATTTTGACCAAAGTTGACTTTTGGTCAAAAGTTGACTTATTGGGTCTATGGGTGGTCATTGGTTCAAGGATTGACCATTTTGACATAGTAGACTTTTTGGTAAGAGATTTACTTATTAGGCTAGTAATTCGTCACTAGGTCAAAAATTGACTATTTTGACTAAAATTGACTTTTTGGTCAAATGTAGACCTGTCGGGTCAACGGATTGATCATTAGGTCAAGGATTGACCCCTTTGACCAAAGTTAAGTTTTTGGTCAAAATTTGACCTATGGGGTCAATGGTTGGTGATTAGGTCAGAAATAGACCATTTTCACCAAATATACTTTTTAGTCAAAAGTTGACATATTGGGTCAATGGGTTGGTCATTGGGTCAGAAATTGACCATTTTAACCAAAATTGATATTTTGGTCAAAAGTTGACATATTAGGTCAATGGGTGGTCATTAGGTTAAAAATTGATAATTTTGACCAAAATTGACTTTTTGGTCAAAAGTTGACCTATTGGGTCAATGGGTTGGTCATTGGGTTAAGGATTGACCATTTTGACAAAAGTTAACTTTTTGATCAAAATTTGACCTATTGGGTCAATGAGTTGGTTATTGGTTCAAGGATTGACCTTTTTGACCAAAGTTGACTTTTTGGTCATTGGATCAAAACTTAACCATTTTGACCAAAGTTGACTTTTTCGGTCAAAAGTTCATCTCTTTGGTCAATGAGATGGTCATTAGGTCAAATATTAACTATTTGGACCAAAATTGACTTTTTGGTCAAAAGTTCACTTATTTAATCTATGGGTTGGTCATTGGGTCAAGGATTGACCATTTTGACCAAAGTTATCTTTTTGGTCAAAAGTTGACCTACTGCGTCAATGGGTTGGTTGTTGGGTCAGAAATTGATCATTTTAATTAAAGTAGACTTTTTTGGTCAAATGTTGACCAATTGGGTCAATGGGGTAGTTGTTAGGTCAAAAGTAGACTTTTGGGTCAAAGGGTATGTTATTGTGTCGAGGATTGACCATTTTGAACAAAATTAACATTTTGGTCAAAAGTCGACCCATTGGGTCAATGGGGTGGTCATTACATCAAAAATTGATTATTTTGACCAAAATTGACTTTTTGGTCAAAAGTTGACCTATTGGGTCAATGGGTTGGTCATTTGGTCAAGGATTGACCATTCTTAACAAAGTTGACTTTTTGGTAAAAAGTTAACCTATTGAATCAATGGGTTGGACATTGGGTCAAGGATTGACCATTTTGAACAAAGTTGATTTTTTGGTAATAGATTAACTTATTCAGCCAGTAATTGGTCATTAAGTTAAAAATTTACTATTTTGACAAAATAACCTTTTAGGTCAAAAGTAGACCTATTGGGTCAATGGATTGGTGATTGGGTCAAGGATTGACCACTTTGACCAAAGTTGACTTTTTGGTCAAAAGTTGACTTATTAGGTCAATGGTTGGTGATTAGTTCAGAAATAGAGCTTTTTCACCAAATTGACTTTTTGGTCAAAAGTTGACATATTGGGTCAACGAGTTGGTCGTTATGTCAATAATTGATTATTTTGACCAAAATTGACTTTTTGGCCAACAGTTAACCCACTGGGTCATAAAGTCAAAGATTGACCATTTTGATCATAGTTGACTTTTTGGTCAAAAGTTGACCTATTGGATCATTGTGTTGATCATTGGGTGAAGGATTGACCATTCTGGCCTAAGCTGACTTATTGGTCAGAGATTGACTTATTGGGTCAATAATTGGTCATTATGTCAAAAATTGATTATTTTGGTCAAAAGATGACCTGTTGGGTCTATGGGTTGGTTATTGGGTTAAGGATTGAACATTTTGACTAAAGTTGACTTTTTGGTCAGAGATTGACTTATTGGTTTAATAATTGGTCATTAGGTCAAAAATTGATTATTTTGACAAAGATGAATTTTTGGTCAAAAGTTGACCCATTAGGTCAATGGGTGGTCATTGTGCCAAAAATTGACCATTTTAACCAATGTTGACTTTTTGGTCAAAAGTTGACCTATTGGGTCAATGGGTTGGTCATTGGGTCGGAAACTAACCATTTTGACCCAACTTGACATTTTTGTCAAAATTGACATGTTGGGTCAATGGGTGGTCATCATCTTAAAAATTGACTATTTTGACCAAGGTTGACTTTTTGTTTAAAAGTTGACCTATTTGGTCAATGAGCTGGTCATTGGGTCAAGGTTTGACCATTTTGGCCAAAGTTGACTTTTTGGTGAGAAGTTGACTTATTGAGTCAATGGGTGGTCATTGGGTCAAGGATTTACCATTTTGACCAATGTTGACTTTTTGGTCAAAAATTGATCTATTATGTCAATGGGAAGGTCATTAGGTCAAAAATTAAATATTTTGACAAAATTTTACTTTTTTTTTCAAAAGTTGACCTATTGGGTCAATGGGTTGGTCATTCGGTCAATGATTGACCATTTTGACCAAGATTGAATTTTTGGACCGAGATTGACTTATTGTGTCAATAATTTGTCATTTGGTCCAAAATTGACTATTTTGTCAAATGTTGACTTTTTGGACAAAAGTTGACCCATTATGTCAATTGGGTGGTCATTGGGTTAGAAATTGACCATTTTGACCAAAGTTAGCTTTTTGGCAAAAGTTGACATATTGGGTTAATGAGTTGGTCATTGGATCAGAAATTGACCATTTTAACCAAAGATGACTTTTTGGTCAAAGATTAGGAAATTAGGTCAACAATTGGTCAGTAGGAAAAAAATTGACTATTTTGACAAAAATTAATTTATTTCAAAATTTGACCTATTAGGTCAATGAGTTGGTCATTGGGCAAGGATTGATAATTTTGGCCAAAGTTGACTTTTGGTCAAAAGTTGACCTATTGGGTCTATGGGTGGTCATTGGTTCAAGGATTGGCCATTTTGACCATAGTAGACTTTTTGGTAAGAGATTTACTTATTGGGCCAGTAATTCGTCATTAGGTCAAAAATTGATTATTTTGACTAAAATTGACTTTTTGGTCAAATGTAGACCTGTCGGGTCAATAGATTAATCATTGGGTCAAGGATTGACCCCTTTGACCAAAGTTAAGTTTTTGGTCAAAATTTGACCTATGGGGTCAATGGTTGGCGATTAGGTCAGAAATAGACCATTTTCACCAAATCGACTTTTTAGTCAAAAGTTGACATATTGGATCAATGGGTTGGTCATTGGGTCAGAAATTTACCATTTCGACCAAAATTGATATTTTGGTCAAAAGTTGACCTGTTAGGTCAATGGGTGGTCATTAGGTTAAATATTGACAATTTTGACCAAAATTGACTTTTAGGTCAAAAGTTGACCTATTGGGTCAATGGGTGGGTCATTAGGTTAAGGATTGATCATTTTGACCAAAGTTAACTTTTTGATCAAAATTTGACCTATTAGGTCAATGAGTTGGTTATTGGTTCAAGGATTGACCTTTTTGACCAAAGTTGACTTTTTGGTCATTGGATCAAAAATTAACCATTTTGACCAAAGTTGACTTTTCGATCAAAAGTTCATCTCTTTGGTCAATGAGATGGTCATTAGGTCAAATATTAACTATTTGGACCAAAATTGACTTTTTGGTCAAAAGTTCACTTATTGAGTCTATGGGTTGGTCATTGGGTCAAGGATTGACCATTTTGACCAAAGTTATCTTTTTGGTCAAAAGTTGACCTACTGGGTCAATGGGTTGTTTGTTGGGTCAGAAGTTGATCATTTTAATTAAAGTTGACTTTTTTGGCCAAAAGTTGACCTATTGGGTCAATGGTGTAGTTGTTAGGTCAAAAGGAGACTTTTGGGTTAAAGGGTATGTTATTGTGTCGAGGATTGACCATTTTGAACAAAATTAACATTTTGGTCAAAAGTCGACCCATTGGGTCAATGGGGTTGTCATTACATCAAAAATTGATTATTTTGACCAAAATTGACTTTTTGGTCAAAAGTTGACCTATTGGGTCAATGGGTTGGTCATTTGGTCAAGGATTGACAATTCTTACCAAAGTTGACTTTTTGGTAAAAAGTTAACTTGTTGAATCAATGGGTTGGGCATTTGGTCAAGGATTGACCATTTTGAACAAAGTTGATTTTTTGGTAATAGATTAACTTATTCAGCCAGTAATTGGTCATTAAGTTAAAAATTGACTATTTTGACTAAAGTAAACTTTTTGGTCAACAGTAGACCTATTGGTTCAATGGATTGGTGATTGGGTCAAGGATTGACCACTTTGACCAAAGTTGACTTTTTGGTCAAAAGTTGACTTATTGGGTCAATGGTTGGTGATTAGTTCAGAAATAGACCTTTTTCACCAAAATGACTTTTTGGTCAAAAGTTGATATATTGGGTCAATGAGTTGGTCGTTATGTCAAGAATTGATTATTTTGACCAAAATTGACTTTTTGGCCAATAGTTAACCCACTGGGTCATAAAGGCAAAGATTGACCATTTTGATCATAGTTGACTTTTTGGTCAAAAGTTGACCTATTGGATCATTGGGTTGGTCATTGGGTCAAGGATTAACTATTTTGGCCTAAGTTGACTTATTGGTCAGAGATTGACTTATTGGGTCAATAATTGGTCATTATGTCAAAAATTGATTATTTTGGTCAAAAGATGACCTGTTGGGTCTATGGGTTGGTTTTTGGGTTAAGGATTGAATATTTTGACCAAAGTTGACTTTTTTGTCAAAAGTTGACCTACTGGGTTAACAGGTTGGTCATTAGGTCAGAAATTAACCATTTTAACCAAACTTGACTTTTTGGTCAAAAGTTGACTTATTGGGTTAATGAGGTGGTCATTATGTCAAAAATTGACAATTCCACCAAAATTAACTTTTTAGTCAAAAGTTGACCTATTGGGTCAATGGGTTGGTCATTGGGTGAAGTTTAACCATTTTGACCAAAGTTGACTTATTGGTCAAAAGTTGACATATTGGGTCATTGGGTTGGTCATTAAGTAAACGATTGACAATTTCAACAAAATGAGACTTTTTGGTCAGAGTTTGACATATTGTGTTAATAATTTGTCATTCGGTCAAAAATTGATTATTTTGATTAAAATTTAATATTTGGTCAAAAGTTGACCCATTGGGTCAATTGGGTGGTCATTATGTCACAAATTGACCACTTTGACCAAACTTGTCTTTTTGTCAAAAGTTGACCAATTGCGTCAATGGGTTGGTCATTGGGTCAGAAATTGACAATTTTGACCTAGCTTGACTTTTTGTCAAAAGTTGACCATTGGCTCAATGGGGTGGTCTAGGTAAATAATTCACTATTTTGACCACAATTGAATTTTTGGTCAAAATTTGACCTATTGGGTCAATGGGTTGGTCGATTGGTCAAGGATTGACCATTTTGACCAAAGTTAAATTTTTAGTTAAAGATTGACTGATTAGGTCAATAATTGATCATTAGGTCAAAAATTGGTTGTTTCGACCAAAATTGAATTTTTGTTCAAAAGTTGACCCGTTGGATCAATGGGGTGGTCATCGTGTCATAAATTGACCATTTTGACCAAAGTTGGCTTGTTTGAAAAAGTTGACCTATTTAGGTCAATGATGTGGTCATTAGGTCAAAAATTGATAATTTTGACCAAAATTAACTTTTTGGTCAAAAGTTGACCTATTAGGTTTAATGGTTTGGTCACTGGGTCAAGGATTGACCATTTTGGCCAAAGTTGACTTTTTGGTTAAATGTTAACCTATTGGGTCAAAGGGTTAGTCATTGGGTCAGAAATTGACCATTTTGACCAAAATTAACTTTTTGGTCAAAAGTTGACCTATTGGGTCAATGTATGGTCATTAGGTTAAAATATGAAATTTTGGCGAAAATTGATTTTTTTTGTCAAAAGTTGACTTATTGGGTCAATGGGTTGTTCATTAGGTCAAAGTTTGACCATTTTGACAAAAGTTGACTTTTTTGTCAAAAGTTGACCTATTTGGTCAACGGGGTGGTCATTGGGTTAAGGATTGACCTTTTTTTACTAAAGTTAACGTTTTGGTCAGAGATTGACTTATTGGGTCAATAATTGGTCATTTGGTTAAAAATTGATTATTTTGTCCAAAATTGAATTTTTTGTCAAAAGTTGACCCATTCGGTCAACGGGGAGATCATTGTGTTGGAAGTTGACCATTTCGACCAAAGTTGACTTTTTCGTCAAAAGTTGACCTATTTGGTAAATGAGTTGGTAATTGGGTCAAGGATTGACCATTTTGACGAAAGATGACTTTTTGGTCAAAAGTTGACCTAGTGGGCTAATGGGTTGGTCATTGGGTCAAAAATTTACTTTTTTTACCAAAGTTGACTTTTTTGTCAAAAGTTGACCTATTGGGTCAATGGGTGGTCATTAGGTCAAAAATTGACTATTTTGAGCAAAATTGACTTTTTGGCCAAAAGTTGACCTATTGTGTCAATGGGTTTGTCATTGGGTCAAGGATTGACCATTTTGACCGGTTGACTTTTGGTTAGAGATTGACTTATTGGGTCAATTAATGATCATCAATTTAAAATTTAACAATTTTGACCAAAATGGACTTTTGGTCAATAGCTGACCTATTAGGCAAATGGGTTGGTCTTTGGGTCAAGGATTGATCATTTTGACCAAAGTTGACTTTTTGGTCAAAATTTGAACTATTGGGTCAATGGGTTGGTCATTGGGTCAAGGATTGACCATTTTGAGCAAAGTTGACTTTTTGGTCATAGATTGGCTTATTGGGTTAATAGTTGGTCATTAGGTCAAAAATTAACTATTTCGAGCATAATTGACATTTTGGTCGAAAGTTGATCTATTAGATTCAACGGGTTAGTCATTGGGTCGAAGATTGACCATTTTGACCAAAGTTGACTTTTTGGTCGAAAGTTATCTTGTTGGGTGAATGGGTTGGTCATTGGGTCGAGGATTGACCATTTTGACCAAACATGACTTTTGGTCGAAAGTTGACTTATTGGGTCGATGGGTTGGTCAATATGTCGATGATTGACCATTTTGACCGAAGTTGACTTTTTTGTCGAGAGATTGACTTATTGAGTCAAAATTTGGTCATTAGGTAAAAATTAATTATTTTGACCAAAATTAAACTTTTGGTTAAAAGTTGACCTATTAGGTCGATGAAGTGAGTCATTGTGTCGAGAATTGACCATTTATACCAAAGTTGTCTTTTTGGTCAAAAGTTGACCTATTTTGGTCAATGTGGTTGTTATTAGGTCAAAAAATGACAATTTTGACCAAAATTGACTTTTTGGTCAAAGTTTGACCTATTGGGTCAATGGGTTGGTCATTGGGTCAAGGTTGACCATTTTGACCAAAGTTCACTTTTTTGTCACAGATTTACTTATTATGTCAATAATTGGTCTCTAGGTAAAAAATTAATTTTTTTTGGACGAAAACTGACTATTTGGTCAAAAGTTGAAATATTGGGTCAATAGGTTGGTCGTTGGGTCAAGGATTGATCATTTTGACAAAATTTGACTTTTTGGTAAATATTTGACCTATTAGGTCAATGAGTTGGTCATTGAGTTTGATCAAAAGTTGACCTATTGGGTCAATGGGCATGTCATTGGGTCAAAGATTGCTCATGTTGACCAAAGTTGACTTTTTGGTTAGAGATTGAGTTTTTAGGTCAATAATTGGTCAGTAGGTCAAATTTTAAATATTTTGACCAAAATAAACTTTTTGGTCAAAAGTTGACATATTGGGTTAATGGGTTAGTCATTGGGTTAAGGATTGATTATTTTGACCAAAGTTGACTTTTTGGTCAAACATTGACCTAATGGGTCAATGGATTGGTCATTTAGTCAAAAATTGACCATTTTGACCAAAGTTGACTGTTGGGAAAAAGTTGACCTATTGGGACAATGAGGTGGGCACTAGTAAAAAATTAACTATTTTGACCAAAATTGACTTTTTGGTCAAAAGTTGATCTATTGGGTCATTGGGGCAAGGATTGACCATCTTGACCAAAGTTGACTTTTTGGTCAAAAATTGACCTATTGGGTCAATGGGCTTGTCATTGGGTCAAGCTTTGACCATTTTTGCCAATGTTGACTTTTTGGTCAAACGTTAACCTATTGGGTCAAGGGGTTGGCCATTGGTTTAATGATTGACCATTTTGACCAAAGTTGATTTTTTTGTCAGAGATTGATTTATTGGGTCGATATTGGTCATTAGGTCAAAAATTAACTATTTTGACCAAAATTGAATTTATTTGTTAAAAGTTGACTCACAAGGTCAACTCTGTGGTCATTGGGTCAGAAATTGACCATTTTGACTGATGTTCACTTTTTGGTCAAAAGTTGACATATTGGGTCAACGGCTTGGTCATTGGGTCAAAAATTAACCATTTTGACTAAATGACTTTTTGGTTAAAAGTTGACATAATGGGTAAATGCGTTGGTCATTGGGTCAGAAGTTGAATTTTTGGTTAAAAGTTGACATATTGTGTCAATGGGGTGGTCATTTGGTCAAAAATTGACTATATTGACCAAAATTATTTTTTTGGTCAAAAGTTGACCTATTTTGTCAATGGGTTGGTCACTATGTCAAGGATTGACTATTTTGTCCAAAGTTGACTTTTTGTTCAGTGATTGGCTTATTGGGTCAATAATTGGTCTTCATGTCAAAAATTGACTATTTTGGTCAAAAGTTGACATATTCTGTCTATGGGTTGGTCTTTGGGTCGAGCATTGACCATTTTGACCAAAGTTGACTTTTTGGTCAAAAGTTGACCTATTGGGTTAATGGGCTGGTCATTGGGTCAAGGTTTGACCATTTTGACCACCAAAGTTCACTTTTTTTTTCAAAAGTTGACCTATTGGGTCAATGGGTTATTCATTGGCTCAATGTTTGACCATTTTGACCAAAGTTGACTTTTTAGTTAGAGATTGACTTATTGGTCCAGTAATTGTTCATTAGGTCAAAAAATGATTATTTTGACCAAAATAGACTTTTTTTGTCAAAAGTTGACTTATTGAGTCAATGGGTTGGTCATTGGGTCAAGGATTGATCATTTTGACCAAGGTTGACTTTTTGGTCAAAGGTTAACCTATTGGGTCAGTGAGTTGATCATTGGGACAAGGATTTACCATTTTGACCAAAGTTGACTTTTTCGTCAGAGATTGGCTTACTGGATCAATCATTATTCCTTAGGTCAAAAATTGACTATTTTGAGCAGAATTGACATTTTGGTCAAAAGTTGACCTATTGGGTCAATGAGTTGGTCAAAGGGTCCAGGATTGATCATTTTAACCCAAGTTGACTTTTTGGCCAGAGATTGGCTTATTGGGTCAATAATTGGTCATTATGTCAAAAATTGATTATTTTGACCAAAATTAAATTTTTGGTCAAAAGTTGTCCCATTGGGTTAATGAAGTGGTCATTGTGTCAGAAATTGACCATTTTGACCAAAATTGTCTTTTTGGTAAAAAGATGACCTATTGTGTCAATGGGTTGGTCATTGGGTCAAGGATTGATCATTTTGACCAAACTTGACATATTGGTCAAAAGTTAACCTATTGGGTCAAAGGGTTGGTCATTGTGACAAGGATTGACCATTTGGACCAAAGTTGGGTTTTTCGTCTGGGATTGGCTTACTGCGTCAATAATTGGTCATTAGATAAAAAATTGACTATTTTAACCAAACTTGACTTTTTGGTAATAATTTGACCTATTGGGACAATGAGTTGGTCATTGGGTCAAGCATTGTGCATTTTGACTAAAGTTGACTTTTTGGTTGGGTCAATAATTGGTTATTATGTCAAAAATTGATTATTTTAACTAAAACTAAATTTTTGGTCAAAAGTTGACCCATTGGGCCAATGGGGTTGTCATTGTGTCAGAAATTGTCCATTTTGACAAAAGTTATCTTTTTGGTAAAAGTTGACCTAATTAAGTTAATGAGGTGGTCATTAGGTGAAAAATTGATTATTTTGACCAAAATTGACTTTTTGCTCAAAAGTTGACCTATTAGGTTAATGAGTTAGTCATTAGGTCAAGGATTGACCATTTTGGCCTAGGTTGACTTTTTGGTCAAAAGTTGACCTATTGGGTCAATGGGTCGGTCAAGGATTGAAAATTAGCACTAATGTTGACATTTAGGTCAAAAGTTGATTTATTTGGTCAATAATTGGTCATTTGGTCAAAAATTATTTATTTGACCAAAATTGACTTTTTGGTCAAAAGTTGATCATTGGGCCAATGGGTTATCATTGGGTCAAGGATTTACAATTTTGTCCAATGTTGACTTTTTGGTCAAAAGTTGGCCTATTGGGTCAATGGGTTGGTCGTTGGGTCCTGGATTGACCAAAGTAGACATTTTGGTCATAGATTGACTTATTGGGTTAATACTTGTTCATTAGGTCTAAAATTGACTATTTTGACCAAAATTAACTTTTTGTTCAAAAGTTGACCTATTGGATCAATGAGTTAGTCATTGAGTCAAGAATTGACCATTTTACCAAAGTTAACTTTTTGGTCAAATGTTGACAAATTAGATCAATGGGTTGGTCATTGAGTCACAAATTGACCATTTTGACCAGAGTTAACTTTTTAGTCAAAAGTTGAGCTGTTCGGTTAATAGGTGGTTATTCGTAAAAAATTGAGTATTTTGACCAAAGTTGACTTTTTGGTCAAAAGTTGACATATTGGGTCAATGGGATAGTCATTATGTCAACGATGACCATTTTGACTAAAGTTCACTTTTAGTTTAGAGATTGACTTATTTGATCAATAATTTGTCATTCGGTGAAAAATTGTCTATTTTGACCAAAATTTATTTTTTGGTTAAAAGTTGACTCATTGGGTCGATGGGGTGGTCATTGGGTCAGAAATTGACCATTTTGACCAGAGTTAACTTTTTGGTCAAAAGTTTACCTATTAGGCCAATGGGTTGGTCATTGGGTCAAGGATTGACCATTATGAGCAAAGTAGACTTTTTGGTCAGAGATTGAATTATTGGGTCAATAACTGGTCATTAGGTCGAAAAATGACTATTTTGACAAAAATTGACTTTTTTCTTCAAAATTTGACCTATTTGGTCAATGAGTTGGTCATTGGGCCAAGAATTGACCATTTTGACCAAAGTTGACTTATTAATAAGAAGTTGACCTATTGGGTCAATGGGTTGGTCATAGGTTAAGGATTGACTCTTTTGACCAAAGTTAACATTTTGGTCAGAGATTGAATTATTGGGTCCATAATCAGTGATTAGGTTAAAAATTCACTATTTTGACCCATACTTACTTTTTGGTCAAAAGTTGACCTATTGGGTCAATGGGCTAGTCAATGGGTTGGTCATTGGGTCAAGGAATGACCATTTTGACAAAAGTTGACTATTTGGTCAGAAGTTGAACTATTGGGTCAATGGGTTGGTCATTGGTTCAAGGATTGATTATTATAACCAAAGTTGACTTTTTGGTCAGAGATTAACTTATTGTGTCAAAAATTGGTCATTAGATCAAAAAATGACTATTTTGACCAAAATTGACTTTTTGTTCAAAATTTGACCTATTTGGTCAATGGTTTGATCATTGGGTAAGGAATTGATCATTTTGACCAAAGTTAACTTTTCGGTATGAAGTTAACCTATTGGGTCAATGGATTGGTCACTTGGTCATGGATTGACTATTTTGACCAAAGTTAACTTTTAGTTTGGAGATTTTTTTATTAGTTCAATAATGGGTCATTAGGTAAAAAATTGACTATTTTGATCCACACTTACCTTTTGGTAAAGTTGACCCTTTGGGTCAATGGGTTTGTCAATGAGTGGGTCATTGGGTCAAGGAATGGCCATTTTGACTAAAGTTGACTGTTTAGTCAAAATTTGAACTATTCTGTCAATTGGTTGGTCATTGGGTCAAGGATTGACCATTATGAACAAAGTTGACTTTTTAGTCAGAGATTGACTTATTGGGTCAATAATTGGTCATTAGATCAAAAAATGACTATTTTGACCAAAATTGACTTTTTGTTCAAAATTTGACCTATTTGGTCAAAGGGTTGGTCATTGGGTCAGAATTTGACCATTTTGATTAAACTTGACTTTTTGGTCAAAAATTGACCTGTTGGGTCAATGGGTTGGTAATTAGGTCAGAAATTGACCATTTTGACCAAAGTTGACTTTTTGGTCAAAAGTTGACATATTGGGTCAATGGGTGGTCATTAAGTCAAAAATTGACTATTTTGACCAAAATTAGCTTTTCAGTCAAAAGTTAACCTATTGGGTCAATGAGTTGGTCAATCGGTCAATGATTAGCCATTTTGACCAAAGTTGACGTTTTAGTCAAAAGTTGACCTATTAGGTCAATGGGTGGTCATTAATTCAAAAATTGGCTATTTTGACCAAAGTTGACTTTTTGGTTAAAAGTTGACTATTTGGGTTAATAGGTGGTCATTAGGTAAAAAATTGACTATTTTGATCAAAGTTGACTTTTTGATCAAAAGTTGACCTATCCGGTCAATGGGTTAGTCATTGGGTCAAGGATTGAGCATTTTGATCAAAGTTGACTTCTTGGTCAGAGATTGACTTATTTGGTCAATAATTGGACATTAGTTCAAAAATTGACTATTTTGACCAAAATTGAATTTCTGGTCAAGAGTTGACCCATTCGGTCAATGAGGTGGTCATTAAGTCAGAAATTGACCATTTTAACAAAAGTTGACTTTTTGGTCGAAAGTTGACCTATTGGTTCAATGGGCTGGTCATTGGGTCAAGGTTTGACAATATTGACCAATGTTGATTTTTTGATCAAAAGTTGACCAATTGAGTCAATGGATTGGTCATTGGGTAAAGGATTGGCCATTTTGACCAAAGTTGACTTTTAGGTCATAGATTGACTTATTCGGTCAATAATGGGTCATTAGGTTAAAAATTGACTATTTTGTCCAAAATTTTGTTTTTGTTCAAAAGATGACCAATTGGGTTAATGGGTTGGTCATTGGGTCAAGGATGGACCCTTCTTACCAAAGTTGATTTTTTGGTTAAAAGTTAACCAATTGGGTCAATGGGTTGGTCATTGGGTCATGGATTGACCATTTTGACCTAAGTTAAACTTTTTGGTCACAGATTGACTTATTCGGTCAATTATTGGTCATTTGTTAAAAAATTGACTACTTTGACCAAAATTGACTTTTTGGTCTAAAATTAACCTATTGGGTCAATAGCTTTGTGATTTGGTCAAGGATTGATCATTTTGACAAAAGTTGACATTTTCGTAAAAATTTAATCTATTGGGTCAATGTTTTGATCATTAGGTCAAAAATTAACCATTTTTATCAAAGTTGACTTTTTGGTCAAAAGTTGACCTATTAGGTCAATGGGTTGGTCATTGGGTCAAGAATTGACCATTTTAACCAAAGTTGATTTTTTGGTCAAAAGTTGATCAATTAGGTCAATGGGTTGGTTATTGGGTCAAGGATTGATTACTTTGACCAAAGTTAACTTTTTTGTCACAGATTGATTTATTCGGTTAATAAATGATCATTAGGTAAATAATTGACCATTTCGAACAAAATTAACATTTTGGCCAAAAGTTTACCTAATTGGGTCAATGGCTATATCATTGGTTCAAGGATTGACCATTTTGACTAAAGTTTACTTTTTTCTCAAAAGTTAACCTATTGGGTCAATTGTTTGGTCAACTTTTGACCAAAAAATCAAAAGTTGACTTATTGGGTCAATATTTGTTCATTAGGTTAAAGATTGACTATTTTGATCAAAATTGACTTTTTAGTCTAAAATTATCTATTGGGTCAGTGGAATGTCATTGGGTCAAGGATTAACCATTTTGATCAAAGTTGACTTTTTGGTCAAAAGTTGACCTATTCAGTCAATGGATTAGTCGTTGGGTCAAGGATTGACCATTTTGACCAAAGTTGACTTTTTTGTCAGAGATTGACTTTTTGGGTCAATAATTGGTCATTAGGTAAAAAATTGACTATTTTGACCAAAATTGTCTTTTTGTTCAAAAGTTGGCCTATTGGATCAATGAGTTTGTCATTTGGTAAAGAATTAACCATTTTGACCAAAATTGACTTTTTGGTCAAAAGTTGACCTATTAGGTCAATGGATTGGTCATTTGGTCACAAATGGACCATTTTGACCAAAGTTGACTTTTTAGTTAAAATTTGACCTATTGGGTATATAGGTGGTAATTAGGTCAAAAATTGCCTACTTTGACCAAAGTTGAATTTTTGGTCAAAAGTTGACCTATCGAGTTAATGGGTTAAACAATGGGTCAAAGATTGACCATTTTGACAAAAGTTGACTTTTCGGTCAGAGATTGACTTATTTGGTCAATAATTGGTCATTAGGTCAAAAGTTGACAATTTTGACCAAAATTGAATTTATAGTCAAAAGTTGACCCATTGGGTCAATGAGGTGATCATTGTGTCAGAAATTGACCATGTTAACCAGAGTTGACTTTTTGGTCAAAAGTTGATCAATTGGGTCAATGGGGAGGTCATTAAGTCAAAAATTAAATATTTTGATAAAAATTGACTTTTTTGTCCACAGTTGACCTATTAGGACAATGGGTTGGTCATTTGGTGAAGGATTGACAATTTTGTCCAAAGTTGATTTTTGGGTCAAAAGTCGACCAATTGGGTCAATCAGTTGGTCATTGGGTTAAGGATTGAACATTTTGACCAAAGTTATCTTTTTAGTCTCAATTTGACTTATTCGGTCAATAATTGGTCATTTGGTAAAAAAAAGTTACTATTTTGACCAAAATTAACTTTTTGGTCAAAAGTTGACCTACTGGATCAATATGTTAGTCATTGAGTCAAAGGTTGATCATTTTGACAAATGTTGACTTTTGGTAAAAATTTGACTTATTGGGTCGATGGGTTGGTCATTGGGTCAGAAATTGACTATTTTGGCCAAAGTTAACTTTTTGGTCAATAGTTAACCTATTGGGTCAATGGGTATGTCATTTGGTCAAGGATTGACCATTTTAACTAAAGTTGTCATTTAGGTCAAAAGTTGACCTATTGGGTCAATAATTGGTCATTAGGTCAAAAATTAACTATTTTGACCAAAATTAACTTTTTGGTCAAAAGTTGATCTATTTGGTGAGTGGGATGTCATTGGGTCAAGGATTTGCTTTTTTAACCGAGGTTGACTTTTTAGTCAAAAGTTGACCTGTTGGGTCAATGGGTTGGTCGTTGGGTCATCGATTGACCATTATGACCATAGTTGGTTTTTTGGTCAGAGATTGACTTATTGGGTCAATAATTGGTCATTAGGTCAAAAATTGACTATTTTGACCAAAATTGACTTTTTGTTCAAAAGTTGACCTATTGGGTCAACGATTGACCATTTTGACCGAAGTTAACTTCTTGTTAAAAAGTTGACCTATTGGTTCAATGGGTTGGTCATTAGGTCAAGGATTCACCATTTTTATCAAAGTTGACTTTTTGGTCAGAGATTGACTTATTGGGTCAATAATTGGTCATTAAGTCAAAAATTGACTAATTTGACCAAAGTTAACTTTTTTGTCAAAAGTTGACATATTGGGTCAATGGGTTAGTTATTGGATCAACGATTGACCATTTTGACCAAAGCTGACTTTTTTGTCAGAGATTGACTTATTTGATCAATTATTTGTCATTAGGTTAAAAGTTGACTTTTTTTTACCAAAATTGAATCTTTGGTGAAAATTTGACTTATTTTTTCAATGGGGTGGTCATTCTATTAAAAACTAATCATTTTAACTTGACTTGACTTTTTGGTCAAAAGTTGACTTATAGGGTCCATGGGGTGGTAATAGGTCAAAAATTGACTATTTTAACCAAAATTTACTTTTTGGTCAAAAGTTGACATATTGGGTCAATGCGTTGGTCATTTGGTCAAGGATTGACCATTTTGACTAAAGTTAATTTTTTGGTCAAAATTTGACCAATTGGGTCAAGGGGTTAGTCATTGGGTCAAGGATTGACCATTCAAATCAAAGTTTACTTTTTGGTCACAGATTGACTTATTCGGTTAATTATTGGTCATTAGGTAAAAAATTGACTATTTTGACCAAAATTGAGTTTTTGGTCAAAAGTTGACCTATCAGGTCAATAGGTTGGTCATTGGGTCAAGGATTGATCATTCTGACAAAAGTTTACTTTTCAGTAAAAATTTAACTTATTGGGTCAATTGTTTGTCATTGGGTCAAGGGTTGACCATTTTGACCAAAGTTGTCTTTTTGGTCAAAGGTTGACCTATTGGGTCAATGTGTTGGTTATTCGGTCAGAAACTGACATTTTAACAAAAGTTGACTTTTTGGTCAAAAGTTGACCTATTGGGTCATTGGGGTGGTTGTTAGGTTAAAAATTGACTATTTTGACCAAAATTAACTTTTTGTCAAAATTTGACCACTTGTGTCAATGGGTATGTCATTGTGTCAAGATTGACCATTTTGACCAAAATTGACATTTTGGTCAAAAGTTAATCTATTGGGTCAATGGGTTGGTCATTGGGTCAAGGATTGACCATTTTAACCAAAATTGACATTTTGGTCAAAAGTTAATCTATTGGGTCAATGGTCAATGAGTTGGTCATTGAGTCAAAAATTGACTATTTTGATCAAATTGACTTTTTCGTCAAAAGTTGACCTTTTGGGTCAATGGGATGGTCATTGGGTTAAAAATTGACCATTTTGACCAAAGTTGATTTTTTGGTCAAAAGTTGACCTATTAGGTCAATTGGATTGTCATTAGGTTAAAATTTAACAATTTTGACCAAAATTAACATTTTGGTCAAAAGTTGACCTATTATGTCAGTTAGTTGGTCATTATGTCAAAACTTGACATTTTATACCAAAATTTACTTTTTGGTCAAAAGTTGACCTATTGGGTCAATGAGTTAATTATTGGGTCAAGGATTGATCATTTTGACCAAAGTTGACTTTTTGGTCAAAAGTTGACCTATTGGGTCGGTGGGTTGGTCTTTGGGCCGACGATTGACCATTTTGACCAAATGTTGACTTTTATGTCACAGAATGACTTATTGGGTCAATAATTAGCCATTTGGTCAAAAATTAACTATTTTGACCGAAATTGACTTTCTGGTCAAAAGTTGACCTATTGGGTCATTGGGTCAAGGACTGACCATGTTGACCGAAGTTAACTTTTTGGTGAAAAATTAATCTATTGGGTCAATGGTTTGGTCATTGGGTCAAAGACTGACTATTTTGACTAAAGCTGACTTTTTATTCAAAAGTTGACCTATTGGGTCACTGGTTGGTCATTGGGTGAATGATTAACCATTTTGACCAAAGTTTACGTTTTGGTCAAAGATTGGCTTATTTGGTCAATAATTGATTATTATGTCAAAAATTGACAATTTTAACCAAAATTGACCTTTCAGTAGAAAGTTAATATATTGGGTCAAAGCTTTGGTCATTGGGTCAAGGATTGGTTATTTTGACTAAAGTTGACTTTTTGACCAAAAGTGACCTATTAGGTCAATGGGTTGGTCATTGGGTCAAAAATTAACCATTTTAACAAAAGTTGAGTTTTTGGTCAAAAGTTGACCTATTCGGTCAATGGGGTGGTAATTAGGTCATAAATTGAAAATTTTAATCAAAAGTTGACCTATTGGGTCACTTGGTTGGTCTTTAGGTCAAGGATTGACCATTTTAACCAAATTTTACTTTTTTGTCAAAAGTTAACCTATTGGGTCAAAGGGTTGGTCATTGGGTCAATGATTGACCATTTTGACTAAAGTTGAATTTTTTGTCTGAGATGTACTTATTGTGTCGATAATTGGTCTTTAGGTCAAAAATTGACTTCTTTGACCAAAATTGACTTTTTTGTTAAATGTTAACCTATTGGGTCAATGAGTTGGTCATTGGGTTAAGGATTGACCATTTTGACCAAAGTTAACTTTTAGGTCAAAAGTTGACCTTTTGGGTCAATGGGTGGTGATTGGGTCAGAAATTGACCATTTTGACCAAAGTTGACTTTTTGGTCAAAAGTTGACCTATTTGGTCAATTTGGTGGTCATTAGATCAAAAATTGATTATTTTCACCAAAAGTGACTTTTTGGTCAAAATTTGACATATTGGGTCAATTGGTTGGTCGTTGGGTCAAGGATTGAGCATTTTTACTAAAGTTGACTTTTTGGTCAAAAGTTGACCTTTTGGGTCAATGATTGACCATTTTAACCAAAGTTGACTTTCTTGTCAGAGATTGACTTATTGGGTCAATAATTAATAAATCGGTTAAAAATTGATTATTTTGACCAAAACTAAATTTTTGGTCAAAAGTTAACCCATTTGGTCAATGGGGTGGTGATTTTGTCAGAAATTGACCATTTTGATGAAAGTTGACTTTTTGTTTAAAAGTTGACCTATTGGGTCAATGGGTTGGTCATTGGGTCATAAATTGACCATTTTAACTAAAGTTAACTTTTTGGTCAAAAGTTGACCTATTGGGTCAATGGGTTAGTCATTAGGTCAAGAATTGACCATTTTGACCAAAGTTGATTTTTTTTGTCAAAAGTTAACCAATTAGGTCAATGGGTTGGTCATTATGTCAAGTATTGACCATTTGACCAAAGTTGACTTTTTGGTCACAGTTGGACTTTTTCGGTTAATAATTGGTCATTAGATAAAAAATTGACCATTTTGACCAAAATTGACTTTTGGCCACAGATTGACTTATTCGGTCAATAATTGGTCATTAGGTAAAAAATGACCATTTTGACCAAAATTGACTTTTTGGCCAAAAGTTGACCTAATTGGGTCAATGGGTATAACATTGGTTTAAGGATTGGCCATTTTGACTAAAATTGACTTTTTTGTCAAAAGTTAACCTATTGGGTTAATTGTTTGGTCATTGGGTTAAGGATTGACCATTTTCACCAAAGTTGACATTTAGGTCAAAAGTTGACCTATTGGGTCAATAATTGGTCATTAAGTTAAGGATGACTATTTTGACCAAAATTAACTTTCTGGTTTAAAGTTGATCTATCGAGGTCGATGGGATGTCATCGGGTTAAGGATTAACCATTTTGACCAAAGTCGACTTTTTGCCAAAGTCGACCAATCGAGTCAATGGGTTGGTCGTTGGGTCAAGGATCGACCATTTTGTCCAAAGTTGACTTTTTGGTCAGAGATTGACTTATTGGGACAATAATTGGTCATTAGGTCAAAAATTGACTATTTTGACCAAAATTGACTTTTTTTTCAAAAGTTGACCTTTTGGATCAATGAGTTTGTTATTGGGTAAAGAATTGACCATTTTGATCAAAGTTGACTTTTTGTCAAAAGTTGACATATTGGGTCAATGGGTTGGTCTTTTGGTCACAAATTGACCATTTTGACCAAAGTTGACTTTTAAGTCAAAATTTAACCAATTGGGTCAACATGTGGTCATTAGGTCATTGCCTACTTTGACAAAAGTTGGCTTTTTGGTCAAAAGTTGACCTATCGATTCAATGGGTTAGTCATTAGGTCAAGGATTGACCAGTTTGACCAAAGTTGACTTTTTGGTCAAAAGTTTGACTTATTTTGTCAAAAATTGGTCATTAGGTAAAAAAGTGACAATTTTGATCAAAATTGAATTTTTGGTCAAAAGTTGACCCATTGGGTCAATGAGGTGGCCATTGTGTTAGAAATTGACCATTTTAACTAGAGTTGAGTTTTTTTGGTCAAAAGTTGATCTATTGGGGCAATGGGGAGGTCATTAAGTCAAAAATTGAATATTTTGAGCAAAATTGACTTTTCGGTCGAAAGTTGACCTACTAGGACAATGGGTTGGTCATTTGGTCAAGGATTGACAACTTTGACCAAAGTTGAATTTTAGGTTAAAAGTTGACAAATTGTGTCAATCAGTTGGTCATCAGGTCAAGGATTGATCATTTTGACCGAAGTTGACTTTTGGTCACAAATTGACTTATTCGGTCAATAATTGGCCATTAGGTAAAAAAGCGACTATTTTCACCAAAATTAACTTTTTAGTTAATAGGTTAGTCATTAAGTCAAACATTGATCATTTTGACAAATGTTGACTTTTTGGTAAAAATTTGACCTATTGGGTAAATGGGTTGGTCATTGTGTCAGAAATTGACCATTTTGGACAAAGTTGACATTTTGGTCAATAGTTAACCTATTGGGTCAATGGGTTTGTCATTGGGTCAAGGATTGACCATTTTCGCCAAAGTATTCATTTAGGTCAAAAGTTGACCTATTGGGCCAATAATTGGTCATGTGATAAAAAATTATCTTTTTTGACCAAATTTGACTTTTTGGTCAAAAGTTGATCTACTAGGTCAGTGGGATGTCATTGGGTCACGGTTTTGCCATTTTGAACAAAGTTGACTTTTTTGTCAAAAGTTGACCTATTGGGTCAATGGGTTTGTCGTTGGGTCAAGGATTGACCATTATGGCTAAATTTGGCTTTTTGGTCAGAGATTGACTTATTGGGATTGGTCATTAGGTCAAAAATTGATTATTTTGATAAAAATTGACTTTTTTTCAAAAGTTGACTTATTGGGTCAAGGATTGACCATTTTGACCGAAGTTAACTTTTTTGTGAAAAGTTGACCTATTGGTTCAATGGGATGGTCATCGGGTCAAGGATTCACCATTTTTATCAAGCTAACTTTTTGGTCAGAGATTGATTCGTTGGGTCAATAATTGGTCATTAGGTAAAGTTTACTTTTTGACTAAAGTTGACTTTTTGGTCAAAAGTTGACATATTGGGTCAATGGGTTAGTCATTGGGTCAAGGATTGACCATTTTGACTTATTTGATCAATCATTGGTCACAAGGTCAAAATTTAACTTTTTTGTCCAAAATTAAATTTTTGGTTAAAAGTTGACTTATTGTGTCAATGGGGTGGTCATTGTGTTAGAAATTGATCATTTTAACCAGAGTTGACTTTTTTCTCAAGAGTTGGCCTCTATGGTCAATGGGGTGGTCATTAGGTTGAAAATTGACTAATTTAACCAAAATTGACTTTTGGTTCGAAAGTTGACCTATTGGGTCAATGCATTAGACATTGGGTCAAGGATTGACCATTTTAAAAAAAGTTGATTTTTTGGTCAAAAGTTGACCAATTGGGTCAATGGGTTGGTAATTGGGTCAAGGATTGACTATTTTGACCAAAGTTTACTTTTTAGTCACAGATTGACTTATTCAGTCAATAATTGGTCATTAAGTAAAAAATTGACTATTTTGACCAAAATTGAGTTTTTGATCAACAGTTGACCTATTAGGTCAATAGGTTGGTCATTGGGTCAAGGATTGATCATTCTGATAAAAGTTGATTTTTTGGTAAAAATTTGACCTATTGGGTCAATGTTTTGATCATTGGGTCAAAAATTGACCATTTTAACCAAAGTTAACTTTTTGGTCAAAAGACCTATTAGGTCTATGGGTTTGTCATTGGGTCAAGGATTGACCATTTTGACCAAAATTGTCTTTTTGGTCAAAAGTTGACCTATTGGGTTAATGGGTTGGTTATTGGGTCAGAAATTGACATTTAAACTAAAGGACTTTTTGGTCAAATGTTGACTTATTGGGTAAATGGGGTGGCTGTTAGGTTAAAAATTGACTATTTTGACTAAAATTTGTTGTTTTTGTCAAAAGTTGACCAATTGAGTCTATGGGTATGTCCTTGTGTCAGGATTGACCATTTTGACCGGAATTGACATTTTACTAAAAGTTAATCTATTGGGTCAAAGGGTTGGTCATTGGGTCAAGGATTGACCTTTTTGACCAAAATTGACATTTTGGTCAAAAGTTAATCTATTGGATCAATTGTCAATGAGTTGGTCATTGAGTCAAAAATTGACTATTTTGACCAAATTTAACTTTTTCGTCAAAAGTTGACCTATTGGGGCACAGGATGGTCATTATGTCAGAAATTGACAAATTTGAATAAAGTTGGCCTATTAGGTCAATTGGGTTGTCATTAAGTCAAAAATTGACAATTTTGACCAAAATTAACATTTTGGTCAAAAGTTGACCAATTATGTCAATGAGTTGGTCATTATGTCAAAAATTGAAATTTTTGACCAAAATTTACTTTTTGGTCAAAAGTTAACCTTTTGGGTCAATGGGTTGATCATTGGGTCAAGGATTGATCATTTTGACCAAAGTTGACTTTTTGGTCAAAAGTTGACCAATTGGGTCAGTGGGTTGGTCATTGTGCCGAGGATTGACCATTTAGACCACATATTGACTTTTATGTCAAAGATTAACTTATTGGGTCAATAATTAGTCATTTGAATAAAAATTAACTATTTTGACCAAAATTGACTTTCTGGTCAAAAGTTGACCTATTAGGTCATTGGGTCAAGTACTGACCATGTTGAACGAAGTTAACTTTTTGGTGAAAATTTGATCTATTAGGTCAATGGTTTGGTCATTGGGTCAAGGATTGACCATTTTTACCAAAGTTAACTTTTTGCTCAAAAGTTGACATATTGGGTCAGTGGGTTGGTCATTGGGTTAATGATTGACCATTTTGACCAAAGTTTACGTTTTGGTCAAAGTTTGGCTTATTGGGTCAATAATTGGTTATTAGGTCAAAAATAGACAATTTTGACTAAATTTAACCTTTCGGTAGAAAGTTCATATATTGGGTAAAAGGGTGGGTTGGTCATTGCGTCAACGATTGACCATTTTGATCGAAGTTGATTTGTTGGTCGGATATTGACTGATTGGTTAAATAATTGGTCATTAGGCTCAATGGGGTGGTCATTAAGAAAAAATTTACTATTGACTGTTGGATTAGGATTCCCATCTCTGATCTATTCACTATGTGTTAGTAATGGAGTCACTGCTGATATTTCTGAAGAGAAGTTAAAGTCTACCAAGCCAATTGGGTAGGAGAGTGTTAGTATCTATGATCATCTTCGAGGGAAGAGATCGACCGCTCCTTCTACTTTTGTACATACTTCAGGTAGACCTTCTACTTCTCAACCCTCTACTTCTGCTGAGCCACCATTAGATTTCTGGGAATCAATGCATGATCAATTTTTAGAGCAGCAGCAGAAGTTATTTCAAACTCACTACAGGATTGATACTATTGATAGGAAACTAGATCATTTATTTGATTATACCCAGAGGAAGAGTAGTTATGATGTTGAGTATGATGAAGCCCTAGTCAGATTTCTGAAGGGTGAACATGATGTTAGTTTCCCTACTTTTCCTAGATTCACACCATTTGTTGATCCTAAGGACGTAGAATTTTCCTTCGGTGATGATGATGATGATGAGGCTACAACTAGTAACTAGTAGTTATTGATCTTTATGTTGAACCACTCTGTTAGTTTGTTTTGTTTGTTTTGTTTGTTTAGTTTTGTGTTTGATGTATGTTGATTGATTAGTGTTAAGATTCTGTTGTTAAAATATTCCTAGTATATTGTGTTGAGACTGAAGTTAGAATTAATTTATATGTTGTTTTAGTCTACTGTTTAGTAATTAGTAATTTTGCTCTGTTTTAATTTTGTTTCAAATTTAGTATCATCATAAAATTAGCCTGCTTACTTTTTATACATGCTTAAAATTTTATCTTAATTATTCATAAAAGCATGATAGAAGTTAATTTTTATTTTTAAGATTGTTTTTACATACTTATTAAAAATTCTTATGATTTTCTTTCTCTCATACTTTCAAATTGTCATAGTATACCAAAACTTAAGTTTGGGGGGAAGAGAAAATCCATTCAAAATTAAATTTTATTTGTCCTTAAAGAGCTAATATTTTCATAAAAATAAAAACTTTTTAATATAACTTAAGGAATGAAGAATTATTTGAGATCACTTTTATTTTTGAAATTATAAACAATTTAGTGAAAATTAACCAAAATTTTACTAACTTTGATTGATTTTAAGAATAGATTTATTTAACTTAAAAAAGAATAAGATAAAGAATTTTTCTATTCTTGATAGAAATAATAGAATTTTAGAAATATTATGTAATAAAAAATTATCACTTGAAAAAGAAAAGATTGGAAATCTTTTTGAATTCTTTTTTATGTTATAACAATTAAGTGGAAATGTATAAGTTTTGAAAATATAGGTTAAGGATAGTGAAGTTCAATACCATTAATAGGCTATCCAGATATAGTAATCCTCTCTATATAAAAAAAAATAAAAAAAAGAAGAAAAGAAAAAAAGAGAAGAGAGGAGAAGCTTGAGGAAATGCCTAATAAAAAATTAGCTTCACTTGAATTATCTTATAGGAAGAAAACTAGTTACATACTTTACTTAATTTTTATACAAAAATATTTATTTAGAAAAGATTTTTCAAGAAGATCTTTTTCTTGTAAATAATCTATGAAAGCTTAATATAATAGACTTCTATTATTTTCAAAAATGGATGGAAAGTTTGAAATCTTATGATTTGGTAGTTAAATATTCTTTAAATTCTTAAAATTAAACCTAGTTAGTGAAATTGGGTTAATAATTTACTAAAGACTTTATAAAATAAAAAATTATAAGGAATCTTAAATATTTATCTTTTATTCCAAATGTTATATATTTTATATAGTAGAAAGAGTTACTTGAGGACAAGTAACATTTAAGTTTGGGGGATTTTGATTTATAAAAAAATACCTATTTCTTTATGTCTTAATTCTTATTAATTTCTAAGGATATTATGCTTTAATGAAAGGTATTTTTTTTGTTTTTGGATGTAGGTGATGTAAAAAGGTCTAAAAAGGAAAAGGAGCAATAAGGAGAAAAAATGGAGCAAAATACAAAAAGTACTTGAAAATATGGTCTGGCGCCTAGGCGCTAGAAGTTGGCGCCTAAGCGCCAGACTCGATACAAAAACTGTCAAGTTTTTGACAACATTTGATCAGTTATTTTGACGGAGTGAGCGGTTATTGGACATTCTAGAAGACTGGTAGTTGTTCCTTGATAATAGGACATGTGATACATTGCATTTGGACGCTCCAAAACGGTTTTAATCGCGAAGAGGTGCGAGCCAAAGTGAAGAGGTGCGAAGAACTGGAAGCGGTGTCCGGCGCCTAGGCGCCAGATTCCGCCGCCTAGGCGCCAGACCGACCTTCTAGAAGATTCATTGAATGTGGACATGTTATGAAGAGGTGCCTCAAGGCAACCCTTGAAGCCCATAAATAGGGGTCCATTTATTCAGAAAACGTGCCCCTCCCATTGTAACCCTTTCTCTTATCCACTTTAGGATCTCTCATCCTTAGAAAGAGAAATAGAGAGAGAAATTTAGGGCCACTTTTGTTTAGTTTAGTGAGTTTATTTTCAAGTTGTTGCATCTGGAGTTCATTACACTGTGGAGTCAGTAGGAATCAGAAGATCTGTAGAAGAAATATTTGAGATAAGTATTTTTATATTTTGATTCTAAGTTTATTTATTTTGTTTTGCTGTTTATTTTCAATGTGTCTGAGTAGTTAGTTTACTTTCTTCCTTCAATTATGAAGAGATAGATAAGATAATATAAAGATTCGATGGAGAATTGAAACTCAAAATATTTTCAGAACATTGTGATGACATTAGTACCTGATCTTACTTTACTTTTTAAATTGGCCATTAAAATTGTTAAAACCTGTTGAAGAGTTTTGAGACCTTGAAGGAGAAGAACTCTTAACTTGTAAATGTCACATGAATCCTTGGGTAGTCGAAGGCCATGTGCTGGCTATTCAAGGTGAAGTGCAAATAAATAGGAAGATATGATTTAAAGGGCGTAGAATTGATAAGTTTTTAGAGTGACAGACTAAATTCTTATAATTTGATTTATAGATTAGGAAAGGGTCACTAGTAGGGCCGACCATAGCCACCCTTAGACATCTAGAAGTGTGAGCCTAGATTAACCCATTCTACTAACAATACATCCGGACCTGATCTGTAAATTAGCTAATGTTCTTTGCGCCTAGATCAAAGGGTAAAGAATAGGAATGCTTCTATTTGGCACAATACCATAAATCAAATTCTCCAACGAATATTAAATTATCTTAAAAATCTTAGATTAATTGAAGGGAAGAAAGTTGTTTATTTTATAGTTTTCATAAATCATTTTCTTATTGTTTTCTTTATTTACATCTAGTAAATTAATAGTAATTTATATTTAAATTAAAAGATAAAAATATATTTTTTATTTAGAAAATTTATCACTATAATTCTTCCCTGTGGGACGATACTTAGTTCTTTGTTTCAAAGCCCTATATTACTTGAAACGATACGTATACTTGTGTAGTACCCCTAGTGTGTAAAAATATTTTCTAAATTTACATCATATTGATTTTATACACTAGCCGCTATTTATAAATTGAGTCAAAGTTTTTGGCCATCTTTTCGAAGCGAATGTTACTGCGTTATTGCGGGTCGGGACAAGTTTTTGGCGCCGTTGCCGGGGAAGAAAGAAATAGAATAGTATAAATTTTCTTATAAAAAAATAAAAATATGTTTTTAAAAAATATATATGTATATATTATTCCTTGTTTTATACGAAGATTTGGTTCTGAAGGATTAATACCTTTAGATTCTGAATTAGAAAGAACAATTAGAGAAATTAAGAAGGGAAAACAAATTCAAAAATTTCAAGAAATGGCTACTTTACAAAATCCAATTGAACTTAATGATCAAAATGTTTATAAACCATTAAGGGATTATGCTAACCCTACAATTGATAAACTTCATAGTAGTATTCAAATACCTACTGTAGATGCTAATTCTTTTGAACTTAAACCGTCTATTATTTAAATGGTGCAAAACAATCAATTTGGTGGATCACCAAATGAGGATCTAAATTTACATCTTGTTAGTTTTTTAGAACTTTGTGCTACCTTTAAATATAACAATGTTTCTGATGATGCTATTAGACTTAGACTCTTTCCTTTTTCTTTAAGAGATAAAGCAAAGATGTGGTTAAACTCATTAGCGACTGGTTCTATTAAAACTTGGGGTGAAATGGCACAAAAATTCCTTGCTAAATATTTTCCTCCTTCTAAAACTGCTAAATTAAGAAATGATATTACTTCGTTTAGTCAATTTGACGGAGAGACAATATATGAAACTTGGGAAAGATTTAAAGAACTATTAAGAAAATTTCCTCATCATGTTTTACTCCGATTGGTTGATTATTCAAACATTTTATAATGGATTAATTGGATCTTTAAAATCAATTATTGATGCTGTCATGCTGGAGGTTCTTTAATGTCTAAATCATTTGAAGAAGCTTACACTTTAATTGAAGAAATGGCTAATAACAATTTTCAATGGCCTTCCGAAAGGATTAATCCTAAAAAGATAACAAGTATTCACGATAATGAAGCCTTTTCTATCTTAGCTTCACAAGTTGCGGCAATGTCTAAGAAATTAGATAATTTTGCAATTAATATTTCACATAATAACTCTGCTAATATTGAAGATTCTCAAACTATTGAAACTTTACAAGCTATTGCAAGTAAAAATAATCCTTATTCAAATTATTATAATCCTGGTTGGAAAAATCATCCTAATTTTAACTGGAATAATTCACAACAACAATGGGATAATAATCAATCTCATCCCACTCGAAATTGGAATAATCAAGTTAATTCAAATTATAAACCTCCTGGATTTAATAATCAACAGAAAAAGTTATCAATAGAAGAATTAATTTTACAAATTAATAATCAATTACAAAATCAAAATACTGTTATTCGTAATATTGAAAGTCAAATGGGGCAAATTGCTACTTTAATTAATAACAGACCTGTAGGAACACTTCCTAGTAATGTTGAAATTAATCCAAAGGAAACTGGAAAAGAACATGACAAGTTAAAGCTGTGGAACTTAGAAGTGGAAAGGAATTAAAAGAAAGAATACAGAATGAAATTGAAAAAGAGATTGAGGTTGAAGAGATTGAAAAACCTAAAGAAACTCTCTCTCCTAGTCAAGATTAGACTGTTATACCTGTTAATGTGAAAGTTGAAAAATCACCACCACCTTTTCCTTAAAGACTTAAACAGCATAAATTAGATCATAAATTTTCTAAGTTCTTTGAAATTTTTAAGAAACTTACTATTAACATACCTTTTGCTGAAGCTTTGGAACAAATGCCAACTTACGAAAAATTTATGAAGGATATTTTAAGCAAGAAACAAAAATTTGAAGTTTTTAAAACTGTTGCATTAAGTGAAGAATGCAGTGCAATAATTCAAAAGAAATAACCTGAAAAGCTTAAGGATCCTAGAAGTTTCACTATACCCTGTGCTCTTGGAGAAAAATTTTGCGGAAAAGCTTTATGTGATTTAGGAGCAAGTATTAATCTCATGCCACTTTCTATCTTTCGAAGATTGGATATAGGAGATATTACTCCCACCACTATAACCCTTCAGTTAGCTGATAGATCTATCACTTATCCTAAAGGAGTTATAGAGGATGTCTTTGTTAAAGTGGATAAATTTATCTTCCCTGTAGATTTCATAGTACTTGATATGGAAGAAGATAAAGAGATACATATTATTTTAGGGAGACCTTTTCTAGCTACCGGACGAGCTATGATTGACGTGCAAAAAGGATAACTAACCATGAGAGTCAATGATCAAGAAATTAAATTCAATGTTCTTAAATCAATGAAGTACCCTGACAAAGAGAAATGTTATCGAGTGGATATAATTGATAATTTAATTGAAAAACATTATCAAGAAAAATCTAAAGTCATTTCTGAAGAAAAATTTGAATTTTTAACTAATGAAGATGAAGTAGTAGAAGAAGAAGAGACTCATTTTATTAAAGATAATTGGGAAACTTTAGACATAAATCAAAATGATATACTTTTACCATCAATTAAAAAAGCCCCTGAACTGGAATTAAAAATGTTACCTTCCCATTTAAAATATGCGTTTCTTGGAAATTCGTTAACTTATAGTTAATTTCTTCTGAACTGAGTAAAGATCAAGAAAAAAACTACTAGGTGTGTTAAAGAATTATAAGAAAGCTTTTGGTTGGACTATTGCTGATATAAGAGGAATAAGCCCTTCCATTTGCTTGCATAGAATCTTAATGGAAGAAAATTTTAAACCTACTATAGAATCGCAAAGAAGATTAAATCCTATCATGAAAGAGGTTGTTAAAAAAGAAAATATTAAGTGGTTAGATGCTGGTATTATTTATCCTATTTCGGATAGTCAATGGGTAAGTCCTATTCATTGTGATCCGAAGAAAGGAGGTGTAACTGTCATTGTTAATGATAAAAATGAACTTATTCCTTCAAGACAAGTTACTGGATGGCGAATTTGTATTGACTATAAGAAATTAAATAAAGCCACTAGAAAGGATCATTTTCCTTTACCTTTCTTGGATCAAATGCTCGATAAATTAGCTGGACACTCATATTTCTGTTTTCTGGATGGATATTCTGGTTATCATCAATTACTTATTGCTCCTGAAGACCAAGAAAAGGCAACATTTACAAGTCCTTATGAAACATTTGCTTTTAGAAAAATGTCTTTTGGTTTATGTAATGCACCTGGAACTTTTCAAAGTGTATGATGTCAATATTTTGTGATTTGATTGACAAAGGAATTGAAATATTCATGGACGATTTTTCAGTCTTCGGAACTTCTTTTGAATCTTGTTTAGAAAACATAGCCAAAGTTCTGAAAAGATGTGAAGAAACAAATTTAGTTCTTAACTCGGAATAATGTCAATTCATGGTCACAGAAGGCATTGTACTTGGTCATAAAGTATCAAAATAAGGGATGGAAGTAGATCAAGCAAAAGTGAAAATTATTGCTGAATTGCAACCACCTACTACTGTTACTGATGTGAGAAGTTTTCTAGGTCATGTTGGATTTTATAGATGATATATAAAGGATTTTTCTAAAATTGCTAAACCACTTTTTCATTTATTAGAGAGAATTTATAAAGAGAAAATGAAGATGTTGCATGATAAGAAAACTTCAGGAAAGATTTTTGAGTCTGGACAAAAAGTATTACTGTTTAATTCTCGTTTAAGACTTTTTCCTAGAAAATTAAGATCTAAATGGATTGGATCCTATTTAGTTGAGAAAGTATACCATTATGGAGCTGTGGATACTAAAGATCCCAAAAAAGGAAAAATTTTTAAAGTAAATGGAGTAAGATTGAAGCCTTATTTGAGAGATATTAAAAAGCTTTATAAAGAGGCTTATGAATTGAGTCAACCTGATTAAAGATTTACTTTAAATCGGGCTGATGACGTTAAACCAAGCGCTTTGTGGGAGGCAACCCATAATTATCTTTGTTTATGAGTGTTTTTGTGTTTTAATGTAAGGTTATGCCTCGATCTTGATTACTTTTATATTACTTTAGAAAAATTTGATGCTCATAAGTCTTTGATGACTTAGGATGAAAATTATTTTGAAGTATGTAAGATTTAAAATAGGATCACTCTATTCTGAATATGAGTAAAAAGGAGATCAAGTTAACCTTCATTATGATTGTTTACAATGTGAGTTATCGAGTAACTTATCGAATTACTGGCCCAATAAGTCAATCTCTTACCAAAAAGTCAACTATGGTCAAATGGTCAACCCTTGACGCAATGACCACCCATAGACCCAATAGGTCAACTTTTGACCAGAAGTCAACTTTGGTCAAAATTGTCAATCCTTGACCCAATGACAAACTCATTGACCTAATAGGTCAACTTTTGACCAAAAATTCAATTTTTGTCAAAATAGTCAATTTTTTACCTACTGACCAATTATTGACCCAAATTTCTAATCTCTGACCAAAAAGTCATCTTTGGTTAAAATGGTCAATTACTGACCCAATGACCAACTCATTAACCCAATATGTCAACTTTTGACCAAAAAGCTAACTTTGGTCAAAAAGGTAAATTTCTGACCCAATGACCACCCTATTAACATAATGGGTCAACATTTGTCCAAAAAGTCAATTTTGGTCAAAATAGTCAATTTTTGACCTAATGACAAATTATTGACATAATAAGTCAATCTCTGTCCAAAAATTCAATCTTGGTGAAAATGGTCAGTCATTGACCGAATGACCAACCTATTGACCCAATAGGTCAACTTCTGAAAAAAAAGTATTTTTTGTCAAAATATTTAATTTTGGACCTAATGACCGCCTCATCGACATAATAGATCAATTTTTGACGAAAAAGTCAACTTTAGTCAAAATGGTAAATCCTTGACCCAATGACCAGCTCATTGACCAAATAGGTCAACTTTTAAACAAAAAGCCAGTTTTGTTCAAAATAGTCAATTTTTAAGCTAATGACCACCCATTGACCCAACATGTCCATTTTTAAAAAAATGTCAAGTTTGGTCAGAATGATTGGTTTTCGACCCAATGACCAACCCATTGACCCAATAGGTCAACTTTTGACCAAAAAGTCAACTTAGGTCAAAATGGTTAATTTTTGGCATAATGACCACCCATTGACCTAATGGGTCAACTTTTGACCAAAAATTTATCTTGGTCAAAATAATCAATTTTTGACCTAATGACCAATTATTGACCCAAAAAGTTAATCTCTGACCAAAAAGTCAACTTTGGTCAAAATGGTCAATCCTTGACCCAATGACTAAATAGGTCAAATTTTGACCAAAAAGCTAATTTTGGTAAAAAAAGTTATTTTTTGATCTAATGACCACCACATTGACCCAGAAGGTCGACTTTTGACCAAAAGTCAACTTTGGTCAAAATGTTCAATTTTTGACCCAATGACCAACCCGTTGATCTAATAGATCAACTTTTAACCAAAAAGTCAACTTTAGTTAAAATGGTCAATCGTTGACCCAATGACCAACCCATTGACCAGATAGGTCAACTTTTGACCAAAAAATCAACTTTGTTCAATATGGTCAATAGTTGACCCATTGGCCAACAAATTGACCCAATATGTCAACTTTTGACCAAAAAGTCAACTTTAGTTAAAATGGTCAATCCTTGAACTAATGACATACCTATTGACAAAATTAGGTCAACTTTTGACAAAAAAAGTCAATTTTGGTCAAAATAGTAATTTTTAACCTAATGACCACCCATTGACCCAATAGGTCAACTTTTGACGAAAAAGTCAACTTTAGTTAAAATGGTCAATTTCTAACCCAATGACCCACCTATTGACCGAATGGTCAACCTTTGACATAAAAGTTAACTTTAATTAAAATGATCAAACCTTGACCCAATGTCCAACAGATTGATCTAATAGGGAAACTTTTGACAAAGAAGTCAATTTTGGTCAAAATAGTCTTATTTTGACCTAATGACCAACTCATTGACGCAATAGGTCAACTTTTAACCAAAAAGTCAATTTTGGTCAAAGTAGGTAATTTTTGACCTAATGGCCAATTATTGACCCATTAAGTCAATCTCAGACAAAAATTCAACTTTAGTAAAAATGGACAATCATTTACCCAATGACCAACCCATTGACCAAATAGTTCAACTTTTTACAAAAAAGTAAAATTTGGTCAAAATGGTCAATCCTTGACCCAAAGACTAATTCATTGACCCAATAGGTCAACTTTTGATTAAAATTTTCAATTTATGACATATTGACCACCCCATTGACCCAATATGTCAACTTTTGACTAAAAACTCAACTTTGGTTAAAATGGTCAATTTTTTACCTAATGACCACCCTAGTGACCCAATAGGTCAACTTTTGTTCAAAAAGTCAACCTTAGTCAAAATGGTTAATCCTTGACCTAATGACCAACTCATTGACCCATAGGTCAACTTTTGACCAAAAAAGTTAATTTTTGACCTAATGGCCACCCAATTGACCTAGAAGATCAACTTTTGACCAAAAAGTTAACTTTGGTCAAAATGGTCAATTTTTTGACCTAATGACTAACTCATTGACCCAATAAGTCAAATTTTGACCAAAAAGCCAACTTTGGGCAAAATAGTAATCCTTAACCCAATAACCAACACATTGACCAAATAGGTTAACTTTTGACCAAAAAGATAAATTTAGTCAAAACAATGAATTTTTAACATAATGACCGCCCCACTGACCCAATAGATCAATTTTTGACCAAAAAGTCAACTTTGTTCAAAATGGTCAATTTCTGACCCAATGACTAACCCATTGACCCAATTGGTCAACTTTTGAACTAAAAGCCAACTTTGGTCAAAATGGTCGATCCTTGACCTAATGACCAACCTATTAACCCAATCGGTGAACTGTTAATCAAAAGCCAACTTTGGACAAAATAATCAATTTTTGACTTAATGACCATAAATAGGTCAACTTTGGTTAAAATGGTCAATTTCAGACCCAACGACCAACCCATTGACCCAATAGGTCAACTTTGGTCAAAATGATCAATCCTTGATGACCCGACCTGCAATAATGCAGTAATATTCACTTCCAAAAGATGGCCAAAAACTTTGACTCAATTTATAAATAGTGGCTAGTGTATAAAATCAATATGATGTAAATTTAGAAAATATTTTTACACACTATGGGTACTACGCAAGTATACGTATCATTTCAAGTAATATAGGGCTTTGAAACAAAGACCCCAGTATTGATCCCACAGGGAAAAATTATAGTGATAAATTTTCTAAATAAAAAATATATTTTTATCTTTTAATTTAATTATAAATTACTATTAATTTACTAGATGCAAATAAAGAAAACAATAATAAGAAAATGATTTATGAAAACTATAAAATAAACAACTTTCTTCCCTTCAATTAATCTAAGATTTTTAAGATAATTTAATATTCGTTGGAGAATTTGATTTATTGTATTATGCCAAATAGAAGCATTCCTATTCTTTACCCTTTGATCCATGTGCAAAGAACATTGGCTAATTTACAGATCAGGTCCGGATGTATTGTTAGTAGAATGGGTTAATCTAGGCTCACACTTCTAGATGTCCAAGGGTGGCTTTGGTCGGCCCTACTAGTGACCCTTTCCTAATCTATAAATCGAATTAAAAGAATTTAGTCTGTCACTCGAAAAACTTATCAATTCTACGCCCTTTAAATCTTATCTTCCTATTTATTTGCACTTCACCTTGAATAGCCCGCACATGGCCTTCGACTACCCAAGGATTCATGTGACATTTACAAGTTAAGAGTTCTTCTCCTTCAAGGTCTCAAAACTCTTCAACAGGTTTTAACAATTTAAATGGCCAATTTAAAAAGTAAAGTAAGATCAGGTATTAATGTCATCACAATGTTTTGAAAATATTTTGAATTTCAATTCTCCATCGAATCTTTATATTATCTTATCTATCTCTTCATAATTGAAGGAAGAAAGTAAACTAACTACTCAGAACACATTGAAAATAAACAACAAAACATGATAAATAAACTTTGAATCAAATATAAAAATACTTATCTCAAATATTTCTTCTACAGATCTTCTGATTCCTACTGACTCCACAGTGTAATGAACTTCAGATGCAACAACTTGAAAATAAACTCACTAAACTAAACAAAAGTGGCCCTAAATTTCTCTCTCTATTTCTCTCTCTAAGGATGAGAGATGGCACATTTTTTGAAAAAATGGACCCTTATTTATAGGCTTCAAGGGTTGCCTTGAGGCACCTCTTCAAAACATGTCCACATTCAGTGAATCTTCAAGAAGGTCGGTCTGGCGCCTAAGCGCCGGAATCTGGCGCCTAGGCGCCGGACACCGCGACCAGTTCTTCGCACCTCTTCACTTTGGCTTACACCTCTTCGCTATTAAAACCATTTTGTAGCGTCCAAATGCAATGTATCACATGTCCTATTATCAAGGAACAGCTGCCAGTCTTCTAGAATGTCCAATAACCGCTCACTCCGTCAAAATAACTGATCAAACGTTGTCAAAAACTTGAGAATTTTTGTATTTTGCTCCATTTTTGCTCCTTTTTGCTCCTTTTTCCTTTTTAGACCTTTTTACATCACCTACATCCAAAAACACAAAATATACCTTTCATTAAAGCATAATATCCTTAGAATTTAATAAGAATTAAGACATAAAGAAATAGGTATTTTTTTATAGATCAAAATCCCCCAAACTTAAATGTTACGTATCTTGAAGTAACTCTTTCTACTATATAAAATAAATAACCTCTGGAATAAAAGATAAATATTTAAGATTCCTTATAATTTTTATTTTATAAAGTCTTTAGTAAATTATTAACCCAATTTCACTAACTAGGTTTAATTTTAAGAATTTAAAGAATATTTAACTACCAAATCATAAGATTTCAAACTTTCCATCCATTTTTGAAAATAATAGAAGTCTATTATATTAAGCTTTCATAGATTATTTACAAGAAAAAGATCTTCTTGAAAAATCTTTTCTAAATAAATATTTATGTATAAAAATTAAGTAAAGTATGTAACTAGTTTTCTTCCTATAAGATAATTCAAGTGAAGCCAATTTTTGATTAGGCATTTCCTCAAGCTTCTCCTCTCTTCTCTTTTTTCTTTTCTTCTTTTTTTTATTTTTTTTATATAGAGAGGATTACTATATCTGGATAGCCTGTTAATGGTTTTGAACTTCACTATCCTTAACTTATATTTTCAAAACTTATACATTTCCACTTAATTATTATAACATAAATAAGAATTCAATAAGATTTCCAATCTTTTCTTTTTCAAGTGATAATTTTTTATTACTTAATATTTCTAAAATTCTATTATTTCTATCATGAATAGAAAAATTCATTATCTTATTCTTCTTTAAGTTAAATAATTCTATTCTTAAAATCTATCAAAGTTAGTAAAATTATGGTTAATTTTCATTAAATTGTTTATGATTTCAAAAATAAAAGTGATCTCAAATAAATTCTTCATTCCTTAAGTTATATTAAAATGTTTTTATTTTTATGAAAATATTAGCTCTTTAAGGACAAATAAAATTTAATTTTGAATGGATTTTCCCTTCCCCCCAAACTTAAGTTTTTGTATACTATGATAATTTGAAAGTATGAGAGAAAGAAAATCATAAGAATTTTTAATAAGTATGTAAAAACAATCTTAAAAAGAAAAATTAACTTCTATCATGCTTTTATGAATAATTAAGATAAAATTTTAAGCATGTATAAAAAGTAAGCACGCTAATTTTATAGTGATACTAAATTTGAAACAAAATTAAAACAGAGCAAAATTACTAATTACTAAATTGTAGACTAAAACAACATATAAGTTAATTCTAACTTCACTCTCAACACAATATACTAAGAATATTTTAACAACAGAATCTTAACACTAAAGCAATCAACATACATCAAACACAAAACTAAACAAACAAAAAAAAACTAACAGAGTAGTTCAACATAAAGATCAATAACTACTAGTCACTAGCTGTAGCCTCGTCATCATCATCATCACCAAAGGAAAATTCTACTTCCTTAGGATCAACAAATGGTGTGAATCTAGGAAAAGTAGGGAAACTAACATCATGTTCACCCTTCAGAAATCTGATTAGGGCTTCATCATACTCAGCATCATAACTACTCTTCCTCTGGGTATAATCAAATAAATGATCTAGTTTCCTATCAATAGTATCAATACTGTAGTGAGTTTGAAATAACTCATGCTGCTGCTCTAAAAACTGATCATGCATTGATTCCCAGAAATCTGATGGTGGCTCAGCAGAAGTAGAGCGTCGAGAAGTAGAAGGTCTACCTGAAGTATGTGTAGAAGTAGAAGGAGCGGTCAATCTCTTCCCTCGAAGACGATCATAGATACTAACACTCTCCTGCCCAATTGGCTTGGTAGACTTTAACTTCTCCTCAGAAATATCAACAGTGACTCCATTACTAACACATAGTGAATAGATCAGAGATGGGAATCCTAATCCAACAGAAGTGCTGGACCTCGCAGTAGAATCCACAGAATCATAAATAATACTCCCCACATCAATAGGCTTCCTCTCCTGAATGCAGTAGTTTAAGATCGCCCGATCTCTAGTCACTTCACTCAGCTGGTTGGAAGGTAACAATCTTGCAGAAATAAAATAGTGTTATGCTTTAGAAATACCATTTAATTTGGAGGATTTGAATTTTACCCTTTTTCTGTTCCTGATCTTCCAAGATCAAGTACCGTCAGTTAGATAAGCAATGATCATTTCCAAATCTCCCTCAGATGGTGATAATACAGAATAATAGCACTCAATAGTTGGTGGCAGGCCATAAAATATGTTGATTCGTTCTGGACTAAATCCTACTCTGATTCCTCTGACAAAGACTTCATAATTCGGCATCCAGAAAATTTGCATAAAATTCTCGAACAATCGGGGTAACAGCAACAACAGTAAAATAACAAAATCGATGCCAATTGTGTGCAACAATAGTGTTTTCGAACATTTCTCCAGGATGATAGAAACTTCGTTCAAAAATGAACTTTCTGGACGTTGCAAATTTGTGGAAGCGAAAATGCGCAGCCGCAGTAGAAAATTTGCTGCTATCAAAGTTATCTCGTGCCTTCCCGCGTTTAGATTCTGGAGCCATCTAAACGTGAATGAAAACAAGAACAAATTTAGGAATCAAAGATTTAAACTCTTTTTATGTTTATAAAACTTAAAATAAGTTTAGAAATCCAAATAAATCACTAAAAATCAAAATTTTTTTTTCAAAATTTATGGTTCTTAGCAAAACGTAGGGAAATCTACGATGAAAATCTAAAATAAATGGTTTAAAGTGTAGATCTGACCTTGAGATGAAGAAATAGAATGGTTTCGCGCTCAAATCCTTGATGTTTTGACCTCAAAATGGATCTAGAGGATGTATTTTCGCGAAAATGGGGAAGAAGATGAAGCTTAGGCGTCAAAAATGGCTTTTGGGGTTATTTGAGTAAATTTTCGGGTACAGGCTGAACTGGCACTTAGGCGCCGAATTTTGGCGCCTAGGCGCCAGACTCGCCTTTCACAAAAAAATATTTTTAAATTTAATTTTCCACCAAAATTCATAAATTCAACTTCCAATTACTCATATCAGAGTAGGGCTTCAGTTTCTAACTTCAACAACATTTTTCAAAAATTTATTAAAATTAAATATTAAATCCATTAATCAAACATAAGGTTTCAATCAAACTCACTAAATTCCATTTATAACCTTCAATATTGACTAAATACATTCTAGATAAGTATTATATTTGATTCAAGTTCCTAATACATACTCAAACATAACAATTTCTAAACAAAAACAACACACATTGAACATGAAAGCAAATACACAAACAAACACAATCGATTCTCTAAATCGATACAATGACTCAACAAACCATAATAACTATCTCATTACCTAAATATTCTAATCTTCACAAGAGAAATTGTGTATTCCACTTGGAAAGAACACTAACGCTCTTGGGAAATCCATAGCCGTCTTTTCTTCAATCCCCTTCTTCTTCGCATACATTTCAACTTGAGCATCTTGATAAGCCGTAAAATGATCAAATTGAAGTTTCATTTGCCATTCTAGATGTTCAACTTGATGAAACATCTCATGAAGGCGATCTCCAATGCTTTTAAACTCTGCTTCAAACTTATCCAAATGACTAGAAATTTTCTCTAAACTTACAGCGATGAAACCATTGAAGTAGGGTTGAGGATCCTTTGAAACCTTGTCCCTAGCTTCTTCTCCATGATTTAAAGGGGAAAATCGTGTGAAAAACTGAAAATTTTCGGTTTTTGCATGACCCAGTAACCGTGGCGCATTACTGAGTAAAATTGACTTTTTTGTTCAAATGTAGACCTATTGGGTCAATGGATTGGTCATTGGGTCAAGGATTGACCACTTTGACCAAAGTTAACTTTTTGGTCAAAAGTTGACCTATTGGGTCAATGCTTGGTGATTAGGTCAGAAATAGACCACTTTCACCAAATCGACTTTTTGGTCAAAAGTTGACATATTGGGTCAATGGGTTAGTCATTGGGTCAGAAATTAATCATTTTGACCAAAAATGATATTTTGGTCAAAAGTTGACCTATTAGGTGAATGGATGGTCATTAGATCAAAAATTGACTATTTCAACCAAAATTGACTTTTAGGTCAAAAGTTGACCTATTGGGTGATTAGGTTGGTCATTGGGTTAAGGATTGACCATTTTCACCAATGTTGACTTTTTGGTCAAAATTTGGCCTATTGGGTCAATGAGTTGGTTATTGGTTCAAGGAATGACCTTTTTGACCAAAGTTGACTTTTTGGTCTTTGGGTCAAAAATTAACCATTTTGACCAATGTTGACTTTTCGGTCAAAAGTTCATCTCTTTGGTCAATGAGATGGTCATTAGGTCAAATATTAACTCTCTAGACCAAAATTGACTTTTTGGTCAAAATTTCACTTATTTAGTCTATGGGTTTAGTCATTGGGTCAAGGATTGACCATTTTGACCAAAGTTATCTTTTTGGTCAAATGTTGACTTACTGGGTCAATGGGTTGGTTGTTGGATCAGAAATTGATCATTTTAATTAAAGTTGACTTTTTTGGTCAAAAGTTGACCTATTGGGTCAATGTGGTAGTTGTTAGGTCAAAAGTTGACTTTTAGGTCAAATGGTATGTTATTGTGTCGAGGATTGATCATTTTGAACAAAATTGGCATTTTGGTCAAAAGTTGACCTATTGGATCAATGGGGTGGTCATTACATCAAAAATTGACTATTTTGACCAAAATTGACTTTTTGGTCAAAAGTTGACCTATTGGGTCAATGGGTTGGTCATTTGGTCAAGGATTGACCATTCTTACCAAAGTTGACTTTTTGGTAAAAAGTTAACCTGTTGAATTAATGGGTTGCACATTGGGTCCAGGATTGACTATTTTGAACAAAGTTGACTTTTTGGTAATAGATTAACTTATTGGGCCAGTAATTGGTCATTAGGTCAAAAATTGACTATTTTGACTAAAATAAACTTTTTGGTTAAAGTAGACCTATTGGGTCAATGGATTGGTGATTGGGTCAAGGATTGACCACTTTGACCAAAGTTGACTTTTTGGTCAAAAGTTGACTTATTGGGTCAATGGTTGGTGATTAAGTCAGAATAGACCTTCTTCACCAAATTGACTTTTTGGTCAAAGTTGACATATTGGGTCAATAAGATGGTCATTATGTCAAGAATTGATTATTTTGACCAAAATTGACTTTTTGGCCAACAGTTAACCCATTGGGTCATAAAGTCAAAGATTAACCATTTTGATCATAGTTGACTTTTTGGTTAAAAGTTGACCTATTAGATCAATGGGTTGGTCATTAGATCAAGGATTGACCATTTTGACCTAAGTTGACTTATTGGTCAGAGATTGACTTATTGGGTCAATAATTGGTCATTATGTCAAAAATTGATTATTTTAGTCAAAAGATGACCTCTTGGGTCTATGGGTTGGTTATTGGATTAAGGGTTGAAATTTTTTACCAAAGTTGATTTTTTGGTCAAAAGTTGACCTATTGGGTTAACAGGTTGGTCATTAGGCCAGAAATTGACCATTTTAACCAAACTTGACTTTTTGGTCAAAAGTTGACCTATTGGGTTAATGAGGTGGTCATTATGTCAAAAATTGACAATTCGACCAAGATTAACTTTTTAGTCAAAAGATAATCTATTGGGTCAATGGGTTGGTCATTGGGTCAAGGATTAACCATTTTGACCAAAGTTGACTTATTGGTCAAAAGTTGACCTATTGGGTCATTGGGTTGGTCATTGAGTAAAAGATTGACAATTTCAACCAAATGTGACTTTTTGGTCAGAGTTTGACTTATTGTGTCAATAATTGGTCATTTGGTCAAAAATTTATTATTTTGACTAAAATTTAATATTTGGTCAAAAGTTGACCCATTGGGTCAATTGGGTGGTCATTATGTCAGAAATTGACCCTTTTGACCAAACTTGCCTTTTTAACAAAAGTGGAACTATTGGGTCAATGAGTTGGTCATTGGGTCAGAAATTGACAATTTTGACCCAGCTTGACTTTTTTGTCAAAAGTTGACCTATTGGGTCAATGGGGTGGTCTAGGTAAATAATTCACAATTTTGACCAAAATTAATTTTTTGGTGAAAAGTTGACCTATTGGGTTAATGGGTTGGTCGAATGGTCAAGGATTGACCATTTTGACCAAAGTTAAATTTTTAATTAAAGATTGACTTATTGGGTCAATAATTGGTCATTAGGTCAAAAATTAATTATTTTGACCAAAATTGAATTTTTGGTCAAAAGTTGACCCGTTGGGTCAATGGGGTGGTCATCGTGTAAAAAATTGACCATTTTAACCAAAGTTGGCTTGTTGGTCAAAAGTTGACCTATTTAGGTCAATGAGGTGGTCATTAGGTCAAAAATTGACAATTTTGACCAAAATTGACTTTTTGGTCAAAAGTTGACCTATTAGGTTTAATGGGTTTGTCACTGGGTCAAGAATTGACCAATTTGGCCAAAGTTGACTTTTTGGTTAAAAGTTAACCTATTGGGTCAAAGGGTTAGTCATTGGGTCAGAAATTGACCATTTTGACCAAAATTAACTTTTTGGTCAAAAGTTGACCTATTAAGTCAATGGATGGTCATTAGGTCAAAAATTAAATATTTTGACCAAAACTGATTTTTTTGTCAAAAGTTGACTTATTGGGTCAATGGGTTGGTCATTGGGTCAAGGTTTGACCATTTTGACCAAAGTTAACTTTTTGGTCAAAAGTTGACCTATTGGGTCAATGGGTTGGTCTTTGGGTTAAGGATTGACCTTTTTTACTAAAGTTGACGTTTTGGTCAGAGATTGACTTATTAGGTCAATAATTGGTCATTTGGTTAAAAATTGACTATTTTGTCCAAAATTTAATTTTTTGTCAATGGTTTACCCATTGGGTGAACGGGGAGGTCATTGTGTTGGAAGTTGACCATTTCGATCAAAGTTGCCTTTTTCGTCAAAAGTTGACCTACTTGGTCAATGAGTTGGTAATTTGGTCAAGGATAGACCATTTTGACGAAAGATGACTTTTTGGTCAAAAGTTGGCCTATTGCGTTAATGGGTTAGTCATTGAGTCAAAAATTTACTTTTTTTCCAAAGTTGACCTTTTTGTCAAAAGTTGACATATTGGGTCAATGGGTGGTCATTAGGTCATAAATTGACTATTTTGACCAAAATTGACTTTTTGGTTAAAAGTTGACTTATTGTGTTAATGGGTTTGTCACTGGGTCAAGGATTGACCATTTTGACCCGTTGACTTTTGGTCAGAGATTGACTTATTGGGTCAATAAATAATCATTGAATCAAAATTTGACAATTTTGACCAAAATTGCCTTTTTGCTCAATAGCTGACCTATTAGGCAAATACATTGGTCTTTGGGTCAAGGATTGATCATTTTGACCAAAGTTGACTTTTGGTCAAAAGTTGAACTATTGGGTCAATGGGTTGGTCATTGGGTGAAGGATTGACTATTTTGAGCAAAGTTGACTTTTTGGCCATAGATTGGCTTATTGGGTTAATAGTTGGTCATTAGGTCAAAAATTGACTATTTTGAGCATAATTGACTTTTTGGTCAAAAGTTAACCTATTGGGTCAAAGGGTTGGTCATTGGGTCAAGGATTGACCATTTTGACCAAAGTTGACTTTTTCGTCAAAAGTTATCTTGTTGGGTGAATGGGTTGGTCATTGCGTCAAGGATTGACCATTTTGACCAAACATAACTTTTTGGTCAAAAGTTGACCTAATGGGTTAATGGGTTGGTCAATAGGTCAATGATTGACCATTTTGACCAAAGTTGACTTTTTTGTCAGAGATTGACTTATTGGGTCAATAATTGGTCATTAGGTAAAAAATTAATTATTTTGACAAAACTTAAACTTTTAGTTTAAAGTTGACCCATTGGGTCAGTGGGTGGTCATTGTGTCAGAAATTGACCATTTATACCAAAGTTGTCTTTTTGGTCAAAAGTTGACCTATTTTGGTCAATGTGGTGGTCATTAGGTCAAAAATTGACAATTTTGACAAAAATTGACTTTTTGGTTAAAGGTTGACCTATTGGGTCAATGGGTTGGTCATTGGGTCAAAGATTGACCATTTTGTCCAAACTTCACTTTTTTGTCACAGATTTACTAATTCTGTCAATAATTGGTCTTTAGGTAAAAAATTAATTTTTTTTGGATGAAAATCGACTTTTTGGTCAAAAGTTGACAAATTAGGTCAATAGGTTGGTCATTGGGTCAAGGATTGATCATTTTGACAAAAGTTGACTTTTTGGTAAATATGTTAACTATTGGGTCAATGAGTTGGTCATTGAGTTTAATCAAAAGATGACCTATTAGGTCAATGGGCATGTCATTGGGTCAAAGATTGCTCATGTTGACAAAAGTTGACTTTTTGGTTAGAGATTGAGTTTTAGGTAAAAAATTGGTGCTAGGTCAAATTTGGAATATTTTGACCAAAATAAAATTTTTGGTCAAAAGTTGACATATTGGCTTAATGGGTGGGTCATTGGGTTAAGGATTGATCATTTTGACAAAAGTTGACTTTTTGGTCAAACGTTGATCTATTGGGTCAAAGCGTTGGTCATTTAGTCAAAAATTGACCATTTTTACCAAAGTTGACTTTTGGTAAAAAGTTGACCTATTGGGTCAATAAGGTGGGCATTAGTAAAAAATTAACTATTTTGACCAAAATTGACTTTTTGGTCAAAAATTGATCTGATTAGGTCATTGGGCGAGGATTGGCCATTTTGATTAAAGTTGATTTTTGGTAAAAAATTTAATCTATTGGAGTCAATGGGCTTATCGTTCGAGCTTTGACCATTTTTGCCAAAGTTGACTTTTTGGTCAAACGTTAACCTATTGGGTCGAGGGGTTGGACATTGGTTCATGATTGACCATTTTGACCAAAGTTGATTTTTTATCAGAGATTGACTTATTGGGTCAATAATTGGTCATTAGGTCAAAAATTAACAATTTTGACCAAAATTGAATTTTTTGTCAAAAGTTGACCCACAAGGTCAACGATTGATCGATTAGATTGAAATTAACCATTTTGTCCAAGTTGACTTTTGTCAAAAGTTGACCTATTAGATTGACGGGTTGATCGATGGGGTCATAAATTAACCATTTTGACCAAATCGACTTTTTGGTTAAAAGTTGATATAATGGGTCAATGGGTTGGTCATTGGGTCAGAAGTTGAATTTTTGGTTAAAAGTTGACATATTGCGTCAATGGGGTGGTCATTTGGTCAAAAATTGACTATATTGACCAAAATTATTATATTGGTCAAAAGTTGACCTATTGTGTCAATGGGTTGGTCACTGTGTCAAGGATGGTCTATTTTGTCCAAAGTTGACTTTTTGTTCAATGATTGGCTTATTGGATCAATAATTGGTCTTTATGTCAAAAATTGACTATATTGGTCAAAAGTTCACCTATTGGGTCAATGGGTTGGTCTTTGGGTCAAGCATTGACCATTTTGACCAAAGTTGACTTTTTGGTCAAAAGTTGACCTATTGGGTTAATGGGCTGGTCATTGGGTCAAGGTTTGACCATTTTGACCACTAAAGTTCACTTTTTTTTCAAAAGTTGACCTATTGGGTCAATGGGTTATTCGTTGACTCAATGATTGACTATTTTGACCAAAGTTGACTTTTTAGTTAGAGATTGACTTATTGGGCCAGTAATTGGTCATTAGGTAAAAAATAGATTATTTTGAACAAAATATACCTTTTTTGTCAAAAGTTGACTTATTGGGTAAATGGGTTGGTCATTGGGTTAATGATTGATCATTTTGACCAAAGTTGACTTTTTGGTCAAAGGTTAACCTATTGGGTCAATGAGTTGGTCATTGGGACAAGAATTGACCATTTTGGCCAAAGTTGATTTTTTGGTCAGAGATTGGCTTACTCGATCAATCATTATTCATTAGGTCAAAAATTGACTATTTTGAGCAAAATTGACTTTTTGGTCGAAAGTTGACTCATTGGGTCGATGAGTTTGTCGATGGGTCAAGGATTGACCATTTTAACCTGAAGTTGACTTTTTAGTAGGAAGATTCACTTATTGGGTCAATAATTGGTCATTATGTCAAAAATTAATTATTTTGACCAAAATTAAATTTTTGGTCAAAAGTTGTCCCATTGGGTCAATGAAGTGGTCATTGTGTCAGAAATTGACCATTTTAACCAAAGTTGTCTTTTAGGTAAAAAATGACATATTGGATTAATGGGTTGGTCATTGGGTCAAGGATTGATCATTTTGACCGAAGTTGACATATTGGTCAAAAGTTAACCTATTGGGTCAATGGATTGGTCATTGGGACAAGGATTGACCATTTGGACCAAAGTTGTGTTTTTTGTCTGGGATTGGCTTACTGCATCAATAATTGGTCATTAGATAAAAACTTGACTATTTTGACAAAAATTGACTTTTTGGTAAAAAGTTGACCTATTGGGACAATGAGTTGGTCATTGAGTCAAGTATTGTGCATTTTGACAAAAGTTGACTTTTTGGTTGGGTCAATAATTGATCATTATGTCAAAAATTAATTATTTTAACCAAAACTAAATTTTTGGTCAAAAGTTGACCCATTGGGCAAATGGGGTTGTCATTGTATCAGAAATTGTCCATTTTGACCAAAGTTATCTTTTTGTTAAAAGTTGACCTAAAGAGGTGGTCATTAGGTCAAAAATTGACTATTTAGACCAAAACTGAGTTTTTGCTCGCAAGTTGGCTTATTGGATCGATGAGTTGGTCATTAGGTCGAAGGATTGACCATTTTGGCTCGAGTTGACTTTTGGTCAAAAGTTGACCTATTGGGTCAATGGGTCGGTCAAGTATTGACCATTATCACTAATGTTGATATTTAGGTCAAAAGTTGACCTATTGGGTCAATAATTGGTCATTAGGTCAAAAATTATTTATTTGACCAAATTTGACTTTTTGGTCAAAAGTTGATCATTGGGTCAGTGGGTTGTCATTGGGTCAAGGATTTACCATTTTGTCCAAAGTTGACATTTTGGTCAAAGTTGGCTATTAGGTCGATGGGTTGGTCGTTAGGTCAAATGGATTGACCAAAGTAGACATTTTGGTCATAGATTGACTTATTGGATTGATACTTGGTCATTAGGTCTAAAATTGACTATTTTGACAAAAATTAACTTTTTGTTCAAAAGTTGACCTATTGGATCAATGAGTTGGTCATTGAGTCAAGAATTGACCATTTTACTAGAGTTGACTTTCTAGTCAAAAGTTGACAAATTGGATCAATGGGTTGGTTATTGGGTCACAAATTGATCATTTTGACCAGTTGACTTTTTAGTCAAAAGTTGAGCTGTTCGGTCAATAGGTGGTTATTCGTGAAAAATTTATTATTTTGACCAAAGCTGACTTTTTGGTCAAAAGTTGACCTACTTGGTCAATGCATTAGTCATTAGGTCAACGATGACCATTTTGACTAAAGTTGACTTTTAGTTCAGAGATTGACTTATTTAATCAATAATTGGTCATTCGGTGAAAAATTGACTTTTTTTTTACCCAAATTTAATTTTTGGTTAAGAGTTGACACATTGGGTCGATGGGGTGGTCATTGGGTCAGAAATTGACCATTTTGGTCAGAGTTGACTTTTTGGTCAAAAGTTGACCAATTAGGTCAATGGGTTGGTCATTGGGTCAGGGATTGACCATTATAAGCAAAAGACTATTTGGTCAAAGATTAAATTATTGGGTCAATAACTGGTCATTCGGTCAAAAAATGACTATTTTGGCCAAAATTGACTTTTTTGTTCAAAATTTTACCTATTTGGTCAGTAATGTTGGTCATTAGGTCAGAATTGACCATTTTGATCAAAGCTTGAATTTTTAATGAAGTTGACCTATTGGAGTCAATGAGTTGGTCATTGGGTCGAGGATTGACTCTTTTGACCAAAGTTAACTTTTTGAGTCGGAGATTGACTTATTGGGTCCATAATCGGGTCAATGGGTTAAAAATTCACTTATTTCACCCACACTTACTTTTTGGTCAAAAGTTGACCTATTGGGGCAATGGGCTAGTCAATGGGTTGGTCATTGGGTCAAGGAATGACCAATTTAATAAAAGTTGACTATTTGGTCAAAAGTTGAACTATTGGGTCAATGGGTTGGTCATTGGTTCAAGGATTGACCATTATAACCAAAGTTGACTTTTTGGTCATAGATTAACTTATTGTGTAAATAATAGGTCATTAGATCAATAAATGACTATTTTGACCAAAATTGACTTTTTGCTCTAAATTTGACCTATTTGGTCAATGGTTTTGAATCATTGGGTCGAGAATTGATCATTTTGACCAAAGTTAACTTTTAGCTATGAAGTTGACTCTATCAGATCAATGGGTCAGTCACTAGGTCATGGATTGACTATTTTGACCAAAGTTGACTTTTTATTGGTTCAATAATCTGTCATTAGGTCAAAAATTGACTATTTTGATCCACACTTACCTTTTGGTCAAAAGTTGACCTTTTGGGTTAATAGGTTGGTCAATGAGTGGGTCATTGGGTCAAGGAATGACCATTTTGACCAAAGTTGACTGTTTGGTCAAAATTTGAACTATTCGGTCAATTGGTTGGTCATTGGGTCAAGGATTGACCATTATGACCAAAGTTGACTTTTTGGTCAGAGATTGACTTATTGGGTAAATAACTGGTCATTAGATCAAAAAATGACTATTTTGACCAAAATTGACTTTTTGTTCAAAATTTAACCTATTTGGTCAGTGGGGTGGTCATCCGGTCAGAATTTGACCATTTTGATTAAAGTTGACTTTTTGGTCAAAAGTTAACCTATTGGGTCAATGGGTTGGTAATTGGTTAAAAAATTGACCATTTTGACCAAAGTTGACTTTTTGGTCAAAAGTTGACATATTGGGTCAATGGGTGGTCATTAAGTCAAAAATTAGCTATTTTGACCAAAATTTGCATTTCAGTCGAAAGTTAACCCTATTGGGTCAATGAGTTGGTTAATCGGTCAAGGATTGGCCATGTTGACCAAAGTTTACGTTTTAGTCAAAAGTTGATCTATTAGGTCAATGGTTGGTCATTAATTCAAAATTTGGCTATTTTGACCAAATTTGAATTTTTGGTCAAAAGTTAACCTTTTGGGTTAATAGGTGGTCATTAGGTAAAAAATTGACTATTTTGACCAAAGTTGACTTTTTGATCAAAAGTTGACCTATCCGGTCAATGGGTTAGTCATTGGGTCAAGGATAGAGCATTTTGATCAAATTTGACTTCTTGGTTAGAGATTGGCTTATTTGGTCAATAATTGGTCATTAGGTCAAAAATTGACTATTTTGAACAAAATTGAATTTTTGGTCAAGAGTTGACCCATTCGGTCATTGAGGTGGTCATTAAGTCAGAAATTGACGATTTTAACCAAAGTTGACTTTTTGGTCGAAAGTTGACCTATTGGTTCAATGGGTTGGTCATTGGGTTAAGGATTGATAATATTGACCAATGTTGATTTTCGGTCAAAGTTGACCAATTGGGTCAATGGGTTAGTCATTGGGTAAAGATCGACCATTTTGACTGAAAGTTGACTTTAAGGTCACAGATTGACTTATTCGGTCAATAATTGGTCATTAGGTTAAAAATTGACTATTTTGTCCAAAATTAATTTTTTTGTCAAAAGATGACCAATTGGGTCAATGGGTTGGTCATTGGGTCAAGGATTGACTATTCTTACCAAAGTTGATTTTTTAGTCAAAAGTGGACTAATTGGGTCAATCGGTTGGTCATTGGGTCATAGATTGACCATTTTGACCTAAGTTAACTTTTTTGTCACAGATTGACTTATTCGGTCAATTATGGTCATTAGTTAAAATTATTATTTTGACGAAAATAGACCTTCTTAATTAGTTGACTGTTGATTAAGAATAGGTTGGTTATTGCGTCAAGGATTGATCATTTTGAAAGAAGTTGACATTTTCATAAAAATTTGACCTTTTGGGTCAATGTTTTGATCATTGGGTCAAAAATTAATCATTTTAACCAAAGTTGACTTTTTGGTCAAAAGTTGACCTATTGGGTCAATGGGTTGGTCATTGGGTCAAGAATTGACCAATTTAACCAAACTTGATTTTTTGGTCAAAAGTTGATCAATTGGGTAAATGGGTTGGTTATTGGGTCAAGGATTGATCACTTTTACCGAAGTTAACTTTTTGGTCACAGATTGATTTATTCGGTAAATGAATGGTCATTATGTAAATAATTGACCATTTTGACCAAAATTAACTTTTTGGCCAAAGTTGACTGACTGGATCGATGGCTATATCATTGGTTCAAGGATTGACCATTTTGACTAAAGTTGACTTTTTTCTCAAAGTTAACCTATTGGTCAATTGTTTGGTCATTAGATTCGAAGGATTGACTATTTTCACCAAAGTTGACATTTAAAGTTGAAGTTTACCTGTGGGTCAATATTTGGTCATTGGGTTAAAGATTGACTATTTTGACCAAAATTGATTTTTTGGTCTAAAGTTAATCTATTGGGTCAGTGGAATGTCATTGGGTCAAGGATTAAACATTTTGATCAAAGTGACTTTTTGGTCAAAAGTTGACCTATTCAGTCAATGGGTTGGTCGTTGGGTCAAGGATTGACCATTTTGACCGAGTTGACTGTTTGGTCAGAGATTAACTTATTGGATCAATAATTGGTCATTAGGTCAAAAATTGACTATTTGACCAAAATTGACTTTTTGTTCAAAAGTTGACCTATTGGATCAATGAGTTTGTCATTGGGTAAAGAATTGACCATTTTGACCAAAGTTAACTTTTTGGTAAAAAATTGACCTATTAGGTCAATGGATTGGTCATTTGGTCACAAATAGACCATTTTGACCAAAGTTGACTTTTTAGTTAAAATGGACCTGTTGGGTCTATAGGTGGTCAATTGGTCAAAAATTACCTACTCTGACCAAAGTTGACTTTTTGGTCAAAAGTTGACCTATCGAGTAAATGGGTTAGACGTTGGGTCAAGGATTGACCATTTTGACAAAAGTTGACTTTTTGGTCAGAGATTGACTTATTTGGTCAATAATTGGTCATTAGGTCAAAAGTTGACAATTTTGACCAAAATTGAATTTTTAGTCAAAAGTTGACCCAGTGGGTCAATGAGGCGGTCATTGTGTCAGAAATTGATCATTTTAACCAGAGTTGACTTTTTGGTCAAAAGTTGATCTATTGGGTCAATGAGGTGGTCATTAAGTCAAAAATTAAATATTTTGATCAAAATTAACTTTTTGCTCCACAGTTGACCTATTGGGACAATGAGTTGGTCATTTGGTCAAAGATTGACAATTTTGATAAAAGTTGATTTTTTGGTCAAAAGTTGACCAATTGGGTCAATTAGTAGGTCTTTGGGTTAAGTATTGAACATTTTAACCAAAGTTGACTTTTTGGTCTCAAATTGAGATATTCGGTCAATAATTGGTCATTAGGTAAAAAAGTTACTATTTTGACCAAAATTAACTTTTTGGTCAAAAGTTGACCTATTGGATCAATATGTTAGTCATTGAGTCAAGGATTGATCATATCGATAAATGTTGACTTTTGGTAAAAATTTGACTATCGGATCATTGGGTTGGTCAATAGCGTGAACGATTGATATTTGTAAAGTTAACTTTTTTGTCAAAAGTTAACCTATTGGGTCAATGAGTATGTCATTGGGTCAAGGATTGACCATTTTCACCAAAGTTTTCATTTAGGTCAAAAGTTGACCTATTGGGCAATAATTGGTCATTAGGTCAAAAATTAACTATTTTGACCAAAATTGACTTTTTAGTCAAAAGTTGATCTATTGGGTCAGTGGGATGTCATTGGGTCAAGGATTTACTATTATGACCAAGGTTGACTTTTTGGTCAAAACATGACCTGTTGGGTCAATGGGTTGGTCGTTGGGTCATGGATTGACCATTATGACCATAGTTGGCTTTTTAGTCAGAGATTAACTTTTTGGGTCAATATATGGTTATTAGGTCAAAAATTGATTATTTTGACCAAAATTGGCTTTTTGTTCAAAATTTGACCTATTGGGTCAAGGATTGACTATTTTGACCGAAGTTAACTTTTTGGTGAAAAGTTGACATATTGGTTCAATGGGTTAGTCATTGGGTCAAGGATTCACCATTTTTATCAAAGCTGACTTTTTTGTCGCAGATCGACTTATGGGGTCGATAGCTGGTCATTAAGTCGAAAATTGACTAATTCGACCAAAGTTTACTTTTTGGTCAAAAGTCGACATATCGGGTCAATGGGTTATTGTCATTGACGGTCAACCGATATTTTGACTAAAGCTACGACTTTCGTGATGAGATCGAATACCTTTGATCAATTATTCGTCATTAGTGTTAAAATTCGACTTTTTTGACCAAAATCGATGTTTAGTGAAAATTTGACTTATTGTGTCAATGGAATGTTCATTCTGCTAGAAATCGACCATTTTAACCAGAAGTTGACTTTTTGGTCAAAAGTCGACCTGATAGGGTCCTACTGGGGCGTGTCATACGGTCGAAAATCGACAATTTTGACCAAAATCGATCTTTTAGTCAAAAAGTCGGCATATCGGGTCAATGCGCCGGTCATTTCAGGTCAAGGATCAGATCATTTCGACCCAGAAGTTGATTTTTTGGTCAAAAGTTGACCAATTGGGTCAATGGGTTGGTCATTGGGTCAAGGATTGACCATTTTGATCAAAGTTTACTTTTTTGGTCAAAGATGTCAGTATTCGTTCAATTATTGGTCATTAAGTACAAAACTGACTATTTTGACCCAAATTGAGTTTTTGGTCAAAAATTGACCTATCGGGTCAATAGGTTGGTCATTGGGTCAAGGATTGATCATTTCTGACAAAAGTTTACTTTTCGGCAAAAAATTTAACTTATTGGGTCGATTGTTTGTGGTTGGTCAGTCGACGTATCGACCATTTCGACCAATGTTGTCTGTTTGGTCAAAGGTCGACCTATCGGGGTCAATGGGATGGTTATTTGGTCAAAAGCCGACTTTTTGGTCAAAAGTCGACCCGACTAAGGTCATCGGGCGTGGTTGTTAGGTTAGAATCGAGTATTTCGACCAAAAATTTAGTTTTTTTGTCAAAATTTGACCAACTTCTGTCAGTGAGTATGTCATCGCGTCAAGATCGACCATTTCGACCAAATCGACATTTTGGTCTGAAAGTTAATCTTATCGGGTAAATGCGGATGGTCGTCGGGCCAAGGATCGATTTCCATTTTAACCAAAAAAAATCGACATTTCTTGGCCAAAATTTAATCTATCGGGTCAATGGGGTCAATGGTTAGGTCACTGCGGTCAAAATCGACCATTTTGAGCAGCTTGATCGACTTTTTGTCAAAAGCGTCGACCTAATAACGGGTGTCAATGGGACGGCCATCGAGTCGAAATCGATCATTTTAACCAAGAGTCGACTTTTCGCTTTCAAAAGACGACCTATTAGTGTCAATCGGGTCATCATTAGGTTAAAATGTGACAATTTCGACCATAATTTCTTCATTTCGAGTCAAAAGTCGATTTCCTATTATGCCGGCCAGTCGGTCATTATGTCAAAATCCGACATTTTATACCAAAATTTACTTTTTGGTCAAAAGTCGACCTATCGGGGTCAAATGGGTCGATCATCAGGTCAAGGATCGATCATTTCGACCAAAGTCGACTTTTTGGTCAAAAGTCGACCTATTATTGGGTCGATCGGGTTGGTCATTGTCGGGCTAACGATTCTCGCATTTTGACCAAATGTCGACTTTTATGTCACAGTAATGACTTATCGGGTCAACAATTAGCCATTCGAATCAAAATTAACTATTTCTGACTGAAATTGACTTTCTCGTCAAAAAGTCGACCTATCGGGTCATCGGGTCAGGGGTCGACCATGTCGGCCAGAAGTTAACTTTTCGATGAAAAATTAATCTATCGGGTCAATGGTTCGGTCACAATGGGTCAAGGCTCGACTTCTATTTCGACTAAAGTCGACTTTTCATTTCAAAAGTCGACCGACTAGGTCAATGGATCGGTCATCGGGCGAATGATCGACCATTTCGACCAGAGTTTACGTTTTGGTCGAATTGGTCATTATCAGCTCGATAACCGGTTGTCAGTGATCAAAATTTTATAACTTCACTTAAAATCAGACCTTTCAGCAGAAAAGTTAATATATCGGGTCAAAGGGTCGGTCATCGGGCCAAGGGGATTAGTTATTTCCGACCAAAGTTGACTTTTTGACTCAAAAGTGACTTATTAGGTCGATTGGTCGGTCATCGGGTCGAAAATCGACCAATTTAACCAAGGACCGAGTTTTTGGTCAAAAGTCGACTTATCGGGTCACCGGGGTGGTCGCAAGGTCATAAATTGAAAATTTTAATCAAAAGTCGGAGCCTATCGGGTCACCGGGCCTGGTCTTTAGGCCGGGCGGATCGACCATTTCGACCAAATTTTACTTTTTTTTTGCCAAAAGTTAACCTTTTGGGTCAAAGGGTCGGGTCATCGGGGTCAATGATCGACTCATTTCGACTAAAGCCGAATTTTGTGCTCGAGATGCAACTTATCGGGTCATTAATCGATCGACTAGGTCGAAAATCGACTACTTCGACCAAAATCGGCTTTTGGTTAAAGGTTAACCTATTGGGTCAATGAGACGCGTCATCGTGGCTAGGGATCGACCATTTTGACTAAAGTCGACTTTCAGGTCAAAAGTCGACCTTTTCGAGCCGAATGTGCGGTAATCGGGTCAGTAAATCGACTCACGTTGACCAAAGTTTACTTTTTGGTCAAAAGTCGACCTATTTGGTCAATTTGTTGGTCATTAGATCAAGTATCGACTATTTCGACCAAAAAGTGACTTTTTTGGTCGAAATTTGACATATCGGATCAACGTGGTCGGCTCGCCAGGATCGACGCATCGACCATTTCGACTAAAATCGACTTTTCGGTCAAAAGTCGACCTATCGGGTCAATGATCGACCATTTTAACAAAAGTCGACTTTCTTGTCAGCAGATCGAGCTTATCGGGGTCAGGCCAATTAATCATTCGGTTAAAATCGATTATTTCGACCAAAACTAGAGATTTTTGATCAAAAGTTGACCCATTGGGTCAATGGGGTGTCATTATGTCAAAAATTGACCATTTTGATCAAAGTTGCCTTTTTGTTCAAAAGTTGACCTGTTGGGTCAATGGGTTAGTCATTGGGTCAGAAATTGATCATTTTGACTAAACATGACTTTTTGATTAAAAGTTGACATATTAGGTTGGTCATTGGGTCCAGGATTGACCATTTTGACCAAAGTTGACTTTTTGGCCAAAAGTTGACCTATTGGGTTAATGAGTTGGTCATTGGGTCAAGGATTGATCATTTTGACCAAAGTTTACTTTTTGTTAAGAGATTGACTTATTTGGTCAAAGTGGTCATAGTTGAGAATCTTGATCTATTTTGACCAAAATTGAATTTTTTGTCAAAAGTTGACCAATTGGGTCAATGAGGTGGTCATTGTGTTAGAAATTGACCATTTTAACAAGAGTTGACTTTTTCGTCAAAAGTTGACTTGTAGGGTCAATGGGGTGGTCATTAGGTCCAAAATTGACTATTTTGACCAAAATTGACTTTTTGGTCAAACGTTGACCTATTGGGTCAAAGGGTTTGTCATTGGGTCAAGGATAGCAATTCTTGCAAAATTGATTTTTTGGTCAAAATTTGACTAATTGGGTTAATGTGTTGGTCATTGGGTCATGGAATGACCATTTTGACCAAAGTTGACTTTTTGTCACAGATTGACTTATTCGATCAATTATTGGTCATTAGTTAAAAATTGACTATTTTGACCAAAACTGACATTTTGGTCAAAAGTTGACCTATTGGGTCAATTGGTTGGTGATTGGGTCAAGGATTGATCATTTTGAGAAAAGTTAACATTTTCGTAAAAATTTGACCTATTGGGTCAATGTTTTGATCATTGGGTCAAAAATTAATCATTTTAACCAAAGTTGACTTTTTGGTCAAAAGTTGACCTATTGGGTCAATGGGTTGGTCATTGGGTCAAGAATTGACCATTTTAACCAAAGTTGATTTTTTGGTCAAAAGTTGATCAATTGGGTCAACGGGTTATTTATTGGGTCAAGGATTGACCTTTTTGACCAAAGTTAAATTTTTGGTCACAGATTGATTGATTCGGTTCATAAATGTTCACTAGGTATATAATTGACCATTTTGAGCAAAAATTACTTTTGGCTTGGACGACCAATTGGTGGTCAATGGGCCATATCATCGTTTTGAAGGGTTGACCATTTTGACTAAAGTTGACTTTTTTCTCAAAAGTTAACCTATTGGGTCAATTGTTTGGTCATTGGGTCAAGGATTGACCAAGTTCACCAAAGTTGACATTTAAGTCAGACGTAGACCTATTGGGTCAATATTTGGTCATTAGGTTAAAGATTGACTATTTTAACCAAAATTGACTTTTTGGTCTAAAGTTGATTTTTTGGGTCAGTGGGATGTCATTGGGTCAAGGATTAACCATTTTGATCAAAGTTGACTTTTTGGTCAAAAGTTGACCTATTCCGTCAATGGGTTGGTCGTTGGGTCAAGGATTGTCCATTTTAACCAAAGTCCACTTTTTGGTCAGAGATTAACTTATTGGGTCAATATTTGGTCATTAGGTCAAAAATTGACTATTTTGACCAAAATTAACTTTTTGTCGAAAAGTTGACCTATTAGATCAATGGAATTAGTCATTAGGTAAAAATTGACTATTTTGACCAAAGTTTGACTTTTTGGTCAAAAGTTGACCTATTAGGTTAATGGGTTGATCAATTGGTCACAAATTAACCATTTTGACCAAAGTTGATCTTTTTAGTTAAAATTCGACTATTAGATCAATGGGTGGTCATTAGGTCAAAAATGTTACTTTGACCAAAGTTGACATTTTGGTCAAAAGTTGACCTATCGAGTCAATGGGTTAGTCATTGGGTCAAGGATTGATCATTTTGACCAAAGTTGACTTTTTAGTCAGAGATTGACTTATTTGGTTAATAATTGGTCATTAGGTCAAAAATTGACTATTTTGACCAAAATTGAATTTTTAGTCAGAAGTTGACCCCATTAGATCATGATGGGGTGGTCATTGTGTTAGTAAATTGACCATTTTAACCAGAGTTGACTTTTGGTCAAAAGTTGATCTATTGGGATCAATGGCGTTGGTCATTTTAGTCAAAAATTGACCATTTTGACCAAAGTTGACTTTTTGGTCAAAATTGACCTATCTTGATCAATGGGTCGGTCATATTGAGTCAAGGATTGACAATTTTGACCAAAGTTGACTATTTGGGTCAAAATGTTGACTAATTGAGGTCGATCAGGTATTGTCATTGGGTCAAGGATTGAATCATTTTGACCAAAGTTAGGCTTTTTGGTCGTCAAGATTGACTTATTGGGTCAATAATTTATTCATTAAAGTTGAAAAAGTTACTTATTTTGCCCAAAATTAACTTTTTGGTGAGAAGTTGACCCTATGGGATCAATATGGTTGGTCATTGGGTCAAGGATTGAACATTTTGACAAATGTTGACTTTTGGTAAAAATTTGACCTATTGAGTCAATGAGTTGGTCATTGGGTCAGAAATTGACCATTTTGGCCAAAGTTGACTTTTTGGTCAAAACATAACCTATTTCGTCAATGGATATGTCATTGGGTCAAGGATTGACCATTTTCACCAAAGTTGTCATCTAGATCAAAAGTTGACCCATTGGGTCAATAATTGCTCATTGTAGTCAAAAATTGACTATTTTCACCAAAATTAACTTTTCGGTCAAAAGTCGATCTATCGGGTCAAGTGGATGTCATTGGAGTCAAGGATTTGCTATTTTTACTAAGGTTGAATTTTTGTCAAAAGTTGCCTCTATCGGGTCAATGGGTTGGTCAGTTGGTCACGGACACTGACTACGACCACGACTGGCTTTTTGGTCAAAGATCGACTTATTGGGTCAATAATTGGTCATTAGGTAAAAAATTAACTATTTTGACCAAAATTGACTTTTTGTTCAAAAGTTGACCATTGGGTCATGGATTGACCATTTTGACATTAGTAATTTTTTTGTGGAAAGTTGACCTATTCGTTCAATGGGTTGGTCATTGCGTTCAATGATTCACCATTTTTATCAAGGTTGACTTTTTGGTCAGAGATTGACTTATTGGGTCAATAATTGGTCATTACGTCAAAAATTAACCACTTGACCAAAGTCGACTTTTTGGTCAAAAGTCGACATATCTGGGTCAATGGGCTAGTTATCGGGTCAACGATCGACCATTTTGACCAAAGTCGACTTTTTGTCGAGATCGACTTATTTGATCAATTATTTGTCATTAGGTCAAAAGTTGACTTTTTTTGACCAAAATTGAATCTTTGGTTAAAATTTAACTTATTGTGTCAATGGGGTGGTCATTCTGTTAGAAATTGACCATTTTAACCAGAGTTAACTTTTAGGTCAAAAGTTGACCTAAAAGGTCCGTAGACTGGTCAATATGTCAAAAATTGACAATTTTGACCAAAATTGACTTTTTTGTCAAAAGTTGACATATTGGGTCAATGCGTTGGTCATTGGGTCAAGGACTGACCATTTTCACTCAAAGTTGATTTTTTGGTCGAAGAAGTTGATAATCGAGTCAATGGGCCGTCATTGGGTCAAGGATCGACCATTTTGATCAAAATTTACTTTTTGGTCACAAATTGACTTATCGCTCAATTATTGGTCATTAATTAAAAAATTAACTATTTTGACCTAAATTGAGTTTTTGGTCAAAAGTTGACCTATCGGGTAAATAGGTTGGTCATTGGGTCAAGGATTGATCATTCTTACAAAAGTTTACTTTTTGGTAAAAATTTGACTTATTGGGTCAATGGTTTGTCATTGGGTCAAGGATTAACCATTTTGACCAAAGTTGTCTTTTTGGTCAAAGGTCTATTGGGTAAATGGGTTGGTTATTCGGTCAAAAAGTGACATTTTAACAAAAGTTGACTTTTTGGTCAAAAGTTGACCTATTGGGTCATTGGGGTGGTTGTTAGGTTAAAAATTGACTGTTTTGACCAAAATTAACTTTTTTTTTCAAAATTTGACCACTTTGGTCAATGGGTATGTCATTGTGTCAAGATTGACCATTTTGACCAAAATTCACATTTTGGTCAAAAGTTAATCTATTGGGTCAATGGGCTGGTCATTGGGTCAAGGATTAACCGTTTTGACCAAAATTGATCTTTTGGTCAAAAGTTAATCTATTAGGTCAATGGTCAATGAGTTGGTTGTTGGGTCAAAAATTGATTATTTTGACCAAAATTGACTTTTTCGTCAAAAGTTGACCTATTGGGTCAATGGGTCGGTCATTGGGTCAGAAATTGACCATTTAGACCAAAGTTGACTTTTTGGTGTCAAAAGTTGACCTATTATGTCAACTAGTTGGTCATTATGTCAAAACTTGACATTTTAAAACAAAATTTACTTTTTGGTCAAAAGTTGACCTATTGGATCAATGGGTTGATCATTAGGTCAAGGATTGATCATTTTGACCAAAGTTGACTTTTTGGTCAAAAGTTGACCTATTGAGTCGGTGGGTTGGTCGTTGAGCCGACGATTGACCATTTTGACCAAATGTTGACTTTTATGTCACATAATGACTTATTGGATCAATAAATAGCCATTTGGTAAAAAATTAACTATTTTGACCGAAATTAACTTGCTAGTCAAAAGTTGACCTATTGGGTCATTGGGTCAAGGACTTACCATGTTGACCGAAGTTAACTTTTTGGTGCAAAATTAATCTATTGGGTCAATGGTTTGGTCATTGGGTCAAGGATTGACCATTTTGACAAAAGTTGACTTTTGGCTCAAAGTTGACCTATTGGGTCAATGGGTTGGTCATTAGGAGAATGATTGAACATTTTGACCAAAGTTTACGTTTTGGTCAAAGATTGGCTTATTGGGTCAATAATTAGTTGTTAGGTCAAAAATTGACAATTTTAACCAAAATTGACCTTTCAGTAGAAAGTTAATATATTAGGTCAAATGGTGGGTTGGTCATTTGGTCAAGGATTGGTTATTTTGACCAAAGTGAACTTTTTGACCAATAGTGATTTATTAGGTCAATGGGTTGGTCATTGGGTCAAAAATTGACCAATTTAACCAAAGTTGAGTTTTTGGTCAAAAGTTGACCTATTGGGTCAATGGGGTGGTCATTAGGTCATAAATTGAAAATTTTAATCAAAAGTTGACCTATTAGGTCCACTGGGTTGGTCTTTATGTCAAGGATTGACCATTTTGACGAAATTTTACTTTTTGGTCAAAAGTTGACCTATTGGGTCAAAGGGATGGTCATTGAGTCAATGATTGACCATTTTGACTAAAGTTGAATTTTTTGTCCGAGATGTACTTATGGGTCAATAATTGGTCATTAGGTCAAAAATTAACTACTTTAATCAAAATTGACTTTTTGGTTAAAAGTTGACCTATTGGGTCAATGAGTTGGTCATTTGGTTAAGGATTGACCATCTTGACCAAAGTCGACTTTTTGGTCAAAAGTTGACCTTTTGGGTCAATAGGTGGTGATTGGGTCAGAAATTGACAATTTTGACCAAAGTTGACTTTTTGGTCAAAAGTTGACCTATTTGGTCAATTTGTTGGTCATTAGATCAAAAATTGACTATTTTGACCAAAAGTGACTTTTTAGTCAAAATTTAACATATTGGGTCAATAGGTTGGCCGTTGGGTCAAGGTTTGACCATTCTGATTAAAGTTGACTTTTTGGTCAAAAGTTGACCTATTGGGTCAATGATTGACCATTTTAACCAAAGTCGACTTTTTGTCGTGAGATCGACTTATTGTGGTAAATAATTAATCATTCGGTTAAAATCGATTATTTTGAGCAAAACTATATTTTTATTCAAAAGTCGGTCTATCGATCAATGGGCGTGATCATGTGTTAGAAATTCACCATTTTGACAAAAGTCGACTTTTGTTAAAAAGTCGACTTATTGTGTCAATGGGCTGTCATTGGGTCAGAAATTTACCATTTCGACTAAACATGAATTTTTGATCAAAAGTCGACCTATTGGGTCGGTCATCGGGTCCAAAGATCGACCATTTTCACCAAAGTCGACATTTTGGTCAAAATTAACTTATCGAATACAATGAGTCAATCAATGGGTCAAGGGTTGATCATTTTGACCAAAGTTTACTTTTTGTTAAGAGATTGACTTATTGGGTCAATAATTGGTCATTAGGTCAAAAATTAACTATTTTGACAAAAACTGAATTTTTTGTCAAAAGTTGACCCATTGGGTCAATGGGGTGGTCATTGTGTTAAAAATTGACCATTTTAACAAGTCTTTCTTTTTTTGGTCAAAAGTTTACTTATAGGGTCAATGGGGTGGTCATTAGGTAAAAAATTGACTATTTTGACAAAAATTAACTTTTTGGTCAAACGTTGACCTATTGGGTCAATGGTTTTGTCATTGGGTTAAGGATTGACCATTCTTACCAAAGTTGATTTTTTGGATAAAAGTTTACCAATTGGGTCAATGGGTTTGTCATTGGGTCAAAGATTGACCATTTTGACCAAAGTTGACTTTTTGGTCACAGATTGACTTATTCGGTCAATTATTGGTCATTAGTTAGAAAAATTAACTATTTTGACCAAAATTGACTTTTTGGTCAAAAGTTGACCTATTGGGGTCAATAAGTTCAGTCATCGGGTTAAAGATCGATCATTTTGACAAAGTCGACATTTTGGTAAAAGTTTGACCTATTAGGTCAATGTTTTGATCATTTGGTCAAAAAATTAACCATTTTAACTCAAGTTGACATTTTGGTCAAAAGTTGACTATTAGGTCGATGGGTTGGTAATTTGTTCAAGAATTGACCATTCATACCAAAGTTGACTTTTTTGGTCAAAAGTTAATTAATTGAGGTCAATGGGTTGAGTTATTAGGTCGAGGATTGATTCATTTTACTAAAGTTAACTTTTGTCGTCATGATTGATTTATTCGGTTAATAAATGTTCATTAGGTAAATAATTAACCATTTTGACCAAAATTGACTTTTTGGCCAAAAGTTGACCTAATTGGGTTAATGGCTATATCATTGGTTCAAGGATTGACCATTTTGACTAAACTTGACTTTTTTCTCAAAAGTTAGCTTATTGGGTCAATTGTTTGGTCATTGGCTCAAGGATTGACCATTTTCACCAAAGTTGACATTTAAGTCAGAAGTTGACCTATTGGGTCAATATTTGGTCATTAGGTTAAGGATTGACTATTTTGACCAAAATTGACTTTTTGGTCTAAAATTAATCTATTAGGTCAGTGGAATGTCATTGGGTCAAGGATTAACCATTTTGATCAAAGTTGACTTTTTGGTTAAAAGTTGACCTATTCAGTCAATGGGTTGGTCGTTGGGTCAATGATTGACTATTTTGACTAAAGTTGACTTTTTGGTCAAAAGTTGATCTATTGGGTCAGTGGGATGTCATTGGGTCAAGGATTAACCATTATGATCAAAGTTGACTTTCTGGTCAAAAGTTGACCTATTATGTTAATGGGTTGGTCCTTGGGTCAAGGATTGACCATTTTGGCCAAAGTTGACTTTTTGGTCAGAGATTGACTTATTGGGTCAATAATTGGTCATTAGGTCAAAAATTGACTATTTTGACCAAAATTGACTATTTTGACCAAAATTGACTTTTTGTTCAAAAGTTGACCTATCGGATCAATGAGTTTGTCTTTGGGTAAAGAATTGACCATTTTGACCAAAGTTAATTTTTTGGTAAAAAGTTGACCTATTAGGTTAATGGGTTAGTCATTTGGTCACAAATGGACCATTTTGACCAAATTTGACTTTTTAGTTAAAATTTGACCTATTGGGTCAATACGTTAGTCATTATGTCAAAAATTGTCTACTTTGGCCAGAAGTTGACTTTTGTCAAAGTTGACCTATCGAGTCAATGGGTTAGTCATTGGGTCGAAGGATTGACCACTTTGACAAACGTTGACTTTTGGTCAGAGATTGACTTATTTGGTAAATAATTGGTCATTAGGTCAAAAATTGACAATTTTAACCAAAATTGTATTTTTAGTCAAAAGTTGACCCATTGGAGTCAATGAGGTGGTCTTTGTGTTAGAAATTAACTATTTTAACTAAAGTTGACTTTTTGGTCAAAACTTGATCTATTGGTTCAATGGGGGTGGTGATTAAGTCAAAAATTGACTATTTTGACCAAAATTGACTTTTTGGTCCACAATTGACCTATTAGGACAATGGGTTGGTCATTTGGTCAAAGATTGACAATTTTAACCAAAGTTGATTTTTGGGTCAAAAGTTGACCAATTGGATCAATCTGTTGGTAATTGGGTTAAGGATTGAACATTTTGACCAAAGTTAACTTTTTGGTCTCAAATTGACTTATTCAGTCAATAATTGGTCATTAGGTAAAAAAAGTTACTATTTTAACCAAAATTAACTATTTGGTCAAAAGTTGACCTATTGGATCAATATGTTAGTCATTGAGTCAATGATTGATCATTTTGACAAATGTTATGTTTTGGTAAAAAATTTGACCTATTGGGTCAATGGGTAGGTCATTGGGTCAGAAATTGACCATTTTGGCCAAAGTTAACTTTTTGGTCAAAAGTTAACCTGTCAATCGGTATGTCATTGGGTGAAGGATTGACCATTTTCACAAAAGTTATCATTTAGGTCAAAAGTTGACCATTAGGTCAATAATTGGTCATTAGGTCAAAAATTGACTATTTCGACCAAAATTGACTTTTTGGTCAAAAGTTGATTTATTGGGTCAGTGGGATGTCATTGGGTCAAGGATTTGCTATTTTGACCAAAGTTGACTTTTTGGTCAAAAGTTGCTCATTAGGTCTGATGGGTTGGTCGTTAGGTCGAGGATTGACCATTATGACCATGATTGGCTTTTTTGGTGGAAGATTGACTTATTGGGTCGATAATTGGTCATTAGGGTCAAAATTGACTATTTTGACCAAAATTGACTTTTTGTTCAAAAGTTAACTTATTGGGTCAAGGATTGATCATTTTGACCGCAGTTAACTTTTTGGTGAAAAGTTGACCTATTGGTTTAAAGGGTTGGTCATTAGGTCAAGGATTCACCATTTTTATCAAGGTTGACTTTTTGGTCGGAGATTGACTTATTAGGTCGATAATTGGTCGATAGGTTAAAAATTTACTATTTTTATCAAAGTTGACTTTTTGGTTAAAAGTTGACATGTTAGATCGATGGGTCGACCATTGGGTCAACGATTGACCATTTTGACCAAAGCTGACTTTTTGTTAGAGATTGACTTATTTGATCAATTATTTGTCATTAGGTCAAAAGTTGACTTTTTTTACAAACATTGTATCTTTGGTGAAAATTTGACTTATTGTATCAATGGGGTGGTCATTCGATGGAAATTGACCTTTTAACCGGAGTTGACTTTGGGTCGAAAGTTGACTGTAGGGTCACATGGGGTGGTCGATAGGTCAGGATTGACAATTTTAACCAAATTTGATATTTGGGTCGATAGTTGACATTTTGGGTCGATGCGTTGGTCATTGGGTTAAGGATTGACCATTTTGACCAGCTTTGATTTTTTGGGTCAAAAGATGTCGAATTGGGTCAATTGGTTGGTCATTGGGTCGACGATTGACCATTTTGATCAAAGTTTACTTTTTGGTCGCATATTGACTATTCGGTCGATTTTTGTCATTAAGTAAAAAATTGACAATTTTAACCAAAATTAAGTTTTTTGATCAAAAGTTGATTCTATCGGGTCGATATGTTGGTCATTGGGTCCAAGGATTGATCATTTTGATAAAATTTTACTTTTTGGTAAAAATTTGACTTATTGGGTCAATGGTTTGTCATTGGGTCAAGGATTGACCATTTTGACCAAAGTTGTCTTTTTGGTCAAAGGTTGACCTACTGGGTCAATGCGTTGGTTATTCGGTCATAAACTGACATTTTAACAAAAGTTGACTTTTTGGTCAAAAGTTGACCTATTGGGTCATTGGGGTGGTTCTTGAAGTTAAAAATTCGACTATTTTAACGAAAATCTACTTTTTGTCAAAATTTGACCAGTTAGGTCAATGGGTATGTCATTGTGCAAGATTGACCCATTTTGACCAAAATTGACTATTTTCAACAGTCGATCGATATGTCAATGGGTTGGTCATTGGGTCGAAGGATTGACCATTTGACCCAACAATGACATTTTAGGTCGAAAAGTTAATCTATTGGGTCAATGGTCAATCAGTTGGTCATAGGGTCAAAATATGACTATTTTGATAAAAATTGACTGTTTCGTCAGAAGTTGACCTGTTGGGTTAATGGGTTGGTCATTGGGTCAGAAATTGACCATTTTGACCAAAGTTGACTTTTTGGTCAAAAGTTGACCTATTTGGTCAATTTGTTGGTCATTAGATCAAAAATTGACTATTTTGACCAAAGTGACTTTTAGTCAAAATTTAACATATTGGGTCAATAGGTTGGCCGTTGGGTCAAGGTTTGACCATTCTGATTAAAGTTGACTTTTTGGTCAAAAGTTGACCTATTGGGTCAATGATTGACCATTTTAACCAAAGTTGACTTTTTTGTCAGAGATTGACTTATTAGGTAAATAATTAATCATTCGGTTAAAATTGATTATTTTGAGCAAAACTATATTTTTATTCAAAAGTTGGCCCATTGGATCAATGGGGTGGTCATTGTGTTAGAAATTCACCATTTTGACAAAAGTTGACTTTTTGTTAAAAAGTTGACCTATTGTGTCAATGGGTTGGTCATTGGGTCAGAAATTTACCATTTTGACTAAACATGAATTTTTGATCAAAAGTTGACCTATTGGGTTGGTCATTGGGTCCAGGATTGACCATTTTGACCAAAGTTGACATTTTGGTCAAAAATTAACTTATTGGGTCAATGAGTTGGTCAATGGGTCAAGGGTTGATCATTTTGACCAAAGTTTACTTTTTGTTAAGAGATTGACTTATTGGGTCAATAATTGGTCATTAGGTCAAAAATTAACTATTTTGACAAAAACCAGAATTTTTGTCGAAAAGTTGACCTATTAGCGATGGGGTGGTCATTGTGTTAAAAATTGACCATTTTAACAAGTCTTTCTTTTTTTGGTCAAAAGTTTACTTATAGGGTCAATGGGGTGGTCATTAGGTAAAAAATTGACTATTTTGACAAAAATTAACTTTTTGGTCAAACGTTGACCTATTGGGTCAATGGTTTTGTCATTGGGTTAAGGATTGACCATTCTTACCAAAGTTGATTTTTTGGATAAAAGTTTACCAATTGGGTCAATGGGTTTGTCATTGGGTCAAAGATTATGCATTTTGACGAAGTTGACTTTTTTGGTCACAGATTGACTTATTCGGTCAATTATTGGTCATTAGTTAGAAAAATTAACTATTTTGACCAAAATTGACTTTTTGGTCAAAAGTTGACCTATTGGGGTCAATAAGTTCGTCATTGGGTTAAGGATTGATCATTTTGACAAAGTTGACATTTTGGTAAAAGTTTGACCTATTAGGTCAATGTTTTGATCATTTGGTCAAAAATTAACCATTTTAACCAAGTTGACATTTTGGTCAAAAGTTGACCTATTGGGTCAATGGGTTGGTCATTGGTTCAAGAATTGACCATTCTAACCAAAGTTGATTTTTTGGTCAAAAGTTAATTAATTGGGTCAATGGGTTGGTTATTGGGTCAAGGATTGACCATTTTGACCAAAGTTAACTTTTTGGTCACAGATTGATTTATTCGGTTAATAAATGTTCATTAGGTAAATAATTAACCATTTTGACCAAAATTGACTTTTTGGCCAAAAGTTGACCTAATTGGGTTAATGGCTATATCATTGGTTCAAGGATTGACCATTTTGACTAAACTTGACTTTTTTCTCAAAAGTTAGCTTATTGGGTCAATTGTTTGGTCATTGGCTCAAGGATTGACCATTTTCACCAAAGTTGACATTTAAGTCAGAAGTTGACCTATTGGGTCAATATTTGGTCATTAGGTTAAGGATTGACTATTTTGACCAAAATTGACTTTTTGGTCTAAAATTAATCTATTAGGTCAGTGGAATGTCATTGGGTCAAGGATTAACCATTTTGATCAAAGTTGACTTTTTGGTTAAAAGTTGACTATTCGATCTCGATGGGTTGGTCGTTAGAGTCAATGATTGACTATTTTGACTAAAGTTGACTTTTTGGTCAAAAGTTGATCTATTGGGTCAGTGGGATGTCATTGGGTCAAGGATTAACCATTATGATCAAAGTTGACTTTCTGGTCAAAAGTTGACCTATTATGTTAATGGGTTGGTCCTTGGGTCAAGGATTGACCATTTTTAGCCAAAGTTGACTTTTTGGTCAGAGATTGACTTATTGGGTCAATAATTGGTCATTAGGTCAAAAATTGACTATTTTGACCAAAATTGACTATTTTGACCAAAATTGACTTTTTGTTCAAAAGTTGACCTATCGGATCAATGAGTTTGTCTTTGGGTAAAGAATTGACCATTTTGACCAAAGTTAATTTTTTGGTAAAAAGTTGACCTATTAGGTTAATGGGTTGGTCATTTGGTCACAAATGGACCATTTTGACCAAATTTGACTTTTTAGTTAAAATTTGACCTATTGGGTCAATACGTGGTCATTATGTCAAAAATTGTCTACTTTGGCCAAAGTTGACTTTTTGGTCAAAAGTTGACCTATCGAGTCAATGGGTTAGTCATTGGGTCAAGGATTGACCACTTTGACAAACGTTGACTTTTTGGTCAGAGATTGACTTATTTGGTAAATAATTGGTCATTAGGTCAAAAATTGACAATTTTAACCAAAATTGTATTTTTAGTCAAAAGTTGACCCATTGGGTCAATGAGGTGGTCTTTGTGTTAGAAATTAACTATTTTAACTAAAGTTGACTTTTTGGTCAAAACTTGATCTATTGGTTCAATGGGGGTGGTGATTAAGTCAAAAATTGACTATTTTGACCAAAATTGACTTTTTGGTCCACAATTGACCTATTAGGACAATGGGTTGGTCATTTGGTCAAGGATTGACAATTTTAACCAAAGTTGATTTTTGGGTCAAAAGTTGACCAATTGGATCAATCTGTTGGTAATTGGGTTAAGGATTGAACATTTTGACCAAAGTTAACTTTTTGGTCTCAAATTGACTTATTCAGTCAATAATTGGTCATTAGGTAAAAAGTTGACTATTTTGACCAAAATTAACTTTTTGGTCAAAAGTTGACCAATTGGGTGAATATGTTTGTCATTGAGTCAATGATTGATCATTTTGACAAATGTTATGTTTTGGTAAAAAATTTGACCTATTAGGTCAATGGGTAGGTCATCAGATCAGTAAATTGACCATTTTGGCCAAAGTTAACTTTTTGGTCAAAAGTTAACCTGTCAATCCGGTATGTCATTGGGTCAAGGATTGACCATTTTCACCAAAGTTAACATTTAGGTCAAAAGTTGACTTATTGGGTCAATAATTGGTCATTAGGTCAAAAATTGACTATTTTGACCAAAATTGACTTTTTGGTCAAAAGTTGATCTATTGGGTCAGTGGGATGTCATTGGGTCAAGGATTTGCTATTTTGACCAAGGTTGACTTTTTGGTCAAAAGTTGCCCATTGGGTCAATGGGTTGGTCGTTGGGTCAAGGATTGACCATTATGACCACAGTTGGCTTTTTGGTCAGAGATTGACTTATTGGGTCAATAATTGGTCATTAGGTCAAAAATTGACTATTTTGACCAAAATTGACTTTTTGTTCAAAAGTTAACTTATTGGGTCAAGGATTGATCATTTTGACCGCAGTTAACTTTTTGGTGAAAAGTTGACCTATTGGTTTAAAGGGTTGGTCATTAGGTCAAGGATTCACCATTTTTATCAAGGTTGACTTTTTGGTCAGAGATTGACTTATTAGGTCAATAATTGGTCAATAGGTTAAAAATTTACTATTTTTATCAAAGTTGACTTTTTGGTTAAAAGTTGACATATTGGGTCAATGGGTCAGCCATTGGGTCAACGATTGACCATTTTGACCAAAGCTGACTTTTTGTTAGAGATTGACTTATTTGATCAATTATTTGTCATTAGGTCAAAAGTTGACTTTTTTTACAAACATTGTATCTTTGGTGAAAATTTGACTTATTGTATCAATGGGGTGGTCATTCTGATAGAAATTGACCTTTTAACCAGAGTTGACTTTTGGGTCAAAAGTTGACCTGTAGGGTCCATGGGGTGGTCAATAGGTCAAAAATTGACAATTTTAACCAAATTTGATATTTGGGTCAATAGTTGACATTTTGGGTCAATGCGTTGGTCATTGGGTTAAGGATTGACCATTTTGACCAACTTTGATTTTTTGGGTCAAAAGATGACGAATTGGGTCAATTGGTTGGTCATTGGGTCAACGATTGACCATTTTGATCAAAGTTTACTTTTTGGTCACATATTGACTTATTCGGTCAATTTTTTGTCATTAAGTAAAAAATTGACAATTTTAACCAAAATTAAGTTTTTGATCAAAAGTTGACCTATCGGGTCAGTATGTTGGTCATTGGGTCAAGGATTGATCATTTTGATAAAATTTTACTTTTTGGTAAAAATTTGACTTATTGGGTCAATGGTTTGTCATTGGGTCAAGGATTGACCATTTTGACCAAAGTTGTCTTTTTGGTCAAAGGTTGACCTACTGGGTCAATGCGTTGGTTATTCGGTCATAAACTGACATTTTAACAAAAGTTGACTTTTTGGTCAAAAGTTGACCTATTGGGTCATTGGGGTGGTTGCTAGGTTAAAAATTGACTATTTTAACGAAAATTTACTTTTTTGTCAAAATTTGACCAGTTAGGTCAATGGGTATGTCATTGTGTCAAGATTGACCATTTTGACCAAAATTGACATTTTGGTCAAAAGCTGATCTATTGGGTCAATGGGTTGGTCATTGGGTCAAGGATTGACCATTTTGACCAACAATGACATTTTGGTCAAAAGTTAATCTATTGGGTCAATGGTCAATCAGTTGGTCATAGGGTCAAAATATGACTATTTTGATAAAAATTGACTGTTTCGTCAGAAGTTGACCTGTTGGGTTAATGGGTTGGTCATTGGGTCAGAAATTGACCATTTTGACCAAAGTTGACTTTTTAGTCAAAAGTTGACCTATTAGGTCAATTGGGTTGCCATTAGGTTAAAAATTGCCAAATTTGACCAAAATTAACATTTTGGTCAAAAGTTGACCTTTTATGTCAATTAATTGGTCATTAATTCAAAACTTGACAATTTATACCAAAATTTACTTTTTGGTCAAATATTGACCTATTAGGTCAATGGGTTGATCATTAGGTCAAGGATTGATCGTTTTTTCCAAAGTTGACTTTTTGGTCAAAAGTTGACCTATTGGGTATGTGGGTTGGTCATTGGGCCAACGATTGACAATTTTGACCAAATGTTGACTTTTATGTCACAGAATGAATTATTGGGTCAACAATTGGTCATTTGGTCAAAAATTAACTATTTTGACCAAAACCGACTTTTCTGGTCAAAAGTTGACCTATTGGGTCATTGGGTCAAGGACTGACCATGTTGACTGAAGTTAACTTTTTGGTAAAAAATTAATCTATTGGGTCAAGGATTGACCATTTTGACTAAAGTTGAATTTTTGCTCAAAAGTTGACCTATTGGGTTAATGGGTTAGTCATTGGGTTAATGATTGACCATTTTGACCAAAGTATAAGTTTTGGTCAAAGATTAGCTTTTTAGGTCAATAATTGGTTATTGGTCAAAATTTGACCATTTTAACCAAAATTGAGCTTTCAGTAGAAAGTTTATATATTGGGTCAAAGGGTGGGTTGGTCATAGGGTCAAGGATTAGTTATTTTCACCAAAGTTTACTTTTTGACCAAAAGTTGACCTATTAGGTCAATGGGTTGGTCATTGGGTGAAAAATTGATCATTTTAACCAAAGTTTAGTTTTTGGTCAAAAGTTGACCTATTGGGTCAATGGGGTGGTCATTAGGTCATAAATTGAAAATTTTAATCAAAAGTTGACCTATTGGGTCACTGGGTTGGTCTTTGGGTCAAGGATTGACCATTTTGACCAAATTTTACTTTTTTGTCAAAAGTTGACCTATTGGGTCAAAGGGTTGGTCATTGGGTTAATGATTGACCATTTTGACTAAAGTTGAACTTTTGATCTGAGATGTACTTATTAGGTCAATAATTGGTCATTAGGTCAAAAATTGCCTACTTTGACCAACATTGACTTTTTGGTTAAAAGTTGACCTATTGGGTCAATGTGTTGGTCATTGGGTTAAGAATTGACCATTTTGACCAAAGTCGACTTTTTGGTCAAAAGTTGACCTTTTAGGTTAATGGGTGGTGATTGGGTCAGAAATTGACCATTTTGACCAAAGTTGACTTTTTGGTCAAAAGTTGACCAATTTGGTCAATTTGGTGGTCCTTAGATAAAAAATTGACTATTTGACCAAAAGTGACTTTTTGGTCAAAATTTGACATATTGGATGAATGGGTTGGTCGTTGGGTCAAGGATTGACCATTTTGACTGAAGTTGACTTTTTGGTTAAAAAGTTGACTTATTGGGACAATGATTGACCATTTTAACTGAAGTTGACTTATTTTGACTGAAGTTGACTTTTTTGTCAGAGATTGACTTATTGGGTCATTAATTAACCATTTAGTTAAAAATTGATTATTTTGACCAAAATTAAATTTTTGGTCAAAAGTTGACCCATTGGGTCAATGTGGTGGTCATTGTGTCTGAAATTGACCATTTTGACGAAAGTTGACTTTTTGTTCAAAAGTTGACCTATAGGGTCAATGGGTTGGTCATTGGGTCAGAAATTGACCATTTTAACTAAACATGACTTTGTGATCAAAAGTTGACCTACTGGGTTGGTCATTGGGATTAGGATTGACCATTTTGACCAAAGTTGACTTTTTGGTCAAAAGTTGACCTATTGAGTCAATGAGTTGGTCATTGGGTCAAGGATTGATCATTTTGACCAAAGTTTACTTTTTGTTAAGAGATTGACTTATTGTGTCAATAATTGGTCATTAGGTCAAAAATTGACTATTTTGACCAAAATTGACTTTTTGGTCAAATATTGATTTATTGGGTCAATGGGTTAGTGATTGTGTTAAGGATTGATCAATTTGACCAAAGTTGACATTTTGGTCAATAGTTGACATATTGGGTCAATTGGTTGGTCTTTGGGTCAGAAATTGACCTTTTTGACCAAAGTTGACTATTTAGTCAAAAGTTGACCTATTGGGTCAATGGTTTGTCACTGGGTCAAAGATTGACTATTTTGAGCAAGGTTGACTTTTTGGTAAGAGATTGATTTATTGGATCGAAATTGGTCATTAGGTCAACAATTGACTTTTTTTACCAAAATTGACTTTTTGTTCAAAAGTTTCCCCATTGGGTCAATGGGTTGGTCATTGGGTCAAGGTTTGATCATTTTGACCAAAGTTAACTTTTTGGTCAAAAGTTAACCATTGGGTCAATGGGTGGGTCATTGGGTCAGAAATTGAACTTTTTAACCAAAGTTGACTTTTTGGTCAGAAGTTGACATATTGGGTCAATGGGTGGTCATTAGGTTAAAAATTACTATTTTGACCAAAATTGATGTTTTGGTCAAAAGTTGACCTAATTGGGTTAATGGGTATGTCATTGGTTCAAGGATTGAACATTTTGACTAAAGTTGACTTTGTGGTCAAAAGTTGACCTATTGTGTCAATTTATTGGTGATTGGGTCAACGATTGACCATATTGACCAAAGTTGACTTTTTGGTCAAAAGTTGACCTATCTGGTAAATGGGTTGATCATTGAGTCAAAGATTGACCATTTTGACAAAAGTTAACTTTTTGGTCAAAATTTGACCTATTGGATCAATGGGTTGTTCATTGGGCCAGAAATTAAACATTTTGACGAAAGTTGACTTTTGGTCAAAAGTTGACCTTTTGGGTCAATATGGTGGTCATTAGGTCAGAAATTGACTTTTTTTACTAAAATTGGTTTTTTGGTCAAAATTTGACCTATCTGGTCATTGGGTCAAGGATTGACCATTTTGACCAAAGTTGACTTTTTTGTGAAAAGTTGATCTCTTAGTCAATCATTTGGTCAATGGATCAAGGATTAGCAATTTTAACTAAAGTTGACTTTTTTATCAGTGATTAACTTATTGGGTCAATAATTGGTCATTAGGTCAAAATTTGATTATTTTGACCAAAATGAATTTTTGGTCAAAAGTTGAGCCATTATGTCAAATGGGTGGTCATTGTGCTAGAAATTGACCATTTTGACCAAAGTTGACTTTTTCGTCAAAAGTTGACCTATTGGGTCAATGGGTTGGTCATTGGGTCTGAAACTGACCATTTTGACCAAACTTAACATTTTTATCGAAAGTTGACTTGTTGGATCAATGGGAGGTCATTAGGCCAAAAATTGATTATTTTGACCAAAATTGACTTTTTTGTATAAAAGTTGACCTATTGGGTCAATGAGTTGGTTCTTAGGTCAATGTTTGACCAGTTTGACCAAAGTTGACTCGTTGGAGAGAGGTTGACTTATTCGGTCAATGGGTGGTCATTGGGTCAAGGATTTACCATTTTGACTAAAGTTAACTTTTTGGTCAATAATTGATCTATTAGGTCAATGGTGCGATCATTAGGTTAAAATTTAAATATTTTGACAAAAATTAACTTTTTGTCAAAAGTTGACCTATTGGGTCAATGAGTTGGTCATTCGGTCAATTTTTGACCATTTTGGCCAAGATTGACTTTTGGTCTGAGAGTGACTTATTGTGTCAATAATTTGTCAATAGGTCAAAAATTGACTTTTTTGACCAAAATTCACTTTTTGGACAAAAAGTTGACCCATTATGTCAATGGGGTGGTCATTGGGTTAGAAATTGACCATTTTGACCAATGTTAGCTTTTTGGTGAAAAGTTGACATATTGGGTCAATGGGTTGGTCATTTGGTCATAAATTGACTATTTTAACCAAAGATGATTTTTTGGTCGGAGATTAACAAGTAGGGTCAATAATTAGTCAGTAAGAAAAAAATGACTATTTTGACCAAAATTGATTTTTTTGTCAAAAGTTAACCTATTAGGTCAATAAGTTGGTCATTGGGTCAAGGATTGAAACTGTTGACCAAAGTTAACTTTTTGGTCAAAAGATGACCTATCGGGTCTATGGGTGGCCATTGGGTCAAGGCTTGACCATTTCGACCATAACTGTCTATTTGATATGAGATTGACTTATTGAGCCAGTAAATGGTCATTAGGTAAAAAATTGACTATTTTGACCAAAATTGACTTTTTGGTCAAAAGTATACCTATTGAGTCAATGGATTGGTCATTGGGTCAAGGATTGACCATTTTGACCAAAGTTAACTTTTTGGTCAAAAGTTGACCTATTAAGTCAATGGTTGGTGATATGGTCAGAAATATACCATTTTCACCAAATCGACTTTTTGGTAAAAAGTTGACATATTGGGTCAATGGGTTGGTTTTGGGTCAGAAATTGACCATTTTGACCAAAATTGACATTTTGGTCAAAAGTTGACCAATTAGGTCAATGGGTGGTCATTAGGCCAAAAACTGACTATTTTGACCAAAGTCGACTTTTAGGTCGGAAGTTGACCTATTGGTTCAATGGGTTGGTCATTGGGTTAAGGATTGACCATTTGACCAAACTTGACTTTTTGGTCAAAAGTTGACCTATTGGGTCAACGAGTTGGTTATTGGTTCAAGGATTGACCTTTTTGATCAAAGTCGACTTTTTGGTCATTGAGTCAAAAATCAAAAAATTTGACAAGTTGACTTTTTGGTCAAAAGTTCATCTCTTTGGTCATTGGGATGGTCATTAGGTCAAAAATTGACTATTTTGACTAAAATTGACTTTTTCGTCAAAACTTCACTTATTTAGTCTATGGGTTGGTCATTGGGTCAAGGATTGACCATTTTGACCAAAGTTGTCTTTTTGGTCAAAAATTGACCAACTGGGACAATGGGTTGGTTATTGGGTCAGAAATTGATCATTTTAATTAAAGTTAACATTTTTGGTCAAAAGTTGACCTATTCGGTCAATGGGGTAGTTGTTAGGTCAAAAGTTAACTATTGGGTCAATGGGTATGCCAGTGTGTCGAAGATTAACCATGTTGACCAAAATTGACATCTTGGTCAAAAGTTGACCCATTGGGTCAATGGGGTGGTCATTACATCAAAAATTAACTATTTTGACCAAAGTTGACTTTTTTGTCAAAGGTTGACCTATTGGGTCAATGGGTTGGTCATTTGGTCAAGGATTGATCATTTTGATCAAAGTTGACTTTTTGGTCTAAAGTTGACTTATTGGGTCAATCGGGTGGTCATTAGGTCAAAAATTGAATATTTTGACCAAAATTGACTTTTTGGTCAAAAGTTGACCTATTGGGACAATGTGTTGGTCATTATGTCAAAAATTGATTATTTTGACCAAAATTGACTTTTTGGTCAATAGTTAACCCATTGGGTCATTAAGTTAAAGATTGACCACTTTTACCACACTTAACTTTTTGGTCAAAAGTTGACCTATTAGATAAATGGGTTGGTCATTGGGTCAAGGATTGACCATTTTGACCTAAGTTGACTTTTTGGTCAGAGATTGACTTATTGGTCAATAATTGGTCATTATGTCAAAAATTGACTATTTTGGTCAAAGGTTGACCTTTTGAGTCTATGGGGTGGTCATTGGGTTAAGGATTGAACATTTTGACCAAAGTTGACTTTTTGGCCAAAAGTTGACATATTGGGTTAACAGGTTGGTCATTGGGTCAAAAATTGACCATTTTAACCAAACTTGACTTTTTGGTCAAAAGTTGACCTATTGGTTTAATGGGGTGGTCATTATGTTAAAAATTGACAATTCGACCAAAATTAACTTTTTCGTCCAAAGTTGACCTATTGGGTAAATGGGTTGGTCATTGGGTCAAGAATTGACCCTTTTAAACAAAGTTGACTTTTTGGTCAAAAGTTGACCTATTGGGTCAATGGGTTGGTCATGGTGTAAAAGATTGACAATTTCGACCAAATGTGACTTTTTGGTCAGAGTTTGACTTATTAGGTCAATAATTGATCATTCGGTCAAAAATTGATTATTTTGACTAAAATTTAATATTTGCTCAAAAGTTGACCCATTTGGGTGGTCATTATGTCAGAAATTTAATATTTTGGCCAAACTTGTCTTTTTGTCAAAGTTGACCTATTGGGTCAAAAGTTTACAATTTTGACCCAACTTAACTTTTTTATCAAAAGTTGACCTATTGGGCTTATGGGGTGGTCTAGGTAAAAAATTGATTATTTTGACTAAAATTGAATTTTTCGTCAAAAGTTGACCTATTAGGTCAATGGGTTAGTCAATTGGTCAAGGATTGACAATTTTGACCAAAGTTTACTTTTTAGTTAGAGATTGAATTTTTTCGTCAATAATTGGTCATTAGGTCAAAATTTGATTATTTTGACAAAAAATGAATTTTTGGTCAAAAGTTGACCGGTTGGGTCAATGGGCTGGTCCTTGTAACAGAAATTGACCATTTTGACAAAGGTTGGCTTGTTGGTCAAAAGATGACCTATTTAGGTTATTGAGGTGGTCATTAGATCAAAATATGAGAATTTTGACCAAAATTGACTTTTTGGTAAAAAGTTGACCTATTGGGTTTAATGGGTTGGTTAAAGGGTCAAGGATTGACCATTTCGGCCAAAGTTGACTTTTTGGATAAAAGTTAAGCTATTGAATCAATGGATTAGTCATTGGGTCAGAAATTAACCATTTTGACCAAAATTGACTTTTTGTCAAAAGTTAACCTTTTGGGTCAATGGATGGTCATTAGGTCAAAAATTGACTATTTTGACCAAAATTGATATTTTGGTGAAAAGTTGTCCTCTTTGGGTCAATGGGTTGGTCATTGGGTCAAGGTTTGACCATTTTGACCAAAGTTGACTTTTTGGTCAAAACTTGACCTATTTGGTCAACAGGTTGGTCATTGGGTTAAGGATTGACCATTTTGACTAAAGTTGACGTTTTGGTCAGAGATTGACTTAATGCGTCAATAATTGGTCATTAGGTCAAAAATTGACTAATTTGTCCAAAGATTAATTTTTGATGAAAAGTTGACCCATCGTGTCAACGAGGAGGTAATTGTGTCAAAAATTGACCATTTCGACCAAAGTTGACTTATTTGGTCAATGAGTTGGTAAGTAGGTCAAGGATTGACCATTTTGATGAAAGACGACTTTTAGGTCAAAAGTTTACCTATTGAGTTAATGGGTTGGTCATTGGGTAAAAAATTGACCCTTTTGACCAAAGTTGACTTTTTGGTCAAAAGTTGATCTATTGGGTCAATGGGTGGTCATTAGGTCAAAAATTGATTATTTTGACCAAAATTGACTTTTCTGTCAAAAGTTGACACATTGGGTCAATGGGTTTGTCATTGGGTCAAGGATTGACCATTTTGACTAGTTAACTTTTTGGTCAGAGACTGACTTATTAGGTCAATAATTGATCTTTAATTCAAAAATTGACTACTTTGACCAAAATTGACTTTTTGGTCAAATGCTGACCTATTAGGCAAATGGTTTTATCATTAGTTTAAGGATTGATCGTTTTAACCAATGTTGACTTTTTGGTCAAAAGTTGAACTATTGGGCCAATGGTTTGGTCATTGGGTCAAGGATTGACCATTTTGACCAAGGTTGGCTTTTTGGTCATAGATTGGCTTAGATGACAATAGTTGGTCATTAGGTCAAAAATTGATTATTTTGTCCATAATTGACTTTTTGTTCCAAAGTTGATCTATTGGGTCAAAGGATTGGTCATTGGGTCAAGGATTGACCATTTTTACCAAAGTTGACTTTTTGGTCAAAAGTTGTCTTTTTAGGTGAATGGGTTGGTCATTGGGTCAAGATTGATCATTTTGATCATAGTTAACTTTTTGGTCAGAGATTGACTTATTGCATCAATAATTGGTCATTAGGTCAAAAATTGATTATTTTGACAAAAGTTAAATTTTTTGTTAAAAGTTTACCCATTGGGTCAGTGGGGTGGTCAATGTGTCGAAATTGACCATTTTTACCAAAGTTGTTTTTTTTTGTCAAAAGTTGACCTATTTAGGTCAATCAGGTGGTCATTAGGTCAAAAATTGATAATTTTGACCAAAATTAACTTTTTGGTCAAAAGTTAACCTATTGGGTCAATGAGTTGGTCACTCGATCAAGGATTGACCATTTTGGCCAAAGTTGACTTTTTGTTCAAAAGTTGACCTGTTGGATTAATAGGTTGGTCATTGGGTCAATGATTGACCATTTTCACCAAAGTTGACATTTAGGTCAAAAGTGGACCTATTGGGTTAATAATTAGTCATTAGGTTGAAAATTGACAATTTTGACCAATATTAACTTTTTAGTCAAAAGTTAATCTATTAGGTCACTAGGTTGTCATTGGGTCAAGAATTTACCATTTTGACCAAAGTTAAATTTTTGATTAAAAGTTGACCTATTAGATCAATGGTTGGTCGTTGGGTCATGGATTGACCATTATGGCCAAAGTTGACTTTTCGGTCGGAGATTGACTTACTGGGTCAATAATTGGTCATTAGTTAAAAAATTGAATATTTTGACTCAAATTAACTTTTTTGTTAAAAATTTAACCTATTGGATTAATGAGTTGATCATTGGGCAAGAATTGACCATTTTGACAAAATTTATCTTTTTGGTCAAAAACTGACATATTGGGTCAATGGGTTGGTCATTGCGTCACAAATTGACCATTATAACCAAAGTTGACTTTTTAGTTAAAACTTGACCTATTGGGTTAATGGGTGGTCATTAGGTCAAAAATGGACTATTTTGACCAAAATTAACTTTTTGGTCAAAAGTTGACCTATTGAGTCAACGGGTGAGTTTTTGGGTCAAGTATTGACCATTTTGACTAAAGTTGACTTTTTGGTCAGAGATTAACTTATTTGGTTAATAATTGGTCACTAGGTCAAAAATTTACTAGTTTGACTAAAACTAATTTTTTGGTCAAAAGTTGACCCATTGGGTCAATGAGGTGGTCATTGGGTCAGAAATTGACCATTTTGACCAGAGTTGACTTTTTGTTCTAAAGTTAACCTTTTGGTACAATGGGTTCGTCATTGGGTCAAGGATTAATCATTTTGACAAAATTTAACTTTTTGGTAAAAATTTAACCTATTGGGTCAATGGGTTGGTCATTGGGTCAGAAATGGACCATTTTAACCAAAGTTGACATTTTGATCAAAAGTTGACCTATTAGGTCAATTGGTTTGTCATTGCGTCAAAGATTGACCAATTTGACCAAAGTTTACTTTTTGGTTAGAGATTGATGTATTAGGTGAATATTGGTCATTATGACAAAATTTGATTATTTTGACAAAAATTGACTATTTTGACAAAAATAGACTTTTTGGTCAAAAGTCGACTTATTGGGTTAATAGGTTGTCATTGGGTTAAAGATTGATCATTTGACCAAAGTTGAATTTTTGGACAAAAGTTTACCTATTGTGTCAATGAGTCGGTCATTGGGTCAAAAATTGACCATTTTGACCAAAGTTTGCTTTTTGATCAAAAGTTAACCTATTTTGTCAATGGTGTGGTCATTAGGTAAAAAATTAATTATTTTGACCAAAATAGACTTTTTGGTCAAAAGTTAACCTATAGGGACATTGGGTCAAGGATTGACCATCTTGACCAAAGATGATTTTTTGGTCAAAAGTTGACCTATTGGTTCAATGGGTTGGACATTAGGACTAGGACTGACCATTTCGACCAAAGTTAACTTTTTGGTCAGAAGTTGACCTGTTGGGTCAATGGGTTGGTCATTGGGTCAAGGATTGACCATTTTGACCAAAGTTGGCTTTTTATTCAGAGATTGACTTACTAGGTCAATAATTGGTCATTAGGTCAAAAATTAACTATTTTGTCAATGGATTGGTCAATGGGTCAAAGATTGATAATTTTGACCAAAGTTGACTTTTTGGTCAAAAGTTGACCAATTGGGTTAAAGGGTTGGTCATTGGGTTAAGGATTGACCATTTTGGCCAAAGTTGACTTTTTGGTCAGAGATTGACGTATTGGGAAATAATTGGTCATTAGGTCAAAAATTGATTATTTTGACCAAAATTAAATTTTGGTCAAAAGTTTACTCGTTGGGTCAATGGGGTTTTCATTGCGTCAGAAATTGACCATTTTGACAAAAGTTGACTTTTTGGTCAAAAGTTAACCTATTGGATCAATAGATTGTTCATTGGGTTAAGGAATGACCATTTTGACCAAAGCTAACTTTTTGGTTAGAGTTTGACTTACTGGGTCAATAATTTGCCATTAGGTCAAAAATGACTATTTTGACAAAAATTGACTTTTTGGTCAAAATTTGATCTATTAGGTTAATGGGTTGGTCATTGGGTCAAGGAATGACCATTTCGACTAAAGTTGACTTTTTTTTGTCAAAAGTTGACCTATTGGATCAGTGTGTAGGTCAATTGGTCAAGGATTGACCACTTTGACCAAAGTTGACTTTTTAGTTAGAAGTTGACTTATTGGGTCAATAATTTATCATTAAGCAAAAAATTGATTATTTTGACTAAAATTGATTTTTGGTTAAAAGTTGATCAATTGGGTCAATGGGTTGGTCATTGGGTCAGAAATTGACCTTTTTGACCAAAGTTGACTTTTTAGTCAAAAGTTGACATATTGGGTCAATGTGTTGACTTATTGGGTCAATGGGTCGTCATTAGGTCAAAAATTGAGTATTTTGACCAAAATTGACTATTTGGTCAAAAGTTGACCTATTGAGTCAATGGGTGGGGCATTGGGTCAAGGTTTGACCATCTTATCCAAAGTTGAATTTTTGGTCAAATGTTGACCCATTGGGACAACGGGGTTGTCATTGGGTAATTGACCATTTTGAGCAAAGTTGACTTTTTAGTCAAAACTTAACTTATTTGGTCAATGAGTTGGTAATTGGGTCAAGAATTGATCATTTTAACCAAAGATGACTTTTTGGTCAAAAGTTGACCTATTGGGTCAATTAATTGACATTGGGTAAAAAATTGACTATTTTGACTAAATTTGACTTTTGGTCAAAAATTGACTTATTAGGTCAATGAGTTTGTCATTGGTTCAATGATTGACCATTTTGACCAAAGTTAACTTTTTGGTCAGAGATTGACTTATTGGGTCAATAATTGGTCAATAGGTCAAAAATCGCATATTTTGACAAAAATTGAATTTTTGATCAACAGTTGGCCCATTGAGTTAATGGGGTAGTAATTGGATCAAAAATTGACCATTTTGACCAATGTTGACTTTTTGGTCAAAAGTTAACCTATTTGGTCAATGAGATGGTAATTGCGTCAAGAATTGACCATTTTTTCCAAAGATGACTTTTGGTCAAAACTTGACCTATTGGTTCAATGGGTTGGCAATTGGGTCAAAATTTTACCATTTTAACCAATGTTGACTTTTAGTTAAAAGTTGACTTTGTGTCAATGGGTAGTCATTAGGTCAAAATTGACTATTTTGACCAAAATTGACTTTTTGGTCAAAAGTTGACCTATTAGGTCATTGAGTTTGTCATTGGGTCAAGGATTGACCATTTTGACCAAAGTTGACTTTTTGGTCAAAGATTGACTTATTAGGTCAATAATTGGTCATTAATTTAAAAATTGACTATTTTGTCCGAATTTGACTTTTTGGTCCAAAGTTTACCAATTATGCCAATTGGTTGGCTGATAGGTCAATGATTGATCATTATGACCAAAGTTGACTTTTTAGTCAAAAGTTGACCTATTGGGTCAATGGGTTAGTCATGGGACAAGGATGAACCATTTTGACCAAAGTTGACTTTTTGGTCAGAGATTGACTTATTGTGTCAATATTTGGTCATTAGGTCAAAAATTGATTTTTTTGGCCAAAATTAAATTTTTTGTCAAAAGTTGACCGATTGGGTCAATGAGGTGGTCATTGTGTCAGAAATTGACCATTTTAACAATAGTTGTCAAATGTTGACCTATTTAGGTCAATGAGGTGGTCATTATGTAAAAAATTGACAATTTTGACCAAAAGTGACCCAACTGGTCAACCCAACTGGTCAAAAGTTGACCAGTTGGGTCAATTGCTTGGTCATTGCGTTAATGATTAACCATTTTGGCCAAAGTTGACTTTTTTGTCAAAAGTTAACCTATTTGTCAATGGGTTGGGCATTGTGTCAAGGATTGACCATTTTCATCAATGTTGACATTTAGGTCAAAAGATAACTTACTGGGTTAATTATTGTTCAAAAGTTGATTTATTGGGTCAATGGGTTGTCATTAGGTCAAGGATTTACGATTTTGTCCAAAGTTGACTTTTTGTTCAAAAAATGACCTATTGGGTCAATGTGTTTGTCATTGGGTCAAGGATTAACCATTATGACCAAAGTTAACTTTTTTGTGAGAGATTGACTTGTTGGGTCAATAATTGGTCATTAGGTCAAAAATCATCTATTTTGATCAAAATTGACTTTTTGTTATAAAGTTGACCTATTAGATCAATGAGTTGGTCATTGGGTCAAGAATTGACCATTTCGACCAAAGTTGGCTTTTTGGTCAAAAGTTGACCTATTGGGTGAATGGGTTGGTCATTGGGTCACATATTGACCATTTTGACCAAAGTAAACTTTTTTGTCAAAACTTGACGTATTGGGTCAATGGGTGTCATTAGGTCAAAAATTGACTATTTTGACCAAAGTTGACTTTTTTTACCAAAGTTGACATTTTGGTCACAAATTGACTTATTTGGTCAATAATTGGTCATTAGGTCAAAAATTGACTATTTTGACCAAAATTGAATTTTTGGTCAAAAGTTGACCCATTGGGTCAATGGGGTGGTCATTGGGTCAGAAATTGACCATTTTGACGAGAGTTGACTTTTTGATCAAAAGTTGACCTATTGGGTCAATGGGGTAGACATAAGGTTAAAAATTAAATATTTTATCCAAAAATAACTTTTTGGTCAAAGGTTGACCTATTGGGTCAATGGGTTGGTCATTGGGTTAAGGATTGACCATTTGACCAAAGTTGATTTTTTGGTCAAAAGTTGACCAATTAGGTCAATGGGTTGGTCATTGGGTCAAGGATTGACCATTTTGACCAAAGTTCACTTTTTGTTCATAGATTTACTTATTTTGTCAATAATTGGACATTAGATAAAAAGTTTATTTTTATGGACAAAACTTGACTTTTTGCTCAAAAGTTGACCTATTGGGTCAATAAAAGGATTGATCATTTTGACAAAAGTTGACTTTTTGGTAAATATTTGGCCTATTGGGTCAATGAGTTGGTTATTGAGATTGATCAAAAGTTGACATATTGGTTCAATGGGCTAGTCATTATGATAAAGATTGCTCATAATGACCAAAGTTGACTTTGGTTAGATTTTGACTTATTGGGTCAATAATTGGTGAGTAAGTCAAAAATTCAAGATTTTGACCAAAATAAACTTTTTGGTCAAAAGTTGACCTATTGGTTTACTGGGTTGATCATTGGGTCAAAGATTGATCATTTTGACCAAAGTACTTTTTGGTCAAATTTTGACCTATTGGATCAATGGGTTGGTCATTTGGTAAAAAAATTGATCATTTTGACCAAAGTTGACTTTTTGGTCAAAAGTTGACTTATAGGGTCAATGAAGTGGTCATTAGGTCAAATACTATCTATTTTATCCAAAAATGATTTTTTGGCCAAAAGTTGATCTATTAGGTCATTGGGGCAAGGATTGACCATTTTTACCAAATTTGACTTTCTGGTAAATATTGACCTATTGGGTCAATGGGTTGGTCATTAGGTCAAGATTTGACCATATTGACCAAAGTTGACTTTTTGGTCAAAAGTTGACCTATTGGGTCAAGGGGTTGGTCATTGGGTCAATGATTGACCATTTTGACCAAAGTTTAGTTTTTGGTTAGTGATGGACTTATTGGGTCAATAATTGGTCATTAGGTCAAAAATTCATTATTTTGACCAAAATTCAATTTTTGGTCAAAAGTTGACCCACAAGGTCAACGGTGTGGTCATTGGGTCATAAATTGACCGTTTTGACCAAAGTTGACTTTTTGGTCAAAATTTGACATATTGTGTCAGCGGGTTGGTCATTGGGTCAGAAATTGACCATTTTAACCATATCGACTTTTTCTTAAAAGTTGACATATTGGGCCAATGGGTTGGTCATTGGGTCATATGTTGAATTTTTGGTTAAAAGTTAACATATTGCGTCAATGGGTGGTCATTAGGTCAAAAATTGACTATATTGACCTAAATTAACTTTTTGGTCAAAAGTTCACCTATTGTGTCAATGGGTTATTCATTGTGTCAAGGAGTGACTATTTTGACTAAAGTTCATTTTTATGTCAAAAGTTGACCTATTGGATCAATGGGATGGTCATTTGGTCAAGGATTGACCATTTTGTCCAAAAATGACTTTTTGGTCAGTGATTGGCTAATTGTGTCAATAATTGGTGATTACATCAAAAATTGACTATTTTGGTCAAAAGTTGACCTTTTGGGTCTATGGGTTGATCATTGGTTCAAGGATTGACTATTTTGACCAAAGTTGACTTTTTGGTCAAATTTTGACATATTGGGTCAATGGGCTGGTCATTGTTTCAAGGTTTGACCATTTTGACTTCCAAAGTTGACTTTTTGGTCAAAAGTTGACCTATTGGGTCAATGTGTAATTCATTGGGTCAATGATTGACCATTTTGACAAAAGTTGACTTTTTAGTTAGAGATTGACTTTTTGGGTCAATAATTAGTCATTAGGTCAAAAATTGATTATTTTGACCAAAATTGACTTTTTGGTCAAAAGTTGACCTATTGGGTCAATGTGTTGGTCATTGGGTCAAGGATTGATCATTTTAACCAAAGTTGACTTTTTGGTCAAAGTATAACCTATTGGGTCAATGTGTTGGTCTTTAGGACAAGGATTGACCATTTTGGCCAAAGTTGACTTTTTGGTTAGAGATTGGCTTACTAGGTCAATAATCGGTCAATAAGACAAAAATTGACTATTTTGACCAAAATTTACTTTTTGTCAAAAGTTGACCTATTGGGTCAATGAGATAGTCATTGGGTCAAGGATTGATCATTTTGACCAAAGTCGACTTTTTCGTCAAAAGTTAACATATTGTGTCAATGGGTTAGTCATTGAGACAAGGATTGACCATTTTGACCAAAGTTGACTTTTTGGTCTGAGATTGGTTTGTTGCATCAATAATTGACATTAGGTCAAAAATTGACTATTTTGACCAAAATTGACTTTTTGGTTAAAAGTTGATCTATTGGGTCAAAGAGTTGGTCGTTGGGCCAAGGATCGAGCATTTTGACCAAAGTTGACTTTTTGGTCAGAGATTGACTTATTGGGTCAATAATTGGTCTTTATGTCAAAAATTTATCATATTGACTAAAATTAAATTTTTTGTCAAAAGTTAACCCATTGGGTCAATGGGGTTGTCATTGTGTCAGAAATTGTTCATTTTGATTGAAGTTGTCTTTTTGGTCAAAAGTTGACCTATTTAAGTCAATAAGGTAGTCATTAGGTCAAAAGTTGTTTATTTTGACCAAAATTGACTTTTTGGTCAAAAGTTAACCAATTGGGTCAAGGATTGACCATTTTGGCCAAAATTCACTTTTTGGTCAAAAGTTGACCTATTGGGTCAATTGGTTGTTCATTGAGTCAAGAATTGACCATTATCACCAATGTTGACATTTAGGTCAAAAGCTGACCTATTGGGTCAATAATTGGTCATTAGGTAAAAAAATTTTTATTTTGACCAAAATTGACTTTTTGGTCAAAAGTTGATCTATTGGGTCAGTGAGTTGTCATTGGGTCAAGGATTTAACATTTTGTCTAAAGTTGACCTTTTGGTCAGAAGATAGCCTATTAGGTCAATGGGTTGGTCTTTGTGTCATGGTTTGACCAAAGTTGACTTTTTGGTCATAGATTGACTTATTAGGTCAATAATTGGTCATTAGGTCAAAAATTGATTATTCTGACCAAAATTGACTTCTTATTCAAAAGTTGACTTATTGGATCAATGAGTTGGTCATTGGGTCAAGAATTGACCATTTTGACCAATGTTGACTTTTACGTCAAAAGTTGACAAATAGGATCAATAGGTTAGTCAATGTGTCACAAATTGACTATTTTGACCAAAGTTGACTTTTTAGTCAAAAGTTGACGTAGTGGGTCAATGGGTGGTGATTAGTCAAAAATTGATTATTTTGACTAAAGTTGACTTTTTAGTCAAAAGTTGACCTTTTGGGTCAATGGGTTAGTCATTAGGCAAACGATGACCATTTTGACCAATGTTGACTTTTTGGTCAGAGATTGACTTATTTGATCAATAATTGGTCATTAGGTTAAAAATTAATTATTTTGACCAAAATTAAATTTTTGGTCAAAAGTTGACCCATTGGGTCGATGGGGTGGTCATTGGGTCAGAAATTGACCATTTTGACCAGAGTTATTTTTTTGGTCAAAAGTTGACCTATTGGGTAAATGGGGTGGTCTTAAGGTTAAAATTTGACTATTTTGACCAAAATTGGCTTTTTAGTCAAATGTTGACCTATTGGGTCAATGGGTTAGTCATTAGGTCAAGGATTGACCATTTTGACTAAAGTTGATTTTTTGGTCAAAAGTTGACAAATTGGGTTAATGGGTTAGTCATTCGGTCAAGGATTGACCATTTTGACCAAAGTTCACTTTTTGGTCACAGATTGACTTATTCGGTCAATAATTGTTCATTTAGTAAAAATTGACTATTTTGACCTAAGTTGAATTCTTGGTCAAAAGTTGACCAATTGGGTCAATAAGTTGGTGATTGGGTCAAGGATTGTTCATTTTCACAAAAGTTGACTTTTTGGTAAAATCTTGACCTTTTGAGTCAATGAGTTTAGTCAAAAGTTGACCTATTGGGTTAATGGGTTTGTCATTGGGTTAAAGATTGACAATTTTGACCAAAGTTGACTTTTTGGTTAGAGGTTGACTTATTGGGTCAATAATTAGTCGTTAGGTCAAAAATTAAATATTTTGACCAAAATTGACATTTTGGTTAAAAGTTGACCTATTGGGTAAATGGGTAGGTCATTGGGTCAATGATTGATCATTTTGACCAAACTTGACTTTTTGGTCAAAAGCTGACCTATTGGGTCAACGGGTTGGTCATTGGTCCAGAAAATTGACTATTTTTTCCAAAGTTGACTTTTTGGTCAAAAATTGACCAAATGGGTTGGTCATTACGTTAAAATTTTACTATTTTGAACAAAATTAACTTTCTGGACAAAAGTTGATATATTGGGTTATTGGGTCAAGAATTGACCATTTTGACCAAAGTTAACTTTTTGGACAAAAGTTGACCTATTGGGTCAATTGGCTGGTCATTGGGTCATGGTCTAACCATTTTGACCAAAGTTATTTTTTTTGTCAAAAGTTGACCTATTGAATCAATGGGTTGGTCATTGGGTCAAAGATTGTCCATTTTGACAAAAGTTAACTTTTTTATTAGAGATTGACTTATTGGGTCAATAATTTTCATTAGATTAAAAATTAACTATTTTGATCAAATTTGAATTTCCGGTCAAAAGTTGACCCATTGGGTCACGGTGTGGTCATTTGGTCAGAAATTGACCATTATGTTCAAAGTTGACTTTTTGGTCAAAAGTTGATCCATTGGGATAATGGGATGGTCATTAGGGCAAAAATTGACTATTTTTACCGAAATTGACTTTTGGTCAAAAGTTGATCTATTGCATCAATGGGTTGGTCATTGTGTCAAGGATTGACCATTTTGACCAAAGTTGATTTTTAGCTCAAAAGTTGACCAATTGGGTCAATGGGTTGGTCAATGGGTAAAAAATTGATCATTGAGTCCAAAGTTGACTTTTTGGTCAAACGTTGACCTATTGGGTCAATGGGGTTGTCATAAGGTTAAAAATTGACTATTTTGACCAAAATTAACTTTTGGTCAAAGGTTGACTATTGGTTCAATGGGTTGGTCATTGAGTCAAGGATTGACCATTTTTACCAAAGTCGATTTTTGGGTAAAATGTTCACCAATTGGGTCAATAGGTTGGTCATTGGGTGAAGGTTTGACCATTCTGACCAAAGTTCATTTTTTGGTCACAGATTGACTTATTCAGTCAATAATTGGTCATTAGGTAAAAAATTGACTTTTTTTTGAAAAAAATGAATTTTTTGTCAAAAGTTGACCTATTGGGTCAATAGGTTGGTCATTGGGTCAAGGATTGACCATTTTGACCATATTTGACCTTTTGGTCAAAAGTTATCTTCTTGGGTGAATGGGTTGGTCATTGGGTCAAGGATTGATCATTTTGACCAAAGTTAAATTTTTAGTCAGAGATTGCCTTATTGGGTCAATAATTGGTCATTAGGTCCAAAATTGATTATTTTGACAAAAGTAAATTTTCGGTCAAAAGTTGACCCATTGGGTCAGTGGTGTAGTCAATGTGTAGAAATTGACCATTTTTACCTATCTTGTCTTTTTGGTCAAAAGTTGACCTATTTAGGTCAATGAGGTGGTAATTAGGTCAGAAATTGATAATTTTGACCAAAATTAACTTTTTGGTTAAAAGTTAACCTATCGGGTCAATGGGTTGGTCACTAGGTCAAGGATTGACCATTTTGCCTAAAGTTGACTTTTTGTTCAAAAGTTGACCTGTTGGGTCAATAATTAGTCATAAGGTTGAAAATTGACTATTTTGACCAATATTGACTTTTTAGTCAAAAGTTGATTTATTAGGTCACTGGGATGTCATTGAGTCAAGAATTTACCATTTTGTCCAAAGTTGACTTTTTAATCAAAAGTTGTCCTATTAGCTCAATGGGTTGGTCGTTGGGTCATTGATTGACCATTATGACCGAAGTTGACTTTTTGGTAAGAGATTGACTTACTGGGTCAACAATTGGTCATTAATTAAAAAATTGACTATATTGACACAAATTAATTTTTTGTTAAAAATTTAACCTATTGGATCAATGAGTTGGTCATTGGGCAAGAATTGACTATTTTGACCAAAATTAACTTTTCGGTCAAAAATTGACCTATTGGGTCAATGGGTTGGTCATTGGGTCACAAATTAACCATTATAACCAAAGTTGACTTTTTAGTTAAAACTTGACCTATTGGGTTAATGGGTGGTCATTAGGTCAAAAATTGACTATTTTGACCAAAGTTAACTTTTTGGTCAAAAGCTGACCTATTGGGTCAATGGGTGAGTTTTTGGGTCAAGGATTGACCATATTGACTAAAGTTGACTTTTTTGTCAGAGATTAACATATTTGGTTCATAATTGGTCACTAGGTTAAAAATTGACTACTTTGACCAAAACTGAATTTTTGGTCAAAAGTTGGCCCATTGGGTTAATGGGTGGTCATTGGGTCAGAAATTGACCATTTTGACCAGAGTTGACTTTTTGTTCTAAAGTTGAGCTATTAGGACATTGGGTTGGTCATTGGGTCAAGGATTAATCATTTTGACAAAATTTAACTTTTTGGTAAAAATTTGACCTATTGGGTCAATGAGTTGGTCATTGGGTCAGAAATGGACCATTTTAACCAAAGTTGACATTTTGATCAAAAGTTGACCTATTGGGTCAATTGGTTTGTCATTGGGTCAAAGATTGACCATTTTGACCAAAGTTGACTTTTTGGTTAGACATTGACTTATTGGGTCAATAACTGGTCATTAGGTCAAAAATTGACTATTTTGACAAAAATAGACTTTTCGGTCAAAAGTCGCCTTATTGGATCAATAGGTTGGTCATTGGTAAAGGATTGATCCTTTTGCCAAAGTTGAATTTTTGGTCAAAAGTTTACCTATTGGGTCAATGGGTTGGTCATTGGGTCAGAAATTGACCATTTTAACCAAAGTTTACTTTTTGATCAAAAATTGACCTAATTGGTCAATGGTGTGGTCATTAGGTAAAAAATTATTTATTTTGACCAAAATAGACTTTTTAGTCAAAAGTTGACCTATAGGGTCATTGGGTCAAGGATTGACCATCTTGACCAAAGTTGACTTTTTGATCAAAAGTTGACCTATTGGTTAAATGGGTTGGACATTGGGACTAAGATTGACCATTTCGACAAAAGTTAACTTTTTGGTCAGAAGTTGACCTGTTGGATCAATGGGTTGGTCATGGGGTGAAGGCTTGACCATTTTGACCAAAGTAGGCTTTTTAGTCAGAGATTGCCTTACTGGGTCAATAATTGGTCATTATGTCAAAAATTAACTATTTGGTCAATGGGTTGGTCATTGGGTCAAAGATTGATCATTTTGACTAAAGTTGACTTTTTGGTCAAAAGTTGACATATTGGGTTAAAGGGTTGGTCATTGGGTTAAGGATTGACCATTTTGGCCAAAGTTGACTTTTTGGTCAGAGATTGACTTTTTGGGCAATAATTGGTCTTTAGGTCAAAAATTGATTATTTTGACCAAAATTGAATTTTTGGTCAAAATTTTACTTGTTGGGTCAATGGGGTTATCATTGTGTTAGAAATTGACCATTTTGACCAAAGTTAACTTTTTGGTTAAAAGTTAACAAACTGGATCAATGGACCCAAGGATTGGCCATTTTGACCAAAGTTAACTTTTTGGTTAAGTTTGACTTACTGGGTCAATAATTTGTCATTAGGTAAAAAATGACTATTTTGACAAAAATTGCTTTTTGGTCAAGAGTTGACCTATTAGGTTAATGGGTTGGTCATTAGGTCAATGATTGACCATTTCGACCAAAGTTGACTTTTTTTGGTCAAAAGTTTACCTATTGGGTCAGTGGGTTGGTCAATGGGTCAAGGATTGACCATTTTGACTAAAGTTGACTTTTTAGTTAGAGATTGACTTATTGGGTCAATAATTTATCGTTAAGCCAAAAATTTATTATTTTGACCAAAGTTGACTTTTTAGTGTTAAAAGTTGACAATTGGGTCAATGGGTTGGTCATTGGGTCAGAAATTGACCTTTTTGACCAAAGTTGACTTTTTGATCAAAAGTTGACCTATGGGGTCAATGTGTTGACCTATTGGGTTAATGGGTGGTCATTTGGTCAAAAATTGACTATTTTGACCAAAATTGACTTTTTAGTCAAAAGATGACCTATTGTGTCAATGGGTTGGTCATTGGGTCAAGGATTAACCATTTTGACCAAAGTTAACTTTTCGGTCAGAGATTGACTTATTGGGTAAATAATTGGTCAATAGGTCAAAAATCACATATTTTGACCAAAATTGAATTTTTGGTCAATATTTTGACCCATTGAGTCAACGTGGTAGTAATTGGATCAGAAATTGACCATTTTGACCAATGTTGACTTTTTGGTCAAAAGTTGACCTATTTGGTCAATGAGTTGGTAATTGCTTCAAGAATAGATCATTTTTTACCAAAGATGACTTTTGGTCAAAAGTTGACCTATAGGGTCAATAGGTTGGCCATTGGGTCAAAATTTGACCATTTTAACCAAAGTTGACTTTTGGTTAAAAGTTGACTTTGTGTCAATGGGTAGTCATTAGGTCAAAAATTAACTATTTTGACCAAAATTGACTTTTTGGTCAAAAGTTGACCAATTGGGTAATTGTGTTTATCATTGATTCAAGGATTGACCATTTTGACCAAAGTTGAGTTTTTGGTCAAAGATTGACATATTAGGTCAATAATTTGTTAGTAATTTAAAAATTGACTATTTTGACCAAATTTGAATTTTTGGTCAAGAGTTTACCAATTATGCCAAAAGGATGGCCGATAGGTCAAGGATTGATCATTTTGACCAAATTTGACTTTTTGGTCAAAAGTTGACCTATTGGGTCAATGGGTTAGTCATGGGACAAGGATTGACCATTGTAACCAAAGATGACTTTTTGGTCAGAGATTGACTTATTGGGTCAATAATTAGTCATTAGGTCAAAAATTGATTATTTTGACCAAAATTAAATTTTTTGTCAAAAGTTGACCGATTGGGTCAATGAGGTGGTCATTGTGTCAGAAATTGACCATTTTGACCAAAGTTGTCAAAAGTTGACCTATTTAGGTCAATGAGGTGGTCATTATGTAAAAAATTGACAATGTTGACCAAAAATGACTCTTTGGTCAAAAGTTGACCAATTGGGTCAATAGGTTGGTCATTGCATCAAGGATTGACCATTTTGGCCAAAGTTGACTTTTTGGTCAAAAGTTAACCTATTGATCAATGGGTTGGGCATTGGGTCAAGGATTGACCATTTTCATTAAAGTTGACATTTAGGTCAAAAGTTGACTATTTTGACCAAGATTGAAATTTTGGTCAAAAGTCGATCTATTAGGTCAGTGGGTTGTCATTGGGTCAAGGATTTACCATTTTGTCCAAAGTTGACTTTTTGGTCAAAAGTTGACCTATTGGGTCAATGGATTGGTTGTTGGGTCAAGCATTGACCATTATGACCAAAGTTGACTTTTTTGTCAGAGATTGACTTATAGGGTCAATAATTTGTCATTAGGTCAAAAATCTTCTATTTTGACCATTATTGACTTTTTGTTATAAAGTTGACCTATTAGATCAATGAGTTGGTCATTAGGTCAAGAATTGACCATTTCGAACAAAGTTGGTTTTTTGATCAAAAGTTGACCTATAGGGTCAATGGGTTGGTCATTGGGTCACATATTGACCATTTTGACCAAAGTTAACTTTTAGTCAAAACTTGACGTATTGGGTCAATGGGTGTCATTAGGTCAAAAATTGACTATTTTGACCAAAGTTGACTTTTTGTCAAGAATTGACCTATTTAGTTAATGGGTTAGCCATTGGGTCAAAGATTGACCTTTTTTTTACCAAAGTTGACATTTTGGTCACAAATTGACTAATTTGGTCAATAATTGGTCATTAGGTTAAAAATTGACTATTTTGACCAAAATTGAATTTTTGGTCAAAAGTTGACCCACTGGGACAATGGGATGGTCATTGGGTCAGAAATTGACCATTTTGGCCAGAGTTGACTTTTTGGTCAACAGTTGACCTATTAGGTCAATGGGGGTAGTCATAAGGTTAGAAATTGAATATTTTAACCAAAATTAACTTTTTGGTCAAGGGTTGACCTATTGGGTCAATGGGTTGGTCATTGGGTCAAGGATTGACCATTTTGACCAAAGTAGATTTTTTGGTCAAAAGTTGACCAATTGGGTCAATAGGTTGGTCATTGGGTCAAGGATTGACCATTTTGACCAAAGTTCACTTTTTGGTCAAAGATTTACTTATTCTATCAACAATTGGACATTAGATAAAAAGTTTATTTTTATGGACGAAAATTGACTTTTTGCTCAAAAGTTGACCTATTGGGTGAATAGGTTGGTCATTGGGTCAAGGATTGATCATTTTGATAAAAGTAGACTTTTTGGTAAATATTTGACCAATTGGGTCAATGAGTTGGTCTTTGAGTTTGATCAAAAGTTGACCTATTGGGTTAATGGGCTTGTCATTAGGTCAAATATTGCTCATAATGACCAAAGTTGACTTTTTGGTTAGATTTTGACTTATTGGGTCAATAATTGGTCAGTATGTCAAAAATTGAATATATTGACCAAAACAAAATTTGTGGTAAAAAGTTGACCTATTGGTTTATTGGGTTGATCATTGGGTCAAGGATTGATCATTTTGACCAAAATTAACTTTGTGGTCAAATGTTAACCTACTGGATCAATTGGTTGGTCATTTGGTCAAAAATTGACCATTTTGACCAAAGTTGACTCTTTGGTCAAAAGTTGACTTATTGGGTCAATGAGGTTTTCATTAGGTCAAATATTATCTATTTTGTCCAAAATTGACTTTTTGGTCAAAAGTTGATCTATTCGGTCATTAGGGCAAGGATTAACCATTTTTACGAAAGTTGACATTTTGGTAAAAAATTAACATAATTGGTCAATGGGTTGGTCATTGGGTCAAGGTTTGACCATATTGACCAAGTTGACTTTTTAGTCAAAAGTTGATTTATTGGGTTAAGGGGCTGTTCATTGGGTCAATGATTGACTATTTTGACCAATGTTTACTTTTTGGTGAGGGATTGACTTATTGGGTCAATAATTAGTCATTAGGTCAAAAACTCACTATTTTGACCCAAATTCAATTTTTTGTCAAAATTTGACCCCTAAGGTCAACGGTGTGGTCATTGGTCATAAATTGACTGTTTTGACCAAAGTTGACTTTTGGTCAAAATTTGACATAGTGTCAACGGGTTGGTCATTGGGTCAGAAATTGACCATTTTGACCATATCGGCTTTTTGTTAAAACTTGACATATCAGGTCAATGGGTTGGTCAAAAAATGACTATATTGACCTAAATTAACTTTTTGGTCAAAAGTTAACCTATTGTGTCATTGGGTTAGTCATGGGACAAGGATTGACCATTTTGACCAAAGTTGACTTTTTGGTCAGAGATTGACTTATTGGGTCAATAATTAGTCATTAGGTCAAAAATTGATTATTTTGGCCAAAATTAAATTTTTTTGTCAAAAGTTGACCGATTGGGTCGATGAGGTAGTCATTGTGTCAGAAATTGACCATTTAGACCAAAGTTGTCAAAAGCTGACCAATTTAGGTCAATGAGGTGGTCATTATGTAAAAAATTGACAATTTTGACCAAAAAGGACTCTTTGGTCAAAAGTTGACCAATTGGGTCAATAGGTTGGTCATTGCGTCAAGGATTGACCATTTTGGCCAAAGTTGACTTTTTGGTCAAAAGTTAACCTATTGGTCAATGGGTTGGACATTTGGTCAAGGATTGACCAATTTCATCAAAGTTGACATTTAGGTCTAAAGTTGACTTATTGGGTCAATAATTGGTCATTATGTCAAATCGACTATTTTGACCAAGATTGAAATATTGTTCAAAAGTGGATTTATTAGGTCAGTGGGTTGTCATTGGGTCAAGGATTTACCATTTTGTCCAAAGCAGACTTTTTGGTTAAAAGTTGACCTATTGGGTCAATAGGTTTGTTGTTGGGTCAACGATTAACCATTATGACCAAAGTTAACTATTTTTGTTAGAGATTGACTTATTGGGTCAATAATTGGTCATTAAGTCAAAAATCGTTTATTTTGACCATTATTGACTTTTTGTTATAAAGTTGACCTTTTAGATCAATGAGTTGGTGATTGGGTCAAGAATTGACCATTTCGACCAAAGTTGGCTTTTTGGTCAAAAGTTGACCTATTGGGTCAATGGGTTGGTCATTGGGTCACAGATTGACCATTTTGACCAAAGTTAACTTTTTAGTCAAAACTTGACGTATTGGGTCAATGGGTGTCATTAGGTCAAAAATTGACTATTTTAACCAAAGTTGACTTTTTGGTCAAAAATTGACCTATTTAGTTAATGGGTTAGCCATTGGGTCAAGGATTGACCTTTTTTTACCAAAGTTGATATTTGGGTCACAAATTGACTTATTTTGTCAATAATTGGTCATTAGGTCAAAAATTGACTGTTTTGACCAAAATTGAATTTTTGGTCAAAAGTTGACCCCCTGGGACAATGGGGTGGTCATTGGGTCAGAAATTCACCATTTTGACCAGAGTTGACTTTTTGGTCAACAGTTGACCTATTGGGTCAATGGGGGTAGTCATAAGGTTAAAAATTGAATATTTTAACCAAAATTAACTTTTTGGTCAAAGGTTGACCAATTGGGTCAATGGGTTGGTCATTGGGTCAAGGATTGACCATTTTGACCAAAGTTGATTTTTTTGTCAAAAGTTGAACAATTGGGTCAATGGGTTGGTCATTAGGTCAAGGATTGTCCATTTTGACCAAAGATCACTTTTTGGTCACAGATTTACTTATTCTGTCAACAATTGGGCATTAGATAAAAAGTTTATTTTTCTGGACGAAAATTGATTTTTTTGCTCAAAAGATGACCTATTGGGTCAATAGGTTGGTCATTGGGTCAAGGATTGATCATTTTGATAAAAGTAGACTTTTTGGTAAATATTTGACCAATTGGGTCAATGAGTTGGTCATTGAGTTTGATCAAAAGTTGACCTATTGGGTCAATGGGCTTGTCATTAGGTCAAAGATTGCTCATAATGACCAAAGTTGACTTTTTTGCTTAGATTTTGACTTATTGGGTCAATAATTGGTCAATAGGTCAAAAATTGAATATTTTGACCAAAATAAAATTTTAGGTCAAAAGTTGGCCTATTGGTTTACCGGGTTGACCATTGGGTCAAGGATTGATCATTTTGACCAAAATTGACTCTTTGGTCAAATGTTGACCTACTGGATCAATGGGTTGGTCATTTGGTCAAAAATTGACCATTTTGACCAAAGTTCACTTTTTGGTCAAAGGTTGACCTATTGGGTCAATGAGGTGGTCATTAGGTCAAATATTATCTATTTTGTCCACAATTGACTTTTTGGTCAATAGTTGATCTATTGGGTCATTGGGGCAAGGATTGACCATTTTTTACCAAAGTTGACTTTTTGGTAAAAAATTAACATATTGGGTCAATGGTTTGGTCATTGAGTCAAGGTTTGACCATATTGACCAAAGTTGACTTTTTGGTCAAAAGTTGACCTATTGGGTCAAGGGGTTGGTCATTGGGTCAATGATTGACCATTTTGACCAAAGTTTACATTTTGGTCAGAGATTGACTTATTGGGTCAATAATTGGTCTTTAGGTCAAAAATTCACAATTTTGACTCAATTTTTGGTCAAAATTTGACCCACAAGGTCAATGGTGTGGTCATTGGGTCATAAATTGACCGTTTTGATCAAAGTTGACTTTTTGGTCAAAATTTGACATATTGTCTACGTGTTGGTCATTGGGTCAGAAATTGACAATTTTGACCATATCGGCTTTTTGTTAAAATTTGACATATTGGGTCATTGGGTTGGTCATTGGGTCAAAAGTTGATTTTTTGGTTAAAAGTTAACATATTGCGTCAATGGGGTGGTCATTCGGTCAAAAATTGACTATATTGACCTAAATTATCTTTTTTATCAAAAGCTGACCTATTGTGTCAATGGGTTAGTCATGGGACAAGAATTGACCATTTTGACCAAAGTTGACTTTTTGGTCAGAGATTGACTTATTGGGTCAATAATTAGTCATTAGGTCAAAATTGATTATTTTGGCCAAAATTAAATTTTTTGTCAAAAGTTGACCGATTGGGTCAATGAGGTAGTCATTGTGTCGAAATTGACCATTTTGACTCAAAGTTGTCAGAGCTGACTATTTAGGTCAATGAGGTGGTCATTATGTAAAAAATCGACAATTTTGACCAAAAAGGACTCTTTGGTCAAAAGTTGACCAATTGGGTCAATAGGTTGGTCATTGCGTCAAGGATTGACCATTTTGGCTAAAGTTGACTTTTTGGTCAAAAGTTAACCTATTGGTCAATGGGTTGGGCATTGGGTCAAGGATTGACCATTTTCATCAAAGTTGACATTTAGGTCAAAAGTTGACTTACTGGGTCAATAATTGGTCATTATGTCAAAAACTGACTATTTTGACCAAGATTGAAATATTGTTTAAAAGTCGATTTATTAGGTCAGTGGGTTGTCATTGGGTAAAGGATTTACCATTTTGTCCAAAGTTGACTTTTTGGTCAAAAGTTGACCTATTGGGTCAAGGATTAACCATTATGACCAAAGTTACCTTTTTTGTCAGAGATTGACTTATTGGGTCAATAATTGGTATTTAGGTCAAATATCGTCTATTTTTGAATATTATTGACTTTTTGTTATAAAGTTGACCTATTAGATCAATGAGTTGGTCATTGGGTCTAGAATTGACCATTTCGACCAAAGTTGGCTTTTTGGTCAAAAGTTGACCTTTTGGGTCAATGGGTTGGTCATTGGGTCACATATTGACCATTTTGACCAAAGTTATCTTTTTAGTCAAAACTTGTCGTATTGGGTCAATGGGTGTCATTTGGTAAAAAATGGACTATTTTGACCAAAGTTGACTTTTTGGTCAAAAATTGACCTATTTAGTTAATGGGTTAGCCATGGGTCAAGGATTGACCTTTTTTTTACCAAAGTTGACATTTTGGTCACAAATTGACTTATTTGATCAATAATTGGTCATTAGGTCGAAAATTGACTATTTTGACCAAAATCGAATTTTTGGTCAAAAGTCGCTCCATCGGACAATGGGGTGGTCATTGGGTCAGAAATTCACCATTTTGACCAGAGTTGATTTTTTGGTCAACAGTTGAACTGTTGGGTCAATGGGGGTAGTCATAAGGTTAAAAATTGAATATTTTAACCAAAATTAACTTTTTGGTTAAAGGTTGACCTATTGGGTCTATGGGTTGGTCATTGGGTCAAGGATAGACCATTTTGACCAAAGTTGATTTTTTGGTCAAAAGTTGACCAATTGGGTCAATGGGTTGGTCATAGGATCAAGGATTGACCATTTTGACCAAAGTTCACTTTTTGTTTACAGATTTACTTATTCTGTCAACAATTGGACATTAGATAAAAAAGTTTATTTTTATGGACGAAAATTGACCTTTTGTTCAAAAGTTGACCTATTGGGTCAATAGGTTGGTCATTGGGTCAAGGATTGATCATTTTGATAAAAGTTGACTTTTTAGTAAATATTTGACCTATTGGGTCAATGGGCTTATCATTAATTAGGTCAAAGATTGCTCATAATGACCAAAGTTGACTTTTTGGTTAGATTTTGACTTATAGGGTCAATAATTGGTCAGTACGTCAAAAATTTAATATTTTGACCAAAATAAAATTTTTGGTCAAAAGTTGACCTATTGGTTTACTGGGTTGATCATTGGGTCAAGGATTGATCATTTTGACCAAAATTGACTTTTTGGTCAAATGTTGACCTATTGGATCAATGGGTTGGTCATTTGGTTTAAAATTGACCATTTTGACCAAAGTTGACTTTTTGGTCAAAAGTTGACCTATTGGGTTAATGAGGTGGTCATTAGGTCAAATATTATCTATTTTATCCAAAATTGTCTTTTTGGTTAAAAGTTGATCTATTGGGTCATTGGGGCAAGGATTGACCATTTTTACAAAAGTTGACTTTTTGGTAAAAAATAGACATATTGGTTCAATGGGTTGGTCATTGGGTCAAGGTTTGACCATATAGATCAGAGTTGACTTTTTGGTCAAAAGTTGACCTATTGGATCAAGGGGTTGGTCGTTGGGTCAATGATTGACCATTTTGACCAAAGTTTACTTTTTGGTTAGAGATTGACTTATTAGGTCAATAATTGGTCATTAGATCAAAAATTCACTATTTTGACCCAAATTCAATTTTTGGTCAAAAGTTGACCCACAAGGTCAACGGTGTGGTCATTGGGTCATAAATTGACCGTTTTGACTAAAGTTGACTTTTTGGTCAAAATTTGACTTAGTGTCAACAGGTTGGTCATTGGGTCAGAAATTGACCATTTTGACCATATCAACTTTTTGTTAAAAGTTGACATATTGGGTCAATGGGTTGGTCATTGGGTGAGAAGTTGAATTTTTGGTTAAAAGTTAATATATTGCGTCAATGGGGTGGTCATTAGGTCAAAAATTGACTATATTGACCTAAATTAACTTTTTGGTCAAAAGTTGACCCTATTGTATCAATGGGTTGGTCATTGTGTCAAGGATTGACTATTTTGACTAAAGTTCACTTTTTGGTCAAAAGTTGACCTATTGGATCAATGGGATGTTCATTGTTTCAAGGATTGACCATTTTGTCTAAAGTTGACTTTTTGGTCAGTGATTGGCTAATTGGGTCAATAATTAGTCATTACGTCAAAAATTGACTATTTTGGTCAAAAGTTGACCTATTGGGTCTATGGGTTGGTCATTGTGTCAAGGATTGACTACTTTAACCAAAGTTGACTTTTTGGTCAAATTTTGACCTATTGGGTCAATGGGTTGGTCATTGTGTCAAGGTTTGACAATTTTGACCTCCAAAGTTGACTTTTTGGTCAAAAGTTGACCTATTGGGTCAATGGGTAATTCATTGGGTCAATGATTAACCATTTTGACAAAAGTTGACTTTTTAGTTAGAGATTGACTTTTTGGGTCAATAATTGGTCAATAAGTTAAAAATTGATTATTTTGACCAAAATAGACTTTTTGGTCAAAAGTTGACTTATTGGGTCAATGGGTTGGTCATTGGGTCAAGGATTGATCATTTTGACTAAAGTTGACTTTTTGGTCAAAAGTTAACCTATTGGGTCAATGGGTTGGTCATTAGGACAAGGTTTCAACATTTTGGTCAAAGTTTACTCTTGGTCAAAAGATAACCTATTGGTTCAATGGGTTGGTCATTAGGATAAGGATTGACCTTTTTGGCCAAAGTTTACTTTTTAGTTTGAGATTGGCTTACTGGGTCAATAATTAGTCATTAGGTCAAAAATTGACTATTTTGACCAAAATTGACTTTTTGTCAAAAGTTGACATATTGGGTCAATGAGATGGCCATTGGGTCAAGGATTGACCATTTTTACCCAAGTTGACTTTTTGGTCAGAGATTGACTTATTGGGTCAATAATTGGTCATTATGTCAAAAATTGATTATTTTAACCAAAATTTCATTTTTGGTCAAAAGTTGTCCCCTTGGGTCAATGGAGTGGACATTGTGTCAGAAATTGACCTTTTTGACCAAAGTTGTCTTTTTGGTCAAAAGATGACCTATTGGGTCAATGGGGTGGTCATTGGGTCAAGGATTAATCATTTTGACCAAAGTTGACTTTTTTAATCAAAAGTTAACCTATTGTGTCAATGGGTTGGTCATTGAGACAAGGATTGACTATTTTGACCAAAGTTGACTTTTTGGTCTGAGATTGGTTTGCTACATCAATAATTGGCATTAGGTCAAAAATTGACTATTTTGACCAAAATTGACTTTTTGGTTAAAAGTTGACCTATTGTGTCAATGAGTTGGTCATTGGGCCAAGGATCGAGCATTTTGATCAAAGTTGACTTTTTGGTCAGAGATTGACTTATTAGGTCAATAATTGGACATTATGTCAAAAATTTATCGTTTTGACCAAAATTAAATTTTTTGTCAAAAGTTAACCCATTGAGTCAATTGGGTTTTCATTGTGTATGAAATTGTCCATTTTGATTAAAGTTGTCTTTTTGGTCAAAATTTGACCTATTTATGTCAATGAGGTGGTCATTTGGTGAAAAATTATTTTTTTTTACCAAAATTGACTTTTTGGTCAAAAGTTAACCTATTGGGTCAATGTATTGGTCATTGGGTCAATGATTGACCATTTTGGCCAAAATTGACTTTTTGGTCAAAAGTTGACCTATTGGGTCAATTGGTTGTTCATTGGGTCAAGAATTGACCATTATCACCAATGTTGACATTTAGGTCAAAAGCTGACATATTAGGTCAATAATTTTTCATTAGGTAAAAAATTATTTATTTTGACCAAAATTAACTTTTTGGTCAAAAGTTGATCTATTGGGTCATTGGGTTGTCGTTGGATCAAGGATTTACCATTTTGTCCAAAGTTCACCTTTTGGTCAAAAGTTAGCCTATTGGGTCAATGGATTGATCTTTGTGTCATGGATTGACCAAAGCTGACTTTTTGGTCATAGATTGACTTATTAGGTCAATAATTGGTCATTAGGTCAAAAATTGATTATTTTGACCAAAATTGACTTTTTATTCAAAAGTTGACTTATTGGATCAATGAGTTGGTCATTGGGTCAAAAATTGACCATTTTGACCAAAGTTGACTTTTTCGTCAAATGTTGACAAATTGGATCAATGGGTTGGTGAATGGGTCACAAATTGACTATTTTGACCAAAGTTGACTTTTTAGTCAAAAGTTGACCTATTGGGTCAATGGGTGGTGATTAGTTAAAAATTGACTATTTTGAACAAAGTTGACTTTTTGGTCAAAAGTTGACCTTTTGGGTCAATGGGTTAGTCATTAGGTCAACGATGACCATTTTGACAAAAGTTGACTTTTTGGACAGATATTGACTTATTTGATCAATAATTGGTCATTAGGTTTAAAATTGATTATTTTGACCAAAATTAAATTTTTGGTCAAAAGTTGACCCATTGGGTCGATGTGGTGGTCATTGGGTCAGAAATTGATCATTTTGACCATAGTTAACTTTTTGGTCAAAAGTTGACCTATTGGGTCAATGGGGTGGTCATAAGGTCAAAATTTGACTATTTTGACCAAAATTGACTTTTTGGTCAAAGGTTGACCTATTGGGTAAATGGGTTGGTCATTAGGTCAAGGATTGACCATTTTGACCAAAGTTGATTTTTTGGTCAAAAGTTGACCAATTGGGTTAATGGGTTAGTCATTCGGTCAGGGATTGACCATTTTGACCAAAGTTCACTTTTTGGTCACAGATTGACTTATTCGGTCAATAATTGTTCATTTGGTAAAAATTAACTATTTTGACCAAAATTGACTTTTTGGTCAAAATTTGACCAATTGGGTCAATAGGTTGGTCATTGGGTCAAGGATTGTTCATTTTGACAAAAAATGAATTTTTGGTAAAATCTTAACCTATTGAGTCAATGGGTTTGTCAATGGTTTTAGTCAAAAGTTGACCTATTGGGTTAATGGGTTTGTCAATGGGTCAAAGATTGACCTTTTTAACTAAAGTTGACTTTTTGGTTAGAGATTGGCTTATTGGGTCAAAAGTTGGTAATTAGGTCAAAAATTAAAAATTTGACCAAAATAGACTTTTTGGTTAAGAGTTGACCTATTGGGTCAATGGGTTGGTCATTGGGTCAAAGATTGATCATTTTGACCAAAGTTGACTTTTTGGTCAAAAGTTGACCTATTGGGTCAATGGGTTGGTCATTGGTCCAGAAATTGACTATCTTGTCTAAAGTTGACTTTTTGGTCAAAAATTGACCAAATGGGTAAATGGGTTGGTCATTACGTTAAAAATTTACTATTTTGAACAAAATTAACTTTTTGGACAAAAGTTGATATATTGGGTTATTGGGTCAAGGATTGACCATTTTGACCAAAGTTGACTTTTTGGTCAAAAGTTGACCTATTAGGCAATGGGCTGGTCATTCGGTCAAGGACTAACCTTTTTGACCAAAGTTAACTTTTTGGTCAAAAGTTGACCTATTGAATCAATGGGTTGGTCATTGGGTCAATGATTGACCATTTTGACAAAAGTTAACTTTTTTATTAGAGATTGACTTATTGGGTCAATAATTGTCATTAGATGAGAAATTAACTATTTTGATCAAAATTAAATTTTTGGTCAAAAGTTGACCCATTGGGTCACGGTGTGGTCATTTGGTTAGAAATTGACCAACATGTCGAAAGTTGACTTTTGGTCAAAAGTTGATCCATTGGGACAACGGGATGGTCATTAGGGCAAAAATTCACTATTTTGACCGAAATTGACTTTTTGGCCAAAAGTTGATCTATTGCATCAATGGGTCGGCCATTGTGTCATGGATTGACCATTTTGACCAAAGTTGATTTTTTGCTCAAAAGTTGACCAATTGGGTCAATGGGTTGGTCATTGGGTCAAAAATTGATCATTATGACCAAAGTTGACTTTTTAGTCAAACGTTAACCTATTGGGTCAATGGGGTTGTCATAAGGTTAAAAATTGACCATTTTGACAAAAATTGACTTTTTGGTCAAAGGTTGACCTATTAGGTCAATGGGTTAGTCATTGAGTCAAGGGTTGACCATTTTTACCAAAGTTGATTTTTGGGTAAAATGCTGGCCAATTGGGTCAATGGGTTGGTCATTGGGTCAAGGTTTGACCGTTTTGACCAAAGTTCACATTTTGGTCACAGATTGACTTATTCGGTCAATAATTATTCATTAGGTAAAAAATTGACTTTTTTTGACCAAAAAAGACTTTTTGGTCAAAAGTTGACCTATTGGGTCAATAGGTTGGTCATTGGGTCAAGGATTGATCATTTTGGCAAAATTCAACCTTTTGGTCAAAGTTATCTTTTTGGGTGAATGGGTTGGTCATTGGGTCAAGGATTGATTATTTTGACCAAAGTTAACTTTTTGGTCAGAGATTGATTTATTGGGTCAATAATTGGTCATTAGGTCAAAAATTGATTATTTTGACAAAAAATAAATTTTTGGTCAAAAGTTAACCCATTGGGTCAGTGGGGTAGTCAATGTGTCGAAATTGAACATTTTTACCTTTGTTGTCTTTCTGGTCAATGAGGTCAATGAGGTCAATGAGGTGGTCATTATGTCAAAAATTGATAATTTTGACCAAAATTAACTTTTTGGTCAAAAGTTGACCGATTGAGTCAATGGGTTGGTCACTGGGTCAAGGATTGACTGTTTTGCCCAAAGTTGACTTTTTGTTCAAAAGTTGACCTGTTGGGTCAATGCGTTGGTTGTTGGGTCAATGATTGACCATTTTTACCAAAGTTGACATTTAGGTCAAAAGTGGACCTATTGGGTCAATATTTAGTCATTAGGTTGAAAATTGACTATTTTAACCAATATTGACTTTTTAGTCAAAAGTTGATCTATTAGGTCACTGGGATGTCATTGGGTCAAGAATTTACCATTTCAACCAAAGTTGACTTTTTGATCAAAAGTTGACCTATTAGGTCAATGGGTTGGTCGTTGAGTCATGGATTGATCATTATGACCAAAGTTGACTTTTTGGTCAGAGATTCATTTACTGGGTCAATAATTGGTCATTAATTAAAAAATTGACTACTTTGACCCAAATTAACTTTTAATTAAAAATTTAACCTATTGGATCAATGAGTTGGTCATTGGGCAAGAATTAACCATTTTGACCAAATTTAACTTTTTGGTCAAAAATTGACCTATTGGGTCAATGGGTTGGTCATTGGGTCACAAATTGACTAACCAAAGTTGACTTTTTAGTTAAAACATGACATATCGGGTTAATGGGTGGTCATTAGGTCAAAAATTGACTATTTTGACCAAAGTTAACTGTTTGGTCAAAAGTTGACTTATTGGGTCAATGGGTGAGTTTTTGGTTGAAGGATCGACTACATTGACTAAAATTGACTTTTTGGTCAGAGACTAACTTATTTGGTTAATAATTGGTCACTAGGTTAAAAATTGACTACATTGACCAAAACAGAATTTTTGGTCAAAGTCAATCTATCGAGTCAATGGGCTGGTCATTAGTCGAAATTGACCATTTTGACCAGAGTTGACATTTTGTTCTAAAGTTGACCTATTGAAACAATGGGTTGGTCATTGGGTCAAGAATTAATCATTTTGACAAAATTTAACTTTTTGGTAAAAATTTGACCTATTAGGTCAATGAGTTCGTCATTGAATCAGAAATGGACCATTTTAACCAAAGTTGACATTTTGGTCAAAAGTTGACCTATTGGGTCATATGGTTTGTCATTGGGTCAAAGATTGACCATTTTGACCAAAGTTGACTTTTTGGTTAGACATTGACTATTGGGTCAAAAATTGGTCATTAGGTAAAAAATTAAGAATTTTGACAAAAATAAACTTTTTGGTCAAAAGTCGACTTATTTGATCAATAGGTTGGTCATTGGGTTAAGGATTGATCATTTTGCCAAAGTTGAATTTTTGGTCAAAAGTTGACCTATTGGGTCAAAGGGTTGGTCATTGGGTCAGAAATTGACCATTTTGACCAATGTTTACTTTTTGATCAAAAGTAAACCTATTTGGTCAATGGTGTGGTCATTAGGTAAAAAATTATTTATTTTGACAAAAATAGACTATTTGGTCAAAAGTTGACCTATAGGGTCGTTGGGTCAAGGATTGACCATCTTGACCAAAGTTGACTTTTTGATCAAAAGTTGACCTATTGGTTCAATGTGTTGGACATTGGGACTAGGATCGACCATTTCGACCAAAGTTAACTTTTTGGTCAGAAGTTGACCTGTTGGGTCAATGGGTTGGTCATTGGGTCCAGGATTGACCATTTTGACCAAAGTTGGATTTTTAGTCAAAGACTGACGTACTGGGTTAATAATTGGTCATTAGGTCAAAAATTAACTATTTGGTCAATGGGTTAGTCATTGGGTCCAAGATTGATCATTTTGACCAACATTGACTTTTTGGTCAAAAGTTGACCTATTAAGTTAAAGGGTTGGTCATTGGGTTAAGGATTGACCATTTTGGCCAAAATTGACTTTTTGGTCAGAGATTGACTTGTTGGGTAATAATTGGTCATTAGGTCAAAAATTGATTATTTTGACCAAAATTGAATTTTTGGTCAAAATTTTACTTTTTGGGTCAATGGGGTTATCATTGTGTCAGAAATTGACCATTTTGACCAAAATTGACTTTTTGGTCAAAAGTTAACATATTGGATCAATGGGTTGTTCATTACCAACAAGCGCAACAGATCTATCAGCAACCTTAGCAGGGTTATCAACAGTCTCGACCGAGCTATCAGTCGCCTCAGCATTATGAACAAACGCCTCATCCACAGCGTACCTTGAAAGATTTTCTGAATAAGGAATATCCCTTCAAAAATGAAGCAGTAGCAAAGATGTTCCGCAGTTTAATGAAGACACCAGATTTTCAGCTGCCGGAGCCCAAGTGGTCGGAAGAAGTCAATAAGAGAGATCATCCGAACTATTGCCCTTACCACTGAATGCTCAGACATAAGATAGAGGATTGCATCACTTTTAAGAGTTAGATTGATGACAATCTCCGGAAAGGGAACATAAAAATCCCGAAGGAATACATGAAGGAACCCCAAAAGGAGGTTCCGTCAATTTTATCTCGACGGTTCCTATTGTTCCGATAAACTCGTATACGGCCGATGATGGATGGAGTACCATCTGGACAAAGTCTTCAAAGAAAATTTTGGATCACATCTAGACCGCTTCGTTGCGCGCCTCAACTCAGAGTTTGAAACCTACCGAGCCGGCACTATCACTTGCGTTCGAAGAACTGCCTCAGAAGGAGGAGAAGATCGTAGAAGAGAAGAAAACTGAGGCTCCGAAGGGTAGTCTAGGTGCTGCTTATCCTAGGATGGTTGTTTCTGATTCGGGGAGAAATCCCTCGAACTTCTGACTTTGTATGATTATTTGCTCGCCCCGGCGGGATCTTACAATGATAAGAGTTATGGCATTGGCTACGTTTTAACTGTTTATAACGATTAAGTAACTAGCAATAACCGACTTAATCCGGATCTTAATTCCAGTATAAATAAAGATTCTCAAATCATACTAAGCCTCGATGACCACGACGAAGAAGATGTTCACAAAGGAGGATACGAAAGCTCAACAAGAAACGAGTCCATTTGTGAATTTCGAGGAGCTCTAATCACTATAGAATTAGAGTTATCAGATTCTGAAGCAACTCCAGAAGAGCCAGTTGTTCCAATTCAAGGGGAAACATCGGTAGATCTAGCACCAGACTCAGAACAAGTAACTGAAGTCAACCTAAGAAGCAGAAAAGTTCTACCTCCGAGAATGGGTCCAAAGGGTAAAGGAAAGCAGGTGGTTGCTCAGAAGGAGCCAACTCCAGCAAAGGAGTTGCCCATTTGGGAAGAAACCGAGGAACGTGGTAATAAAGTGGACTATAACGTGCTAGCCCATTTTAGGAAGCTATCAGCCAAACTAAGCATATACGACGCTCTGATCCTGTCAAAGGAGATGAGGGAAGCTCTGATCATGGCTCTACTTGATCCAGAGATTTGTTTAGCTCAAATGGCCGGTAATTCCTTCGACGAGGTTTGCTCATTAAAAGAACAACAAGGTGTCACCTTCACGGACAATGATCTATTACTGGGAACAGCTGATCACAACCGATCGTAGTACATTTCAGTCACTATTGAAAATTTTATACTCTCTAGAGTGTTTGTTGATCCGGGAGCATCAATCAACATAATGAATCTTCAGACGCTAGCATATTTGGAAATTGATGCTCGTGAGCTTGAAGCAGACAAGACGTTATTGAGAGGCTTCAATTAAGATCTCTCGGATTGATTACACTGTTAATGAAGACCGGTGATTTAGCAAAGACAACCACAAAAATCCATATAATTAATTCTGAGACATCATTCAACGCTCTACTGGGTCGGCCATGGATCCATGAAAACCGGATGGTACCATCGTCTCTGCACCAGTGCATAAAATATTACGAAGGAGGAGAACAGTGTATCAAGGGTGACTTGTAACCATTCTCCGTACACGAGATTGGAATTCATGAAGATGTAGCCTATTACGCACCTCCAAAGAAAACAATCTTCTCCAAAAATGTCATACCAAATGAAGCAAAAGAAGTGCAAGACGATGAAGAGTCTGAAATTCTAGTCCAACAGTTACTCACCACTCTCTTACGGCGAGATGGTGAAGTTTTCTCCAGAACTCGCACCCGAGGTCGTGGCCGGGGACGAGGTCGTGGAAGAGACGTTGGAACAGTTGGACAGAAGAAACCAGTCATCGATGTTGATTGGGAGAACAGTTCCGAAGAAGAAGAAATCAAGAAAGAAGCAGCGACAATAAGTCAAAAGAAACCCCAGTTCAAGATCTCTCTCGAAGATGAAAAGAATGAAGAATATAAATCAATGTACGAGAAGATTAACCACTATGTACATACTATGACCCTGACCCCGATCCATTCTAATAAGATCGAGGGTATGGTGGTCAAGGAAGTGCATGGTGGTGGTACTAAACCAATGAAGTTTTATTGCGGTGCTTCTTCTTCCAAAACTGAAAATGATGTACAATTTGAAGATGTTGCTTCATCTGAACTAATGGAACTGTCTTTTAAGTGGTACTCTCCCTGTGTTCAAAATTTAATTCAACGTGGTGTCTTACGTCGACGATGGACAAAAGGTCAATCACGACATTTTGAAAATTTATGGAATAATACCAGCCGGCCTCCCAATTCAAACATGGTCTCGGATTCGGCACGGTAGGATCAGTTGACGATACGGGTTTTTGCTTGGTTGTCACTTGCGAGCCTAATGAAGACTTCTTGGAAGCTTCAGAAGATCTCGAAGATCTACCAATCGGAGATGCTCCACCAGAATTTGAAGAAGAAAGTAAATCTACAATAGACGAGTTAATGGAGGTTAACTTAGGTACTAGCGAAGAGCCAAGGCCGACCTTTGTTAGCTCCTTACTCAATAAAGAAGACTCCGAAAACATAATCAAGTTATTAATGGAGTTCAAAGACCATTTTGCTTTGAGTTACGATGAAATGCCAGTGTTAGCTCCAGAGGTTGCAGTTCACAGGCTAGGAGTGGATCACACTGTTGTTCCAGTCAAACAAGCTCCGAGAAGAATGCGTCTGGAGATTGAACAATAAGTTATAGCTAAAGTTAAGAACCTAATAGATGCTAAATTTGTCAGTGAGGAACAATATCAAACTTGGTTAGCCAATGTAGTACCAGTCAGAAAGAAGAATGGTCAGATCAGAATCTGCGTGGATTTCAGAGATTTGAACAATGCATGTCCAAAGGACGAATTCCCGCTACCCATTCCAGAATTGATGATCGACATTGCTTCAACACATGTAGTCTTCTCATTCATGGATGGATCATCAGGATACAACAAGATAAAGATGGCACCAGAAGATGAAAAGCTTACAGCCTTCAGAACGCCGATCGGGGATACTGCTACACAGTGATGCCGTTTGGATTAAAGAACACAGGAGCAACCTATCAAAAAACAATGAAGAGGATTTTTGATGATCTCATTCACAACCAAGTCGAGTGTTACGTGGATGACATGGTCATCAAGAGCAAATTAAAGGAAGATCACTTGTATGATTTGAGAATTGTTTTCGAGCGATTAAGATAATTTAACCTTAAGATGAATCCCCTAAAATGCGCCTTCGGCGTCACCTCTGGGAAATTCTTAGGATTTGTTGTCCGACATCGTGGAATTGAAATAAATCCGGAGAAGATTAAAGCTATCTTAGAAATGCCGCCTCCCAAAACCTTGAAACAACTACGGTCTTTTCAAGGGAAATTGGCATATCTTTGACGCTTTATCTCAAATTTGTCAGGAAGGTGTCAACCGTTTTCTGTTTTAGTTAAAAAGAATGCCAAGTTTTCTTAGGACTCCAAATGTGAACATGCTTTCGATGACATCAAATAGTATTTAATGAAACCTCCTGTCTTAGCAGCCCTAGTCTTGGGACGACCGTTGATACTTTATACCGCGACTTTAGACGATTCTCTCGGAGCCCTACTAGCCGAGGTTAACGACGAGGGAAAAGAAAATGCGCTCTATTACCTAAGCCGTCGTGTAATTCCGACGGAGGTAAAGTATCCTCCTATTGAGAAGCATTGTTTGGCCCTGATCTTCGCTGCTCAAAAGTTTAGGCATTACATGCTTTCTCATAAGGTCAACCTTATTTCGAAGTTTAATCCGTTGCAATATTTGATGACCCGACCGACGCTTTCCGGCAAACTTGCCAGGTGGTCGATGATACTATTGCAATTCAATATAACTTTCATGCCGCTTCGTGCCATAAAAGGACAAGTCCTGGCAGACTTCCTTGCAGTAAACCCTTTACTGGTAGAATCGCATCTCAACGACGACTTGCCAGACGAGCAGATAATGAGCCTAGAAGACCCCAATGATCAGCGTTGGGAACTGTACTTCGACGAAGCATCTTCAGCACAGAAAGATAAAGAATCGCAAATGATAGTGCCCAGTAAGGCAGGAATCAGATTAATATTTATAACACCGGAGCGGAGGATGTTATGGTATTCCCACCATCTAACAGAACTGTGTACAAATAACGAGGCAGAATATGAAGCCCTTATAACAGGAATGGAATTAACCATTTAGATGGGGATAACAGACATCAACATCTATGGAGATTCCCAGTTGATCATTCAACAGGTCGCCGGACAGTACAAAATTCTAAAACCAAGACTTGAGCAGTACTTCCAGTACGCCATGAAACTGTTGGAGCAAATTTCGAATGTAACGATCTATAAGATTCGCAGAAGAGAAAATTTTCTCGCAGATGCGCTAGCCTACCTTGCAAAAGAATTTGTGTGCTTACAGGATGAGTCAGTTGAAATGTCAGTTCAGGGACGGCAGGTTCTCTCACAGCTCTACATGGATACAATACACAAATCAGAAAAAACAGAAGAAACAATTTCGGCAGTAACAAAAAATACGAAGATCGTGGCAATTACTAATGCACTACTTGCAAACAGGAAACCTATGAGACAATAAGTCGATAGCCCATCAAATCAAGAAAAGAACTCTGTCTTACGCATTAATAAACAACACGTTATACAGAAGTTCTTTTGATCAGACGTGGCTAAGATGCCTGAGCGGGTCCGAGGCTCATGAAATTGTCAAAGAAGTACACTCAGAACTTTGTGGCGCTCATCAATCGGGTCCGAAGATGAAATGAAGATTAAAAGACTAGGGTATTACTGGCCCTCGATGATAACCGACAACATGAAGGTTGCCAAAAGTTGTCACCAGTGCCAAGTACATGGAGTGGTTCTACATCAACCTCCAAATGTGTTACATCCGACAATTGCATCGTGGCAATTTGAATGTAGGGGAACAGATATTGTGGGTCCGATAGAACCGCCTTCTTCAAGGGGACATCGCTTCATTCTTGCAGCTACTGATTACTTTTCCAAGTGGGCAGCAGCTATACCACTCAGAGAAGTGAAAGTGCACCATGTGTTGCGGTTTTTCAAGAATCAAGTAGTCTAACGTTTCGGAGTACCGCACAGAATCATTTCGGATAATGGGTCCGCATTCAAGAGTACGAAGATCAACAATTTTGTCAGAAGACACGGGATTGATTGGCGTTATTCGACGATCTATTACCCGAGAGCAAACGGCTTGGCCGAGGCTTTTAATAAACTCTCGTCCAAATCCTAAAGAAAACCTTGGATGACAACAAAAGAAATTGGCACGAGAAGTTGATAAAAGCCTTATGGGCCTATAGGACGACCTTCAGAACTCCTACTCAGTCTACACCTTACGCTTTAGTGTACGGGTCTGAGGCCGTCTTACCTTTGGAAGTACAGCTTCCTTCACGCAGAATTGCAGTTGTAAACAAAATCACTGCAGAAGAAAATGCCAAATTATGACTAGAAGAATTGGAAAGCTTGGAAGGAAAAAGACTTTCAGCACAAAAGAATTTGGAACTATATTAAGCCAAGATGATCCAGGCCTACAATAAACTAGTCCGTCCCAGGACATTTAAAATCGGTGACTTGGTTCTAGTTCTCAGAAGACCTATTCTTGCACACCAAAAGATAGGAGGTAAATTTGAGCCAACATGGGAAGGGCCATTCGTGGTCGAGACAGTATACTTAGGAGGTTCCTACCAACTGGTGAACTGCCGTGGAGAACGACATATGCTTCCAATCAATGGAAGATATTTGAAGAAGTATTACACAACCTAATGTTTTGAAGGATGAACTTTAAAAATGAGGTCTCATTCCTAGAAGCACGGGTAGAGTAATCATTTGTGACTGGTTCCGAACCCAAAACATAAAAAAAATGGATGATAAAAAAGAAAATCATTAACAAAAATTATGTTAAAAAAAATGTGTGAAATTATAATAATAAAATGTCAATCTTTCCTTTTAAATCAATTCATTCTTGATCTTTCCCTCATCTCTTCCTTCTTCCTTTAAAAATTAAATGAGATAAATAAGAATTTTTCATTAATAAATGTTTTTCGTATTGTTCTTGTTCTTAGTACAACCCCTGATCCTTTCCTTTTTTTTCGCAGGGAAATGTCGAACAGGCGGTTGGTTCTGAACTTTAGAAATGGCGTGAGTCTAGCACTTGATGAAAAGAGGGTGAGGGATGGAGCCGTGATCGAGATTGACTCTGACTTCACACCAGCCGGGCTACAATATGAAGAAAATGATTGGACCTCGATTGTTCGGGAAGAGTTCCATAGCCAAACAGTGATGAAATTGGGTGGCTCAAGTCAGCAATCCGCCAGCAAGAAAAGAAAAGCAAACGCCGCTCATGCAACAGGAGAAGATAAGAATTTTAAGTCCATTCTTGCTACAGCAGAGGGCAGGCTTGTCAGCGCCACGCCCGCAAAAGTCCAAGTGGTAAGGAGAGATACTCTCACTGCCACCCATCGGAGGAACAAGAATCGCCACATTCGCAAGATGTTAACCAAGTTAGCAGCATATCAACATGAAGAGACAGTTGCTATCGTCAATATAAATAATCTGACAAAATTGGTTCGTCAGGAACCAGAAAGGAGGAGATCAACTCCAAAGAAAATAAAATAGATAAAGGAAATTCCAAGAAGAGCAGAAATAGAATCAGCGCCTTGACGTCAAGTAGATGCACCAGTTCTGAAGTGTCTTGTTGCGAAAGCAACCCCGAAGGATGTCCCGACAGAGACTATCCCCGAGGAGCCATGACATGCAGGAGAGCGTGCTGGGTTTGAACCATACATTCCCCAGTACGTTACTAGACCTCGCTGATTGTAGATAATTCTGGAATATGAGTTGGAAAGATTGCAGAATGTTGAAAAAAAAAACATTTGAACACTTTGAGAGAATTGGAGGCAAGAGGATAAATATCTTAGAAGGCCTCAAGCTGCATACAGATGTATTCTCAGATTACGAGCAGCAACAAATTGTAGATTGCGTCGTTGAACTTCAGAAAATGGGCCGAGCCGGCCTCCTGAGGGAAAAGACCTATTTAGACCCCGAAGATGGATGCCAGGAAAAGGAAGAATTACAATCCAAATGCGGATGTTGCTACAACTTCGCGGTAGACAGAAAAGGGAATCCACCAGGAATACTCCGTCGCAGTGAGGTGGATCCGATGCCGAATATTATCAAGAGAATGGTAAAAAGGATGATAACATGGAGGGTATTTCCCACAGATTGCATACCCAACAGCTGCATCATTAACTTCTACAAGGAGGGCGACTGCATACCTCCACACATAGACCATGATGACTTTGTTAGACCTTTTTGCACAGTGTCTTTTGTCAACCAATGTAACATCATGTTTGGATCTGACCTCCGGATTCCAGGCCCCGGTGAGTTCCGAGGGCCGGTGGAGATACCACTACCGGTAGATTCCGTCCTGGTGTTGAAAGGAAATGGAGCAGACATCGCAAAACATTGCATTCCAGGAGTGCCTGCGGAACGAATCTCCGTCACTTTCAGGAGAATGGATGACAGAAAAATGTCTTTCCACTTTTAGCCAAATCCAGAGTTAGAGAGTCTCCGGCCTTTCGAGCTGTGATTTACATGGGAAATATCACACCTCCAATGCACATCCATACGACATTCCTGCCAAGGATGACTTGGAAGGTGATGTTATTGTCCATGTATCTCACTATTCAGACGTGGATTTTGACAGCTGCTTTTAAAAGATACTTGAAGAATCTTACACAATCCGTGTTGGATTTATATGGATTGTATGAGATATTGAATTATCAAGGAAAATATCATCATGTTTTGGAGCAAGATGTATGATGTATTTTCGATGAGATTGGAAGGAAAACGACTATGTCATGTTTTGCCTTCACCTCTTTTTGTGCAAATTGACTGGGAAACGCCATTAAGTTAAATGAACTTCGAACAAAGAACAAGGGAAAATAAAAATAAATGAGAACTCTTTTAAAAATCCGAATGTCAAAATGAACCCTAAATAAATGTGAATCCTAAATTGAAAATCAAGCTAAAATTAAATCACAAAAAGCAACTAAGACAAATTCCTGAATCTGAAATCCCCAGCCTTCGGCTATTCTAAAATCTCTTTTTGACTCTCCATATTTCCTTCTAAATTTCCTTCCCTCTTTTAGGAAGGTCGACTGAATCTACTGACATAGAACCACGAAATTTTTTGATTTGGTTCTGATGGCATGGATTCATATCCTTCACCAAATAATCAGGCTTTGATCGATCCTCGTGGGACGTGAAACAATTTCACATCTCATTCCAAATCATCCGCTAAACTCAAATCTCCACAGCAAGTTTCAACCCTTTATACCTTCAAGACTGGAACCAGATTTCAGTTCTCTTTAAACCTTCGACAATAGAACCAGATTCCAGTTCTCTTTAAACCTTCGAGACTGGAACCAGATTCTAGTTCTCTTTAAACCTTCGAGATTGGAACCAGATTCCAGTTATCTTTAAACCTTCGAGACAAGAACCATATTCCAGTTCTCTTTAAACCTTCGAGATTGGAACCAGATTCCAGTTCTCTTTAAAAATTCGAGACTGGAACCAGATTCTAGTTCTCTTTAAACCTTCGAGACTGGAACCAGATTCCAATTCTCTCTTTAACCTTCGAGACTCGAACCAGATTCCAGTTCTCTTTAAACCTTCGAGACTGGAAACATATTCCAGTTCTCTTTAAATCTTCGAGACTGGAACCAGATTCCAGTTCTCTTTAAACCTTCGAGACTAGAACCAGATTCCAGTTCTCTTTAAACCTTCGAGATCGGTACCAATTTTTGACTCTCTTCCCTAGATTGATACCAAATTTCAACTCTCTTCTTCCATGGCTGGTACCTAAATTTCAGTTCTCTTCGCAATCCTGAGGTTGGAACCTAGGTTCCAATTCTCATTTCAAATCCAGATTTCATTGAATTAATTTTAAATTAAACCTCAATCGAAATTGAAACTCAGAACAAATTGAAATCTAAACCCACACATTAAAAAAAATTTGGAATAGAAATTGAAATAAAATCTAAATCAATTTTCCCCAGATCTTATGATCTGGAATTCACCTCCTTTTCTTTTCCCCAACGAGAGTTCAGGGATCTCCAGTCTTGGAGATATACTCGATACTCCCTAGTGGAAATTTGTTTCTACTATGTTCTATGTGTGTCACTTAGACGTCTGTGTTGGTTTTGTTGATCTCTTCAGTCAATGCCAATACGCGCGGTGTGCTTGGTTAGCACACTACACCTATTGGTGGTCCATTTGTTGACCTCATTTTTGATGAGGTCATTTCTCTTCTCTCTCATTAGTACTTATGATCTAGCCTTAGGCTTTCCTTTTAACTATCTTAGAGGACTAGAAATGGAACCCACCACTTAGAAATTCAAACACCTCTTAACTCCCTGCAAACCCCATATGTTTGAATGTAAACCCCTAAGTCACTTGGAGGGTTAAGATCAAATGTGGAGGTTTAAAGGATGAGTTCCTTATAGGACTCTTTGGCCTTAGGACTACCTTGGGTGGCCTGGTCTGGTAAGGGTTGACCTGCACACATTACACTTTCACACACATTCCAAATCCTGAAACCATTCATACCTAGCTTGACTTCCTGATGGTAATTCATATGGATGGACCTTAACCCCTAGGCCCTTAGCTAAGAGGGTTAGGAACAACATAGTGAATGCCTCAAATGAGTCCTCTCATGGCTCTTATGGGCTTGATATGGCTTCATGGTTCAACCAAAGTGATTCCATTCTACTCAAACTTGATCAATCTTTATTTTTTGCAAAATTTCAATTTTTGACTTACGGGACCCTAAACCCACCAAACCTACCAAATATCCTTGAAACTACCCAAAATTTGCAAAATCACCTAAATTACCCAAAATTCCTCAAAACCAATCCTAAATATTTCCCACCATTCAAATTAATTATCCTTAGCCAAATATACCAAAATTTCTAAAAATACCCCCCAATACCCTCCAAATACTCAAAATGCTCTTCTAACAAAAAAATTCCAAAATTTAGAAAATTCCTAAAAAATTTTAAAAAATCCTAAATATTCCAAATTTCATTTTGTTAAACTACACCATAAGCTAATTTTGTCAATTTAGCCCACTTTCACAAAAATCCCCAATTTGACCCATTTTTAACTCAAGTGAAAATGTTCCACTAAACCAACCCAATTGACCTCTACTTTGACCCAATTCAATTCTAAACTTCTATACAATATCCCCAATATCAATCTAGACCAAATCCATATCCAATTTGATTGACATTTGGATCTAATTTCAATTTGAAGCTTAAGGCCCAATTTTGGCCTATAACCTAAACTTAACCCAAACTACCCAATTCAACCCCAATTGGCCCCAAATCTTTTCTAAAACCTTCCTAAAATCCCCAAAAACAAAACACGAACTTGATTTGCCTCAAATTTGAACCTAAAATCCACCTAAACCTAGCCCAAAGTAAAAATCCCCTAAATTAGCCTAAACCCAAACCTACAAATGGGCCCAAATCCCAAAATTAAAGCCCAAACAAAGTTGAAAACTCTTTGTAACACTCCCATAAAAATTTCTCAACAATAATTTTACATCAAATCTAAAATTAGGCCAACCTTAGCCCAAGTTAGCCCAATTTGACCTACTTTGGCTCCTTTACCAAAAAAGTTCCAAATCAAACTCAATTCAACTCCAAATCACCTCAAATTTGTTTCAAATCACTCATGACACATCCCTAAACTAAACCCAAAATTTGTTTGGCCCAATCCTTCACAAAATTTCCATCCACCAATTTGTTTTCAGACCTAAAGGCCCACTTTCTTAAACCATTCTAAAAGACCATTTTCACCAAATCCAAAAGGCCCAAAGTCAATCCAAAGCCTACATGACACTTTCACCTCATCATCCCTTTGATTTAAATCACTCCCTAAGTTTCAAATTCATCATTAAACTTTTCTAAACTAAGCCACATGCCAATTTTCCCTAAATTAATCAAAAATGCCAAAACCCTTTTCCATGAAACAAGCCAACCTTTTCCAACCTAAATGTAAGCCAAATGTGAGCCATTTACAAGCCACATGAAGCCACGAGAGTTTTGACACCTCACCTAGTCATTTATTATAAGAAGAGGGGAGCCTTCCCTAAGCCTTCATTAAGCCCTTTTAACCCCATTTATGCTACACTCTAAACAAAGTTTAGCCACATCACCTTGGATGGGGACTTCACCACCCCTTCCTAGCTGACCCAAATGATTCTCCCTCAGCCCAATTTCAAGCCTTCGGGAGGTGCACCTAGCCTAAACCATGGCTTGGACCAAATCAAGCCAAAATGACCCTTCCCCCTTACCACATAAATGAAACCTCTTTACACTTGGCGTTGGCCAATTGAACCCACAAAATTCAAGCCCTGACCCTCCTGATCAGGATGGTGACCTGACCTTGGCCGGCCAGCCACCAGGTCGCCGGAAAACACCGTGACCGAGAGGTCTAAATGGATTCAAAAATTCAATTTGAACTAGCTGAGTTGTCCCATGCCCAATGGCCATTGCAGCTGTTCTTCTCCTCACCACAGCAGTTGATCCAAGCCATCAAACCCCCCTAGGAGACCCTGGCCATGGCTATTTAAACAAGTCACCCCCTCTCAGCCAAAAGGTTGGCCAAAATCAACCTTTACAGAATCCCTCCAAACTCCTCACAGAGCTTCCCCTAGCCAAACGCAATCCATCCCCACTGTTCTCTGCCCTAAATCCCATTGATTGAGCTCAATTTTGGAGCTCAATTCTCAGGCCAGAACAGGACATCTCTCAAACCTCCACCAAACTTAAATTAAACTCACCCACACTCGCACAGGACCAAGAGAAGGAGTTCCTCGGTGAAAGCCCCCTCTCCAAAGCCACCCAATTGCTCTAGCCTCCAAAGTCTGAAATCGAGCCTGGTCACTTTCATACTTAGACCTTTCACCAGGGCTAGAGGCTTCATCCCTAGGCTCTTCTAGCTCCAACAAACGTGCCGAGCACATTCAGTTGAGGCCTCACCTCCTGAACCAAGGTATGGAGACTTCTCTTTAACTCGAGCTTCCATCGATTCTCTATTTCATTTGAGTTATTTTCATCGCATGTAAACTGTATGGATGTGTTCGTCTCTTCAAGACGAATCCATAGAGTATAAGAACATGAAAATCCATTGAGAAACAAGGGAGATATTAGGGTTTGAGTGTGGGCGATCACAGGAGCACACCAATCGGAGACGACGACCAACCACTGTTGGATCGAGCGTGTATCGACTGGAAGGCTCAGATTGCGTCAGACCAGGGAATGGTACATGAACCGCGGGCCACGTGGCACTGAGTCAGATGGCGGCGGTGAATGGGAGCGCGCCATGTGGAGCTTCGGAGATGCTAAGGTTGCCGTGGCGTTGAGTCGGATAAATAGGAAAATATCAAATATTTGATTTAATTAAATGCCTGAAACTTAGAAAATCCATATATTTGTGTAGAAAAATCACAAAAATAAAATAAAAATACCCTCTTGCTCAGTGAACAGACAAGAATAATGTGGAAAAAGAATTGAGTTAATTTGATGAATGTTTTTTTTAATTAATTATTTTCTCATTTTAGTATTTTTATTCTCCATTTGGATAGAGAATTGACCATGGCATGAGACCATAGGGCTTCTGAAGCCTCTGATCTTGGGAACATTCCCTGAATTTTTCAAGGTCAGACGCTATCTCTATGACAAGTTATGTATTTTTCAAATTTATGTCACTATTTTTGGTATTATAACTCCATTAATTAGCATATTGCTTAGAATATTCTAGAAAAATTTGGGGAAGTTTCTTAGGACCAGAGGACCCTAGGATAATTATGTTTTGAGTTAATTCATTAAGAATAACCCTAATTGGCCTAATTACTCAAAACTGAACTTTAATTAATTAGGGTGAACCACACATCAAAAGAACTTGAAAATAATTCTCCACTGATCTTTAGGATCAGAGGGACCTTACATAAAAATTTGGAATCAATTGGAAATGTTTAACTCCACAAAATGGATTAATCAAGTCATATGATTAAAATTATACTTTGAAAATTCATAACTCCAAAAATACATTTTAAAAATTCACCAAATTAGTTTTGGGACTTCTCTAGTATTAGAGGAGTCTAAGAAAATTGAAATTGGAAATTTTCAAAAATCTTCATTTTCTACCTTATTTTAATATTTTAAATAATTAAAAAATAATAAAAAACTTAAAAAAAGAAAAAAATCACAAAAATGTCATATTTTTACTCCTAATCACTTAGGAACTAACCAAATATTTTTCCTAAGTCTCTTGGTTATGATATTGAATTTTAAATGCTTAAGACAATTTTTAAAATTAAAAAAATGGATTTTCCAACATTTTCACCAAATTAATTCTAATAAATCAAAGAAAAATCAGAAAAATATAAAATTTACTTCTCTGGACTCCTTGAGGTCAGAGGGAATTAAGAAAAATATAAAATTCATTTTTCAACTTTAATTTTATTTTATAATTGATTAATACTCCAAAACTTGAAATAATTATAATAAATAAAATATAATTCAAAAAATCACCAAAATTGGTCTAAGTTGTCCTCTAGTCATTAGGAACATCACATAATTTTCTTAAGGATAGAAACCTTACCTTGGTCATGTTTTTGAATTTCCATTAAAAATCCCTATTTTTTCATTAAAAGAAATATATAATTTAAATTAAATTCAGAAAAATCACATTTTCTCCTCTAATGTCTTAATTGACATGTGAGTGAAGTGACATAAAAAATTTCAAGCTCATTTGAGCTCAAGTTCATGAGTTATGAAATAATTAAGCTTAAAAGGGCATATTAATAATTAAGAATTTTAACCCCTAATTAAAACTTTAGGTTTAATCAAAAAGAGGGGGGGGGGGGTAAAATATTTGATCTTAATTCTTTCTTAGATGATTGAAACTTTGGAAAATAAAAGGGTAGGAACTCATTGATCACTTTTAATAAACAAAAAAAATGATGAAACCTTAATTAATTAAATAACTTGAATATTGGAAGAATAATTAAAATATTTTGGATTATTAAAATGGGGATATAATTTAGAGAGACTATAATCACTTAAACTAAAATCCCCAAATGAATCACTTTAATTATATTTAACTCTTAATTAAACTTAAGGTAATAATTGAAATTAATAAATTAATAATAAAGAAAAGGTAACCCTTAATTAAATTAAAAATTAAAATATTAAACAACTTGATAATTAAATTGAAATAAATTTAAAACATAAAAAAATTATTAATTTAAAAAATCACTTGAAAGCAAATTTAAAATAAACTTGAAACATCAAAATCAATTTCAAAAAAATTATTCTTAATTAAAAAATCAAACTAATTAAAAGTTAATCTAAAATATTAAATTAAAATTAAATCATTAAAGTCTAAATTAAATAATTTAAACTCCTCTTTCAATTCAAATAGTTTAAAACACTTAAGAATAAAACAACTTGAACACTATTCAAAACTTAAATTTATTAAAATTTTATAACTAAATTAAATCACCTTAAAACATTAATTCTAATTTTAAATCGTTGAAATTCTTAATGAATTGATTTGCCCCTAAAATCTTTTATCATCATAACTCTTAAATGAAGCATCATGTGAGGTGTCACTTCATTCATGGGATAATCAAATGTCCTAAGTTCACTGAGCAAGAGGTAAAACATGACTAAAAATTTCAGAATGATTGATTCATCTCTACAATAAAAGTTCATTTAGACTCGAAATAATTTCAGAAGTATTGAAAAGATGTTTAAGATTCATCCAAAGCACTTTCTCAATATGATGAGATACTTTAGAATAACAACTGAACTTAATTGTTCTTTGATGAAGAAAATCATCCACAAAATATAAAGAACCTAGACGTCATAGGAATTGACTAGCAATAGGATTAAAACTTTGGTAGACAACCAGAACCTTCCCTTAGCTTTACCTAAGTAGTTGTAATAAACATTTAAATACTTTAATATGTGTTTTAAGTGTAGCTTGGAATGACGGGAAGACTCTCCAGGTACGCTTTTATTTTACTGTAATTTACTCACCTGTATTGCACTTTACTTTTCTTGCATTTTAAACAATATTGTTGCATGAAAACTGAAACCTTTAGGATAACCACAAAACTGAAACCCAAAACTAAATTAAAAGTCACAACAAGATAAAATTTACCGCCACAACATTCAAAATATAAAACAACTCAAAATTTAATCACAAATAAAACGACAAAACTACAATTGCAACTAAATTAAAACGTCTCATTGGATGATCGGGAATACCTCAGATGATGTAACCCACATGTTGCTAACGGGATTTTCCACGGTCTAAATGAAAGTGTGGAACTCATTCAGTTGAGTTTAGCAAATTTATTTGGACTAAGTGAATCCATTGAAAATAATGGTGCCGGGATGACGGAACCGTGGAATCTTAATCTGTTCTATTTAACCAACTTTAAGATTTGTTTTAATTAAAACATTAAAGACATTTGGACTTTAAGATTTCTCTAAACCAAAACACTTCTCTCATCTCTTGATTATCATTTTCTAAAACTAAACCTCTACAACAACAAGGAGCTTGGAGCATAGTGGGCAGCACGACCATCGTCGTCAGCAAAACTGGAATCTACATCAACAAAACCTTTTCTTAGTTTAAAATAACCAAGCCATAGGATTTTGAGGTAGTTTGCCTAGTGCAACATAAATCCTCAATTTTTTGTTAGGCATTTGCATAATCATGTTTCTAAATTAAGCCCTAACCGGTCTTAGGACTCTGATGTAGTCGTTTGGTACGACATAAACCCTCACATCTTCGAGGATATTTGTATCATTGTGTCGTACGATTATAAGTCCTAATTAATTAAAATTGGCAGGTTTGCAACATTAAATAATACTCTCAAATCGAAGCTAAACGATAGGATAGTTGGGAAGTCGCCGAAGTTCACTTCGGGTCCGTGACATCCCCTACTTCTCTTCCTTTGGATTCTTAAAATAAACTGTTCCAAATTTGATCCATTCCCAATTGAAATTTCGAAAATCCAATTGTTTGAAAACCTTAAACTTTGAAATTCTTGAGAGCAAAACCACTGATCATTATCGAGAGTTTTCTAAAGTGATTCCCATCATTTAGAATGTAATTAACTATAGGGGCTTGCCCTTATAGGGAACTTTAAGAACCCAAGTAATATAAACTCTGTTTAATTCCCTTATATTAAGCAGGGGAACTTGTCGGCTTATAAAATTGATTCATAGACCAAATGGATGTCACAAATCTTCTAGTTTATTTAATTGAGCCCTGTTGACCTCATTTTTGGTGAGGTCTTCTCTTCTTCTCTTTAGTACTTAGGATCTAGCCTTAGGCTTTTCCTTTGACTATCCTAGAGAATTAGAATTGGGACCCACCACTTAGAAATTCAAACCACTTCCTAACTCCCTGCAAACTCCACAAATTTGATTGTAGACCCCTAATCACCTAGAGGGTTGAAATCAAATGTGAAAGTTTAAAGGATGAGTTCCCATAGGACTCTTTCGGCCTTAGGATCGCCCCGGTGGCCTCGGTCTCAGTGAAGGGCTGACTTACACACACACTACACCTATACACTACACTTTCACACACCTCTTAAAACCACACCCATACCCAATTTGACCTCCTAACTCATGCAGGTGGTTCACATGGATGGTCTTTAACCCCTGTGCCCTCGCTAAGAGGTTAGTGAACAACATAAGTGGGTGCCTCAAATGAGTCCCTTCATGGCTCATGTGGGCTTGATATGGCTTCATGGCACTACCAAAATGATTTCATTCCACTTACATTCACCCAAGCTTCAATTTTCCAACTTTTCAATTTTTGACCCCCGGGACCCTACACTCGCCTAGCCTACCCAATACCCTTGAAACCACCCAAAATTGGCAAAATCACCTAAATCACCCAAAAAAATCCTCAAGAACAATCCTAAACATTGCCTCACCAATCAATTTGATCATCCATACCCAAAAATACCAAAAAGTCCAAAAATACCTCCCAATACCCTCCAAATACCCAAAATGCCCCTCTTAGCCAAAAAATCCAAAAATTCAGAAAATTCCCAAAAAATTCCAGAAAATCCCAAATATTCCCAATTTCATTTTATTCAACTACACCATGGGCCAATTTTGTCAATTTACCCCACTTTTGTCAAAATCCCCAATTTGACCCATTTTAACCCAAAGTGAACCTAATGTCAAACCAAACCTACCCAATTGACCCAAATTATGGTCCAATTCAATTCTAAACTTCAATTCAACATCCCCAACACCAATCTATACCAAATCCAAGTCCAATTTGATTGACATTTGGATCCAATTTCACTTTTGGCCTTAAAGCCCAATTTGGACCCATGACCTAAACTTAGCCCAAACTAACCCAATTCAACTCCAATTAACCCCAAATCTTTTCTAAACCTTCCTTAACATCCCCATAAACAAAAAACTAACATGATTTGCCCAAAATTTAGACCCAAACCCAACTCAAATTCAACCCAAAATCAAAAAGCCCAATTTTAACCTAAACCCAAACCTAACCCAAATAAACCCAAACCTCAAAATCAAAACCCAACCAAAGCCAAAACCTCTTTGAAACACTCCCATAAACATTTCCCAACATTTATTTTACATCAATTTCAACCCTAGCCCAATATTGGCCCAAGTTAGCCCAATTTGACCTACATTGGCCCACTTACCAAATGAACCCAAATTCAAACCAATTCAATTCCAAATCACACCAAATCAACTCCAAACCATTCATGAAACATCCCTAAACCAATTGTAACATTTATTTGACATGGTCCTTCACAAAATTTTCACCCAAATGCCCATCCTAAAATCAAAAAGCCCACTTCCCTTAAACCTTCCTAAAAGCCCACTTCCTTCAAATTCAAAAGCCCAAATCATCCTAAAGCCCACATGACACTTTCCTTCATCATACATTCAATTTAAAGTCATTCCTAAAGTCCTAAATCATCAATTAAACAATTCCAAATCAAGCCCCATAACAATTTCCATTAAAATGCCAAAATCCACAAAATCCCTTTTTATGAAATTGACCCAATCTTTTCCCAAGCCACATGGAGCCATGAAGCCACTTGTAAGCCATTGGCAAGCCATGAGGATTTCTAAGTGGTCAACCCTCTTTAAATGGCAAAAGGAGGAGGTCCTCGAACCACCTCCTAAAAGTCATTAGCCTTAAGCATGTTTCCCTTAACCAAGATTTAATCTAAATATTCTTAGAAAGAGACCTCACCACCTTTTAACCAGCTAGCCTAACTGATTTTCTCAGTCCAAGGTCACCATCGGGGGTGAACCCAGCCTCAAACAAATGGGTTGACCAAACCTAGCCAAGTATAGCCTCCTCCCCATTCCATTTCAATCCAAACACTTTACACATGTCCGGACCCACTGATCGCACAAACCTCCAGCCCCCGACCCACCCGACCTCGAGGGTGACTCGACCTCGGCCGGCCACCACCACAGCCGCCGGAAACCACTGAGCCGAGAGCTCACATGTGAGCCCAAACTTGGAATTCTCACTCGCCGAGCCGCCCCATGCCCAATGGCCACCATGGCTGTTCTTCTCTTGCCAAGAGCAACTCGATCCCAAGCCCTAACTCCCCCGGGAGGCCCTCCACCCTCTTCTATTTAAACACCATCTCCTCTCGGCCATGAGAGGTGCCGAACCAAACCTTAAGGAAACTCGCCAAAATCATTCCGCATCACTCTCCACACATAGAGCACTTGATCCCCACTGAATTCCAGCCCCAACTCCCTCCAGCTCGAGCTCAATTTCGAGCTCAAACTTTAGCCCAAAACCAGGACACTTCTTCACAATGGATCAATCTTCAAATCGACCGGTCCTACACCTTCACCGAACAAGAGGAGAAGTTTCCCACCGAAAACCCCATCCCCAGTGCCACCCAGCTTGTTCCAGCCTCCAAGCTTTGTGATCGGCCGTGGTCACTTTCATAGCTAGACAATTCACCAGGCCAAGGGACTTCATCTGGAGCTTACTTGGATCCAATCGAAGGTGACACGACTCTCAGATCGAAGCTTCACTTCTCTGAGCAAAGGTATGAACTCACTCTTCTTCCCGAGCTTACATAGATTCTCCATTTAATTTGAATCAATTTCAATGTATGTTTACTGTATGGATGTATTCGTCTCTTCAAGACGAATCCATAGAGCATAAGAACACGAAAATCCGTTGAGAATCGAGTGAGAAATTAGGGTTAGACGGTCGACGGTCACGGGTTCGCACCCGGCCGTAGACGATGACTGGGAACCGTTGGATCGCGCGTGTATCGGATGGACGGCTCGGATCGCGTCGGACCAGAAGATGTTACGTGAAAGGCGGGTCCCGGGATGGCTGAGTCGGATGGCGGCGCCGAATCAGAAGACGACACGCGGCGCTTCGGAGATGCTAAGGTTGACGCGGCGCCGACTCGGATAAGTAGAAAAATAGGGATTTTCCGATTTATTTAATTCCCTAAACTTCAAAAACGCATAACTTTGTGTAGAAAAATCAGAAAAATAAAATCAAAATACTCTCTTGCTCGATGAACGTAGGAGAATAATGTGGAAAAGAAATCATTTAATTTCATCCAAGTATTTTATTTTTAATGATTTATTTACCCTCTCGCATTGTTTTAATTCTCCATGCATATAGGAAATTCACCATGGCATGAGACCATAGGGTTTTCAAGCCTCCGAATTTGGGAACATTCCCTGAATTTTCCAAAGTCAGAGGCCATTCCTATGAGAAGTTATTGATTTTTCAAATTCATGTTGCTGTTTTGAGTATTTTAAACCCAATAATTAGCATGTTGTGAAATAAATTCTAGGAAAATTTGGTGATGTCTCTTATGACCAGAGGACCCTAGGAAAAATAGGTTTTGAATTAATCCACTTGGAATAACCCTAATTGGCTTAAACACCCTAAATAGGTCTTTAATTAATTAGAGCTAATCATGCATCAAATTGACTTGAAATCAATTCTCCACTGACCTTTAGGATCGGAGGAACCCACCATAAAAATTTGAAGCCAATTGGACTTGGTTAGCCCTATCAAATGGGTTGATTAAGCCATTTAGCCAATTTAAACTTTGAAAATTCATAACTTTCAAAAATTCACCAAATTGGTTTTGGAACCTCTCTGATATCAGGGGAATTTAAGAAAATTAAAGTTTCAATTTTCTAAAAAAGTTAATTTTTTGTATTATTTTAATATTTTAATAATTAATAAAATAATAAAAATCGCACGTATAATAAAATTCACCAAAATGTCATATTTTGAATTTTAATCACATAGAACAAACCCCATATTTTTCCTAGGTCTCTATGATGAGTTATTAAATTTTAAAGCCCTAGGGTAATTTTAAAATAAAAAAAATGTATTTTCTAGCATTTCCACTAAAATAATTATAATAAATCAAAGAAAAATCAGAAAATTATAAAAATTGATTCTCTGATTTCCTTGATATCAGAGAGATTTTTAAAAAATATAAAATTCACTTTTCAAACTTTATTTTATTTTTAAATTAATTAATACTCCAAAACTCAAAATAATTATAATAAAAAGAATATAACTTAAAAAATCACCAAAATTGGTCCAAGTGGTCCTCTGGTCATTAGGAATGTCCCATAATTTTCTTAAGGACAGAAACTTTCCCTTGGTCATATTATTAAATTTTCCTTGGAAATCTCTATTTTCCACCAAAAATAATTACATAAATAAATTAAATACAGAAAAACCACATTTTCTCCTCTAATGTCTTCATTGACCTATGAATGAAGTCACATAAAAAATTTCAAATTCATTTGAGCTCAATTTAGTGAGTTATGAAATTATTAAGCTTGAAGGGCAAAATGGAAATAAAAAATTTAACCCTTAATTAAAACTTTAGGCTTAATAAAATGAAAAGGTAAAATATTTGATCTTAATCTGATTTGGATGATTGAAATTTAAATAATTAAATGGTAGAAACCTATTAAACAATTCAACAATAATTGAAATGAACTTTAATTAAAATAATTAATTAAATTTGGAAGAATAATAAAATTGGAATTATTAAAATAGGGATGTTATTAGGAAGAGGTTTGCTCTTTAATTTAAGAATCCCTAAATTAATCATCCCAATAATATTTAATTCCTAATTAAAATGATAATCCAAGTTCAAGATTTAAAATGCTAAAAGACTTAATCATTAAATTAAGTTAAGGTTAAATTATTTAAAGCAAACCCTTTTAAAATAAAATAAAATATTAAATTAAATTAAATTAAATTAAATTAAATTAAATTAAATTAAATTAAATTAAATTAAATTAAATTAAATTAAAACTAAATCAAATTAAATTAAATCAAATTGAATTAAATTAAGCTAAAGCATATTATATTAAATTAACTTAAATTAAATTAAATTAAATTAAACCACATTAAATTAAATTAAGTTAAATTAAATTAAATTGAATTAAATATAACATCACTTAAGACATAAAGAAATTCAAAATAGATCTAAAACAACTTGAACACTATTCCAAACTTAAGTCCATTAACTAAAATTAAATCATGAACCACTTGAACATCCATTTGCCCTCGAAAGCTAGTGATGTCATAACTCTTAAGAGGAGTGTTAAATGAAATGTTACTTCACTTATAGGATATTCAAATGTCCTAGTTCACTGAGCAAGATAACAAAACTTGAACTCCCGGACGATTAATTCATTTGTATAATTAAATTCACTTGGACTTAAAACAATCCTAGAAATATTGAAAAGATGTTTAAGATTCGTTTTAAGCACTTCCTCGATATGATAGGATATTTATAAGAACAATTGAACTTAGTTGTTCTTCGATGAAGAAAATCGTCCTCAAACTAAAATACAAGAACCTAGATGTCATAGGAAATGACCAGCCATAGGATTAAGAACTTGGTAGAAAACCATAACCCTTCCCTTAGCTTTACCTAGGAACTTACTTTAAATGCTTAAATATTCTAACTCGTGTTTTAAGTGCAGCTTGGGATGACGGGAAGACCCTCCAGGTACGCTTTTATTTTATTGCAATTTACTTTACTACAATTTATTTAATCGCATCGCACTTACTTTTCTTGCATGATAAACAACTGTTGCATGAAAACCTACACATTTAGGATAGTCCCTAAAACTAAAACCAAAACTAAACTAAAAGTCATTACAAGATAAAATTCACCACCACAACATTTCAAAATATAAAACAACTTAAAATTTAATCACAAACAGAACAACAAAACTACAACTACAACTAAATTAAAACGTCTTGTTGGATGATCGGGAATACCTCGTATGATGTAACCTACGTGTTGCTAACAAGATTTCCCACGGTCTAAATGAAAGTGTGGAACTGATTCAGTTGAGTTTAGCAAATTCATCTGGACTAAGTGAATCCGACAAAATAACGATGCCGGAAGGATGGAACCGTGGGATCTTAACCGGTGTTGTTATAATCAACTTTAAGAATTGTTTAATTAAAATATTAAAAACACTTGGAAATTAAGACTTTCTCTAAACCAGAACACTTCTCTCACCTCTTGATTTATGATTTCTAAAACTAAACCTCTACAACAACAAGGAGCTAGGAGCATGGTGGGCAGCACGACCATCGTCATCGACAGAAACAACTCTATATCGACTAAACATTCCTAGAATTAAACAACAAAACCATAGGACTTCGAGGTATTTTGCCTAGTGCAACATAAATCCTCAACTCTTCGTTAGGCATTTGCATGATCATGTCATGTAAATTAAGCCCTAATCGGTCTTAGGACTCCGAGGTAGTCGTCCGATACGACATAAACCCTCACATCTTCGAGGCTATTTGTATGATTTTATCATACAAATATAAGTCCTAACTAATTAAAATTGGCAAGATCAAAATACTAAATAAACATTAGGAATTTCCTAAATTCAAACCAAACAATAGGATAGTCGGGAAATTACCGAAGTTCGCTTCGAATCTGTGATTTCTCCTACCTTTCTTCCTTTGAATTCCCAAAACAAAATGTTCCAAACTTGATCCATTCCCTATCGAAATTCTAAAATTCAATCCCTCGAAAACATAAACTTCGAGATTCTTGAGAGCGTAACTACCGATTATTATCGAGAGTTTTCTTAGGTGATTCCCGTCACTTAAGATGTAATTAACTATAGGGGCTTGCCCTTATAGGGAATTTTAAGAACCTGGTAATATAAACCCTATTTAATGTTTTCATATTAAACGTGGGAACTTGTCGGCTTATAAAATTGGTTCGCAGACCAAACAGATGTCACAAACCTTTCTAGTTTATTTAATCGAACCCCATCATCAAGCAGTGTGTCTATTCTTCGGGATAGATACATGGTTTGTAGTGCGGCGCTCGTTTATATAGACTATTCGGGATGTGAGATTAGTTTCATATCTTAAAATTTTCAAATTTAAAAATTATTTTCAAAATCAAATATTACTTTCCAAATTATTTATTTAAATTAAACCTAAAAAATATGCCGACAAGCCCCATCATCAAGCAGTGTGTTTATTCTTCGGGATAGATACACGATTTGTGGTGTGGTGCTCGTTTATATAAACTATTTGGGATGTTAGATCGGTTTGATTTCATATCTTAAAATTTTCAAATTTAAAATTATTTTCAAAATCAAATGCTACTTTCCAAATTATATATAAATTTAAATTAAATTTAAAATTCACTGACAATTTCTGTAGGCGATCCCTTTTCAAAATACAATACTCAACCTAAAAATAAGCCGTACAAACGGGCGATGGTTGAAAACTCTCGCATCTTCTTCTTCTAACCAATTGTTATTCAGAAACATCGCATTATTCGCTTCTTCCACATTACTTGTATGACTGAATTGCATTTTAAGTTGCCTTCTAATATGCAATAACTGAGCGTTAGTTTCATTTACCTTTACTTTAATTGATTCCACATTGGCTTTAATATTCACAATCCTTTCTGCAATACCTTGAATACAAACTGCTAGGAATATGTTGAACAGTTCTTGCGCACTTTCACTAATAAACTTCTTCTTGTTGGCTTCCTCCTTCTTCTTAATTTTGCTCTACCAAGAAGACATTTTTTCACTCGAAATACTCTTCTTAAGACTTAGGAATGAAAATAGGAACTGAGGCAAGTGTTTCTCTTAAGTCAAGGCCTTTTAATAGACATGGGAAGTACTAAAACCAACCCTAGACTTTATAAAACAACAAAATAACTTCCAAAACCACTTCCTCCATGATTTAGGCTTCTAAAACCTCATTGATCACATTTTTCATAACTGCGGCGCTTAAGCGCCAACCAGGGGGTGCTTAACCGCCAGAGCTCATTTTACTACAGATCTGCCATATGTCCAAAATTTTCATTTTGACTCCTTTAAGTCATCAATTAATGTCAAATAAATATAACTATAACCTAATCAGTCCAAATTACTACCACATAATCATGGAAACTAACCAAACAAAGCACACAAAGCAAACATAAAGCAAAACACCCTAATAACTATGGGTTGCCTCCCACAAAGTGCTTGGTTTAATGTCTTCAGCCTGACATACCCAGAACTTATTCTGAGTGACCCAACATCAGATTCTCATCAGGTTTAAGTTGACGGACAGAAAAATAAGGTTTAAGTTTATGACCATTAACTTTTATCACAATAAGTGGACCCATCCACTCTGACTTAAGTTTTCCAGCAAAAATTTTCAATTTGGTATTATACAACAATACCTTTTATCCTGGCTCAAGATTTTTAGTAAGAATCTTCTGTTCATGCTATAACTTCATCTTCTCTTTATAAATCTTAGCATTTTCATAATTTCATTCCATATCTCTTCAAACTCATTTAATTGCAATAATCTCTTCTCAGCAACATCCTTCAAATTATAATTGAACTCTTTAGTAGCCCAATATGCTTTATGCTCAAGTTCAACAGGTAAATGACAAGCTTTTCCAAAAATTAGCATATATGGGGACATTCCTATATGAGTTCTGTAAGCAGCCCTATAGGCCTACAAAGAATAATCCAGTTTGATTAACCAATCCTTTCTATTTGGATTAACATTATTTTCCAATAATCTTTTAATTTAATGATTGGATAATTCAACTAAACCACTTGTCTATGGATGATAAGCAGTAGCAATGCGATGGTTAGTTTAGCAACAATTTAAGCATCACATTGAGGTAAAGCAACAGCTTCAATCTATTTGGATACACAGCCTCTGCTATCAAAATATAAATTTTTCCGAAAGATGGTGTGAATGGTCCCATGAAATATAATCCCCAAACATCAAATATTTCAACTTCCAACATATAATTGAGGGGCATCGCATTTCTTCTAGAAATATTTCTTGCACGCTGACATCGATCACAATTTTAATGAATGCATTAACATCTTAAAAAATTATAGGCCAATAAAATCCATATTGTAAAATTATATAAGCAATTCTATCAACTCCAAAATGTCCACCATAATGAGAATTATGACATTTTTGAATAATTTCATAAGTTTTTTCTAAAGGCACACATCTTCGAATGATCAGATCCTTTCCTTGTTTATATAAAAATGGATCATCCCAAAAGTAAGTTTTAACATCAAATAAAAATTTCTTCCTCTCCGGGTATGTCAAACCATATGGTAAAATATCACTGATAATAAAGTTTACAATGTTGGCATACCACAGAATACGCCACTCATTATTAGTGAATAATTTTTTATCAGAAAATTGTTCATTAGTTTCTTCACTATCACTGAGATATTTTTCAGTTTCAAGCCTGGACAAATGATCAGTAATTTTATTATTCCTATCTAGTATCTCAAAATCAAATTCTTGCAGAAGAAGAATCCATCTAATCAATCTAGGTTTTGTATCTTTCTTCTTCATTAAATATTTGATGTCAGAATGATCAGTATGCACCACATATTTAGTTCCAATTAAATATGATCGAAATTTATCAAAAGAAAATACTATAGCTAATAACTCTTTCTTAATAGTGGTATAGTTAATTTGAGCTTCATTAAGAGTTTTACTAGCGTAGTAAATGACTTTGAAAATTTTATGATATTTCTAACCCAAAATAGCACCAATAGCACAATCACTAGCATCGCACATTAACTCAAAAGGTTTTTCCCAATTTGGTGAAATTATGATAGGTGCAGTGATTAATTTTTCTTTTTATGTTTCAAAAGTTTTTAGGCATTCATCATCAAAATGAAAAATTACATCCTTTTCCGATAAACGGCATAAGGGTTTTGAAATTTTTGAAAAGTCTTTAATGTAACGCCTGTAGAATCCAGCATGTCCCAGAAAACTTCTAATTCCCCTCAAATTAGTTGGACAAGGTAAATTAGTGATAACTTGAATTTTTGTAGGATCTACCTCCAAAACTTTTTTCTGATATTCGATGTCCTAATATAATTCCTCCTGCTACCATAAATTGGCATTTTTTTCAAATAAAGACCAAATTAGTTTCTTCAGTGTTTTAAAACTTTAGATAAATGTTCTAATTGTGATTCAAATGAACTACCAAAAACTGAAAAGTCAACCATAAAAACTTCAATCCCTTTTTCAATTAAATCTCGTAAAAATAGTCATCATACATCTCTGAAATGTAAAAGGGGCATTATATAAACCAAAAGGAATTCTTCTAGAAGCAAATGTACCATAAGGACTGGTAAACGTTGTTTTCTCTTGACCCTCAAGAGCAATTTGAATTTGGTGGTACCCAGTATATCCATCAAAAAAAAAAAAGTATTTATGCCCAGCCAGTCTATCCAACATCTGATCCATAAATGGGAGTGGAAAATTATCTTTCCTTGTAGCAAGATTTAATTTTCTATAATCAATGCATATTCACCACCTTGTAACTTGTCTTGTCGGTATAATCTCATTATTCTCATTAACACTCACAGTTTCTCCGCCTTTATTAGGAACATAGTGAACAGGACTAACCCATGCACTATCTAAAATAGGGTAAATAATCCTAGCATCTAACCACTTTAAAATTTCTTTCTTAACAACATCTTTCATGATAGGTTTTAATCTCCTTTGAGGATCAGCCCGAGGTTTGCAGTTATGTTCCATAAGGATTCTATGTATACAAAATGAAGGACTAATTCTTTTAATATCAGATATCGTCCATCTAAGGGCTTTCTTGTACTTCTTCAAAACTTTAAACAAAACCCACTTCTTCTTTTTTAGTTAATTGAGAGGAAATTATCAATGGAAAAATTGAGGACTCACCAAAGAAAGTATACTTCAAATGATCAAGAAGCATCTTTAACACAATTTTAGGAGGTTTTTCAATTGATGGACCAAAAGATTCATCTTTCTCAGTCATGTCCAACAGTTCAAAATTTTCATGAACATAATTTAGATCTTCCTCATAAAAATCTTTAGAATGATGTAACTCCTCTACTTGCTCATATTCCAATTCTTCTTTTTCAGATTTGTCTTCATAAGTTGATTTGAAATGACATTCACTCAAATATTTGATAACATTCATCCTATAACATTCATCATCTTTACCTCTTGAAGGATATTTCATTGATTTTGAAATATTTAATGTAACGGTATGATAATTAACTCTCATCGTTAATTCCCCTTTTTGTACATCTATCATTGCTCTGCCTGTGGCTAGGAAAGGCCTTTCCAACATTATGGGTATCTCTTTATCTTCCCCCATATCCAGCACAATGAAATCAACAGGAAAGATAAATTGATCCACTTTTACCAAAACATCTTCTATAACTCCTTTAGGATATGTGATCGAGCGATCTGCTAATTGCAGAGTTACAGTAGTTGGAGTTATTTCTCCTAATCCCAGTCATTTAAATATTGATAGAGGCATAAGGTTAATGCTTACACCCAAATAACATAAAGCTTTTCCATAAAATTTGTCTCTGATTGTACATGGAATTATGAAACTACCAGGATCTTTAAGCTTTCCAGGAAGCTTCTTCTCAATTATTACACTGCACTCCTCACAAAGTGAAACTGTCTCATTATCTTCAAACTTCTTTTTTCTGTTGAGAATATCCTTCATAAATTTCACATATCTTGGCATCTATTCTAAGACTTCAGCAAATGTAATATTGATTGTAAGCATCTTAAATATCTCTAAGAACTTTGAAAATTGATTATCTAACTTTTGTTGTCCAGGTATTTAAAGAAATGGAGGTGGTGATTTTTCTAAAACTCATTTAAGTGGAGAAATAGGTCTTTCCAAACCTTTCAGAGCGTCCTCTTTTGGTTCTTCAATCTCTTCTTTCTCTACTTCAATTACTTTTTGAACTCGACCTTCCAACTCTCTTCCACTTCTCAGTTGAATTGCTTTTACATGTTCGTTATTCTTATATTTTGGATTTACTTTAGTAGTACTAGGAAGCATACCTTGGGATCTATTATTTAATGAATTGGAAATTTGTCCAATTGATTCTTAATATTTCTAATTGTAGCTCCTCAACTTTGCAATTGATTTCCCATTTGTAACACCACATCTTCAATAGATAACTTCTTCTCCTTAAATTGTGAAGTATTATTAAAAATTCGATGATAGGTTGGTCGATTATTATTATTCCTTTAGTTTTTCTAGTTCCCCAATAGGTTTACTTGGTTGTTCCCCCATTGTTGATTACTTCCACCCTGATTATTGATATTCTAATTAAAGTTTGGATGGTTCTTCCAACCTGGGTTATAAAAATTAGAATAAGGTTTATTAGGCTTACTTATAACATTCAAAGTTTCTGGTGAAGTATTAGAATCAACCATTTGACCTAATGAATTTTCTTCAATCATGGCAATTGGCTGAGAAATATTCATCCCAAATTAGTCTATCTTCTTTAAAATTGCAGCAACTTGATTTGCTAACATCGCAAATGCTTCATTTTCATGAATATTGGCTACCTTTCTAGGATTTAACCTTTCAGAAGGCCATTGAAAATTATTAGTAGCCATTTCTATAATCAATGCATAAGCATAAGTATACTGTTTAGACATCAGTGATCCTCCTGTAGCAGCATCGATAATAGATCTAAGAGATTCAACTAATCCATTATAAAAAGTTTGAATTAATAACCAATCTGGTATTAAATAATGTGGACATTTTTTAGGAGATATTTAAATCGTTCCCATGCCTCATATATAGATTAACCTTCAAACTGACAAAAAAATGTGCTATCATTTCTAAACTTCGTAATCTTTGATGGTGGAAAATATTCAGCAAAGAATTTTTTTGCTAAATCATCCCAATTTCTGATAGATCCAAGTGCTAACAATTTTAACCATATCTTAGCTTTATCCCTTAGTGTGAAAGGAAAAATTATAAGTCTAATAACATCATCCGAAACACCATCATATTTAAAAGTAGCACACAACTCTAGAAAGTTGGCAAGATGTAAATTAGGATCTTCAGTTGGTGCTCCCCCAAACTGATTATTAGACACCATTTGGATAATAGCAGGTTTAAGCTCAAAGGAATTAGCAGCTATAACAGGGTGTTGAATACTACCATGAAGTTCATCCACTACAGGCTTAGCATATTCTCTTAAAGTTCTAAATTCTTGATGGATGTCAACATTTTGATTTTGATGATTTTCCATTTATTCAATATTTTTATCTTTTTCAAAATTTTAATTTTTTTTTTATTTTTCTGATCGTTCTTTCTAATTTAGAATCGTATGGCACATGTCCCTCAGACCTTGAACTACGCATACAACGATAAATAAAATAAAATAAAACACACTAACAAAAACAAAGAAAAGTAAATTTTTTTAAATTTTTCTTAATTTTCTTTAAATGAAATTTTAATTAATTTTCCCAGCAATGGCGCCAAAAACTTGACTCCGCCAGATATTTATGCATATGATCTAGAAAGGAAATTTTTGATTTATAATATGGGATACTACGCAAGTATACGTATCATTTATCTAGTAATATAGGACTTTCTGATTACGCCCCGAGATATCGAATCCACAAGGAAATGTCTAAAACTTTAAAGAAATAAGAAAAATAACTTTTTATTTTTTTGAAATGATTTTTGTAAAGTATGTTTTACGATACAAAGTTTGAAAAGTTGTTTTTAATATTTTTAATAAAAATTTAAGCAGGAAATTAAAATTATCGATACTCTAAACACGATATAAAAGCTATAAGAATCAAATATCTTTTCCTTCTTCAATGAATCAGTAATAATTATGGATGTTTTTATTATGGAAGTATTTAAATGTATTGTGCCAAATAGGAGCAATTATATTTATTACCTTACTTTGTTCTATAAACTAAATTGGTTAATTTGAAATTTTGAAATTTTGTAGATGGGTTAGGCATGGAAGATATCAGCTCTCACTCTAGAATTCCCTCTATTCCCTCCACATGGGGGCTAACATCTCATAACAAAATTTAAAATAACAAACCAAATTATGAGGCTTTAGCCTGTCAATCAAAATTCCTCTAATTTTACTCCTTAATAAAACATATCTCCCTATATATTTGCATTGAATCATATGAACTACAATTCTCACCCATATAATTACATGTGACTCTTCCAATTGTTGATTGAGACAATACCGAATTGGTTCTTACATAATGTCACAAACAATTTTAACATCTTAATTGGTCACATCAAGAAGTAAATTAAGTGCAATGAATTGAATCATCACAATTTCTTTCAGCATTAAACACTTATACTTTTCACAACATACTTCCAAAATTTAATTACTTCATCATCTAAGAAAGAAAAAGTTAAAGTAAATGATCCCCGATAGATATAAGTGCAACGGTTGCAAAAAACTTGACTCCGCTGGATATAAGTGCGTTGATGATTTAAAATATGAAAATTATAATTTTATAATACGGGATACTATGCAAGTATACATATTGTTTATCAAGTAATATATGAATTTCTGATTTAGCCCCGAGATATCGAACCCATAGAGAAAAGTTGAAAATCTTTAAAGGAATTTAGAAAATTATCTTTTTTACTTTCTTTAATTGTTTTTGAAATAGTATTTCTTGATTTTGAAAAGTTTTAGAAATTTGATTTGTCTTTTGAAATTTTCTTAATAAAATGCTAAGCAATGAAAGTAAAGGTTTCAATAACTAATAACACTGGATGTAAAAATACTATTAACTAAAATATCTTTTTCTTTCCTTTCATGAAGTAGTAATAATTCTTAAAGTATTGTTGTGGAAGTATTTATATTTTGTTCTGACAGATAGTAGCAAATGTGTTCTTTACCCTTACTTGGTTCTATAAAGAACATAGTTAATTTGAAATTTATATTATTTTGCACTTGGTTAGGCAGGGAAGATACCAGTCTCTCACTCTAGAGTTCCCTCGATTCCCACCACCTGGGTCTAACTTCTCATAACAAAACTCAAAACTTCAAACCAAATTAGGGGGTTTTAGCCTTCACTCTAAAATCCTCTAATTTTACTCTCTTCTATAAAAATATCTTCTAATATTACATTCACTTATATGGACTACAGTTCTCACTCATATAATTGCATGTGATTCCTACTAACTTTAATGAGAAAATACCGCATTGGATCTTTCATAATGTCAAGAAATTTTACAACTTAACAGACCAAATTAAGAAGTAAGCAAAGTTCTCAGAATCAATCTTCACAACTTCTTCCAACTTTTAAACATTGATACTTTTCACAACAATTCTCTTCAAATTAATTATTTCTCCATTTTAAGAAAGAAAAAGATAAAGTAAACTACTCAGAATACATTGGAAAAATATAAAAACACATTAATTTGAAATTAAAAACGTTAAGAAAAATAATAAACGAAAGCATGTATTGATAAACAAAATAAAAGTAAACACTTATCTGAAAATCCTTTCCACAAGACTAAGGAAGTTCCTCTGAAACTTTGACTCTTCGCTAAACTACACATCAGAGCAATCATCCAAATGCCGAAGACTCAGAATACAGACTTCAGACTTCAATAAAAACTAAACTAAAAGAATGAAAATAAGTGAGAGAAGAACTCTTAACTCTGACCCTTTTTCCTTTCTACTCTCTACTCCTACTCTAAATAAAAACCTAAAATGCAGTGGAAGAATCTCCTAAATTCCTCTCTTCAAAATACAGTGAAGAGCGTCTTCAATTCTTCACTTCTTCACTTCTTCACTTCTAAGACTCTCTTTAAATAGTGAACCAAAAGGTGCCTTGGTGTCTCTTCAAAATGTGTCCAGATTCGATGTATCTACCAAGGAACGCACCCCTTCATTCAAATTTGCCCCCCAAAGGAAGTTATGGACGTTACCACCAAGAGTTGCATCCATTCCCTTTTTAATATGGCGCCAAATCTAATTAAAGTTCGATTTATAACTGTGGCGGCTAAACGCCGGCCCAGCGGCGCTTAGCCGCCAGTGGCAAATTTTTTATTTTTCATTTTTTTGCTCCAAATTTGATCCAATTTTGCTCCTTTCATCATGACCATCTATTCTCATAATACCTGCAAGAAAAACACAAAATACCTTCCATTAAAGTGCAATATCATTAAAAATAGGTATAAAAATGTGCATAAAAATACTACATATGTTAGGTGTATTAAAATCCCCCAAACTTAAAATGTTACGTGTCCTCAAGTGATAGTTAATCTTATAAAACATTTTAGCATGCAAATTATGTAATGAGTTTCTTAGGAAGATAACAAAAATTTATTATAGAAATTGAATAGTCCAATTTAGAAAAAATTTCAGTAATTAAAACCAACTTAAAGTTTAGAAAGTTCTTAAGTAAAAGAAAATGATAAATATAAGTCTCTATCTATTTCAGAAATATTTGTAGATTTTTCAAAATTTAGGATTCAAACATTTATTTTTCTCACTTAAAAATCTTTATTTGAAAAATAATTTTACTTACTATATTACTACTTTAAGGTTTAGATTTTCTCTGATCTTATATCTTAAACTTTAGGTATAAAACCAATTTTTGATTAGGCCCTTAAATCCTCAAGCTTCTCCTCCTTTTTCATATACTATTTTTTCATTTTTTATAAGGTAAGGATTACTATATCAGGATAGGCCTTTAATGATTTTGAATTCCACCTTTCCATTTAAAATAAAGGTCAGATATACACCTTTCACTTAAAAATCATAATAATAGTATTTGAAAATTACTCTTAAATAAAATAAATTTAAGCTTTGAAGAATAAAAGTCAAATCTTCTATTTATCCAAAAATACAAAACTTCTTACTAAAGATAGTTTAACTTTATTTAACACCTCTTCGTTAAGAAAAATTTAACATTGAGTTTTTCATGATTACTATAAATTGTAACTAAATTCTTTTATTCATTTCTATATTCAAAATTTTATTCCCCTAATATAACTTCATGTACATAATTGTTCTCAATCAAAAATAAGATTTATTTTAAGTATTCTTGAGATTCAAATAATATTTTAGGTTTTTGAAAATCTTTGTTTTTAAAATCCCCCTCCCCCCCAAACTTTAACTTTTTAATTAAGATAAAACATTTAAGCTTAAGAAATGATACATGGGTGAAAAATAAAAAACTGACATAACATGCTTGCAGAAAATTTTAATATCCTAATATGCAAGTATAACAATTTAAATAACAGTAGTAACATGTAATCAGTTTTAGTTTTTCAAAAAATTTTTCTTTTTTTTTATAAGAAGAAAAGTAAAAATTTCAGAAGACTTCTACAGTAGTGGAGGTTTTCAAAGCAAATACACACCAACTAAAATAAAACACTGATACAGATAACAAATAATAGTGGAATTTGAAGAATTTTAAACAAGTAGTTTTCCTAAGTAGAAGTTCCTAATAGTGGTTTATAATCTCCTAACAGTTTTTGAATTAAAGTACACACTATTAAAAACTCTGACATAACATACACATAAAAAAACATTTACAATTACACACTACCACACAACCACATATAAATCCATAATAAAACAACAACAATACCAGAATATGCATAATAGATAAATAGTACAACTACAATCTGCGTACTATCAAGGCTCACATCACAACACAATTATCAAACAAAATACTAGATAAAGTACACAGTGAAACAGTATAACAACACATCAATACAACAACTAAAACAAACAACATACATCTATTCTTCATCCTCATCATCATCATCATCTTGCTTGTTCCAATCTCAGGATGGAACATAAGGTATATAGAATGGATGAGGTGGCATCTCAGCACTCTGATTTCCTCTAATCAGTCTATCCAAATATTGCTGATAATTCTCATCATATTCATCATGTTTTACAATATATCTCTCAACATTATCCAGCTTACCAACCATATCTCTCACATGCTCTCGAGTAAGACTCACTTTTTTCAAAATCTTTCTTAATAAACCAGTCTCTGAATCAGTAGATGATGAAGCACGTAAAGTAGAAGCACGAGAAGCGATGCAAGCGAGGCGAAGCAGTAGAAGCCCTACCAAATCCTCCTCTCCAACCAAACTTTGAATGTACAGTGTAAGCACCAACGTTTACAATAGTAATTGGTCTCAATGACTGAAGTACCTCTTCCCAGGTTTCAAATTTCACTCCAGATCTTTTCACAAAGTGAATGAATCAAAGAGGGAAATCCCATACCTACAGTCGTGGTTGATCTAGCACAGTTCAAAACATAATCATAAATTATGCTTCCAATATCAATCGGCTTCCCATGCTGAATACAATGGTTCAACACCGCTCTTTCTTTCGTCACTTCACTAGTGTGACTTGAAGGTAACAACATAGATGAGATAAAATAATGTCATGCCTTAGAAATGGCATTCAATTTGGAAGCAGGAAAGTTCACTCTTCTATCATTTGTAATTTTCCATAATCCTTTTCCATCAGTCAGAAACTCAATAATCTCATCTAATTCTCCTTTCGAAGGATGATAGTTAGAATAAAAACAAAACATATCAGGAGGTAGTCCATAAAAGGTATTGATTGCACCTGAAGAAAAGTTTACTTCATGCCTCCTAACCATCACCTAATTTTCCTCTGCAGTAGATAAATTTGCATAAAATTCTCTTACCACAGAAACAACGAACAAATGACGGAGAAGCAACAGAATTCGCAGTTTCTTCTTGCAATCATATCTTCAATCACCTCTCCTGGCTTACTAAACACTTGCTCAAGAATCAACTTATGTGATTGCAATGCATCGACGTATCGTTCCTCAGCCCTCAAACTAACAAATTTGTCAGAATCAAACTTCGTCTTATCTCGAGCGCGCTTTGACTTTGGAGCCATCTCTAAAAATTCACGAAAAATTCACCATAAATCCCAAAATCAAACTAAACTTGCTAAATTATCTTCCAAAAGATATTTTCACTAAATCCAAGCAATATATCAAGCTTTTACTCAAATTTCCACCATGAATAGTGATTTTAAGATTTTCCATAATGTACTCAAAATACATGGTGATAATAAAAAATTTTTACTTAGGAGTAGTGCTCGTACCTCAAGAAATCCAAATCTAACAATTTTTGTTGAGATCGACTCTTAAATGATCCACAATATGATACACTAGGCTCCTCTTTTGCGGCAAAGCAAAAGTTGAAGATGATGGGGCGGTTGAAATAGAAAATTTTTGGATTTTTAACTTTCAGGAATCAATTTTCGCGAACTGGCACCTAAGCGTAAACTATCGGCGCTTAGCCGCGAAATCTAGCTCGTAAGCACCGACATTCTAGTGCTTAGCCACCAGTACCCAAATTTTATAATTAAGGTATAAGCACTAAATCACTTTGTTAATTACCCTTAATTAGTCCACAATAATTAATTCTCCCACATAAGTTTTCTAATACTCCAAGATTAAAGTTTAAAAACTATTGATTCCACACAAATTTCACAAAGCACAAACTTATATTTAAAACAAACATAACATTTAATACAACACTAGAATTTCTATCCAAACATAAAGGATAAAATTCCCAAAATACAAGACACTATAATATTAAACTGATAAGTATACATCTCTAAGATGTACCCAACACCTCATCAGGCATATATAAAAACACTAAACACATCAAACATGAACTCACAAGAACACTAACATAACACATTAAGACACTAAACAGATACAAACAAAACACATTTAATTCCACTCTCCATTAGGCGAAATATAACGAGGACCACTATTATTCTCATTTGACCCTTCAAGAATGTAAATTTGATAGAACGGGCGATCATTGTTCATTCTTATATCATCTTCTTCAATCCATTTATTTTTCACAAACATCGCTTTATCTATTTCTTCCATATACCTCGAATGATTGAATTGCATCTTGAGTTGCCATCAAATGTGATCCAGATGTAAGGTAATATCATTGATTTTTGCTTCCATTGAAGTCACTCGGGCTTCTATTTTTGCAATCATCTCTGCTATACATTGAATACTAATAGCCAGATATCCATTAATTAACTCCTTAGAACTATCACTAATGAACTTAATTTTATCAGAATATTGCTTCTTCTTCATCTTGTTCTCCCAGGAAGAGATGGTGCTCTTCAAAATTTTCTTCTTAGACTTCAGAAATGAAATTTGGACTTAGGGTAAGTGTTTCTATCAAGTCTAGTCCTTTTTATAGACTTGGGAGATGCTAAAATATTCCCCTAGATGTTTAGAATCTCCTAAATAACTCCCATAACTTCTCCCCCACGATCTAGGTTTCTAGATCCACATTTTACACATTTTTTATAACTGTGACGCCTAAGCGCCAACTAGTCGGTGCTTAGCCTCTAGTGCACATTTTAGCACAGGTCCGCTAAGTGTCCAAATTTTCATTCTGACTTCACTAAATCATCAATTAATGTCGAATAACTCTAATTAAGTTTAAAATTTCCAAATTACTACATTAAAAACATAAAAACAAACCAAACAAAGCAAACAAAACACACAAAACAAACATAAAGCAAAGCATATCGATAAATATGGGTTGCCTCCCACAAAGCGCTTGTTTTAACGTCTTCAACCTGACATACCCAGAACTCATTCTGAGTGACCCAACATTAAATTCTCATCAGATTTAGATTTATTGACTGAAAAATATGGTTTAAATCTATGTCCGTTAACTTTAAATATTTTTCCAGTCTTAGGATCTTGAATATCTACAACTCCATAAAATAATCTTTTATCACAATGAATGGACACATCCACCTGGACTTAAGTTTTCCAGAAAATATTCTCAATCTAGCATTATACAACAAAAGTTGTTGTCCTGGTACAAGATTTTTAGTAAGAATCTTTCGATCATGCCATAACTTCATCCTTTCCTTATAAATCTTAGCATTTTCATTAGATTCATTCCTTATTTCTTCAAGCTCATTCAATTGCAATAATCTTTTTTAAGCAGAATCTTTCAAATTATAATTGAACTCTTTAATAGCCCAATAAGCTTTATGCTCATGTTCAAAAGGTAAATGACAAGTTTTTCCAAAAATCAGCCTATATGGGGACATTCCTATAGATGTTCTGTAAGCAGTCCTATAGGCCCACAAAGCATAATCAAGTTTAATTGACCAATCCTTTCTATTTGGATTAACAGTTTTTTCCAATATTCTTTTAATTTCACGATTGGATAATTCAACCAAACCACTTGTCTGCGGATGATAAGCGGTGGCAATGTGATGATTAATATGATATTTCTTTGCTAACTTCCCAATAATCGCATTTCTAAAATGACTTCCCCATCGCTTATGATTACTCTTGGTATTCCAAATCGCAAAGTATATTCTTTTCTAAAAACTTTGCAACACTTTGAGCATCACATCGAGGTAAAGCAATAGCTTCAATCCAGTTGGAAACATAATCTACTGCTATCAAAATATACATATTTCTAAAAGATGGTGTAAATGGTCCCATAAAATCTAATACCCAAACATCAAATAGTTCAACTTCCAAAATATAATTGAGGGGCAACTCATTTCTTCTAGAAATATTGCCTACACGCTGACATCTATCATAATTTTTAATATTATCATTTACATCCTTAAAAATTGTAGGCCAATAAAATCCTGATTGTAAAATTTTATATTCAGTTTTATCACTTCCAAAATGTCCCCCATAATCAGAATCATGACATTTTTGAATAATTTCATAAGTCTCTTACAAAGGTACACATCTTCGAATTATAAGATCCTTTCCTTGTTTATAAAAAAATGGGTCATCCCAAAAATAAGTTATAGCATCAGACATAAATTTCTTCTTTTCATGATATGACAAACCATAGGGTATAATATTACTAACAATAAAGTTTACTATGTTTGCATACCACAGAACATTCCTTTCTTTAACAGTGAATAGTTTTTATCAGGAAAATGTTCATTAATTTCTTCAATATCATAGAGAGATTTTTCAATTTCAAGCCTGGACAAATGATCAGCAATTTGATTATCAGAACCCTTCCTATCTACTATTTCAAAATCAAATTCTTGCAAAAGAAGAATCCATCTTATATGTCTCGGTTTTGCATCATTTTTCTTCATTAACTATTTGATAGCAGAATGATCAGTATGCACAACACATTTAGTTCCAATTAAATATGATCGAAGTTTATCAAAGGCAAATACTATAGCTAATAACTCTTTCTCAGTAGTGGTATAATTAATTTGAGCTTCATTAAGAGTTTTACTATAATAATAAATTACTTTGAAAATTTTATCATATTTCTGACCCAAAACTGCACCGATAGCATAATCATTAGCATCACACGTTAATTCAAAAGGTTTTTCCCAATTTGGTGAAATTATTACAGGTGCAGTGATTAATTTTTGTTTTAATGTTCCAAAGGCTTTACGATAGTTATCATCAAAATTAAAAATTGCATCCTTTTCCAGTAAACGACATAAACGTTTTGTAATTTTTGAAAAGTCTTTAATGTAAAGCCTGTAGAATCCAGCATGTCCAAAAAAACTTCTAATTCCCCTTACTTTTGTTAGGCAAGGTAAATTAGATATAACTTGAATTTTTGCAGGATCTACCTCCAAACTTTTTCTGAAATCTGATGTCCCAAAACAATTCCTCTTGCTACCATAAATTGACTTTTTTCCCAATTAAGGACCAAATTAGTTTCTTCACAGTGTTTTAGAACTTTAGATAGATGTTCAAAACATGGTTCAAACGAAATTTCAAACACTGAAAATTCATCCATAAAAATTTCAATCCCTTTTTCCATTAAATCACAAAAAATAGCCAACATACATATTTGAAATGTGGCAGGGGCATTACATAAACTAGAGGGCACTCTTCTAAAAGAAAACGTACCATAAGGACTGGTAAACGTAGTTTTCTCTTGATCCTCAGGAGCAACTTGAATTTGGTGGTAACCAGTATATTCATCCAGAAAACAAAAGTATGTATGCCCAGCCAGTCTATCGAACATTTGATCTAGAAAAGGGAGTGGAAAATGATCTTTCCTTGTGGCAAGGTTTAATTTTCTATAAACAATGCATATTCACCACCTTGTAACTTGTTTTATTAGTATCATTTCATTCTTTTCATTAACAATCACAGTTACTCCTCCTTTCTTAAGAACACAGTGAATATGACTAACCCATACACTATCTGAAATAGGGTAGATAATTCCAGCATCCAACCACTTTAAAATTTCTTTCTTAACAACTTCTTTCATAATAGGATTTAATCTCGTTTGGAGATCAGCCCGCGATTTGCAATTATCTTCCATAAGATTTCTGTGCATACAAATTGAAGGACTGATTCCTTTAATATCATCAATTATCCATCCAAAGGCTTTCTTGTACTTCTTCAAAATTTCAAGGAAACTCTCTTCTTCTTTTTTAGTTAATTGAGAAAAAATTATAACAGGCAAGGTTGAGGATTCTCCTAGAAAAGCATACTTCAAATTTTCAGGAAGCATTTTTAGCTCAAGTTCAGGAGGTTTTTCAATTGATGGACCATAAGATTTATCTTTCTTAGTCATATCCAACAATTCAAAATTTTCATGAACTTACTTTAAATCTTCCTCTTGAAAATCTTCAGAATCAAATAACTCCTCTTCTTACTTATATTCAAATACTTCTCTTTCAACATTCTCTTCATAAGTTGATTTAAAATGACATTAAGTTAAAAAATCAATAACATCCATCCTATAGCACTCATCTTCTTTACCTCTTGCAGGATATTTCATTAATTTTGAAATATTAAATGTAACAGTCTGATCATTAACCCTCATCGTTAATTCCCCGTTTTGCACATCTATCATGGCTCTGCCTGTTGCTAGAAATGGTCTCCCCAAAATTATGGGTATCTCTTTATCTTCCTCCATATCTAACACAATGAATTCCACAGGAAAAATATATTGATCCACTTTTACCAAAACATCTTCTATAACTCCTTTAGGATATGTGATCGAACGATCTGCTATTTGCAGAGTTACAGTAGTTGGAGTTATTTCTCCTAGGCCCAGTCTTTTGAATATTGATAGAGGCATAAGGTTAATGCTTGCACCCAAATCACATAAAGCTTTTCCACAGATTCTTTCTTCGATTGCATATGAAATTTTGAAACTACCAGGATCTTTAAGTTTTTCAGGAAGCTTTTACTGAATTATCGCATAGCTTGGCATTTGTTCTAGGGCTTCAGCAAATGGAATATTAATGGTAAGTTTCTTTAATATCTCCAAGAATTTTAAAAATTGCTTATCCAACTTTTGTTGACGAAATCTCCGAGGAAATGGAGGTGGTGGTTTTTCTAAATCAAACTTAGGTGGAGAAATAGGTCTTACAAAACCTTTTGGAGTGTCCTCTTTAGGTCTTTCAATATTTTCTTTCTTTACTTCAGTCTCTTTTTGAACTCTACCTTCCAATTCTTTTCCACTTCTCAGTTGAATTGCTTTCACTTGCTCTTTATTCTTTTCTCTTGGATTCACTTCAGTATTACTTGGAAGCATTCCTTTGGATCTATTACTTAAGGCATTTGCAATTTGTCCCAATTGATTTTCATTATTTCTGATGGTTGCTGCTTGAATTTGTAATTGATTGCCCATATGTGATACTACTTCATCCATAGACAACTTCTTCTCCTTAAATTGTAAAGCATTGTTATAACCTGAAGGATAAGTTAATATATTATTATTATTACCTTGGTTGTCCCAATTCCCCAATGGGTTTACTTGGGTGTTCCCCCATTGTTGATTAACACCACCCTGATTATTGTTATTCCAGTTAAATCTTGGATGATTCTTCCAACCTGGGTTATAATAATTGGAATATGGGTTGTTAGGTTTGATTATAGCATTCACAATTTCTGGTGAAGAATAAGAATCAACCATTTGGCCTAATGAACTTTTTTCAATCATGAGATTTGGCTGAGAAAAATTCATCCCAAATTGGTCTATCTTCCTTGATACAGCAGCAAGTTGATTTGCTAACATTGTAAAAGCATCATTTTCATAAACACTGGCTACCTTTTTAGGATTTAACCTTTCAGAAGGCTATAGAAAGTTATTAGTAGCCATTTCTTCAATTAAAGCATGAGCATCAGTAAATGGTTTAGACATTAATGATCCACCAACAGCAGCATCGATGATTGATCTAAGAGATCCAACTAATCCATTATAAAAAGTTTGAATTATTAACCAATCTGGTATCACATGATGTGGTCATTTCCTGAGGAGATCTTTAAATCTTTCCCATGCTTCATATATTGATTCCCCTTCAAACTACCAAAAAGATGTTATATCATTTCTCAACTTAGCAGTCTTAGATGGTAAAAAATATTTAAAAAGGAATTTTTGTGACAGTTCACCCCAAGTTCTAATTAATTCAGGTACTAACGAATGTAACCACATTTTAGCTTTATCTTTTAGTCAAATAGCATCATCCGAAACACCATCATATTTAAAAGTAGCACACAACTCTTGAAAATTAGCTAGATGCAAATTAGGATCTTCAGTTGTTGCTCCCCCAAACGGATTATTAGACACCATTTGGATAATAGCTGGTTTAAGCTCAAAAGAATTAATAGCTACAGAAGGGTTTTGAATACTAGCACGAAGTTCATCTACTGCAGGGTTAACATAATCTCTTAAAGGTCTTAATTCTTGATGGAACAAATATAACATGCTTGCAGAAATTTCAATATTCTAAATATGCAAGTATAACATTTAAAAAAACAGGAGTAAAAAGAAACTAAATTCAGTTTTTCATATAACAAAAATTTCAAAAGACTTTTACAATAGTGGAGGTTTTCAAAGCAAATACACACCAACTTAACATAACTAAAATCACAACAATACTAGATAATAACATGTAGTAAATTTTGAAAAGTTTGAAACATGCAATTTTCAAATAGCGGTTTTTAATAGTGTTCTAAATTTCCCAACAGATTTGAATTAATTTAAACTCTATTAAAATTTTAAACATTAAATAACACTAAATACACATTTAAACAATTACTACCATACACACATATCACAAAATACAACATAAAACATTAATTTTTCACATAAACATGTGAATGTATGTAAGAAGAAATAGTCCAACTATGCTCTTTACAAAATTAGAGTTCATATCATATATACATCACATAGCATCTAAACATAACATCACATATAAAAATAAAAACATAACTACACATAAGAAATCACATAACAAAATAAAATAAACACAACAACTCTAACATATCATCCTCATCATAATCTTCTTCAGCCCAGTGTCTAAATGGCACATAAAGTATATAAAACAGATGAGGGGGCATCTCAACACTGTGATAACCTCTAATCACTCTATCCATGTACTGCTGATAATTTTCCTCATAATCATCATGCTTAACAATATTGCTTTCAATAGTTTCAACCTTACCATCCATATCTCTAGCATGCTCTCGGGTAAGACTCACTTTCTTCAAAATCTTCTTAAATAGTCCAGTTTGTCAATCACTAAATGATGATGCTCTAGAAGTAGTGGCACGTGAAGTAGAAGCAGAAGCAGTGGAAGTTCTGAATCCTCTTCTCCAGCCATACTCTGAATGTATAGTGTAACCACCAACATTCACACTGGTAATATGTCTCAATGGCTGAAGAACTTCTTCCCATGTTTCAAACTTTACACCAGATCGCTCACAAATCGAATGAATTAAGGATGGAAATCCCATACCTGAAGTAGTAGCAGATCTGACACAGTTCTTGACATAGTAAAAAATAATAGCTCCTACATCAATAGTCTTTCCTAACTAAATGCAATGGTTCAGAACTACTCTCTCCCTTGTAACTTCATTATTATGACTTGAAGGCAACAACTTAGATGAGATAAAATAATGCCATGCCTTTAAAATGATAATCAACATTGAGGCTTGAAAATTTACTCTTCTTTCATTTGTTATCTTCCATAAACCTCTTCCATCATTCAGAAATGATATGATCTCATCCAATTCTCTTTCAATAAGATGATAATTAGCATAAAAACAAAACAATGCAGGAGGCAAGTGGAAGAAGACATTTATTACTGCAGGTGAAAAATGAACTTGTTTACCTCTAACCATCACCAAATTCTCTTCTGCTGCAGGCAAGATTGCATAAAACTCTCTGACCACAGAAACAACAGCGACAACGAAGAAGTAACAGTAATTCTCCCAATTCCTTGTAGTAATCATTTCTTCAATAACTTCTCCTGGCTTACCAAATACTCGTTCCGGAATCAATTTACATGACGAGAGTGCGTCGACGTATCGATCCTCTACTCTTGCACTAACAAATTTGTTGGAATCAAGATTTGCTTTATCTTTCAAGCACTTTGACTTTTTATGGACATGGGAAGTGTTAAAATCGACCGTAGACATTTTAAATCTCCAAAATAACTTCTAAAACCACTTCCCTATGATTTTGGCTTCTAAAAATTCATTTATCATGTTTTTCTTAATTGTAGTGCTTAGGGGTGTAAACGAACTGAACACAAACGAAATTAGCTACTGTTCGTGTTCTTCACTGCGGTGCTTAAGTGCCAACCAGGCGGCGCTTAGCCGCCAGTGCACATTTTTGCACAGGTCTGCCAAATGTCCATATTTTTCTTTCTGACTCTTTTAAGTCATCAATTAATGTCAAATAAACACCACTATAACTAATCTCTTCTAAATACTACCACAAAATCATGAAAACAAACTAAATAAAGCACACAAAATAAATATAAAGCAAAGCACACCGATAAATATGGTTTTTCTCATACAAAGTGCTTGGTTTAATGTCTTCAGCCTGACATACCCAGAACTTATTCTGAGTGACCCAACATCATCTTCTCATTAGGTTTAAGTTGACCGACTAAAAAATAATGTTTAAGTCTATGACCATTAACTCTGAATATTTTTCTAGTCTTAAAATCTTGAATATCCACAGCTCCATAAGAATAAACTTTTATCATAGTAAATGGACCCATCCATTTGGACTTAAGTTTTCCAGCAAAAATTTTCAACTTGGCAATATACAACAAAAATTTTTCTCCGGGCTTAAGATTTTTAGTAAGAATCTTTCGATCATGCCATAACTTCATCTTCTCTTTATAAATCTTAGAATTTTCATAAGATTCATTCCTTATCTCTTCAAGTTTATTTAATTGCAATAATCTCTTCTCAGCAACATCCTTTAAATTAAAATTGAACTCTTTTATAGGCCAATATGCTTTATGCTCAAATTCAATAGGTAAATGACAAGCTTTTCCAAAAATTAGCCTATATGGGTACATTCCTATAAGAGTTCTGTAAGTTGTCCTATAAGCCCACAAAGCATAATCTAGTTTGATTGACCAATCCTTTCTATTTGGATTAACAGACTTTTTCAATATTCTTTTAATTTCATGATTGGATAATTCAACCAAATCACTTGTTTGCGGATGATAAGCAGTAGCAGTGCGATGGTTAATATGATATTTATTTACTAACTTCTCCATAATCGCATTTCTAAAATGACTTCCCCCATTAGTTATGATTACTCTTGGTATTCCAAATTTGTAAAATATATTCTTTCTTAAAAACTTTGCAACACTTTGAGCAACACATTGAGGTAATGCAACAGCTTCAATCTGTTAGGATACATAATCTACTGCTATTAAAACATAAATCTTTCTGAAAGATGGTGTAAATGGTCCCGTGAAATCTAATCCCCAAACAACAAATATTTCATCTTCCAGCATATAACTGAGGGGCATCTCATTTCTTCTAGAAATATTGCCTACACGCTGACATCGATCACAATTTTTAATATATGCATTAACATCTTTAAAAATTTTAGGCCAATAAAATCTGGATTGTAAAATTCTATAAGCAGTTCTATCAACTAAAAAATGTCCCCCATAATCAAAATTTTGACATTTTTGAATAATTTCATAAGTTTCTTCTGAAGGCACACATCTTCGAATGATCAGATCCTTTCCTTATTTAAATAAAAATGGGACATCCCAAAAATAAGTTTAAACATCAGATAAAAACTTCTTCCTTTCCTGGATGTCAAACCATATGGTATAATATAACTAACAAAAAAGTTTACAATGTCGGCATACCATGGAATACGCCATTCATTAATAGTGAACAATTTTTCATCAGAAAAATGTTCATTAATTTCTTCAGTATCACTAGAAGATTTTTCACATTGAAGCCTGGATAGATAATCAGCAATTTGATTATCAGCACCCTTCCTAACTACTATCTCAAAATTAAATCTTGCAAAAGAATAATCCATCTATTCAATCTCAGTTTTGCATCTTTCTTCTTCTTTAAATATTTGATAGCAAAATGATCAGTATGCACTATACATTTAGTTCCAGTTAAATATGATCGAAATTTTTCAAAAGCAAATACTATAGCTAATAACTCTTTCTCAGTAGTGGTATAGTTAATTTGAGCTTCATAAAGAGTTTTACTAGCATAGTAAACTACTGTGAAAATTTAATCATATTTCTGACCCAAAACAGCACCAATAGCATAATCACTAGCATCACGAATTTAATTCAAAATGTTTTTCCTAATTTAGCGAAATTATAATAGGTGCAGTGATTTATTTTTCCTTTAATGTTTCAAAAGCTTTTAGGAATTCATTATTAAAATAAAAAATTACATCCTCTTCTAGTAAACGACATAAGGGTTTTGAAATTTTTTAAAATTCTTTAATGTAACGCTTATAGATTCCAGAATGTCCCAGAAAACTTGTAAGAACAATTGAGATGATTTTCCTAATTTTCTAAGAGAAGATATTGATTTTGAAAGGCTTAAAGCAATTTTGAAAAGACTATAATGGAATTTCCTTCAATGTTTATTAAAATAATTCTAATAATTCAAATAAAAATTATAAAAATAAGAACACTCATTCTCTTAGCTCCTTGACCTCATAGGGATTTTTGAAAAATACAAAGCTTAATTTTCAACTTAAATAATATTTTATATTTAATAATACCCCAAAAATTATAATAATTATAATAATTAAATTAAAACTCAAAAAATCATTAAATTTGGTCCATGTAGTCCTCTGGTCCAGGTCCACCTCCAATAAAAATTTTAAAGTTAAAGGTCTTGTTTTGGATAACTTGTTGAATTTTCATTGAAAATCCCTATTTTTGCATTAAAATAAATATATAAATTAAATTAAAATTTGGAAAATCACATTTTCTCCCATGAAGTTTTAATTAACTCATAAGTGGAGTCACATAAACATTTTAAAGTCATCTAAATTAAACTTAAAAAGTTATGATGTGATAAAGTCCTTTAAGGGTAAAATTATAATTTTGAAGAATTTAGCATTTATCAATATTTAGGCTTAATTAAAATGGGAAAAGGGCAATAAATGATCTTAATCATTATGATTGGATAATTGAAATATAAATGGGCAAAGGGTTGAAACCAATTTCATTTTTGTCACATTAAAAGACAAAATTTATAATTTAATTAATCATTATAATTTATAAGAAAAATAAATTAAAAGATCCATCGGTTAGGGGTTCATTTTGGAAGTTAATATTCCACTAATTTAACACCCTTCTATTTGATGTTTAAATAATAATTCAATATTTTGATAAAAATCATAATCATGAATGTCACTTAATTTTCTTTTCTAAAGATATAAAGATACCTACCAAAATGCTAAGGGCTTACCAGTGAGCTGGGCTTAATTGAAAATTTGACTAAAGAGGAATAGTAAAGGAAACACAATTAATTCAAAATCACTTTTGAAACATTACAGGCCCATCAAAATTTGATAAATTCTTCCATAAACTAAGTTTTCCTCTGAAGGCCCCACTTACATAATTTCTAAGTAAAATACGAAATGATAACTACCCCGTGTTTATAGATAACTAAAACATTGGCTCACTAAGCAAAAGGATATAAAAAGAATGAATTTTTTCATAATTATGCAAGTTCAAATGAAGTCAAGGAAGCTCAAAAGAATTGTGAAATATCTACGTACATCCTATACCCATTTCATAAATATTCTGGACACCTATCATATTTAATAAATGAATCCTTAAATAAATGAATAGGGCCCACCAAGTTATGACATAGGGTTTGGTAGGCCCATAACGAAACAATCCATAGGGTTTTACTTTCCTGGAAAATATAAATGTCTACTGCAAAAATACTAAAGTCTCAGGTGGAGGAACGAGAAGACACGCCAGGTACACTTTTACAAGTTTACAGCGCTGTCATTTCCCAAACTTTCTTTACCTTTTTCTTGCTTGTGAGCTTGCATGTTAAACAACATTATTACCCTACATGAAAACCAAAAAATTTAGAATATCCACAAAACAAAAATCAAAATAAAAAATTAAAAAAATCAAGACAATATAAAATTCACTGCCACAACAGTCAAAATATTAAATAACTCAAAATTTAATCACATTCAAAAAAATGATAATTTCAACTAAATTAAAACGTCTCATTGGATGATTGAGAATCCCTCGGAGGTGGTAACTTACGTGTTGCTAATGGGGTTTTTACACGGTCTAAATGAAAGTGTTGAACTCACTTCAGTTGAGTTTAGAAAATACATTTGGACTATGTGAATCCGATGAAAATAGTGGTGTGAGGATGATGGAACCGTGGGATCTTAACCGGTGTCGCTATAATCTAATTTAATGTCCCCCTAAGAAAATGTTAAGACACCGCAATTTAAATATTCTAAAAAACATGACACTTCTCTTCTCTCCTATAGTTGACATTTCTTTAAACTGAACTAACTATGACGAGGAGCTCGGAGCATGCATGGTGGGCACATGGCCAACTTCAACAGCAAAACCCCTTAGAAATTAAAAACAATAAGCCATAGGACTTCTAGGTAGCTTGCTTAGTGCTGCATAAACCCTTTATTTCTTTATGCCCATTGATACACCTAAAATCTATAGTATTTCTATGCACATTTTTCTACCTATTTTTGATGATATTGCACTTTAATGGAAGGTATTTTGTGTTTTTTCATTGCAGGTACGATGAAAATGATTAATTATGATGAAATGAGCAAAAAAAGGATCAAATTTGGAGCAAAGTTATGAAGTTTGAAGAAATTGGCCTCTGGCGCCAAAGTGCCGGTGCTTAAGCGCCACATTAAAAATCTAATTTTAATCAAATTTAGCACCATTCTCAAGGGGTGTTTGAAGTAACTTTTTGTGGTAACTTCCTTAACTTCATTTGGGTGGCACATGTGATTTAAGGGATGCATCTTTTAGTGGATACATTGAATCTGGACATGATTTGAAGAGACACTAAGGCACCATTTGGAAAATTATTAAAATGAAGCCTCATAATTTACAACAGAGTTCTCTTTTTAGAGAGTTCCTTTAGAGAGCTTTTTTAGAGTGTTTTTAGAGAGTCTTTTGATGTCTGGAGAGCTCCAGTGTGTGAAATTAGTGTAGTGTAGTTCTATAATTGATGTCTGGAGGAAGCCAACAAGAAGAAATTTATTACTGAAAGTGCGTAAGAGTTATACAACGGATTCCTAACAGTTAATATTCAAGGTATCACAGAAAGGATTGCAAAGATTGAAGCCAACATGGAGTTAATTGAAGCAAAGGTAAATGAAACTAACGCTCATTTAGCGCATATGGGATGGCAACTTAAAATGCAATTCAGTCATACAAGTCATGTGGAAGAAGCGGATAAGGCGATGTTTCTGAAAAACAAATGGTTAGAAGAAGAATATATGAGAGTTTTCAACTATCGGCCATTCTATCAGATCTACATTCTAGATGGTTCAAATGGAACTAATGGTGGTTCTTGATACATTCAACCTAATGGAGATTGGAATTAATTTGAGTATAGTCTAGTGTTGTTGTTTTATGTGTTAAGTGTTTTGTGTCTAGTGTTATATGTTTGTGTTTTATTCAAGTATCATTTATTTTGCTTAAATGATTTTACCTAACTAAAAATTAAAGTTTAGGTTGGGGGGGGAATTTAAAAAACTAAATTTTTCAAAAAAAAAAAAGTAAAATTTTATTTGTTCTCAAGAATACTTAAATAAATTTGGTTTTTGATTGAAAACAATTATGTATATGAAGTTATATTAGGGAAACAAAATTTTGAAAAAAGAAACGAATAAAAGAATTTAGTTAAAACTTATAGTATTAATGAAAAATTTAAAGTTAAAATGTTCTTAATAAAGAAAAGTTAAATAGAGTTAAACTATCTTTAGTAAGAAATATTGTATTTTTGGATGAATAGAAGATTTGACTTTTATTTTTCAAAGCATAAATTTCTTTTATTGAGAAATAATTTTCAGCACTATTATTATGATTTTTAAGTGAAAGATATATATCAGACCTTTATTTTAAATGGAATGGTGGAATTAAAAATCATTAAAGACCTATCCGGATACAATAATCCTTGTCTTATAAAAGAAAAAAGAAAGAAAAAAGAAAAATAAAAAGAAAAAAATGAAAAAAGTGAAAAAAAAGTATGTAAAAAGCAAGGAGAAGCTTAAGGATTTAAGGGCCGAATCAAAAATCGGTTCCATGCCTAGAGTATAAAATATAAGTTTTTAGAAAATCTAAAACTTAAGGTTATAATATAGTAAGTAAAACTATTCTCAATTAAATTTTTCTAAGTGAGAAAAATAAAATGTTTGAATCCTATATTTTGAAAAATCTACAAGTATTTCTGAAATAGATAGAAACTTATATTTTTATTATCCTTTAATTAAGAACTTTCTAAACTTTAAGTTGGTCTTATTTACTAAAATTTTTTCTAAATTGGATTATTTCATTTCTAGAACAAAATTTTAAAACCTTCTTAAAAAAACTCATTTAGATAATTTGCATGTTAAAAATTTTTATGGTTAAGAGTCACTTGAGGACAAGTAACATTTTAAGTTTGGGAGATTTTGATACACCTAAAATATATAGTGTTTTTATGCACATTTTTCGACCTATTTTTTATGATGTTGCACTTTAATGAAGATATTTTATGTTTTTCTTGCAGGTATGATGAAAATAATTAATTATGATGAAAGAAGCAAAAAAGGATATAATTTGGAGCAAAATTATGAAGTTTTAGAAATTTGGCCTTTGGCGCCTAAGCGTCAAAGTACCGGCGCTTAAGCGCCACAGTTAAAAATCAAATTTAAATCAATTTTGGTGTCCTTTTTAAGGGGTGTTTGAAGCAACTTTTGGTGGTGACTTCCTTAACTTCCTTTGGGCGGAAATTATGATTGAAGGGATGCATCTTTTGGTGGATACATTGAATCTGGACATGATTTGAAGAGACCCCAAGGCACCTTTTGGAAAATTATAAAAATGATGCTTAATTTGTGTGTGGGGTTATTGTTATTCTGAGAGTGGTATTAGAGTTATTATTAGTGTGAGTTGAAGAGAGTAGTTGTTAGAATTTTAGAGTTCTTCTTCCCTATAGTAGAGAGTAGAGAGTAGAGAGTAAGAAAAGAAAAAGGGTTTGCCTGAAGCCTTCTTCTCACAAATTTTATTTTATCCTTATATCTAGTTTTTATTGAAGTTTAAATTCTTTATTAGAGTCATCAGAGTTGGGCGCCAACCCTCTGTAGAGTTGTATTGTGGAAAGCAAAATTCCAAAGGAACTTTTAGAGTCTAGTGGAGAGGATTTTCAGATAAGCATTTATCTTTGTTTCTACACATTGTTTTTAAGTAAGATTTTTGTATTTCATTATGGTTTATGCATTCATATCAAGTTTTGTTTTTGTTTTTTTCATGAAATCTGAGTAGTTTAGTTTATCTTTTTCTTTCTTAGATGATGAAGTAATTAAATTATGGAAGTATGTTGTGGAAAGTATAAGTGTTTAATGATGGAATAAATTGCAATGATTTAATTCCTTGAACTTAATTTATTTCATGATTTGTCCAATTAGGATGTTAAAATTTATTGTGAGATTATGTAAGATTCAATGTTGTATTGTCTCAAACAACAATTGGAAAGAATCAAATGCAATTATATGAGCAAGAATTGTAGTCCATATGATTGAATGCAAATATATAAGGAGATATGCTTTATTGGGGAGTAAAATTAGAGGATTTTAAAGTGACAGACTAAAGTCTCCTAATTTGGTTTGTTATTTTAAATTTTGTTATGAGATGTTAGCCCCCAGGTGGAGAGAATCGAGGGAACTCTAGAGTGAGAGCTAGTATCTTCCCTGTCTAACCCATCTACAAAATTTCAAAACTTTAAATTAACCAATTTTCTTTATAGAACCAAGTAAGGGTAAAGAATATAATTTCTCCTATTTGGCACAATACATTTAAATACTTTCACAACATAAATATGCATAATTATTACTGATTCAATGAAGAAGAAAATAGATATTTGATTCTTATAACTTTTTTATTGTGTTTAGAGTATTGATAATTTTATTTCCTCCTTAACCTTTTATTAAAAATATTAAAAACAAAATTTCAAAATTAAAACCTTAGAACATACATACAAAAATCAATTAAAAAGGTAAAAAGTTATTTTTCTTATTTCTTTAAATATTTACACATTTCCCTGTGGGTTTGATATCTCGGGGCTTAATTAGAAAGTCCTATATTACTTGATAAACGATACATAGAGTTGCGTAGTGTGCCATATTATAAATCATAAAATTCCTATCTAAATCGTAAGCATAAATATTTTGGGCATCAAGGTCCCTTAAGACAGAGGCAACGACATACCAAAATCTCAAGTTATGATGAAATGTCTAAGCCAATGGAGAATCAAAGGACTCTAGAAAGTATTTAATTAACTAAAAATAAAACATGCATCAAATAATCTTCAAACAATTTCAAAATTATTCTTCTCGGTTCACTGAGCACTAGGGTATTTTTCTTCTATTTTTATGATTTTTCTACACTAGGTTATGGATTTTAAAGTTGGACTGATTTAAATAATTCAAATAATTCCTATTTCCCCACTTATCCAGCGCGGTGTTGACTGGATCCTCAGCCGCTCCGAAAGAGCATGCGTCTTCTTCTGGTTGGGTCAACCATTTGAGTCATAGTACACCTTATTCATCTGGAGTTCATCTGGCGCAATCCTAGCCTTTCAAGCATTACACGCGCGATCGAATGGTGCTTCTTCATCATCTTCAACTGGTTCATCCTGAGAGTTGTTCACCATCCAGACCTAAGAACTTGAGCTAGACTCAACAAAATCACATGGGGTTTGGTCCTAGAGCTTCATCTGACCTAGAAGAACTTATCCATATGGTTTATACGGTATGGAATACAGTCTACACATGTGGGGGATGAAGAATCGCTCGGGATGAAGAGTGAGTTCAATACCTTTTTTCTGAGAGGGGAGGCCTTAACCAGATGATTGTTGCAGCTTTGATTGGTCCCAACGAACCTCCAAACGGAGCCACTTTCCCTAGTGAATTGGCTAGACCCAAACTCGACCAGACCCGATTTTAGGATTTGATCAAATTCTAGTGCATAGGCTCTCTGTGATTGGGCTTTAATGGGGGATCTTCTTCTTTAAATGTTGTGAAGGTGTGGGTGCACTTAGTTTGAGTTTAGTGCACTGTAGAGCTATGATGGTATTTGTCCTAGTTCCCGCTGAGATTTCAGTAGAGAAATTTCTCTCAAGAAGGGGGAAGCAGAGGAGAAAAATGGCTGGATTGAGCTTAGGGAGGTTTGGAGAGGCTCTGGTGAGGTTTTGGCAGAGTTTCCTTAGGAAATTTTCAATACTTGGAATTTGACTGTGAGGGGTGGTATTTATAGCCAGGGCCAATGGGCAAAGCTCAGGCCTTGACTTTAGGTGCTTTAGGCCGCTTTTGGTGAGGGCTGAGCAATGTCATTAATTGCTGAGGGGATGCCTTATTGGCAGATCAATTTTGAATTTTAAGGGGTATGGGGCACTCAGGCTGACCTGTTCTGGCTAAGGCAGCCGACCAGGACAAGAAAGGTGGCTGGCAGGCTGAGGTAAGAGAGGAGTTAATGATGTTAATCCCCTGCCATGATGGGTAGGTTGCTTGGAGTAATTGGTTAAGCCAAAACGTGAGGGTAAGTTATCCATAGTGAAGGACCATTGGTCCATGGCTCAATAGACTTGGGCCTAGTGCTCTTTGGCAGGTCTTTAGGGTCCCAAGGTGTGCTGTCATGGAGTCAATTTGGTCAGCTTGGTTAAGTTTAAGTGAGATCAGGTAATGTGTTCAATTTTTGTCACATTAGGATTAGGTTGGGCTAGGTTTTAATTGGGCTTGGTTTAGACCCAATTGACTGTTCAAAATGGTGTACCTGATTGTCATAAAGTGTTTGAAAGGGGATTGGAGTGGTTTTGAAAAAAATTGGGGGTTTAATTTGGCTTGATTTGGGATTTTGGTAAATTTGGGGCAAGTTGAATTAACTTGGGTTTAGGTTGAGCTAGCCTTGTGTCCAAGGCCAATTAAAGTTTCCAATGATCTTGGTGGATGCCATAAAATGTTCCCAACATTAATTGGGTGAAAATTTTAGGGTTATGACAGTCAATTTGGTGGATTTTGGGCATGTGTTTGATTTAGGTCAAAATTGGTGTTTTGGACTTTACGTGGGGTTTTGGGTGAGGCTTAGGATCAAATTGGAGGAAATTAAATGTTGAATTTTTTTTAGGGGAGTGTCATGAGAAGTTTAGAGTTGAAATTGAGGGGAAATTGATTGACATTAGGTCAATTCGGGGGATTCAAGTCATTTAGGCAAAATTGGGGCTTTTGGATTTTAAGTGAAATTGAACTCAAATGTGAGTCAAATTGGGCATTTACTTGGTTTAGATTGAGGCTAGATATGTTGAATTAAAGTTTGGAATTTGATTTGGGAAAACTTGAGGCAATTTGTTTAACTTGGGCACTTTTGGGTTAAATGGGTCAAATTGGGGCTTTTAGTTAAATTGGGCTAAATTCGTTAAATTGGGTCATGTGGTAGTTGAGAGAAATGAAATTGGGAATATTTTGAGGGTTTGGGAATTTTGGAAATATTTGAAATTTTTGTATTTTTTTGCTAAGAGGGGCATTTTGGTTATTTTGCAAATTTTGGCGGTATTTTAGAAATTTTGGTAATTTTCGGTGATTTTGGTCAATTTGAGTGATGGGGAATATAGTGAAATAGTTTTTAGAGAAAAATTGGAAATTTGGGTAATTATTTAAAATTTGGAGGATTTTAGCGTTTAGGAGTATTTTAGGTAGATTTAGGGGCAATGGGTCAAAAATTGAAATTTTGGAAAAATTGGGATTGAATGGAGGTGAGTGGAATGGAATTGTTTTGATTGAGCCATGGACCAATGTTAACCCTCATTTGGTCCTCCATGTGTTGGTAATAATCAAGCCCAAGCCTGGGGCTAAGAGAAAACCATACACATGAGTTTCCAAAAGGTTAGGAGGACAAGGTGGGATGTACTTGGCTTAAGTTTGTGAGTGTGAAATGTGTGTATGGTGTAAGCTCCAGACCTCCCAGGTTAGATCGTAAGGTCTGACCACTTACAGGAGACTTCCCTGGGCTTCCTTATGCTTGGTCTTTTCCTCGCAAAAGCTGGAGGTTAGGTCTTAAGCATATGAAAACTCCCAGTGAAGTGAGAAAATTTTGAATTTTTAAGAGGGAGGGTTCCAAGACTAGTCTTCTAAGAAAGACAGCAGGAGAGTCATATGACTAGACCCTAGGCTATTCTAAAGAAAAACTAGACTTTAATTAAAAGTGAGGTCAACAAATGGACCCCCAATAGGTGTGGTGTGCTGAGCAAGCACACTGCACGTATTGGTGTTGACGGACAAGATCAACAAAACCAACACAACTGTCAGAGTCAACTCAGGACAAAACATAAAATTTAATGAGAAAGTTTCTGGTGGGGATTGTTTGGTTGAAACCTTCAAGTCCCAAGAACTCTCGCTAGGGAAGGAAAATGGAATTCCTTTATGAGAGAAGCTATGAATTTCAAGCCTCCAAACTCTGAACGAGTCCGATCTGAATCGATTTGAATTTGGGATTTTGATCAAGAAAGTGGATTTGATTTAAAATTTTGATTTAAATCTTATGAAATTTTAATTTAATTTATAATTTGTAGTTAATTTTGAGTTTTATGGATGTTTAAGGAAATTTTAGAATTTGTGGAATTTTTTGTCTGAAAATTTTAATTTCGTAGGAGATTTTGAGTTTGAAGTTAGTGTAGAGGGGAAATTGGAATTTCAGTACCAATCATAGAAAGAGGGAATCAGAATTTTGGTACTGATCCCAGAGGATGAGTACTAGAATTTAGGTACTAGTCTCAGAAATGAGAATTGGAATTTCGGTACCGAACTCGGAAGATGGGAGTCAAAATTTAGGTACTGATCATAAAGGATGAGAACTAGAATTTAAGTACTAATCCCAAAATATTTAATCTTATGTTTTTGATATGCAATTATACTTTAATTATTTATAATATGGGATACTACGCAAATATACGTATCGTTTATCAAGTAATATATGATGTTTTGATTATGCCCTAAGATATCGAACCTATAGGGAAATGTCTAAGACATGAAAGAAATAAAAAAATAAATTTTTACTTTTTAAAATGATTTTGTAATGTATGTTTTAAGATATAAAGTTTTTGAATTTGTTTTTGATATTTTTTGAATAAGAAGTAAGGAAAATAATTAAAGTTAACACAACTAAAAAATAGTATGAAACCAAATGAGAATAAAATATCTTTTTCCACTTTTAATGAATCAATAATAATTATGGAATTTTGTTGTGGAAGTAAATAAGTGTGTTGTGCTAAATAGAAGCAATTATATTCTTTACCCTTTCTTGGTTCTATAAAGAACATTGGTTAATTTGAAGTTTTAAAATCATGTAGATGGGTCAGGCAAGAAGATACTAGCTCTCACTCTAGAATTCCCTCGATTCCCTTCACATGGGGGCTAACATCACATAAAAAAAATTAAAATATCAAACAAAATTAGGGGGCTTTAGCCTGTCACTCTAAAGTCCTTTAATTTTACTCCCCATTAAAAACATATATTCCTTTTTATTTGCTCCCAACCATATGGACTACAATTCTCATTCATACAATTGCATGTGATTCTTTCCAATCGTTGATTGAGACAATACTGAATTGGTTCTTACATCTTCTCACAACAAATTTTAACATTTTAATTGGCCAAATCAAGAGGTAAATGAAGTACAAGGTAGTGAATCATCACAACTTCTTCCAACATTGAAATCCTATACTTCACACTACTTCCTTCTATAATTTAATTACTTCATTATTTAAGAGGAGAAAGATAAAGAAAACTACTCAGAATCCATGGAGAAAACACAATCACAACTTGATTTGAATGTAGAAATCATAGTGAAAACACAACAAGTTGTAATTTAAAACTAAATATAAAACAAGATAAAAGCTTATCTCAAAATCCTCTCCACAAGACACTTGAAGTTCTCTTGAAACTTTGTTTTCCCTTTACAAGATACAATAGAGGTTGGCGCCCAACTCTGTTGACTCCAAATCTCTATTCTACTCTTAATAAAAACTTGATACAATTGATAATAAAAGTGATGAAGTGGAAACATGTGCTCTTAATATCTCTCTAACATAAAATTTACTCTAAACACTAATCACACCCTCCAACAATAACCCATTTTCTCATCTTCAAGTCTTCTTTTTAAAATTTTCCAAAAGGTGTCTTGGTGTCTCTTCAAAATATGTCTAGATTCAATCTATCCATAAAGAATGCATCCATCCCTTCAAATTTTAAATGAATTTTGGCGCTGATAAGAAATTAGTGAAATTTAAATGAAAGGATGCTTCAAAAACCCCATTAAATTTGTACCAAATTCAAATAAAATTTGTTACTTTAATTGTGGCGCCTATGCGCCAAGGGTCTGGCGCTTAGCTGCTAGAGGCCAATTTTGCACATGTTTCAATTTTTACTCAAAATTTGATCCTTTATTGCTCCTTTCATCATAGTCACTCATTTTAATCATACATGTAAGAAAAAACAAATATACCTTCAATTAAACTGCGATATTATCAAAAATAGGAATAAAAATGTATTTAAAAACACTATATATTTTAAATATATCAAAATCCGCCAAACTTGAAATGTTATTTGTCTTCAAGTGACACATAATCACATAGAAAATCTTAACATGAAATTTATTTAAATTAGTTTATTTAGGAAGGTTTCAAAATTTTGTTCAAGAAATGAAATAGTCAAATTTAAAAAGATTTTTAGTAAATGAGATCAACTTAAAGTTTAGAAGGTTCTTAAGTAAAAAAAATAAAAAATATTAATTTGTATCTAATTCAGAAATAATTGTAGATTTTTCAAAATATAGGATTCAAACATTTCATCTTCCTCACTTAAAATTTTTTATTTTGAAATAATTTTACTTAGTATATTATAACCTTAAGCTTTAGATTTTCTTTAAACTTATTTTTTTTAACTTTAGGTATGGAACCAATTTTTTATTAGACCCTTAAATCCTCAAGCTTCTCTTCCCTTTTTACATATTTTTTTTTCTTTTTGTTTCTTTTTTTCTTTTTTTTGTTTTCTTTTATATAAGGCAAGGATTAATGTATCTTGATAAGCCTTTAATGATTTTGAATTCCAATCTTTCATTTAAAATAAAGGTCTGATATATATCCTTCACTTAAAATAATAATAATGTTGCAAATTATTTCTCAATAAAAAAAATTTAAGCTTTGAAAAATAAAAGTTAAATCTTCTATTTATCCAAAATTACAACACTTCTTACCAAAGATAGTTTAACTATATTTAAAATTTCTTTACTAAGAAAATTTTAACTTTAAAATTTTTGTCATTACTATAAATTTTAATTAAATTCTCATACTCAATTCTGTATTCAAAATTTTGCTTCCCTAATATAACTTCATATACATAATTATTTTCAATCAAAAAACAAATTTTATTTAATTATTCGTGAGAACAAATAAAATTTTTGTTTTTTTAAATTTTCTCTTTTAAATTCCCCCCAACTTTAATTTTTAATTAGGATAAAACGTTTAAGCATAAAAATGATACATGGGTAAGAATTAAAAAAAACTAGAATAATATGCTTGCAGGAATTTTCATATCCCTAATATGCAAGTATAACAGTTTAAAAACAGAAGTAAACAGTAGATCAAATTCAGTATTTTATAAAATAGAAATTTTTAAATTTCAAAGGACATCTACAATAGCAGAGGTTTTCAAAGCAAATAAACACCAACTTAACATAACACAAATCACAATATACTAAAAAATAAATGGTAGAAAGTTTTGCAAAGTTTAAACATGCTATACAAATAGTGGTTTCTAATAGTGTTCTAAGTTTTTCTAATATTTATAAGAATTAAATTAGACACTACTAAAATTTTAAACACTAGAAACACATAAATTCTTTTACTAATACAAACACATCACACATTTTAACTTAACTTCTAAATGTGCACAATAGAAATAGTCTAACTATAATCTACACAACATCAAAGTTCATATCAAAACACATCACATCACATATGAGAATATCAAATAAAAGCATCACAACTCATAAGAAAATCACATAACAACATCACAAACACAACAACCTAAAAAAAATTAAATCCTACACATCATCCTCATCATCATCATCTCTCTCATTCCGTCTCTGGATGACACACAAGGTATATAATAAGGATGAAGAGGCAATTCAACACAATATTCTCCTCTAATCAGCCTCTCCATGTACTAAATAAAGTTCTCATAATCATCATGTTTCTGTATATACCTCTTAATATTCTCTAACTTTCCATCCATATCTCTAATATGCTCTCTGGTAAGACTCACCTTCTTCATCTTCTGTAATAATCCAGTTTGTGAATCTCTGGAGGATGATGCATGTGCAGTTGAAGCACGAGAAGTAGAAGCAGTAGAAGTAGAAGCACTGGAAGCTCTAACAGATCCTCTTTTCCAGCCAAATACTGAATGTACAATGTAAGTGTTCACATTCACACCGGTAATAGGTCTATGTCGCTGAAGAAACTCTTCCCATGTTTCAGGCTTAACACCAAACTGCTCACAAATCGAGTGAATCAGTGAAGGAAATCCCATACCTGCTGTAGTAGCAGCTCTGACACAGTTCAAAATATAATAAAAAATAATAGCCCTAATATCTAAAGGCTTTCCCTATTGAATACAATGGTTCAAAACAGCTCTCTCCCTTGTAACTTCACTGACATGACTTGAAGGCAGAAGCTTAGATGAGAGGAAGTAATGTCATGCTTTTGAAGTGGCATTCAACTTGGAGGCTTAAAAATTCACTCTTCTTTCGTTTGTTATCTTCTGTAAACATCTTTAATCTGTAAGAAAGGCCATAATCTCATCTAACTCTCCTTCAGAAGGATGATAATTCACATAAAAATAAGACATCGTAGTAGGTAATTGGTTAAAAGAATTAATTACTGCAGGTAAAAAATCCACTTGTTGCCCCCTAGCCATCACCGAATTTTCCTCAGCTGCTGGCAAGTTAGCATAGAACTCTCTCACCTCAGAAACAACTGCAACCACAGAGAAGCAACAATATCTTTCCCAATCCCTTCTAGCAATCATCTCTTCAATAGGTCCTCCTGGCTTGCTAAAAACTCGTTCTGGAGTCAATTTCCGCGATGCGAGTGCAATGACGTAACAATTCTCTACTCTAGAACTGACAAATTGGTTGGAATCAAATTTTGATTTCTTTTTTGAGTGTTTCGACTTTGGAGCCATCTCTAAAAGTTCACAAAAAATTCACCATAAATTCCAAAATCAAACTAAACTTGTTAACTGAATTTTCAAAGGCAAACTCACTAAATACAAGCAATTTCTCAAGCTTTTCCTCAAATTTTCACCTTGAATAGTGATTTTTAATTTTTCAATAATGTACTCAAAATAAATGATGAAATTAATAAAATTTTACTTTGGAGTAGTGATCATGCCTTAAAGAATTGAAATCCAACAAATTTCGACGAAGTCGACTCTGCAATGATCCAAATAGTGATGCCCTAGGCTCCTTTTTTGCGAAACCGAGAGGTTGAAGGTGATGGGGGTGTTAAAAATGGAAATTTTCAGGTTTTAACTACAGAAAATTGATTTTCACAAACCGGCACTGATTTGATAGGCATACGATGCTTAGCCTTAAAATTTTGCGCTTATGTGCTGTCGGTTTAGCGCTTAGGCACTATTGCCCAAATTTTGACAATTAAGTTAATTCCATAAAAAATCCGAATTAATCACCTTTAATCTCTTTAAATAATTATTTCTCCCCATAAAATCATCTAATACTCCGAACTTACACTTTAATCTCCAATGATTCCAAACAAATTTCACACAAAAACAAATTTATATTACTTAAATATCAAAACACACTTAATAAAAACTACAAATTTCTGTCCAAATACTTTGGATGAAAATCCCCAATACATAAGTTCAAACACATGTAATTTAAACACAAATTTACATCAATGAGATGTAACAAACATATGTAAAGTGCAACAAACACAGAAATTAAAAAAATAAACCACACTCTTAATATTAAACACAGATAAATAAACCACAAGATCACACATAATTTAATTCCAATCTCCATTAGGTGGATTATATCCAGAACTACCATTAGTTCCATTTGAACCATCTAGAATGTAAATTTGATAAAACCAACGATGATTAAAAGCTCTTACAACTTATTCCTCTATCCATGTGTTCTTCAGATACATCGCTTTATTCGCTTCTTCCACATGTCTTATATGACTGAATTATATTTTGAGTTGTCATCCAATATGCGCTAAATGTGCATTAACTTCATTTACCTTTACATCAATAGACTCTACATCGGCCTCGATCTTTGTAATCATTTATGTTATTCCTGGGATACTCACAGCCAGAAATCCATTATTTAATTCTTGTGCATTATCACAAATAAACTTCTTCTTGTTGGAATCTTCTTTCTTCTTAACTCCGCTCTCCCAAGAAGACATTTTTGCACTCAAAATACTCTTTTTAAGACTCAGAAATGAAAATAAAAACTGAGGCAAGTATCTCATAATTTCAGGGCTTTTTTATAGACTTAGGGAGGCACAAAACAGACCCTAGACGTGTTAAAATTCCTTAATAACTCTAAAAACTACTCACCCATGATTTAGGCTTCAAGAACCTCATTTTTCACGTTTTTATAACTACGGCGCCTATGCGCCAACCAACGACGCATAGTTGCTAGTGTACATTTTTGCACAATTCTGTCAAACGTCAAAATTTTCATTATGTCTCCTCTAAAGCATTAAATAAGGTCAAATAAACACCACTATAACATTAAAAAATCCAAAATACTACCACATTTCTCAAATCAATCCAAATAAAGAACATAAAGAAAACATAAAACAAAACACACATATAAGTATGGGTAGCCTCCCACAAAGCGCTTGGTTTAATGTCATCAGCCTGACATACCCAGAGCTTATTCTGAGTGACCCAACATCAGATTCTCCTCATGTTTAAATTGAAAGACTGAAAAGTAAGGTTTAAGTCTTTGAACGTTCACTTTAAATATTTTTCCAGTCTTAGGATCTTTAATATCCACGGGTCCATATGAATAAACTATCATCACAATAAATGATCCCATCCACCAAAAATTAAATCTTCCAGCAAAAATTCTCAGTCTTACATTTTATAGCAAAACTCTTTACCCTGGCTCAAGATTTTTAGTAAAAATCTTTCGATCATGCCAAAATTTCATCTTTTCTTTATAAATCTTTACAGTTTCATAAGATTCATTCCTTATCTCTTCAAGCTCATTTAATTACAACAATCTCTTTTCTCCAGTATCTTTCAAATTATAATTGAACTTATTAATAGCCCAATATGCTTTATCCTCAAGTTCAACTGGTAAATAACAAGCTTTTCCAAAAAATTTCCTATATGGAGACATTCCTATAAGAGTTCTATAGGAAGTCCTATAGGCGCACAAAGCATAATCCAAATTGATAGACCAAGCCTTTCTATTTTGATTAATAATCTTTTCTAATATTCTTTTAATTTCACCGATGGCATGTCGGAGCATAAAAAGTAAATGTTTTAATGTGAGTTTTGGTTGGTATTGCCCACTAGAAGCTTTCGGCCGTCGGAATAGAAATCCCATCGCCCGCTTTGGAAGCACAATTTTAATTTAATTATATATTTAGTTCAGAAAAATATGAAGTCAAACTTATCTCATATCTTTTTGAAGTCAAATGAAAGAGGATTATACCTCAAACCTCGTATCTATCCTGGAGGATGAACACAAAATTTGAGGATGAGGCTCGATCAAATAAACTAAAGAAGTAAATGACATATGTTTGGTCTGCGAAACTGTTTTATTCGCAGACAAGTTCCCCTATTTATTATGAAGGATTAAATAGGTTTATATTAAGTTGGGTTTGGAAAAGTTTCCTATAAGGGCAAGCCCCTATAGTTAGTTACATCTTAGATAATTGGGATTACCTAAGAAAACATTCGATACAAATTAGGAAATATGTTCTTACGACTTCAAAAGGCTAAGATTTTCTTCAACAAAATGTGATAGTCAGAATCCAATAGGTGATTGGTGTCAAGTCTTAAGAAAGAGTTATTGTGGAATCCAAAAGAGGAAGAACTAGGAGAAGGCACGGATCCCAGAAGATTCTCGGTGACTTCTCAAACTATCTTATTGTTTGGATCAATTTAGGGAAAGATTTAATTTATGTTTCATCCTGTCAATTTTAATTAAGTAGGACTTACATTCACTTGATGTTGATCATGTGAACTTCCTGGAAGATGTTAGGATTTATGTTATATTGGAATGACAACCTCGGAAACCTAGAAGAGTTAGGGCTTATAGTGCACCAGGTTCAAAGGCCTAAAAGATGAGGTGAGGGTTTATATTGCACTGAGCAAATACCTCGAAGTCCTATGGCTTGTTGTTATTACTAATGAATGAAGGTTGCTATTGTAGACTCATTGTTTTCTCTCTCAAACATGTCCTTCCACAACCTCGATTGTGCTGCCCTCGGTGTGTTGCCTCGAGCTCCTTGTTGTTATTGCAGAAGTTTTAGTTTTAGAGGTGACAAATGTAGGGGGTTTGAGAGAAGTAGTGTGTTTTAGAATGTTGAAAATTGAGTTAGCTTAGTGTTATATTTAAACAAATATTAAAGTTGATTATAACGCCACTGGTTAGGACCCCACGGCTCCCTCATTCTGATTACATTATTTCATCGGATTCCCTAAGTCCAGATGAATTTACTAAATCCAACTTGATGGATTCTGTACTTTCATTCAGACCGTGGGAGACTTTATCAGCAACATGTAGGTTGCGTCGTCCAAGGAACTCCTGTTCATCCAAAGGGGTGATTTAATTTAGTTGAAGTTGAGATTTTATTTTTTTTGTGATTAAATCATGAGTTGTCTTACATTTTGAAATGTTGTGAAGTGATTTATTTCATCCCAAGCAATTATATATGCAGTAATGTAAAGTACTGAAAAGTAAAGCAGGAAACTATCCCAAGCAGGTATATGTGCAATAATGTAAGGTAGGCAAATTGAGCCAAGCAAGTATATATGTACCAAAAAGGAAAATAAGAAAGCAAAGCACATGTAGTAAAATTAGATCATGAAATCCTAACAAATAAGTGTCTGTATGTGCCACAGTGTGTGAAAGGAAGACTAAATGTAAAACCTGTGTAGTTGACAAAAAGGGAATCACAAGAAAACCAAAAGTCTGCAAGAGGTAACGTCTCGTAGGAAATCTTGGAAAACAAATCTGTAAAGAAAATCCGTAGAAAAAAACGTGGGAAAAACCACAGAAAACAAAGGACTACAAGTCCAAAAGGACCGTAAGTACGATGGTACAAAAGACTCAAAGTTGTACTGTATGTCCCACCTTAGGTACTGACTACTAGACCGACTTTCTGTAGAAAGTAGCACTAATCCGACTCAAGTAGCCAATTGTGGACCTTTATAAAATTTTCATTCATTTCAATTTAGATGTCATGCAAGTAAAAAGCTGTAGGTAAGTAGGCTGTTTTGTGGTGGAGGTAATTTTGTACTAATATTATTATTTTAAATATGTATGTGCATTTTTTTGTAAAGTGATTCGATCCACAGGTTGACTACCCTAATCGAACTAGGACTACTACCATCTTTAAACTGTCGGGGGTAGAAACCCCAAGGACAGGTGAATAGTATCAGTAATTTCCTTTCTCTACCCTCTCCAGGGTCTTTGAGTCAGGTGATACTATTCTGTGATTCTCTCGGGTCGGTTCTCTATTGTAATTCTATCATCGTCCCCTCCGCACTTACAGCCTTATTTGATGTCCCCACATATAGCGAAAAGCTATACGTGCGTACTTATATGTTTCTTGTGAATTGAGCCAAGAAACAAGGTGGAAATCAATGGATGAAGGTGAAGGAAGAGAATGAGGAGGAAGTGACCAATCTAACACAACGTCGTAAAGGTGATGTGTCACTCATCAAGACATAGGTTAAAGACATGTACGGAGAGGAGAACGTAACACATGTAAAACAGGTAAATAAAAACACCTCCAACGTGGTGTACTGGGTGACTGTGAAATGTAACAAGTGTGAGCCCATAGGTGGATAAAAATCAAGGACGATAGAAAGACTCAAATGTTTTCAGATGTGTAATGTAGGATGACCAAGACGATGTTGTAAATGAGGTGAAATAGTATATGTGGGGTAAGGTACATGTAGGGGATGTATCATATAAGGTGTATATCATGTAGGGAAAATGTCATATAGGATGTGTATCATATAGGGAATGTATCATGTGGGAGCATGTCATATAGGGAATGCATCATGTAGGGAATGTATCATATGGGAGATTTTCATATAGGGAATGTATCATGTAGGGAATGTATCATGTGGGAGCATGTCATATAGGGAATGCATCATGTAGGGAATGTATCATATGGGAGCATGTCAGGTAGGGAATATATCACATAAAGAATGTATCATGTGGGAGCATGTCATACAGGATGTGGGTCATGTAGGATGCATGTGATGTAGGGTGTATATCATATCTTGGATCTAAGCAAGAAAAATCGGGCAGCATAACGTCATAAAAAAGTGATTTTTCACACCTGCAATTTTGCCCAAAAGTACAACAAGCATGTATATATGTAACAACATTCAACATTTCCATCAAATCCCAAGCATCAACACGTTCGCAATAACAAGATAATGAGAGAAAGAGAGCATATGACACCATTCCAAGCATATTAAGCAAGTAAGGTAATGTAAAGAAGGGAGAATATATATGTGACACCATTCCAAGCATTATAAGCAAGCTAAAAGAATGTAAAGGAGAAAGAACTTCTCACCAATTATATGAAATTTAAAGCCCCAAAGCATGCTAGAACCCTTCTCATTAAAATTCTAAACAATACCACTTTTCTTTCTTTTCTTTTCTTACTTAAAAGCAACTAATTTGATTCTTAGCCACAAAAATTTAACACAAGGACATCAAATAAAAGTATTAAATTCACCCACAAAATAGCTACCAATGCAATTTTTCATGTGAGAGCAGCAAGCATATGTCCAAAACTCTATCTAAAATGTCATGTAGGTGCAGATTTTAATTTCAAAGAAGCATGGGAATGATGTAAAGCACTTCTACAGTAATGTATAAGTGCAGATTTTGTCATTGATCATGTGCAGGAATGATGTGAATCAATTCCGAAGAAAGGGATGTGTGCAAATTTTGCACTTTGATAAGTGCACAGATGATATAAACTCACTTTTGTATGCATTGGATGAGGTGGAGAATGTGTAAAAACAAAGCCTATATGTTATGTATATGAAAAACTAGTAAACATCTGAAAAACCAACATATATGACCTTATTCATGAGTGTTTCAAGCAAGGTCAGATACAAATCCGAAAATTGCAAGTATTTTATTAAATTATTTCATATACATTCCAACCAATGCAAAGAACTCCAAATACATGGAATTGGGTAAAACATGTAAGAAAACATAGCCTCGATGTTATACATGTGAATATATGTTGAGATAAGTTAACAAGAAGCTCGCATGGCTTCAAATTTGGGAGTGGTATGTGTACATTTCCAAATCCGAAAATTACAAGTATTTTATTAAATGATTTTCATGCATGGAATTAGATGAAAAGTATGTGAAATGGAAGCTTAGGTGATGCATGTGTGAATAAATGTTGGATTAGGTGAGAAACTAGCCCATATGGCTTCAAATTTGGAAGTTGTATGTGTGTACATTTCCAAATCCAAAAATCACAAGAATGGGTCACTAAGCCAGTATCATTTCGAACTTGTACATGAGATAATAAAAGCTTTAGATATTTGATGCATAAGCTTTGGCTCTCCAAAAAGAGTAAGCAAACCTTCCAATGAACCCTCAAACTTGAATTTTCTTTAACCAACCAAAGATGCAAGAAAAGCACTTAAATATCTCATGAGCAATTTCAATTTTGGAACATGTTAAGCATGGACTTTGCCTTACCAAGGCTAACATCAAACATGTAGGTAATGATGAGTTTATAATAGGAAAGTGGTAGGTAGATGAGTATAACTAAGCAATGACAACCACTCCCCCTCTTTTCTCCATATCTTTCTCCCACAAGCACCAAACATTTCATATGTGCCATAGTGAACAATAGAATGATATAGAACAAGCCACAATCAAATGTTATTTTTCAAATTTAAAGAGACTTTATCAAGCCTTCCAAACTTCCAAGTATGTAAATAACAGGGAAAAAAGTGAAACACTAGCATTCTCTTTTGAGGCAAAGTAAATGAGACTTGGCCCTCTCAAATACTTCTTTCTTCACTCTCTCATTTTCTTTTCCATTTCCTCCCTATTTTTTTCATTTCTTTCTCTCTTTGTTTTTTCTTTTCTTCTCCCTCTCTTTTTTTTCTTTTCCCTCTCTAAATATGCATCTTATGAAATACACCAAGGCTCAAAAGAATGAGCAAGCTAAATTTTAAAATATTCATATGAAACACACTAGGCTTAAAGAGAAATATAACATTCCAAACTTTAAAAAAAAGGCCTTCATATGAATCATATCAAGTTAAAGGAGAATAGAGCAAAACAACTTTAAAGGCTTCCTTATGAGATGAATCAAGCTCAAAAAGTAAACATGCCCTTTTGAACTTCAATATGAAGCATACCAAGTAAAAAGCGAATGTGGCGAAGCATTTTAAAAGCCTACATATGAAATGTATTAAAGTTAAAGGAGGATGACCATGCCATTTAAAGCCCCATCATGAAATATGCCAATTTTAAAAGGAGTAAAGCATGCCAAACTTTAAAATCTTCACATGAAACAGGCTAGTTTTAAAAGAGTACAAAGTAAAGTATGCCACTTTAAATTTCTACATGAAACATAACAAGTTTAGAAGAGAAGAGAGCAAAGCTTCAAACTTTTCATAATAAGTTGTTGACCTCATTTTTGATGAGGTCTTTTCTTCTTCTCTTTAGTACTTAGGATCTAGCCTTAGGCTTTTCCTTTGACTATCTTAGAGGACTAGAATTGGAATCCACCATCTAGAATTTTAAACCACTTCTTAACTCCCTGCAAACTCCACAAACTTGACTGTAGACCCCTAATCACCTAGAGGGTTGAAATCAAGTGTGGAAGTTTAAAGGATGAGTTCCTATAGGACTCTTTGGCCTTAGGACTGCCCTGGGTGGCCTGGTCTGATGAAGGGGCTGACTTACACACACACTACACTCATACACTACACTTCCATACACCTCCTAAAACACACCCATACCCGACTTGACCTCCCGACTCATGTAGATGATTCACATGGATGGTCCTTAACCCCTAAGCCCTCGGCTAAGAGGTTAGGAACAACATAGTGAATGCCTCAAATGAGTCCCTTCATGGCTCATGTGGGCTTGATATGGCTTCATGGCTCAACCAAAATGATTTTTATTCCACTTACATTCACCTAATCTTCCATTTTCCAAATTTTTAATTTTTGACCCCCGGGACCCTACACCCGCCAACCTACCCAAAGCCCTAAATAGCCCAAATTTCTCAAAAATTTCCAAATCACCCAAAATTCTCCAAAATCATTCCAAAACATTTCCACATCACTCAAACTGATCATCCATAACCAAAAATACCAAAAATTCCAAAAATACCTCCCAATACCCTCCAAATACCCAAAATACCCCTCTTAGCCAAAAAATCCAAAAATTCAGAAAATTCCCAGAAAATTCCAGAAAATCCCAAATATTCCCAATTTCATTTTGTTCAACTACACCATGGGCCAATTTTGTCAATTTACCCCACTTTTATCAAAACCCCCAATTTGACCCATTTTAACCCAAAGTAAACCCAATGTCAAACCTAACCTACCCAATTGACCTAAATTCTGGTCCAATTCAATTCTAAACTTCAATTCAACATCCCCAACACCAATCTAGACCAAATCCAAGCCCAATTTGATTGGCATTGGGATCCAATTTCACTTTTGGCCTTAAAGCCCAATTTGGACCTATGACCCAAACCTAACCCAAACTCACCCAATTCAACTCCAATTAACCCCAAATCTTTTCTAAATCTTCCTTAACATCCCCATAAACAAAACACTAACATGATTTGCCCAAAATTTAGACCCAAACCCCACTCAAATTCAACCCAAAATCAAAAAGCCCAATTTTGACCTAAACCTAAACCTAGCCCAAATGAGCCCAAATCCCAAAATCAAAACCTAACCAAAGCCAAAACCTCTTTGAAACACTCCCATAAACATTTCCCAACATTAATTTTACATCAATTTCAACTCTAGCCCAACTTTGGCCCATGGTAGCCCATTTTGGCCCACCTTAGCCTCTTTACCAAAAAGGCCCATATCCAACCCAATTCAAACCCAAATCACCTCAAATTTGTTTCAAACCATTCATGAAGCATCCCTAAACCAAAACCAACAATTATTTGGCCCAAGCCTTTACCAAAATTTCATCCCAAAATCCATTTTAAAATTCAAAAGCCCACTTTCCTAAACCATTTAAAAGCCCATCTAAAACCATTTCACTGAGCCCAAAATCTACCCTAAAGCCCACATGAAATTCCTCTCATCATCCCTTTGATTTAAAACACTTCCTAAGTTCTAAAATCTATCACCAAATAAATCCAAATCAAGCCTTATGACAATTCTCCTTAAATCCATCAAAAATTTCAACACCCTTCCTCATTAAAGTTGACTAAACTTTTCCCAAGCCAAAGATGAGCCATGAAGCCATGCATGAGCCACATGAGAGCCATGGGATCTACTTTCCACCTCACCATACCCAAGATGGCAAGAGGAGGAGGCCCTTTCCATATTCCCTTAAAGGGATTAGCCACTTCCATGACTCCACTAAACCTTGCTTAAACTTAATTGTACTTGGATGGTGACCCTTCCCCACTAATTATGCTGACCTAAACCACTTTATCTTCAGCCCAAACTAGCCATGGGAAGGTGCACCTAGCCCAATCCATGCATTTGACCAATTTGAGCCAAAATACACCCTTACCCCATTCCACTTTGATTCAAACCCTTTACACATGGCAGCCCACCAATTGCCTTCACAAACATCAAGCCCCGACCCACCCGAACCCGAGGGTGACCCATGCCCGGCCGGCCGGCCACCGGGCCGCCGGAAAACACCATGGCCGAAAGCTCGCATGTGAGCCAACATTGAAATTCTCCATTGCTGACTTGTCTCAACCCAAATGGATAGCATGGCTGTTCTTCCCTTAACCTAAGCAGCTGATCCCAACCATTAAACCCCCTGGGAGAGCCTCCAGCCATGCTTATTTAAACCCCTCACCCTCACGGCCATAGAGGAGAGTTGCACAAACCTTGCCGAAACTCTGCCAAAATTGTTCCAGACCCTTCTCCACCCTTAGAGCAGTTGATCCCCAGTGTCAATCTGCCCTAATCCCCACTGCTAAAACTCAATTTCCCAACTGAAATTCCACCCAAAACCAGGACACTTCTCCACAGTGAGCCAATCCCCAAATTGATTGGTTCTACACCTTCACCGGACCAAGGGAAGGTGTCCACCAGCAAAAGCCCCATCTCCGAGGCCACCCGATTGCTCCGGCCTCCAAGCTTTGTGATCGGCCGTGGTCGAAGTCCAACTTAGACAATTCACTGCACCAGGAGACTTCATCCGGAGCTTGCTAGGATCCAATCGAAGGTGCAACAACTCTCGGATCGAAGCCACACTTCTCCGAGCAAAGGTATGAGCTAATTCTTCATCCCGAGCTTCTGGAGATTCTCCATTTCAAATGCTTTAATTTCAATGCATGATAACCGTATAGATGTGTTCGTCTCTTCAAGACGAATCCATAGAGCATAAGAACATGAAAATCCATTGAGTATCGAGTGAGATATTAGGGATTTAGTGTGGACGGATCTCGGGTGAGGACACTTGGGGACGATGAACGGATGCCGTCCATTTAATACACGCGCGGACGGACGGCCAGGATCGCGTCGGATCAGAAGACGGAGCGATACAGCAGGCCCCGGGAGCGCTGACTCGGATGGCGGCGTCGAATGGGATCGCGACACGTGTGCGTTCGGAGATGCCGAGGATGACGCGGCGCCGCGTGGATAAATAGAAAATTAGGGATATTTTCTATTTATTTAATTCCCTAAACTTTAAAAATTCATAACTTTGTGTAGGAAAATCAGAAAAATAAAATAAAAATACCCTCTTGCTCGAGTGAACGAGAGGAGAATAATGTGGAAAAGAAATCATTTAATTTCATCAAGTATTTTATTTTTTATAATTTATTTACTCTCTGCATACATTTAATTCTCCATGCATGTATATAATTCACCATGGCATGAGATCATAGGGCTTTTGAAGCCTCTGAATTTGGGAACATTCCCTGAATTTTCCAAAGTCAGAGGTCATCCCTATGAAGAGTTATTGATTTTTCAAATTCATGTCACTGTTTTGAGTATTTTAATTCCAATAAATATTATGTTGTGAAATAAATTCTAGGAAAATTTAGTGATGTTCCTTATGACCAGAGAACCCTAGGAAAAATAGGTTTTGAGTTAGTTCATTTTAGACAACCCTAATTGGCTTAAACACTCAAAATAGGTCTCTAATTAATTAGAGCTAACCATACATCAAATTGACCTCAAATCAATTCTCCATTGACCTTTAGGGTCAGAAGAACCCACCATAAAAATTTGAGGTCAATTGACTTGGTTAGCCCTATTAATTGGGTTGATTAAGCCATTTAGTCATTTTAAACTTTAAAAATTCATAACTTTCAAAATATCTTTCAAAAATACACCAAATTGGTTTTGGAACCTCTCGATATCAGGGGAATTTAAGAAAATTAAAATTTCAATTTTCTAGAAAAGTTGATTTTTAATATTATTTTAATATTTTTAATAATTAAAAAATAATAAAAATCACAAAAATAATAAAATTCACCAAAATGTCACATTTTGAATTTTAATCACTTAGGAACAAACCCCATGTTTTTCTTAGGCCTATTTGGTGAGATATTAATTTTTAAAAGCCCTAGGGTAATTTTAAAATTAAAAAATGTATTTTCTAGCATTTTCACTAAAATAAATGTAATAAATCATAGAAAAATCAGAAAATTGCAAAATTTGCTTCTCTGATTTCCTTGATATCAGAGAGATTTTTGAAAAACAGAAAATTCATTTTTCAACATTTATTTTATTTTTAAATTAATTAACACTCCAGAACTTAAAATATTTATAATAAAAATAATATAACTCAAAAAATCACCAAAATTGGTCCAAGTGGTCCCCTGGTCATTAGGAATGTCCCCTAATTTTCCTAAAGACAGAAACTTTTCCTTGGTCATGTTATTAAATTTTCCTTGGAAATCTCTATTTTCTACCAAAAATAATTATATAAATAAATTAAATACAGAAAAATCATATTTTCTCCTCTCATGTCTTTATTGACATATGAGTGAAGTCACATAAAAATTTTAAGTTCATTTGAGTTCAATTTAGTGAGTTATGAAATTATTAAGCTTAAAGGGTAAAGTGGTAATTAATTTTTTTTAATCCTTAATTAAAACTTTAGGTTTAATAAAAAATTAACAAGTAAAATATTTGATCCTAATCTGATTTGGATGATTGAAATTTAATAATTGAAGGGTAGAAACCCATTAAGCAATTTAAAATGACTAAACTTTATTTAAATAATTGATTAAATTTGGAAGAATAATAAAATTGGAATTATTAAAATAGGGATATTATTAGGAAGAGATTTATTCTTTAATTTAAAAAAATCCCTAAATTAATCATTTCATTAGTGTTTAATTCCTAATTAAAATGATAATTCAAATTTAAAATATTAAAAAACTTAATCATTAAACTAAAATTAAATTATTGAACTCTTTTAAAATTTTAATTAAAATTAAAATGAATAAAATTAAATTAAATTAAAAAATTAAGTTAAATCAAATTAAATCAAATTAAAAATTAAATTAAAAATTAAATTAAATTAAAAATTAAATTAAATTAAAAATTAAATTAAATTAAAAATTAAATTGAATTAAATTAAATTAAATTAAAAATTAAATTAAATTAAATAAATTAAATTAAATTAAATTAAATTAAATCAAATTAAATAAAAAAATTAATTAAAATAAATCAAATTAGTTCAATGTAACATCAAATCAAACTAAATTGAATTAAATTGAATTAAATTAAATTAAATTAAATTAAATTAAATTGAATTAAGTTGAATTAAATAACATCACCTAAGACATAAAGAAATAAGCTTAAAATAACTTGAACACTATTCCAAATTTAAACCCTTCAATTGAAATTAAGCTAAATCACAAACCATTTGAACACCAATTTACCCTCAAAAGCTTTAGTTATCATAACTCCTAAACGTGAATATTAAATGAAATGTTACTTCACTTATAGGACATTCAAATATCCTAGTTCACTCGAGCAAGTTAACAAAACTTCGAAAACCTCGGACGATCGATTCATTTACATAATTAAATTCTCTTGGACTTAAAACAATCCTAGAAATATTGAAAAGATGTTTAGGATTCTTCTTAAGCACTTCCTCAATATGATAGGATATTTATAAGAACAATCGAACTTAATTGTTCTTTGATGAAGAAAATCGTCTTCAAACCAAAAACACAAGGAACTTAGACGTCATGAGAAATGACTAGCTATAGGATTAGGAATTTGGTAGAAAACCATAACCCTTACCTTAGCTTTACCTAGGAACTTGCTTAAATATTCTAACCGTGTTTTAAGTGCAGCTTGGGATGACGGGAAGACCTCCAGTGTACGCTTTTATTTTATTGCGATTTACTTTACGGTAATTTATTTAATCGCATCGCACTTATTTTTCTTGCATGATAAACAACGATTGCATGAAAACCCACACCTTTAGGACATAAACCAAAACCGAAACCCATAACTAAATTAAAAGACACTACAAGATAAAATTCACCTCCACAACATTTCAAAATATAAGACAACTCAAAATTTAATCACAAACGTAACACAAAACTATAATTACAACCGAATTAAAACGTCCCGTTGGATGATCGGGAATACCTCGGATGATGTAACCTACGTGTTGCTAACGGGATTTCCCACGGTCTAAATGAAAGTGTGGAACTCATTCAGTTGAGTTTAGCAAATTCATCTGGACTAAGTGAATCCGATAAAAATAATGATGCCGGAAGGATGGAACCGTGGTATCTTAACCGGTGTTGTTATAATCAACTTTAAGATTTGTTTTAATCAAAACACAAAAAACACCTGGAAATTAAGACTTCTCTAAACCAAACACTTTTCTCATCCCCTGATTTATGATTTCTAAAACTAAACCTCTGCAACAACAAGGAGCTCGGAGCATGGTGGGCAGCACGACCATCGTCGTCAGCAAAACTTGAACCTACTTCAAGAAAACTTTCCTAGAATTAAACAACAAAGCCATAGGACTTCGGGGTAGTTTGCCTAGTGCAACATAAATCCTCAACTCTTCATTAGGCATTTGCATTGCAAATTAAGCCCTAACCGGCCTTAGGATTCCGAGGTAGTCGTCCGATACGACATAAACCCTCATATCTTCCAGGTTATTTGTATGATTCTATCATATAAATATAAGCCCTAATTAATTAAAATTGGCAAGATTAAAACATTAAATAAACATTAGGACTTTCCTAAATCCAAGCCAAACAATAGGATAGTCGGGAGATTATCGAAGTTCACTTCGAATCCGTAATTTCTCCTACTTTTCTTCCTTTGAATTCCCAAAATAAAATGTTCCAAACTCGATCCATTCCCTATCGAGATTCAAAAAATTCAATTCTTTGAAAACTTAAACTTTGAAATTCTTGAGAGCAGAATTATAGATTATTATCGAGAGTTTTCTTAGGTGATTCCCGTCACTTAAGGTGTAATTAACTATAGGGGCTTGCCCTTATAGGGAATTTTAAAGAACCTGGTAATATAAACCCCGTTTAATGTTTTCATATTAAGCGAGGGGAATTTGTCGGCTTATAAAATTGGTTCGCAGACCAAACGGATGTCACAAATCTTCTAGTTTATTTAACCGAGCCCCACCATCAAGCAGTGTGTTTATCCTTTGGGATAGATACACGGTTTGTGATGCGGTGCTCGTTTATATAAACTATTTGGGATGTGAGATCGGTTTGATTTCATATCTTAAAATCTTCAAATTTAAAATTATTTTCAAAATCAATTACTACTTTCTAAATTATATCTATATTTAAATTAAATTTAAAATTCGCCGACAACTTCTGTAGGCGACCCCTTTTAAAAAAAATACAACACTCAACCTAAAAATATGCCGACAACTTCTGGCGACTCCGCTGGGGAGTATTCCTCTCTCCATTCTAATCAGACAATTCTGCTTTCAAAAATCGGTAGTGCATCCATGTCCCTTATGGATCAAACTACCCTTCTTTCCGTCGGGATACTATGTTCATTTCTACCTCGAACAAGTATAACCAACATTCTCTCGGATTTAGGAGCCACTCGTTTAGACACCTCTAAACAAAGAGGTTCCGAGATCCTTTACCTTATTTCGAGGTAGGGTGGACCCCCAATAGGTGTTAGTTTAGGAGTGATCCTTCGAGTCGAGAAGTCTTGCTTAAGACTCTCTTTTCCTTTCCAACTCCGATTCCGATTCCTTAACTTCTCTACACCTTTGAACACTCCATTCTAAATAAACAAACCCTCTAATAAGTGATTCTTTTAATAAGTGATTCCTTCTTATAAATACATGAACAAGAATGAGTTCGGACTCTTTTCAATTCCTTTCTTTTCGTCCTAAAGAAAAGAAGCATAACTTGGGACTGACAACCTGAATCTACCCCGCAGAAATGGAAGCCCCGAAACCGATTTTCTCTTTTACCAATGGACCGGACCTCGCCGTCTATAAGGATGAGCCGCACGACAATGGAATCATCCGATTTGGACAAGGATTTGAAAACACGAACGTCAAGATCACCGACGTCTCCCTCTTCGCACTCGATGAACAAGGTATCCGAAGCCGAGGAGCCGCCGCTCGAGTTCAACCTTAGGTCGACCCAAGAATTCCCTCCTCCGCAAAGGATCCCGACTAAGAGGAATACCGCCGTCCGCAGGAGGACCGTTCTTACTACCCCCACTCGGTCTAGTCGTTTCGCACCTACCCCGACTTTTGCCAAATCAAAGGGGAAAGAAATCCGGAATTATGATGGACCCGTTACCGTGGAGGGTACAGATCTTCTCGTAAGACCTTCTCGTTTTCGAAATCGGGTCCGAGCTTCAAAGATTCCGTCACCGACAAGGACCCAAAGAAGAAACGAAGTAGAAGGATCGCTAGAGAAGCCGTAGCCGCCGAAATTGCTTTCCTAGAGGAAATTCCAGAACGGCCGTAATATACACCGCCGCTCGAATACATACCACTCTTGGGAGGAAGCAGGTTTCATCCCCTCTCCGCCGCAGAAGATGAAGAAAATATTCGCAAGATTGCTGCCACATTACCACAGACCCGCATATTACAACGATAACCGCAAGAAAAGAACTAGAACTACGCCGTTTGCTCGACCGCAAACTTTGGTAGAAAAGTTAGCAAAGAAGGAAAACCGCCCCGTATCGTAAATTCTACGAAGGATAGGGCGGGTGCCGCTCAAATCCCGTCTTGGGCCCCGAGTAGAACCCGCCATCATGACGTAAAAGCCAAGTAAAAGAATGAAGGCTAGTCCACCCGTTGTCGTCTCGTGATTACAAATTAGGGAGGATACCACCTTCCAAAGATTTGGCCGACGGACCATCCGGTCCTAGACCTTCCGCCGTTAGAAGGATGGTATGGCGTCCCACTACTCGGGCAGCTTGAGATCGAAACAACGAGCTCGAGAAAGAAAGTCTCGCCAGAGACTCGAATCGAAGAAAGTGCTACCGCGATGAAGGGGACTCGTGAGAAGGGGACCCGGCAGCCTATCGCATGACAACCACGAAGACAACACGTAAAGCCCCGCTAGAAGATGCCATGGAAAAGTCGAGAACCGATATCCGACGATCGGCAAAAGAAAGAGAAGAAAAGTTCGGAGACGAGATTGATTCATCGAATTCATGGATGACGAATACGCAGAAATCAACATGGTCGAGACACGAGCTTCATCGCCTTCGCAAGGTGCTCCCGCAGCCCGCAGAAGAGAGGAGCCGTAACCGATGAGAAGGCAGCCTTCGAGAAAAAGACGACACGATCGCTCAAATGGCGAAGAGGATGGAAGAGATGGCCGTAGCCCCGGCCACTCTCCGCAGTCAAGTACAACCACATAGAGAGACACCCCGCAGGTCATTCACATTGTAGACGGAGGAAGGAGATTACGTCCGTCAATGGGGATGATCAGCCGAAAAAGGATACAACACAAAGTATGATTCCCGAAAAGGATATCAAGAACTTGGTGGAACAACAGAGTGCGAGAAGCCTTAGCACAATCGAAGAGCGGGACATCCATTCGGACGGGTAGCACCTTACCCGCAGGAATTCGACGCCGTCCAATACCGGAAAGGCTTCGTACCACCTCTCGTTCAAGACCTTCGACGGAACCGGGAACCCCCGACGAAGCATGTGGCCCACTTTCGTGCCGCTTGTTGCAATGCCGGCGGGAGCGATGCATTACTCTTCCGACAGCTCGTCGGCGACCGTCGAGAATCGCCTTCGACCGGTATGCGAATTACCAAATGGTTCGGTGAAGACGTTCTCAGAGCTAGAGAACCTCTTCATCAAGCGATTCGCCGGAGCTCAGCACCACATCACTATAGGTGATTTAGTGGTGGAGAAGCAGAAGCCGAATGAAACCTTGGTGGACTACATACTTCGATGGAGGAACTTAAGCATGAAGTGTGAACCACAACTGCAGGAACAACACGCAGTCGGCATTTTACTTAAAAGCATTCACGGCCCGATAGCACTTCTCCTCAAGGTATTCACTATTAAGACTTTTGAGAAGTTGTTAAGCAAGGCCGGAAGCTTGCAAGAAGAGGCGAAGCAATTAAGTTTCACCGATAAAACAGATAAACAAAAGCCTGTAAAGACTTTTGAAAAGAAATCCGGATCGTTGCAGCAGCTTGACAAAGGCAAGCAACCGATGCAAATACCACCGTAACGGCCGCAAAGAACCACAACGGAATTACAAGAACCCCGGCCCAGTCTATCGCGTCATCTCCGCAGTATGAACAACCACCTCGTCCGCAACGTACATTAAGGGAGCTTTTGAGCGCAGAGAATATCCGTTCAAGAATGAAGCAAGGCTGCGAAAATGTTCCGCAGCTTGATGAAGACCCCGCATTTCCAACTACCGTAACCTAAGAGACCGTAAGAAGTCGACAAGAAAGGTGATCCCAACTTTTGCCCTTACCACCGGATGCTTGGGCACAAGATAGAAGATTGTATTACCTTCAAAAGTTGGCTCAATGACAACCTGTGGAAAGGGAATATAACGATCCCGAAGGAGTACATGAAGGAACCCCAGAAAGGAGGTTCCGTCAATGTTGTCTCAACTGATCCCATCATTCCGATAGATCCCTATACGACTGACGATGGATGGACTACCGCTCGGACGAGGTCTTCGAAAAAGATTTTAGACAAGCATCCAAACCGCTTCGGTGCGAGCTTCAATTCGTAGTTTGAAACCCGTTAAGCCGGTACTATCACTTGCGATAGAAGAACCACCTCAACAGAGACGATCGAAGAAAAGAAGAAAATTGACGAAGAAGAGAAGACCGAGGCACCTAAGGCTAGACTAGGGGCCGCTTATCCTAGGATAGTTGTTTCCGATTCGGGGAGAAATCCCTCGAACCTCCGACTCCGTATGATTATCTCGCTCACTTCGGTGGGATCATATAATGATAAGGGTTATGGCGTTGGCTACGTTTTCGATCGTTTCTAACGATTACGTAACTAGCGACAATCAACCTAATCCGGACGTCGATTCCGATACAAATAACAATTCTCAAATCATACACAATCTCGACGATCACAATGACAAAGAAGACATCCACCAAGGAGGCTACGAAAGTTCAACAAGCAACGAATCTATTTGCGAGTTTCGAGGAGCTCCGATCACAATAGAGTTAGAGCCTTCGCACTCGAAGCTAATCCCGAAGAACCCGTCATTCCGATTCAGAAGGAGACATCAGCAAACTCAATACTAGATTCCGAAGAAATCACAGAAGTCAACTTAAGGAGTGGAAAAGTTCTACCTCCGAGAATGGGTCCAAAGGACAAAGGAAAGCAGGTGGTTGTTCAAGAAGAACCAACCCCAGCAGAAGAAATACCCATTCGAGAAGAAGCGAGAGACACATGAAAATAAAGTGGATTACAACGTGCTAGCCCATCTTAGGAAACTACTGACCAAACCGAGCATCTACGATGCTCTCATCTTATCAAAGGAGATGAGAGAAACTCGATCAAGGCCTTACTTGATCCGGAAATTCGCTTAGCTCAAATGGCCGGAGATTCCTTAGATGAGGTTTGCTCGTTAAAGGAACAACGAGGTGTTACCTTCACGGACGATGACCTACTACTTGGAACAAGCAGATCACAACCGACTCGTTGTACATTTCAGCTACAATCGGAAAATTTACACTCTCCGCAGTATTGGTGGATCCAGGAGCATCAATCAATATAATGAATCTTCGAACGCTAAGCATACTTGGAAATTGATGCCCGCGAGCTCGAGGCGGACAAAATGTTATTAAGAGGATTCAACCGTAAAGGAGAAAGAGCCCTCGGCTCAATAACACTGCTAATGAAGACCGGTGACTTAGCAAAGACAACCGCGAAATTTCACATAATCGATTCGAAACGTCGTTCAACGCTCTACCGGGCCGACCATGGATACATGAAAACAGGATGGTACCATCATCTCTACATCAATGCATCAAATACTACGATGGAGGGGAACACATGCATCAAAGGTGACTTACAACCGTTCTCCGTACATGAAATCGGAATCCATGAAGATGCAAATTATTATGCACCACCGAAGAAAACGATCTTCTCCGTAGATACCATAACAAATGAAGCAAAGAAAGTTCGGGACAACGAAGAACCCGAAGTTCTAGTCCAACAGCCACTCACCACTCCCTTACGGCGAGATGGTGAAGGTTTCTCCACAACTCGCATCCGAGGTCGAGGTCGGGGACGACGTCGTGGTAGAGACGTTAGGACGATCGGACAGAGGAAACCGACCATCAATGTCGATTGGGAAGATACTTCTGAAGAAGAAAAAGAAATCAAACAAGAAGCAGCGACAATAAGTCGGAAGAAGCCGCAATTCAAAATCCCTCTCGAAGATGAGAAGAATGAAGAATACAAATCAATGTACGAGAAGATTAACCACTACGTACATACTATGACCCTAACTCCGATCCATTCTAATAAGATCGAGGGTATGGAGGTCAAAGAGGTACGTAGCGGTGGTGCAAAACCAATCAAATTCTACCGTGGTGCTCCTTCCTCCAAAACCGAAAATAATGTACAACTCGAAGATGCTACTTCATCGAATTAATGGAATTGCCTTTTGAGTGGTACTCTCCCCGTGTTCAAAATTTAATTCGAGCGTGGTTTCTTACCTCAGACAATGGACAAAAGGTCAATCACAACGTTTTGAAAATTTATGGAATAACTCCTGTCGTCCACCCAACTCAAAGCATGGTCTCGGATTCGGCACGCAGGATCGCTGATGACACCGAATTTTGCTTGGTTGTCACTTGCGAATCTAATGAAAACCGCATGGAAACTACGGACGAACTCGAAGATTTACAAATTGGAGACGCTCCACCGAATTCGAAGAAGAGATCAAATCTACGATAGATGAGTTAACGGAAGTTAACTTAGGTACTAGCGAAGAGCCTGAGACCTACCTTTGTTAGCTCCTTACTCAATAAAGAAGACTCGGAAGAAATAATCAAGTTATTAATGGAATTTAAAGATCGTTTTGCTTGGAGCTACGATGAGATGCCGTGATTAGCTCCGCAGGTCGCAATCCATAAGCTAGGGGTGGATCCTCGCTTCGTTCCCGTCGTACAAGGTCCCGAAGAATGCGGCTAGAAATCGAACAACAAGTCATAGCCGAAGTTAAGAAGCTAATAGACGCTAAATTTGTCCGTGAAGAACAATACCCGACTTGGTTAGCCAACGTGGTACCAGCCGAGAAGAAGAATGGTCGATCGGAATTTGTGTGGATTTCGTAGATTTAAACAAGGCATGCCCGAAAGATGAATTCCTCGACCGATCCCGTAACTAATGATCGACATTGCTTCGACACATGAAATATTCTCGTTCATGGATGGATCTTCGTGATACAACCGGATAAAAATGGCTCCAGAAGATGAAAAACTTACGGCATTCGTAACGCCGATCGGAGTATATTGCTACACGAGTGATGCCATTCGGATCGAAGAACGCAGAGCAACCTACCAAAGAGCAATGACAAGAATTTTTGATGATCTCATCCATAATCAAGTCGAATGCTACGTGGACGATGTGGTCATCAAAAGCAAAGTAAAGGACAACCACTTGTATGATTCGAGAATTGTTTTCGAACGATTAAGACAATTTAACCTTAAGATGAATCCCTTAAAATGCGCCTTCGGCGTCACCTCCGGAAATTCTTAGGATTCGTTGTCCGACATCGTGGAATCGAAATCGACCCGGAAAAGATTAAAGCCATCTTAGAAATGCCGCCTCCCAAAACCTTAAAACAACTACGATCTTTTCAAGGAAGCCGGCATATCTTCGACGCTTTATCTCAAACTTGTCGTGTAGGTGTCACCTTTCTCGCACTAGTTAAAAAGGACGCCAAATTTATTTGGGAAGAGAAATGCCAGAGGGCCTTCGAGGACATTAAACAATACTTAATGACACCTCCCGTCTTAGCAGCCCTGGCCTCGTGTAGACCGCTAATACTTTATACCGCGGCTTTAGACGACTCTCTCGGAGCCTCGTTAGCCTGTGTCAATGATGAGGGTAAAGAAAATGCTCTTTACTACTTAAGCCGTCGTTCATCGCCGACGAAAATAAGGTATCCCGCAATTGAAAAGCATTGTTTGGCCCCGATCTTCACCGCTCAAAAGCTCGGGCATTACATGCTTTCTCATAAGGTCAACCCGATCTCGAAGTTTAATCCATCGCAATACTTGATGACTCGTCCAACGCTTTCCCGCAGACTTGCCGGATGGTCGATGATATTATTGCAATTCGATATAACTTTCGTGCCTCTCCGTGCCGTAAAAGGACAAGTCCCGGCGTACTTTCTGCAAAGACACCCTTTGCCGGCAGAATCTCCTCTCAATGACGATTTGCCAGATGAACAAATAATGAACCTAGAAGACCATGATGATCGACGTTGGGAATTATATTTCGACGGAGCATCTTCAGCGCACAAAGACGAAGAATCGCAAGTGATAGTGCCCGGTAAGGCAGGGATCGGACTAATCTTTATAACACCGGAGCGGGGGATGTTAAGATACTCCTACCACTTGACAGAGCCGTGTACAAACAACGAAGCGGAATACGAAGCCCTCATAACGAGATCGGAATTAACCATTCAAATGGGGATAACAGACATCAACATCTACGGGGATTCACAGTTAATCATTCAACGGATCGCGGACAATACAGAATTTTAAAACCAAGACTCGAGCAATACTTCCAAGATGCCATACAAATTGTTGGAACAGATTCCGAATGTGACGATCTACAAAATTCCCTGAAAGAAAACGCTTTAGCGGATGCGCTAGCCCGTCTCGCAAAAGAATTTTCCCGTTTGCAAGATGAATCGGTGGAAGTGTCGTTCACGGACGCCGAGTCCTATCACAGCTCGACATAGACACGATACACAAATCGAAAAGGAAAAAGGATCAATCGCAGCAGAGGATGTAAAACACGGAAGATCGGCGACAACCATTAATAGATTACTCGCAAACAGAAAGCTACCGGACGATAGGTCGCTGGCCCATCGGATCAAGAAAAGAACTCCGTCCTACGCATTAATAAACAACACGTTATACGTAAGGTCTTTCGATCAAATGTGGCTAAGGTGCCTAAGCGGGTCCGATGCCCGTGAAATTGTTAAGGAGGTGCATTCGAGACTCCGTGGCGCTCACCGACCGGGTCCGAAGATGAAAATGAAAATTAAAAGACTAGGGGTACTACCGGCCCTCGATGATGACCGACTCGCATGAAAATCGCCAAGAGCCGTCACCAATGCCAAGTGCACGGAGTGGTTCTACACCAACCTCCAAATGTGCTACATCCGACAATTGCGTCGTGGCCATTTGAATGTTGGGGCACAGATATAGTGGGTCCAATAGAACCACCGTCGTCAAAAGGACATCGCTTCATTCTTGCGGCTACAGATTACTTTTCCAAGTGGGCAGAGGCAGTTCCACTTAGAGAAGTGAAAGCACACCACGTGCTACAGTTTTTCAAGAACCAAGTTGTCTACCGTTTCGGAGTGCCGCGCAGAATTATCTCAGATAATGGGTCAGCATTCAGAAGCACGCAAATCAACAATTTTGTCAGAGACATGAAATCGACCGGCGATATTCAACAATTTACTACCCAAGAGCAAACGGCCTAGCCGAGGCTTTTAATAAAACTCTCGTTCAAATTTTAAAGAAAACCTTGGACGATAATAAGAGAAATTGGCACGAGAAGTTGTTAGAAGCCTTATGGGCCTACCGGACAACCTTCAGAACACCTACTCAAGCTACACCTTACGCTCTGGTGTATGGGTCCGAGGCGATGTTACCCTTAGAAGTCCAAGCCTTCCTTCACTCGTAATTGCAGCTTGCAAACAAACTCACGACAGAAGAGAATGCCAGATTACGATTAGAAGAATTGGAAAGCCTGGAAGGGAAGAGACTTGCAGCGCAGCAGAATTTAGAACTATACCAAGCTAAGATGGTTCAAGCCCATGACAGACTGGTCCGCCCAAGAACCTTCAAAGTTGGTGATTTAGTTCTCGTTCTCAAAAGACCTATCCTTGCACACCGCAAGATAGGAGGAAAATTTGAACCCACTTGGGAAGGACCGTTTGTGGTTGAGGCAGCCTACTCGAGAGGCTCCTACCGACCTAGTGAATTGCCAAGGAGAACGACATATGCTTCCGATCAATGGACGATACTTGAAAAAGTATTACGCTACCTCGATGTTTCGAAGGAATGAACTTTCCATCCCTAGAAGCACGGGTGAAGTGATTACTTATGACTGGGTCCGAACCCAAAAATAACAAAAATGTGCTAAAATAAATAAAATCCTGATAATAAAGTTTTCCTTGTTTTCTCTTCCAAATCAAAATCTCTTTCCTGATCTTATCCCACTTCATTCCTGTTAAATTGAAAAATACAAAAGTAATAAAAAAAATAATGTCTTTAATAAACAATTTCTTAATGTTCTTGTTCTTAGTACAGCCCCTGATCCTTTTCCTTGTCTTTTCGCAGGGAAATGTCGAACGGACGGTTGGTCCTGAACTTTAAGAATGGCGTAAGCCTTGCACTCGACGAAAAGAGGGTGAAAGATGGACCGATAATCGAGATTGACTCGGATTTCGCACCGACAGCCTACGCGTACGAGGAAAGTGACCGGGTCCCGTTGACCGAGAAGAACCGCCCGACATACAAATGATGAAAGTGGGTGGCCCAAGCCACCAATCCAAGCAGAAGAAAAGAAAGATAAACATCAAGAAGATAAGAAAATGAAGTCCGTAGTCGCTACAGCGAAGGCTGAGCTTGTCGCCGCCGCGCCCACAGAGATTCAAGAAGTTCGAAGAGCTACTCTCACAAGCAACGCAACGAAGAAATAAGAATCGCCGTATCCGTAAGATGTTAACAAAACTAGTCGCGGACCAGCGCGACGAGACAGCTTGCTAATGTCGGTGCATACACTTCAAGGACACCGGTTCACCAGAACTCGAAGAAAGGAGGCCACCTCCTAGGATGACGAGAAGAACTGTGGAAATCTCCGTAAGATCGAAGAAAGAAGGCTACCACGCCACCGGATAGAACCACCAATGATGCATGACCTTGTGCAGCAAGCAACCCCGGGGATGTCCCGACAAGCATCATCCCCGAGGAGCCGAGGTATGCAGGAGAACGTGAAGGGATTGAACCGTATATCCCACAATATGTCACTGTGCCTCGCCATCCGCATCATTCCGTAATACGAGTTAGAAAGAATACAGTAATGTCCAAAAGAAAACCTTTGAATACTTCGAGAGAATTAGAGGCAGAAGAATCAATATACCTGGAGGGCCTCGAGCTACATACGTACGTATTCTCGAATATGAACAACAAAGAAATCGTGGATTGCATCCGGATTTGAAAAGAATGGCCGAGCCGGCCGCCCAAGGGAAAACACATACTCGTAACCCCGGAGATGGATGCCGTGGAAAGGGAAGAATCACAATACAATGTGGATGTCGTTACAACTTTACGGAGGACAGGAAGGGAAACCCACCGGGAATACTCCGTCATGGGCAAGTGGATCCGATGCCATTAGTCATCAAGAGAATGGTAAAGAGATTGATAACATGGAGGGCACTCGCCAGCAGATTGCATACCCAATAGCCGCATCATCAACATCTACAAGCGTGGTGATCGCATACCCCCACACATAGATCACCACGACTTTGTCGACCTTCTGCACTGTTTCTTTTCGAACGAGTGTAATATCATGTTCGAATCCGACCTCCGGATAGCAGGCCCGTGTGAGTTCCGAGGGCCAGTAAAGATACCTTTACCGGTAGGTTCCGTCATGATACCGAAGGGCAACGGAGCGGTATATCGCTAAACATTGCATACCAGGGGTACCGGTGAAGCGGATCTCGCTTACTTTCGGAAGGATGGACGACGGGAAGACACCTTACCATTTCCAGCCATACCCGGAGCTAGAGAGCCTCCGGCCTACGAGCCGTGAGTTACATGGAAAATATCACACCTCCAATGTACATCCATACGGCATCCTTGCCAAGGATGGCTTGGAAGGTGATGTTATCGACCATGTACCCCACTATTCGGACATGGATTTTTGACGGATGCTTCTTTGGATGGATCGACAAAGATCATACACGATCCGTTTTGAGTTTACATGGATTGTATGAAATATATTCCGTATCAAGATGTATGATGTATCTTCTACATGATTGGAATGAAAGTGACCATGTCACATTTTTGGCCTTCACCTCTTTTGTACAAATTGATTGGGAAACGCCGTTAAAGTTAAATGAACTTCGAACAAAGAACATAAAAGGAATAAAAAAAAGAGAATAAAAGAAAACTTTCCTTAAAAAAAAAAAAAAAAAAATCTAATAAAAATGACAAACACCAAATTCACATGAACATTAAATAAACGATAAAATAGAATTTGAATCATTAAAAGATAAACAAAATCAACATAAATGTTAAATCAAATTCTCAATCAAATTTCAAATGTGATCTTCCAAATTTCAAATCAAATCTTAAATCAAATTTCAACCGAGTTCAAACTCATCCTTCCAAATTTCAAATTCAATCTTTCCAGATTCCAAATCTCTATCAAATCTCAAATTCGATCTTCCAGATCTTAAATCAAATCTCACTCAAATATCAAATCTCAAATTCGATCTTCCAGATCTTAAATCAAATCTCAATCAAATTTCAAATCTCAAATTTGATCTTTCCAGATCTCACATCAAACCTCGACTAAAATCAACTTTTTGGGGTTGAGGATTTTACATCCGATACCGCACCGCTTTAGGATTCTTTCCCTATCGCACCGAAATACATCAAAATCAACTTTTTGAGGTTGAGGATTTTACATCCGATACCGCATCGCTTTAGGATTCTTTCCCTATCGCACCGAAATACATCAAAATCAACTTTTTGAGGTTGAGGATTTTACATCCGATACCGCATCGCTTTAGGATTCTTTCCCTATCGCACCGAAATACATCAAATTCAAACTCTTGGGTCGAGGATTTTACATCCAAGACCGCACCGCTTTAGGATTCTTTCCCTATTGCACCGAAATACATCAAATTCAAACTCTTGGGTCGAGGATTTTACATCAAAGACCGCATCGCTTTAGGATTCTTTCCCTATCGCACCGAAATACATCAAATTCAAACTCTTGGGTCGAGGATTTTACATCCAAGACTCGCACTCGCTTTAGGATTCTTTCCCTATTGCACCGAAATACATCAAATTCAAACTCTTGGGTCGAGGATTTTACATCTAAGACTCGCACCGCTTAGGATCCTTTCCCTATCGCACCGAAATACATCAAATTCAAACTCTTGGGTCGAGGATTTTACATCCAAGACCGCACCGCTTTAGGATTCTTTCCCTATTGCACTGAAATACATCAAATTCAAACTCTTGGGTCGAGGATTTTATATCTAAGATCGCACTCGCTTTAGGATTCTTTCCCTATTGCACTCGAAATACATCAAATTCAAACTTTTGGGTCGAGGATTTTACATCCAAGACTGCACTGCTTTAGGATTCTTTCCCTATTGCACTGAAATACATCAAATTCAAACTCTTGGGTCGAGGATTTTACATCCAAGACTGCACTGCTTTAGGATCCTTTCCCTATTGCACTGAAATACATCAAATTCAAGCTTTTGGGTCGAGGATTTTACATCCAAGACTGCACTGCTTTAGGATTCTTTCCCTATTGCACTGAAATACATCAAATCAAATTCCCGGGGTTAAGGATTTTACATCCAATACCGCATTACTCTGAGATCTTTCCTCATTGTAATGATCCAATCCAATCGATTCGATCTTCTTTTGGGGTTGAAGATGTTACATCTAAAACTTCAAAATTTCAATTTTCATTTCAGTTCAAATCCCTTCAAAATTAATCTTGACAGACTTCAATCTAAATTGAAACTTCAAATTGAAATCTGAATTCACACATCAAAACTTAGACTGAAACAAAGATTTAAATCGAAATTTCCCCGGATCTTGTGATTTGGAATTCACCTCCTTTTCCTTTCCCCAGCGAGAGTTCAGGAATCTCCAGTCTTAGAGATATACTTGACACTCCCCAGCGGAAACTCTTCTACTTCGTCCTAAGTTTGTTACTTGGACATCTGTGTTGGTTCTGTTGATCGCTTCGGTCAACACCAATACGCGCGGTGTGCTCCGTCAGCTCACCACAACTATTGGGGGTCCATTTGTTGACCTCATTTTTGATGAGGTCTTTTCTTCTTCTCTTTAGTACTTAGGATCTAGCCTTAGGCTTTTCCTTTGACTATCTTAGAGGACTAGAATTGGAATCCACCATCTAGAATTTTAAACCACTTCTTAACTCCCCGCAAACTCCACAAACTTGACCGTAGACCCCTAATCACCTGGAGGGTTGAAATCAAGTGTGGAAGTTTAAAGGATGAGTTCCCATAGGACTCTTTGGCCTTAGGACCGCCCAGGTGGCCTCGGTCCGATGAAGGGGCTGACTTACACACACACTACACTCATACACTACACTTCCATACACCTCCTAAAACACACCCATACCCGACTTGACCTCCCGACTCATGTAGATGATTCACATGGATGGTCCTTAACCCCTAAGCCCTTGGCTAAGAGGGTTAGGAACAACATAGTGAATGCCTCAAATGAGTCCCTTCATGGCTCATGTGGGCTTGATATGGCTTCATGGCTCAACAAAAATGATTTTTATTCCACTTACATTCACCTAATCTTCCATTTTCCAAATTTTTAATTTTTGACCCCCGGGACCCTACACCCGCCAACCTACCCAAAGCCCTGAATAGCCCAAATTTCTCAAAAATTTCCAAATCACCCAAAATTCTCCAAAATCATTCCAAAACATTTCCACATCACTCAAACTGATCATCCATAACCAAAAATACCAAAAATTCCAAAAATACCTCCCAATACCCTCCAAATACCCAAAATACCCCTCTTAGCCAAAAAATCCAAAAATTCAGAAAATTCCCAGAAAATTCCAGAAAATCCCAAATATTCCCAATTTCATTTTGTTCAACTACACCATGGGCCAATTTTGTCAATTTACCCCACTTTTATCAAAACCCCCAATTTGACCCATTTTAACCCAAAGTAAACCCAATGTCAAATCTAACCTACCCAATTGACCTAAATTCTGGTCCAATTTAATTCTAAACTTCAATTCAACATCCCCAACACCAATCTAGACCAAATCCAAGCCCAATTTGATTGGCATTGGGATCCAATTTCACTTTTGGCCTTAAAGCCCAATTTGGACCTATGACCCAAACCTAACCCAAACTCACCCAATTCAACTCCAATTAACCCCAAATCTTTTCTAAATCTTCCTTAACATCCCCATAAACAAAACACTAACATGATTTGCCCAAAATTTAGACCCAAACCCCACTCAAATTCAACCCAAAATCAAAAAGCCCAATTTTGACCTAAACCTAAACCTAGCCCAAATGAGCCCAAATCCCAAAATCAAAACCTAACCAAAGCCAAAACCTCTTTGAAACACTCCCATAAACATTTCCCAACATTAATTTTACATCAATTTCAACTCTAGCCCAACTTTGGCCCATGGTAGCCCATTTTGGCCCACCTTAGCCTCTTTACCAAAAAGGCCCATATCCAACCCAATTCAAACCCAAATCACCTCAAATTTGTTTCAAACCATTCATGAAGCATCCCTAAACCAAAACCAACAATTATTTGGCCCAAGCCTTTACCAAAATTTCATCCCAAAATCCATTTTAAAATTCAAAAGCCCACTTTCCTAAACCATTTAAAAGCCCATCTAAAACCATTTCAATGAGCCCAAAAACTACCCTAAAGCCCACATGAAATTCCTCTCATCATCCCTTTGATTTAAAACACTTCCTAAGTTCTAAAATCTATCACCAAATAAATCCAAATCAAGCCTTATGACAATTCTCCTTAAATCCATCAAAAATTTCAACACCCTTCCTCATGAAAGTTGACTAAACTTTTCCCAAGCCAAAGATGAGCCATGAAGCCATGCATGAGCCACATGAGAGCCATGGGATCTACTTTCCACCTCACCATACCCAAGATGGCAAGAGGAGGAGGCCCTTTCCATATTCCCTTAAAGGGATTAGCCACTTCCATGACTCCACTAAACCTTGCTTAAACTTAATTGTACTTGGATGGTGACCCTTCCCCACTGATTATGCTGACCTAAACCACTTTATCTTCAGCCCAAACTAGCCATGGGAAGGTGCACCTAGCCCAATCCATGCATTTGACCAATTTGAGCCAAAATACACCCTTACCCCATTCCACTTTGATTCAAACCCTTTACACATGGCAGCCACCAATTGCCTTCACAAACATCAAGCCCTGACCCACCCGAACTCCGAGGGTGACCCATGCCCGGCCGGCCAGCCACCAGAGCCGCCGGAAAACACCATGGCCGAAAGCTCACATGTGAGCCAACCTTGAAATTCTCCATTGCTCGACTTGTCTCAACCCAAATGGATAGCATGGCCGTTCTTCCCTTAACCTAAGCAAGCTGATCCCAACCATTAAACCCCCCGGGAGAGCCTCCGACCATGCTTATTTAAACCCCTCACCCTCACAGACCATAGAGGAGAGTTGCACAAACCTTGCCGAAACTCGCCAAAATTGTTCCGGACCCTTCTCCACCCTTAGAGCAGCTTGATCCCCAGTGTCAATCGCCCTAATCCCCACTCGCTAAAACTCAATTTCCCAACCGAAATTCCACCCAAAACCAGGACACTTCTCCACGAGTGAGCCAATCCCCAAATTGATTGGTTCTACACCTTCACCGGACCGAGGGAAGGTGTCCACCGGCAAAAGCCCCATCTCCAGGGCCACCCGATTGCTCCAGCCTCCAAGCTTTGTGATCGGGCTGTGGTCGAAGTCCAACTTAGACAATTCACCGGACCAGGAGACTTCATCCGGAGCTTGCTAGGATCCAATCGAAGGTGCAACAACTCTCGGATCGAAGCCACACTTCTCCGAGCAAAGGTATGAGCTAATTCTTCATCCCGAGCTTCGGAGATTCTCCATTTCAAATGCTTTAATTTCATTGCATGATAACCGTATAGATGTGTTCGTCTCTTCAAGACGAATCCATAGAGCATAAGAACATGAAAATCCATTGAGTATCGAGTGAGATATTAGGGATTTAGTGTGGACGGATCTCGGGTGAGGACACTTGGGGACGATGAACGAATGCTGTCCATTTAATACACGCGCGGACGGACGGCCAGGATCGCGTCGGATCAGAAGACGGAGCGATACAGCGGGCCCCGGGAGCGCTGACTCGGATGGCGGAGTCGAATGGGATCGCGACACGTGTGCGTTCGGAGATGCCGAGGATGATGCGGCGCCGCGTGGATAAATAGAAAATTAGGGATATTTTCTATTTATTTAATTCCCTAAACTTTAAAAATTCATAACTTTGTGTAGGAAAATCAGAAAAATAAAATAAAAATACCCTCTTGCTCAGTGAACAGAGGAGAATAATGTGGAAAAGAAATCATTTAATTTCATCAAGTATTTTATTTTTTATAATTTATTTACTCTCTGCATACATTTAATTCTCCATGCATGTATATAATTCACCATGGCATGAGATCATAGGGCTTTTGAAGCCTCCGAATTTGGGAACATTCCCCGAATTTTCCAAAGTCGGAGGTCATCCCTATGAAGAGTTATTGATTTTTCAAATTCATGTCACCGTTTTGAGTATTTTAATTCCAATAAATAGTATGTTGTGAAATAAATTCTAGGAAAATTTAGTGATGTTCCTTATGACCAGAGAACCCTAGGAAAAATAGGTTTTGAGTTAGTTCATTTTAGACAACCCTAATTGGCTTAAACACTCAAAATAGGTCTCTAATTAATTAGAGCTAACCATACATCAAATTGACCTCAAATCAATTCTTCATTGACCTTTAGGGTCAGAAGAACCCACCATAAAAATTTGAGGTCAATTGGACTTGGTTAGCCCTATTAATTGGGTTGATTAAGCCATTTAGTCATTTTAAACTTTAAAAATTCATAACTTTCAAAATATCTTTCAAAAATTCACCAAATTGGTTTTGGAACCTCTCCGATATCGGGGAATTTAAGAAAATTAAAATTTCAATTTTCTAGAAAAGTTGATTTTTAATATTATTTTAATATTTTTAATAATTAAAAAATAATAAAAATCACAAAAATAATAAAATTCACCAAAATGTCACATTTTGAATTTTAATCACTTAGGAACAAACCCCATGTTTTTCTTAGGCCTATTTGGTGAGATATTAATTTTTAAAAGCCCTAGGGTAATTTTAAAATTAAAAAATGTATTTTCTAGCATTTTCACTAAAATAAATGTAATAAATCATAGAAAAATCAGAAAATTGCAAAATTTGCTTCTCTGATTTCCTTGATATCAGAGAGATTTTTGAAAAACATAAAATTCATTTTTCAACATTTATTTTATTTTTAAATTAATTAACACTCCAGAACTTAAAATATTTATAATAAAAATAATATAATTCAAAAAATTGCCAAAATTGGTTCAAGTGGTCCCCTGGTCATTAGGAATGTCCCCTAATTTTTCTAAAGACAGAAACTTTTCCTTGGTCATGTTATTAAATTTTCCTTGGAAATCTCTATTTTCTACCAAAAATAATTATATAAATAAATTAAATACAGAAAAATCACATTTTCTCCTCTCATGTCTTTATTGACATATGAGTGAAGTCACATAAAAATTTTAAGTTCATTTGAGTTCAATTTAGTGAGTTATGAAATTATTAAGCTTAAAGGGTAAAGTGGTAATTAATTTTTTTTAATCCTTAATTAAAACTTTAGGTTTAATAAAAAATTAACAAGTAAAATATTTGATCCTAATCTGATTTGGATGATTGAAATTTAATAATTGAAGGGTAGAAACCCATTAAGCAATTTAAAATGACTAAACTTTATTTAAATAATTGATTAAATTTGGAAGAATAATAAAATTGGAATTATTAAAATAGGGATATTATTAGGAAGAGATTTATTCTTTAATTTAAAAAAATCCCTAAATTAATCATTTCATTAGTGTTTAATTCCTAATTAAAATGATAATTCAAATTTAAAATATTAAAAGACTTAATCATTAAACTAAAATTAAATTATTGAACTCTTTTAAAATTTTAATTAAAATTAAAATGAATAAAATTAAATTAAATTAAAAAATTAAGTTAAATCAAATTAAATCAAATTAAAAATTAAATTAAAAATTAAATTAAATTAAAAATTAAATTAAATTAAAAATTAAATTAAATTAAAAATTAAATTGAATTAAATTAAATTAAATTAAAAATTAAATTAAATTAAATAAATTAAATTAAATTAAATTAAATTAAATCAAATTAAATAAAAAAAATTAATTAAAATAAATCAAATTAGTTCAATGTAACATCAAATCAAACTAAATTGAATTAAATTGAATTAAATTAAATTAAATTAAATTAAATTAAATTGAATTAAGTTGAATTAAATAACATCACCTAAGACATAAAGAAATAAGCTTAAAATAACTTGAACACTATTCCAAATTTAAACCCTTCAATTGAAATTAAGCTAAATCACAAACCATTTGAACACCAATTTACCCTCAAAAGCTTTAGTTATCATAACTCCTAAACAGAATATTAAATGAAATGTTACTTCACTTATAGGACATTCAAATATCCTAGTTCACTGAGCAAGTTAACAAAACTTGAAAACCTCGGACGATCGATTCATTTACATAATTAAATTCTCTTGGACTTAAAACAATCCTAGAAATATTGAAAAGATGTTTAGGATTCTTCTTAAGCACTTCCTCAATATGATAGGATATTTATAAGAACAATTGAACTTAATTGTTCTTTGATGAAGAAAATCGTCTTCAAACCAAAAACACAAGGAACTTAGACGTCACAGAAATGACTAGCTATAGGATTAGGAATTTGGTAGAAAACCATAACCCTTACCTTAGCTTTACCTAGGAACTTGCTTAAATATTCTAACTGTGTTTTAAGTGCAGCTTGGGATGACGGGAAGACCCTCCAGGTACGCTTTTATTTTATTGCGATTTACTTTACGGTAATTTATTTAATCACATCGCACTTATTTTTCTTGCATGATAAACAACAATTGCATGAAAACTCACACCTTTAGGACAGAAACCAAAACTGAAACCCATAACTAAATTAAAAGACACTACAAGATAAAATTCACCTCCACAACATTTCAAAATATAAGACAACTCAAAATTTAATCACAAACGAACACAAAACTACAATTACAATCGAATTAAAACATCCTGTTGGATGATCGGGAATACCTCGGATGATGTAACCTACGTGTTGCTAACGGGATTTCCCACGGTCTAAATGAAAGTGTGGAACTCATTCGATTGAGTTTAGCAAATTCATCCGGACTAAGTGAATCCGATAAAAATAATGATGCCGGAAGGATAGAACCGTGGGATCTTAACCGGTGTTGTTATAATCAACTTTAAGATTTGTTTTAATCAAAACACAAAAAACACCTGGAAATTAAGACTTCTCTAAACCAAACACTTTTCTCATCCCCCGATTTATGATTTCTAAAACTAAACCTCCGCAACAACAAGGAGCTCGGAGCATGGTGGGCAGCACGACCATCGTCGTCAGCAAAACTTGAACCTACTTCAGCAAAACTTTCCTAGAATTAAACAACAAAGCCATAGGACTTCGGGGTAGTTTGCCTAGTGCAACATAAATCCTCAACTCTTCGTTAGGCATTTGCATTGCAAATTAAGCCCTAACCGGTCTTAGGATTCCGAGGTAGTCGTCCGATACGACATAAACCCTCATATCTTCCGTGCTATTTGTATGATTCTATCATATAAATATAAGCCCTAATTAATTAAAATCGGCAAGATTAAAACATTAAATAAACATTAGGACTTTCCTAAATCCAAGCCAAACAATAGGATAGTCGGGAGATTATCGAAGTTCACTTCGAATCCGTAATTTCTCCTACTTTTCTTCCTTTGAATTCCCAAAATAAAATGTTCCAAACTCGATCCATTCCCTATCGAGATTCAAAAATTCAATTCTTTGAAAACTTAAACTTTGAAATTCTTGAGAGCAGAATTATTGATTATTATCGAGAGTTTTCTTAGGTGATTCCCGTCACTTAAGATGTAATTAACTATAGGGGCTTGCCCTTATAGGGAATTTTAAAGAACCCGAGTAATATAAACCCCGTTTAATGTTTTCATATTAAGCGGGGAATTTGTCGGCTTATAAAATTGGTTCGCGGACCAAACGGATGTCACAAATCTTCTAGTTTATTTAACCGAGCCCCACCATCAAGCGAGTGTGTTTATCCTTAGGGATAGATACACGGTTTGTGATGCGGTGCTCGTTTATATAAACTATTTGGGATGTGAGATCGGTTTGATTTCATATCTTAAAATCTTCAAATTTAAAATTATTTTCAAAATCAATTACTACTTTCTAAATTATATCTATATTTAAATTAAATTTAAAATTCGCCGACAACTTCTGTAGGCGACCCCTTTTAAAAAAAAATACAACACTCAACCTAAAAATATGCCGACATAAGTGCATCAAATTTTTTTTTAAAAAAGTAGGCATACCTTTGGCTACCAAAGAAGCACAAATAAAGCCATTTAAACATCACATAAGGCAAAGCAAAATTCCATCCTCCCTTCATGAAGATTTCAGCCAAGCCAAAAGGAGGCATGAAAAAGCTTCCAAACTTCATGTGAAATAAAGCAAATACTAAACTTTCATATGTGTATATTTTAGCTAGCCATAAGTGGAATAAAGGAACTCAAGAATCATCTTATAAAACACCCCAAGAATGTAAAGCCATATGAAAATTTTGGCCACGTCAAGAAAGAGCAAAAAAAGAAATCCAAAATCTCACATAAAACACCTCAAACATTAATCCTTTAAGCTTTCCAATATAGAACTTTGGCTACGAACTTTTTTAATATACCACATGAAATAACCATAGCCAAAATCATCTCAAGCATGCAATTTGGTTTTCATCCAAAGAGAAATAGGTAAAATTTTAAATAGCATGAAGATTAACATATTTTTTAAGCAAAAAAAAAATAGAAAGAAATAACTTTGCATCAAAATGTAGAAGAAACCAAATGATGGATTGAAGAAAGCAATTCTAAATTCCTACAACACTTCTCCTTCCTTGCTTATGCAAATTTCAGCCAACCACAAAAACTGAGAAAGAATGCCATCTTATAGCCATGGGAGAAGAAAGAAGAAGCCCTAAATTTTCCCATGGGTAATAACCAAAGGTCCAAAGAAGGTGAAGCCTCTTACCCATCTTTGAGATGATGGAAATGAAAGGAAAAGCCATGGAGAAGTGACAAAGCACCATAGAAGTGAAAGGGACTACCATGGATGTGACTTAGGGCTAGAAGATGCTCCCATGGCAGATTTTGCATGGAGAAGAAGAGGCCACACCACACATGGTGCAAGATGAGGAGGGCTCGGCCAGGGTAATGAGGAAAAAATCGCCAAAATACATGGAGAGGGGTTCGACCAGGGCAAAATCGCGACAAAGAGGAGAGGGCTCGGCTGGTTTTCACAAATTGAAGAGAGGGGAGGTCGGCTAGGGTTCGGTCGAACCTAAGCTAGGTGTAGGTTTGAGCCAGAATTTGATTCAAGTGCTGAAAACATGAGTTTTTAAGTAAAATCATGTTGATTTTGTCGTGCGTCAAAATATAGCAAGTTATATATGCTTCCCAAGTAATTTCAACGTTCCGGACGCAACGACGCAGTCCGTTTGTGAATCTGAGGTAGTTCGGGAAAGTTTGTCGTTAAATAGGGCAAAAAGTGTCATATCAAAATTTGGACATCAGTTTTGGAAAAGTATAGAATGTTGAAATATTTTGTGAATTTTTGGCAATTGTTTGAAATTTTCGAAATTTCGGGCCTACAGGGGCATTTTGTTCATTTTAGGGATATTTTTAGGGAAAATATTCAAATGGTAGAATTAAAAGCTTGGGGTCGTGTAAAATGAAATTTGGAGTTAAACGACTGTGTCCGGGAGTGTTTCTGACCACTGCGGAGGGTTTTGCAAGGCCCAGAATGTCGTTCTAGTAGCGACTATTTAAGCCGTGAGGGATCCGCCGGTAGCTCAAAGGTATGGCATGTTTACAGTCAAACTTCTTAGTTCGACGAGAGGAACACTCCGGAACAATTTTCGGGAACCCCGGGTAACTGTGGGATTTTGGGTTTTGGGCCCCTTTCAGGGGTAATTTGGTAATTTCGGGGTAAAAATTGAAATTTTGGGACAAGTGAGGTATCGTCAAACCATTAAGTATGGAACCATTCTGGATGAGTTACGGGCTAAGGAAAACCTCCTTTGGTCCTCTATGTGGTGATTTTAGCTCTTTTGGCCCTAGGCTTAAGGCTAGTGGGACCACTCACATGAGTTTCCAAAGGGTCCGAAGGTCAATGTGAAATGCATTTGATTTAGGATGTGAGTGTAAAATGTAATGTGTAAATGTGAATATCAGGGAGTGATATAGGCTCCCCAAGGGCTAATCCTAAGGCTTAGTCACTTTTAGGGATTTCACTTAAACTTCATTACGCTTGGTCTCTTCCTCCCAAAACTGAAGGTTAGGCCTTAAGAACATGAAAGTTCAAGTGAAGTACAAAAAGTTTGAATTTTTATGGGGAAGGTTCCATTGCTAGTCCTATAAGGAAAGTCACTAGGAAGTCCTATGGCTAGATGCTAGGCAATCTATAGAGAAACTAGACCTCAACCAAAAGTGAGTTCTACAAATGGACCCCCAATAGGTGTGGTGTGCGGGAAGAGCACACCGCACGTATTGGTGTTGACCAACGAGATCAACCAAACTAATACGACTATCTGAGTGTAAACTGTAGATAAAAAGAAGTATCCAGTGAGGGAGTATCCTCTGGGGATTGAACTTCTGCTTGGGAAAGGTGGGTGGAGATCCTTCAAAAAAAGATGTGAGTTCATGACTCCACATCATGAAGGGGACCCAGTCCAAGCGATGGTTTAGAATTTGATGGAAATTTAGAGTTTGAGAATTTAAATTTTGATTAGAAGTAAATTTGAGATTTCGATTTTGAAGTTTTAACTTATTAATTTTGGAATTTTGGGATTTTGATTTTTGAAGGTTTTAGCTTGTTGATTTTTTTTTTTTGAAATTTTGAAATTTTGATTTTGAAGGTTAAAAGTAACTGAGCGACCTCGCCTCGCTCCTGAAAAGTGTGTCGTGTTGATAATTTATTGAAACTCTAGGGAAAGTGAGAGATAACAAAGAGTAAATGTAAGGAATCGAGCGATCCCGCGCAGATCTTGGAATTTATGACTTGTAGGAAAGTATGGAAATTGTAAGGAATCAGACGTTCTCGTACCGATCCTAGAATATCTGACTTGTAGGAAAATGTGGAAATTGTATGGAAATGTATGACCTGTATGAAATACGAAACTTGTATGGAAATGTATGACTTGTAGGATATGCATAAATTGTAGGGAAAGGAATCGGACGATCAAGTGTCGATCCTAGAATGTGTGACTTGTAGGAAAATGTGGAAATTGTATGGAAATGTATGATTTGTAGGAAATACGGAATTTGTATGGAAATGTATGACTTGTAGGAAAATGCAGAAATTGTAAGGAAATGTATGACTTGTAGGATATGCGGAAATTGTAGGGAAAGGAGGTGGACGTTCACGTGCCGATCCTAGAATGTGTGACTTGTAGGAATATGTGGAAATTGTATGGAAATGTAGGAAAATGTAATCAATTTTGGTGGAATTTGAGTAGAGATCATGCAACCTGTGTAGGATATATAGACATTTGTAGGATTCCTCGAATTTGAATAGACTTGAAATCTGTGATGATGTGTGAGATATGAGAATTTGTGAAGTGCTCTATTCGGAATGCAGAAGTTTCGGAACGAACGAGAGGTGTAGAATTTTGAAGAGAGAACTTAGGTTTCGAGTTTGTTTAAGTTTTCTTAATTTGAATTTTATTTTCCTTTTTGTTGATGTGTTTCACTTTTATTTATTCGTTGATGTTTTGATTTCAATTTTCTTTTGTTTAGGTCATTCTCGAGTCTTACTTTTAACTTTTATTCATGTTGTAATTACATGTACATGTTTGCTTATTATTATTTGTATCGTTCTTTGTTCGCTTTAATTTGGGATCCAAGTATGGCCCCGCGGCTTATTAACCATCACGCACAAAGGAGACATTCTGAAAACAGAAATCTTCATTCATTTCGGTAAAGAATTATTTTGGTACAACTGATCAAATGCTAATAAGTATCTCAAAAACTGATCAGGTACAGACGTCGGCATGTAGTAAGTTGAAATATCCATCAAATTGACGCTGGAGTAACATTAACTATTGTAAACTGATGTAGAAATTGGTGAAAACTTGTCGATGTCTGGTATGCCGTCCTGTAGACAAGCCAACCTCCTAAAGGCTACGCTCCAGAACAAAAGTTCCCTCGCCATCACCCAGAGGTACTGCCGTCACAGCGGTAATGAGCGGTAGCTTTCTAGCTCTGGATCTGGTTCGTTGTAAAATAGTGTCTTGTCCTTGTCCATCCGTCTGAATGTAACTGAAACTCTTTGTCCCCGAACCCCTGGGATTCATTGCTTGGCTAGATCCCCCCCGTTTCCCTGAAGCACCAAAACTGATCCAATTGGTAGGGTGATCTTCACAGTGCTTTTGAATTCTCCTGCTTCAACGATCTTTATCTCTCGACCAAACAAAATGTCACATTCACTGTAGAATAAAACTTTGCAGAATGGTCTGACAAAGTCATGGTGATCCATATGAGGTGAGATGCAGTCCCCATCCTCATAAATATTTATGATGCAGCTGTTGGGAATACAATCTGCCAGCAGAATATGCCATTCAATCATCCTTTTGGTCATCCATTTAATCTATGGTGGCATTTCATCCACCTCATCTTGTTGTAGGATCCCTGGAGAATATCCTTGTCTGTCTTTTACGAAGTTGTAGCAGCAGCCACACTGTATTGTAACTCTGTTTTTCCCTCTTTCCATTTCCTTGGTTCCGAATAAGTCTTTCCTTTCAAAAACCCTTTCCTGCCCCAATCTTGGAGAGTCCAAACACAGGCTAGGATCTTTTGCTCATCTTTCTTTAAGAATGCATTCGTGTATAGGTTTAGGCCTTCCAAAATGTTAACTGCTTTTCCCTTGATGATATCGTAGTGTTGGAATGTGTATTTTCTAAACTTTCTAATCTTTGTCATAATGTAATCTTGTATCAGCGGCGGTGGTAGTAGCAGGGCGTACTCTGGTATGTAGGGCTTGACGTTAGGTCGCTCTCCCAGCTGCCTCTTCAGTGTAGCGGCGGCATACACTTCATAAGTCCCATATTCCTCTAGTCATAGCACATTATAGTCCGGGCATAATGAGAATATCCCTGAAGTAGTCAACTGTCAAGGGAAGTCCGAGCTGCATGTCGGGCATCCTATGAAGATTTCCTCCATCAAGTCCTGTACTGGCTTTGGTTCTTCAGCGAGCTCCGATTCTGTGTCAGTCCTTGGCAGAATTTCTTCTATCTCTTTCATCGCAGGTTCGTAGGGATTTTCCTTTGGCATTGGTGGCAACCCAGTGGCTAACTATCGGGCCTGCCCCCTCTCCATCCTGTCTAGGAGACGACGTTTGCGGTGATTTGATTCCTTCTCTTAGTACATCTGAATGGCGCATCCAGGTGTCTCTTAACTGAAGTTGCAACTAGATCACCTCTCAGAGTGGAGATCATGTATGAAAGCTGACCGTGTCCGCTGTCAAGCAAGTGTGAATCGACAAATCCTCTAGTACCACAGTACCCCGAGGACTGTCCACCTTCCTGAAGTACGAGCTTTAAGCCGCACTTAGAAGAAAATACCGACTTGCGTCCAGACATTTCCTGCACAATAACGACAGGAGAGATGTCAATGGCTGGTATTTTACGCGAACAAGAACAATATCAAAATTTATTTTAATGAGATTTAAGTTATGTGGTTTCAAATTATGTCAATGTAATTATGTTATTTAATGTAATCTCATGGAATTTAGAATTAAGAAATTTCACATGAATGTTTTGTGGAAGGATATTTTCTTTTATTTTTTTTGACGTTATTACAAAATTTTTAAACCCAGTCACAGATACGGGCCACATAGCTCCATCGGAACAAAAGTCCTTCTTAAACACTATCACATCGCGTAGTATCTCTTTAGGCATTGTCTGTTTTTCGGTAACATAGGCCTTTCCCCTTGCAAATCCACCAACCGGTAAGCTCCTCCTGAGTAAACTTTTTCCACAACGAATGGTCTTTCCCAACTCGATTCGAATTTCCCACCTATCTTGCGATGTATAAGAATAGGTCTTCTGTGTTTTTGCTTTGCCGAGACACCTAATCCACATCTGGTCGAAGGATCTTCTCTATAAAACTTTGTTAATTAACATGTACGACATTGCTCTTTTTCTGTATATGGTGTGCAGTAGACTTATCTTCTGGAAACTTTCCAATCTGTAAATATTCTGTTATCGGCTGACGCCAGTCTGACGTGTCATCTGTTACTGTAGCTGCTAGTCTTTCATTTCCCATTTCGTGCAAAGTGTCGAGGTCTATTTGTGAGAGAACCTGGCATCCTCGTATAGTGACATCTATAGAATCCTCTTGTGGACATGCAAATTCTTTAGCCAGCTTAGCTAAAGCATCTGCGTAAGTGTTATCTGCTATGGGAATTCTATAGAATGTTACACTGGGGATTTGCTCCAGGAGTTTCAACGCGTATTTGTGGTAATCCACTAATCTTGGCTTCAGAATTCTGTACTATCCTGCCACTTACTATACGACGAGCTGTGAGTTGCCATAAACGGCAATGTCAATTATGTCCATTAAAAATGCCAACTTCAGCCTGTAATCAAGGCTTCGTACTCTGCTTCATTGTTGGTGAATGGTTCTGTTAGATGGTAGGAGAAGCTTAGAATTTCTCGATCCGATGTCATGAAGATCAGACCAATACCTGCCCTGCCTGGTATCACTGTATGCTTTCCCTTATCTTTGCTCGCTCAAGAAGCACCGTCAAAGTAAATTTCCCAACGTCGTGTATTCGACTCCTCTACTTGTAGTATTTGCTCGTCTGGTAGTTCATCGTCAAGCGGAGACCCAGCTGGTAGTGGGTACGCAGCGAGGAAATCTGCTAAAATCTGGCCTTTGATAGCGCGAAGGGGCACGAATTTTATGTCAAATTGCAATAGTATCATTGACCATCTTGCAAGACGTCCGGAAAGAGTAGGTGATACACCTAAAATATATAGTATTTTTATGCACATTTTTATACCTATTTTTAATGATATTGCACTTTAAGGGAAGGTATTTTATGTTTTTCTTACAGGTATGATGAAAATTCATGATGAAAGGAGCAAAATTAGATCAAATTTGGAGCAAAAATAATGAAAAATCAAAATTTTGGCACTGGAGGCTAAGTGCCGCTGGGCCAGCGCTTAGCCGCCACAGTTAAAAATCGAAATCTTCATGTATTTGGCGCCAATTTCAAAGGTGATGGGGTGCAACTCTTTTTGGTAACTACCATAACTTCCTTTGGGCGGGAAGTTTGAATGAATGGGTGCGTTCCTTGGTAGATACATCGAATCTGGACACATTTTGAAGAGACACCAAGACACCTTTTGGTTTACTATTTAAAGAGAGTCTTAGGAATGACTAAGTGCTCTTCCACTGCATTTCAATGGGTCTTTTTAGTATTCTTCCACTACTCTTCAACTTGCAGTTTGAAGAGACTTTTTACAGTATTTTAGTTTTATTTTGTGAGAGTTTTTATTAAGAGTAGGAGTAGAGAGCAGAAAGGAGAAAAGGGTCGGAGTGAAGTCTTCTTCTTCTCACTTCTTTTCTTTCTTTTAGTTTAGTTTTTATTGAAGTCTGAAGTCTATATTCTGAGTCATCAAAGTTGGGAGACTTGCTCTGAGGAGTAGTTTAGCGAAGATTCAAAGTTTCAGAAGAACTTCCGTAGTCTTGTGGAGAGGATTTTCAGATAAGTGTTTACTTTTAATCTTTTTAATAATACTTTCTTTCGTTGGTTATTTTTGTTATTGTTTTTAATTTCAAATCAATGTGTTTTTGTATTTTCTCAATGCATTCTGAGAAGTTTACTCTATCTTTTTGTTTCAAAAATGGAGAAGTAATTAATTTATAAAGAATTGTTGTGGAAAGTATAAGTGTTTAAAAGTTAGAAGAAGTTTTGATGATTAATTCTAAAAAAAACTTTATTTACTTCTTAATTTGGCCTGTTAAGTTGTAAAATTTCTTGAGATTATGTAAGATCCAATGCGGTGTTGTCTCATAAAATTTAGTATGAATCACATGCAATTATATGGGTGAGAATTGTAGTCCATATAATTGATGTAATATTAGAAGATATTTTTATGGAAGGGAGTAAAATTAGAGGATTTTAGAGTGACAGGCTAAAACCCCTTAATTTGGTTTGAAGTTTTGAGTTTTGTTTTGAGAAGTTAGCCCCCAGGTGGTGGGAATCGAGGGAACTCTAGAGTGAGAGACTGGTATCTTCCTTGCCTAACCATGTTCAAAATAATAAAAATTTCAAATTAACCTATGTTCTTTATAGAACCAAGTAAGGGTAAAGAACACATTTGCTTCTATCTGTGACAACAAATTTAAATTCTTCCACAACAATACCTTAAGAAATTTTACTACTTCATAAAGGAAAGAAAAATATATTCTAGTTAATAGTATTTTACATACAGTGTTTTTTTTAGTTATTATAATTTTAATTTCTTGCTTAACATTTTATTAAGGAAATTTCAAAAGACAAATCAACTTTTAAAACCTTTTAAAATCAACACATACTTTTAAAAGCCATAACAAAAGGTAAAAAGATAATTTTTTTGATTTCTTTAAAGATTTTACAATTTCCCAGTGGGTTCGATATCTCGGGGCTTAATCAGAAAGTCCTACATTAATTGATAAACGATACGTACACTTGCGTAATATCCCATATTATAAAATCATAGTTTTCATATCTAAAATCATCAACGCATTTATCCAGCGGAGTAAAGTTTTTGGTGTCGTTGCATTTACCGGACAGTACCAATTTTTGGCGCTGTTGCATTTATCAGGGATAAAGTTTTTGGCGCCGTTGTTGGGGAAAACAATTAAATTGCATTTTAAATAGGATTACGAAATTTTAAATTTTTACTTTTCTTTGTTTTTGTTAGTGTGTTGTGTTTTGTTTTTTTTATTGTTGTATGCGTAGTTCAGGTTCTGAAGGACTTGTGCCTTACGATTCTGAAATAGAAAGAACTATCAGAAAAATCAAAAAAATTAAAAATACAAAAAAAGATAAAAATATTCAAAAAATGACAAATCATCAAGATCAAAATGTTGGCATCCATAAAAAATTAAGACCTTTAAGAGATTATGTTAACCCTACAGTAGATGAATTTCGTGGAAATATTCAAACCCATGCTGTAGCTGCTAATTCTTTTGAGCTTAAACCTACTATTATCCAAATGGTGTCTAATAATTAGTTTGGGGGAGCAACAACTGAAGATCCTAATTTGCATCTTGCTAATTTTATGGAGTTGTGTGCTACACTTAAATATGATGGTGTTTCAGATGATGCAATTAGACTTAGACTTTTTCCTTTCTCACTAAGGGATAAAGCTAAAATATGGTTACACTCGTTATAACCTGGATTAATTAAAAATTGGGGTGAACTATCACAAAAGTTCTTTGCTAAATATTTTCCACCATCTAAGACTGTTAAGTTGAGAAATGATATAACATTTTTTTGTCAGTTTGAAGGAGAATCAATATATAAAACATGGGAAAGATTTAAAGATCTCCTCAGGAAATGTCCACATCATGCGATACCAGATTGGTTAATAATTTAAACTTTTTATAATGGATTAGTTGGATCTCTTAGATCAATCATCGATGCTGCTGCTCGTGGATCATTAATGTCTAAACCTTTTTCTGATGCTTATGCTTTAATTGAAGAAATGACAACTAATAATTTTCAATGGCCTTCTGAAAGGTTAAATCCTAAAACGTAGCCAGTGTTTATGAGAATGATGCTTTTACAATGTTAGCAAATCAAGTTCATGCTGTATTAAGGAAGATAGAGCAATTTGAGATGAATTTTTCTCAGCCAAATCTCATGATTGAAGAAAATTCATTAGGCCAAATAGTTGATTATTATTCTTCACTAGAAACTGTGAATGCTATAATTAAACCTAACAACCCATATTCCAATTATTATAACCCAGGTTGGAAGAATCATCCAAATTTTAACTGGAATAACAATAATCAGGGTGGTGTTAATCAACAATGGGGGAACCACCAAGTAAACCCATTGGGGAATTGGAACAACCAAGGTAATAATAATAATAGATTAACTTATCCTTCAGGTTATAACAATGCTTTACAAAGTAAGAAGAAGAAGTTGTCTATGGAAGAAGTAGTACCACATATGGGAAATCAATTACAAATTCAAGGAGCAACCATCAGAAATATTGAAAATCAGTTGGGACAAATTGCAAATGCCTTAAGTAGTAGATCCCAAGGAATGCTTCCAAGTAATAATGAAGTGAATCCAAGAGAAAAGAATAAAGAACAAGTAATAGCAGTTCAACTGAGAAGTGGAAAAGTGTCGGAAGGTAGAGTTCAAAAAGAAACTCAAGTAGAGAAAGAAGATATTGAAAGACCTAAAGAGGATGCTCCAAAAGGTTTGCAAAGACATATTTCTCCACCTAAGGTTGATTTAGAAAAACCACCACCTCCATTTCCTCAGAGACTTTGTCAACAAAAGTTTGATAAGCAATTTTCAAAATTCTTGGAGATATTAAAGAAGCTTACCATTAATATTCCATTTGCTAAAGCCATATAACAAATGCCAAGCTATGCAAAATTTATGAAGGATATTCTTAATAAAAAGAGGAAGTTTGAAGAAAATGAGACTGTTGTACTTAGTGAGGAGTGCAGTGTGATAATTCAGAAAAAGCTTCCTGAAAAACCTAAAGATCCTGGTAGTTTCACAATTCCATGTACAATCGGAGAAAGATTCTGTGGAAAAGCTTTATGTGATTTGGGTGCAAGCATTAACCTTATGCCTCTATCAATATTCAAAAGACTGGGACTAGGAGAAATAACTCCAACTACTGTAACTCTGCAATTAGTAGATCGTTCGATCACATATCCTAATGGAGTTATAGACCATGTTTTTGTAAAAGTGGATCTTATTTTTTCTGTGGATTTCATTGTGTTAGATATGGAGGAAGATAAAGAGAAACCCATAATTTTGGGGAGACCTTTTCTAGCTACAGGCATAGCCATGATAGATGTGCAAAAAGGGGAATTAACGACGAGGGTTAACGATCAGACTGTTACATTTTATATTTCAAAATCGATGAAATATCCTGCTAGAGGTAAAGAAGATCAGTGTTATAGGATGGATGTTATTGAATATTTAAGTGAATGTCATTTCAAATCAACGTATGAAGAGAAAGCTGAAAGAGAAGAATTGGAATATAAGCAAAAAGAGGAGTTACTTGATTCTGAAGATTTTCAAGAGGAAGATTTAAAGTTTGTTCGTGAAAGTTTTGAATTGTTGGATATGACTGAGAAAGATGAATCTTATGGTCCATCAATTGAAAAACCTCCAAAACTTGAGTTAAAAATGCTTCCTGACCATTGGAAGTATGTTTATCTAAAAGAATCCTCAATCTTGACTGTTATAATTTCCTCTCAATTAACTGAAAAAGAAGAAGAGAGTTTACTTGAAATTTTGAAGAAGCACAAGAAAGCCTTTGGATGGACAATTCTTGATATTAAAGGAATCAGTCCTTCAATTTGTATGCACAGAATTCTTATGGAAAATAATTGCAAATCGCAGGCTGATCCCCAATGGAGATTAAATCCTACCATGAAAGATGTTGTTAAGAAAGAAATCCTAAAATGGTTGGATGCTAGAATTATCTACCCTATTTCAGATAGTGCATGGGTTAGTCCTATTCACTGTGTTCCTAAGAAAGGAGGAGTCACTGTGACTGTTAATGAGAAAAATGAAATGATACCAACAAGATAAGTTACAGGGTGGTGATTATGCATTGATTATAGAAAATTAAACCTTGCCAAAAGAAAAGATCATTTTCCACTCCCTTTGCTAGATCAAATGTTGGATAGACTGGCTGAGCATAAATACTTTTGTTTTCTAGATGGATATACGGGTTACCACCAAATTCAAATTGCTCATGAGGATCAAGAGAAAACTACGTTTACCAGTCCTTATGGTACGTTTGCTTTTAGAAGAATGCCCTTTGGCTTATGTAATCCCACTGCTACATTTCATAGATGTATGATGGCTCTTTTTTGTGATTTGATTAAAAAAGGGATTGAAGTTTTTATGGATGACTTTTCAGTGTTTGGAATTTCGTTTGAATTATGTTTAGAACATCTATCTAAAGTTCTAAAATGTTGTGAAGAAACTAATTTGGTCCTTAATTGGGAAAAATGCCAATTTATGGTAGCAGGTGGAATTGTTTTGGGATATCAGATTTCAGAAAAAGGTTTGGAGGTAGATCCTGCAAAAATTCAAGTTATATCTAATTTACCTTGCCTAACTAATGTAAGGGGAATAAGAAGTTTTTTAGGACATGCTGGATTCTAAAGTCGTTACATCAAAGACATTTCAAAGATTACAATACCTTTATGCTGTTTACTGTAAAAGGATGCAATTTTTAATTTTGATTATGATTGCCTCAAAGACTTTGAAATATTAAAAGAAAAATTAATCACCGTAGCTGTAATAATTTTATCAAATTTGGAAAAACCATTTGAATTAATGTGTGATGCTAGTGATTATGCTATTGGTGCTGTTTTAGGTCAGAAATATGATAAAATTTTCAAAGTAATTTATTATGCCAGTAAAACTCTTAATGAAGCTCAAATTAATTATACCACTACTGAAAAAGAGTTATTAGCTATAGTATTTGCCTTTGATAAATTTCAATCATATTTAATTGGAACTAAATGTGTGGTGCATACTGATCATTCTGCTATTAAATACTTAATGAAGAAAAATGATGCAAAACCAAGACTGAAAAGATGGATTCTTCTCTTGCAAGAATTTGATTTTGAGATAGTAGATAGGAAGGGTTCGGATAATCAAATTGTTGATCATTTGTCGAGGCTTGAATTTGAAAAATCTCTCTATGATATTGAAGAAATTAATGAACATTTTCCTGATGAAAAACTGTTCAATATTAAAGAATGGTGTGTTCCGTGGTATGTAGACATAGTAAACTTTATTATTAGTAATATTATACCTTATGGTTTGACATACCAAGAAAAGAAGAAATTTTTTTTTGATTCTAAGACTTAATTTTTGGATGACCCATTTTTATATAAACAAGGAAATGATATAATAATTTGAAGATGTGTACGTTTGGAAGAGACTTATGAAATTATTCAAAAATGTCATGATTTTGATTATGGGGGACAATTTGGAAGTGATAAAACTGCATATAAAATATTACAATCAAGATTTTATTGGCATACAATTTTTAAGGATGTGAATGTTTATATTAAAATTTGTGATAGATGTCAGCGTGTAGGCAATATTTCTAGAAGAAATGAGATGCACCTCAATTATATGTTGGAAGTTGAAATATTTGATGTTTGGGGACTAGATTTTATGAGACCATTTAAACCATCCTTCGGAAATGTTTATATTTTGATAGCAGTAAACTATGTTTCTAATTGGATTGAAGCTATTGCTTTACCTCGATGTGATGCTCAAAGTGTTGTAAAGTTTTTAGAAAAGAATATATTTTACATATTTGGAATACTAAGAGTAATCATAACTGATGGGGGAAGTCATTTTAAAAATGCGATTATTAGGAAGTTAGCACAGAAATATCATATTAATCATCGCATTGCTACTGCTTATCATCCGCAGACAAGTGGTTTGGTTGAATTATCCAATCATGAAATTAAAAGAATATTGGAAAAACTTTTAATCTAAATAGAAAGGATTGGTCAATCAAATTGGATTATGCTTTGCGGGCCTATAGGACTGCTTACAGAACATCTATAGGAATGTCCCCATATAGGCTGATTTTTGGAAAAGTTGTCATTTACCTTTTGAACTTGAGCATAAAGCATATTGGACTATTAAAGAGTTCAATTATAATTTGAAAGATGCTGCTGAAAAAAGATTATTGCAATTGAATGAGCTTGAAGAAATAAGGAATGAATCTTATGAAAATGCTAAAATTTTTAAGAAAAGATGAAGTTATGGCATGATCGGAAGATTCTTACCAAAATCTTGTACCAGGACAGCAAGTTTTGTTGTATAATGCTAGATTGAGAATATTTTCTGGAAAACTTAAGTCCAGGTGGATGGGTCCATTTATTGTGATAAAAATTTATTTTTATGGAGCTGTAGATATTCAAGATCCTAAGACTGGAAAAATATTTAAAGTTAATGGACATAGACTTAAACCATATTTTTTAGTCAATAAATCTAAATCTGATGATAATTTGATGTTGGGTCACTCAGAATGAGTCTGGGTATGTCAGGCTGAAGACGTTAAAACAAGCACTATGTGGGAGGCAACCCACATTTATCGGTGTGCTTTGCTTTATGTTTGTTTAGTGTGTTTTGTTTGCTTTGTTTGGTTTGTTTTTATGTTTTCAGTGATAGTAATTTAGAGTTTTTAAACTTAAGTAGAGTTTATTTGACCTTAATTTATGATTTAGAGAAGTCAGAATGAAAATTTGGATGCTTAGCAAACCTGTGTTAAATTGTGCACTGGCAGCTAAGCGCTGACTAGTTGGTGCTTAGGCGTCGGCGTTATAAAAAACATGAAAAATGTGGATCTAGAAGCTTAGATTGTGGGCGAGAAGTTTTGGGAGTGATTTTGGAGTTTCTAAACGTCTTGGGACAAATTTAACCCGTCCCAAGTCTATAAAAAAGGACCTGACTTAAGAGAAACACTTGCCCCAAGTCCTATTTTTATTTCAGAAGTCTTAAGAAGAGAATTTTTAGTGCATCATGTCTTCCTGGGAGAATGAGATGAAGAAGAAGCAAGATTCTGACAAAAATAAGTTCATTAGTGATAGTGCTAAAGAGTTATTTATTGGTTATCTCGTTGTTAGTATTCAAGGTATTGCATAAATGATTGCAAAAATTGAAGCCCGAGTGACTTCAATGGAAGCAAAGATGAATGATACTAACTTACATTTGGAACACATGGGATGACAACTAAAGATACAATTCTATCATTCAAGGTACTTGGAAGAAATAGATAAGGCGATGTTTGTGACAAACAAATGGATTGAAGAAGATGATGTAAGAATGAACAATTATCGACCGTTCTATCAAATTTATATTCTAGAAGGGTCAAATGAGAATAATAGTGGTCCGGGATATATTCCGCCTAATGGAGAATGGAATTAAGAATGTTTTATTTTTATTTGTTTAGTTTTCTTGCGTGTTATGTTTAGTGTGTTTAGTGCTTATATATTAACTGAGCCTGCTGATGTGATGGTTACATCATAAAGATGTATGCATATCAGTTTGAGATTAAAGTGTCTTGTATTTAGAGAATTTCATCTTCTATGTGTGGATGGAAGTTCTAGTATTGTATTAAGTGTTATGTTTGTTTTAATATAAGTTTTTGTTTTTGTGAAATTTGTGTGGAATCAATGGTTATTAAAGTTTGATTTGGAATATTGAAGATCTATGTGGGGAGAAATAATTATTTTGGAGTAATTAAGGGTGATTAACCATGTGATTTAGTGCATATACCATTATTATAAAAATTTGGGTATTGGCGGCTAAGCGCGAAAGTGCCAGCGCTTAAGCATCATATTTCGCGGCTAAGCGCCGATAGTTTGCGCTTAGGCGCCAGTTCGCGAAAATTAGTTCCCAAAAGTTAAAAACCCAAAAATGCCATTTTTAAACAGCCGCATCGTCTTCAACCTTCAGTCTATCGCGAAAGAGAGGTAGGGCATCATATTGTGGATCATTTAAGAGCCGATCTCAACAAAAATTGTTAGATTTGGATTCCTTGAGGTAAGAGCACTACGCCAAAGTAAAATTTTTTATTTTCACCATGTATTTTGAGTACATTATGCAAAATCTTAAAATCACTATTCATGGTGAAAATTTGAGGAAAAACTTGAGAAATTGCTTGGATTTAGTGAATATATCTTTTGGAAGATAATTTAGGAAGTTTAGTTTGATTTTGGAATTTATGGTGAATCTTTCGTGAATTTCTAGAGATGGCTCCAAAGTCAATACGTTCACGAGAAAAGACGAAGTTTGATTCTAACAAATTTGTTAGTTTCAGGGCTGAGGAAGGATACGTCGATGCATTGCAGTCACGTAAGTTGATTCCTGAGCGAGTGTTTAGCAAACTAAGAGAGGTAATTGAAGAAATGATTGCTAGAAGGAACTCAGAAAATTACTTTTGCTTCTCTGTTGTTGCTGTTGTTTCCGTGGTTCGAGAATTTTATGCAAGTTTGCCTGCTGCAGAAGAAAATCAAGTGATGGTTAGCAGGAATGAAGTTAACTTTTCTTTTGGGAAATCAATACATTTTATGGACAACCTCCTGACATGTTTTGTTTTTATTCTAACTATCATCCTACGGAAGGAGAGTTAGATGAGATCATGGAATTTTTAACTGATGAAAGAGGGTTATGGAAAATTACAAATGATAGAAGAGTGAACTTTCCTGCTTCAAAATTGAATGCCATTTCTAAGGCATGGCATTATGTTATCTCATCTAAGTTGTTACCTTCGAGCCACACCAGTGAAGTAACGAGAGAAAGAGCTGTGTTGAACCATTGTATTCAACAAGGGAAGCCTATTGACATTGGAGGAATAATTTATGATTATATTTTGAACAGTGCTAGATCAACCACTACTGCAGGTATGGGATTTCCTTCCTTGATTCATTCACTATGTGAACGATCTGGAGTGAAGTTTGAAACCTGGGAAGAGGTACTTCAGCCTTTGAGACCTATTACCAGTTTACACTGTAAATTCAGAGTTTGGTTGGAGAGGAGGAATTGGTAGGGCTCTACTGCTTCTGCTTCTGTGGCATCTACTTCTCGTGCATCTACATCACGTGCGTCATTGTCTACTGATTCACAGACTGGTTTATTAAGAAAAATTTTGAAAAAAGTGAGTCTTACTCGTGAGCATGTTAGAGATATTGATGGTAAGATGGACAATTTAGAAAGATCTATTGTGAAACACGATGAGTATGAGGAGAGTTATCAGCAATATTTGGATAGACTGATTAGAGATAATCAGAGTGCTGAGATGCCACCTCATCCATTCTACATACCTTAAGTGCCATCCAGGGATTGGAACAAGCAGGATGATGATGATGATGAGGATGATGAGTAGATTTATATTATTTGTTTTTGTTATGATGTTGTTGTTATTGATGTTTGTTTTTTCTAGTGTTTTGTTTGATGATTGCATTATGATGTGAACCTTGATAATATGCAGATTGTAGTTATACTATTTATCTATTATGCATATTCAGGTAATGTTTTTGTTTTATTGTGAATTTATATGTTGCTTTGTGATAGTGTGTATTAGTAAATGTTTTAATGTGTATGTTATGTCAGAGTTTTTAATAGTGTGTGCCTTAATTCAAAAAACTGTTAGGAGATTCTAAACCACTATTGGGAACTTCTACTTAGAAAACTAAATGTTTAAAATTTTTCAAATTCCACTATCATCTGTTATCTATATCAGTGTGTTATTTTAGTTGGTGTGTATTTGCTTTGAAAACCTCCACTACTGTAGAAGTCTTCTGAAATTTTTACTTTTCTTATTAAAGAAAAACTAAAAAACAAAATTTGATTTCATTTTACTCCTGTTATTTGAATTGTTATACTTGCATACTAGGATATTAAAAATTCCTGCAAGCATGATATGTTAGTTTTTATTTCTCACCCATATATCATTTCTTATGCTTAAATGTTTTATCTTAATTAAAAAAATTAATTTGGGGGGGGGGATTTTAAAAACAAATATTTTTCAAAAACCTAAATTTTATTTGATTCTGAAGAATACTTAAAAATAAATCTTACTTTTGATTGAGAATAATTATGTACATGAAGTTATATTAGGGGAACAAAATTTTGAATATAGAAATGAATAAAAGAGTTTAGTTAAAATTTATAGTAATCATGAAAAACTTAAAGTTAAAATTTTCTTAATGAAGTAGTGTTAAATAAAGTTAAACTATCTTTAGTAAGAAGTTTTGTATTTTTGGATAAATAGAAGATTTGACTGTTATTCTTCAAAGCTTAAATTTCTTTTATTGAAGAATAATTTTCAAATATTATTATTATGATTTTTAAGTGAAAGATGTATATCTGACCTTTATTTTAAATGGAAGGGTGAAATTCAAAATTATTAAAGGTCTATCCAGATATAGTAATCCTTGTCCTTATAAAAAAAATAAAAAAAATAAAAAAAGAGTGAAAAATAGTATATGAAAAGGGAGGCGAAGATTGAGAATTTAAGGGCCTAATCAAAAATTGGTTTCATACCTAAAGTTTAAGATCTAAGTTCAGAGAAAATCTAAAGCTTAAGGTTATAATATAGTAAGTAAAATTATTTTTCAAATAATGATTTTTAGGTGAGAAAAATAAGTGTTTGAGTCCTATATTTTGTAGAATCTACAAATAATTCTGAATTAGATAGAAACTTATATTTGTCATTTTCCTTTAATTAAGAACTTTCTAAACTTTAAGTTGGTTTTAATTACTGAAATTTCTTCTAAATTGGACTATTCCATTTTTAGAACAAAATTTTGTTATCTTCTTAAGAAACTCATTACATAATTTGCATGCTAAATGTTCTATGAGATTAATTGTCACTTGAGGAAAAGTAACATTTTAAGTTTATAAGATTTTGATACACCTAAAATATATAGTTTTTTTACGCATATTTATATACCTATTTTTAATGATATTGCACTTTAAGGAAAGGTAATTTGTGTTTTTCTTGCAGGTATGATGAAAATGGATAGTCATGATGAAAGGAGCAAAATTGGATCAAATTTGGAGCAAAAATAATGAAAAATCAAAATTTTGGCACTGGCGGCTAAGCGCCGCTGGGCCGACGCTTAGCCGCCACAGTTAAAACTAAAAATCTTCATATATTTGGCACCAATTTCAAAGGGGATGGGATGCAAATCTTGGTGGTAACTGCCATAACTTCCTTTAGGCAGCAAGTTTGAATGAAGGGGTGCATTCCTTGGTAGATACGTCGAATCTAGACACATTTTCAAGAGACACCAAGGCACCTTTTGGTTTACTATTTAAAGAGAGTTTTAGGAATGACTATGTGCTCTTCCACTGCATTTTGAAGGGTCTTTTTACTGTTCTTCCACTGCTCTTCCACTTACATTTTGAAGAGAGTTTTTACAGTATTTATTTTTATTTTGTGAGAGTTTTTTTTTAAGAGTAAGAGTAGAGAGTAGAAAGGAGAAAAGGGTCGGAGAGATGTCTTCTTCTTCCCACTTCTTTTCTTTCTTTTAGTTTAGTTTTTATTGAAGTCTGAAGTCTGTATTCTGAGTCATCGTAGTTGGGAGACTTGCTCTGAGGAGTAGTTTAGGGAAGAGTCAAAGTTTCAGAGGAACTTCCTTAGTCTGGTGGAAAGGATTTTTCAGATAAGTGTTTACTTTTAATCTCTTTATTAATACTTGCTTTCATTTGTTATTTTTCTTATTGTTTTTAATTTTAAATCAATCTATTTTGTATTTTCTCAATGCATTCTGAGTAGTTTACTTTATCTTTTTCTTTCTTAAATGGAGAAGTAATTAATTTATAAAGATTTGTTGTGGAAAATATAGGTGTTTAAATGTTAGAAGAAGTTGTGAAGATTGATTCTAAAAACTTTGTTTACTTCTTAATTTGGCCTGTTAAGTTGTAAAATTTCTTGAGATTATGTAAGATCCAATGTCGTATTATCTCATAAAAGTTAGTAAGAATCACATGCAATTATATGGGTGAGAATTGTAGTCCATATAATTGAATGTAATATTAGAAGACATTTTTATGGAAGGGAGTAAAATTAGAGGATTTTAGAGTGACAGGCTAAAACACCCTAATTTGGTTTTAAGTTTTGAGTTTTGTTATGAGAAGTTAGCCCCCAGGTGGTGGGAATCGAGGGAACTCTAGAGTGAGAGACTGGTATCTTCCCTGCCTAACCATGTTCAAAATAATAAAAATTTCAAATTAACCTATGTTCTTTATAGAACTAAGTAAGGTAAAGATCACATTTGCTTCTATCTGTCATAACAAATTTAAATACTTCAACAACAATACTTTAAGAATTATTACTACTTCATAAATGGAAAGAAAAAGATATTCTAGTTAATAGTATTTTACATATAGTTTTTTTTTAGTTATTACAATTTTAATTTCTTGCTTAACATTTTATTAAGTAAATTTCAAAAGAAAAATCAACTTTCAAAACCTTTCAAAATCAACACATACTTTCAAAAGCCATAACAAAAAGTAAAAGGTTAACTTTTCTGATTTCTTTAAAAATTTTACATTTTCCCTGTGGGTTCGATATCTCGGGGCTTAATCATAAAGTCCTATATTACTTGATAAATGATACGTATACGTGCGTAGTATCCCATATTATAAAATCATAATTTTCATATCTAAAATCATCATCGCATTTATCCAGTGGAGTCAAGATTTTGGTGTCGTTGCATTTACTGGACGGTACCAAGTTTTTGGCGCCGTTGCATTTATCGGGGATCAGTAGGTCAGGTCCTCAAATATTGCAACAGATTAACTTTCAAAATCAGGTTTACCTTATGAGATAACATGTAATGTTTAAGCTTCTGAGCGGCAAAAAATTAAAGCTAGACAATGCTTTTCAATGGGAGGATACTTTATTTCTGCCGGTATTAGACGTCAACTTAAGTAATATAGTGTGTTTTCCTTACCCTCATCATTGACTTGTGCAAGGAGAGCTCCGAGGGAGTCGTCTAAGGCCGTGGTATAAAGTATCAACGGTCTACCATAGATAGGGACTGCCAGAACGGGTGGTGTCATAAGATATCGTTTAATATCTTCGAAGGCCTGTTGGCATTTTTCTTCCTAAACAAATTATGTGTCCTTTTTAATTAAAAATGAGAAAGGCCGACACCTCCCCGACAGATTAGATATAAAGCGTCTTAGGTATGCCAGTTCTTCTTGAAAAGAACGTAGTTGTTTCATGGTTTTTTGTGGAGGCATTTCTAAGATAGCTTTAATCTTCTCTGGGTTAATTTCAATTCCGCGATGAGGGAGAACGAACCCTAGAAATTTCCTGGAGGTAACGTCGAAAGCGCATTTTATTAGATTCATTTTAAGGTTGTATTGTCGTAATCGTTCGAACACGATCATCAAATCACATAGGTGGTCTCCCTTTACTTTGCTTTTGATAACCAAATCGTCCATGTAGCATTCTACATGGTTATAGATAAGGTCATCAAATATTCTTGTCATTTCTCGCTGGTAAGTTGCACAGGCGTTCTTCAAGCCAAATGGCATTACGGTGTAGCAGTAAATTCCAATCGACATTCTGAAAGTTGTAAGCGTTGCATCTTCCTCGAACCATCTTGATCTGATTGTATCCCGAAGATTCATCCACAAAAGAGAAGATCTCGTGCGATGACATAATGTCCAACATCAATTTAGGTATCAGTAACGGGAATTTGTCTTTTAGACATGCTTTGTTTAAACTCTGAAGTCAATGCATACCCAAATTTATCCATTTTTCTTCTTAACTGGTAAGACATTCGGTAACCACATCGGATACTGCTCTTCTTTGACGAAATTAGCATCTATTAATTTCTTTATTTCTACTATAACTTGTTCTATATCAAGACAAATTCTTCGAGTGCTTGTTTTACTATTATCGTATTTTTATCCACCCCCAAGCGGTGTACTGCGACCTCTGGGGATAGTACTAGAATTTCATCGTAACTCCAAGCGAAGCAATCTTTGTATTATGTCAAAAATTTGACCAAGTTTGTAACCTCTTATTTATTGAGTAGAGAGCTTATGAAAGTTGGTCTGGGCTGCTCCTCAGTCCCGAAACTGATTTCTTGAAGTTCACCCATCTTGTCTTAATTTCTTCTTCAAACTCTTGCGGAGCATCGTTGACTGTAGAATCTTCAAAATCTTCCTGTATGTCGAAGCAATTTTCTTCTGACTGGCTAGTAACATCCATGCAAAATCCCAAATCATCGACTGGTCCTACGATTCCAAAGCCGAGACCCTCTTTTGAGTTGAGTTTTTGTTTTTTGGTATTCAATAATTTTTCAAAATGTTGTAGCTTATCTTTTTGCATTTATTTTGGTATGCATCCTTATTGAATTAAATTTTGTACACAAGGTGAAAAGTAACCAAAAGGTAGTTCCATTAATTCATTATCATTTTCTTCCAGGTTTACAACAGTTGTAGAGGTAGAAGAAGAAGCTCTGTAGAATTTGATCAGTTTGATCCCACCATTATGAACTTCCTTGAACTCTAGACCATCGACCTTTAGAGAATTGATCGGAGTCAAGGTCATGGCTTGAACATAATGGTTGATTCGATCATACATTGACTCGTATTCACTTTTTGTTATTGTATCTTCCAAAGTGATCTCGAACTGAGGTTTCTTCTGGTTGATTATCATCATTTATTTTTATTCTTCAGAGCTTCTTTGCAAGTTGATATCGATTGTTAGTTTCATCCATCCAACAAGCTGGTAATTTCTTCCCGTCCACAATCTTCGGCCTCGACCTCAGATGTGTGAGCTAGAAGAATCTCCACCACCCTATGTTAAAGTGGTGGTGGGAGATTGTTGATGCGGAACAACACGGTCCTGTTCTTATGGCTTTTTTAGGTCTTTGATTTTGTTTGTCAAAACATCTCTAGAGAAGACTGTCTTCTTTGGCGGAGCGTAGTAGGCAGAGTCCTCGTGGATGCCTATTTCATGTATCAAGAATGGCTATAAATCCCCTTTGATGCAATTTTTTTGTCCATTTTTGTAGTATTTGATGCACTGATGTAGAGACGATGGAATCATGTTATACTCGTGAAGCCATGGTCAACCAAGTAGAGAGTTGAACGAAGTTTTCACGTCGATGATATGGAATTTTTTAGTTGTTACTAGATCTCCAACCTTCATCTGTAGCGTAATCGATCCGAAGGCTCTTTCTCCTTTCTGATTGAAGCCTCTTAGCATCATCTTATTCGTAGGATGTTCTCTAGCATCGATGTCCAAGTATGCTAATGTCTATATTGAGAGAAGCACTTGGATCAACTAGATCTCTAGAGAGTACATTCTTGCCAATGTTGACGGAGATGTAGAGCGTTGTGATCGGCTGTACCAAGTAGTAAGTCGTCTTCAGTGAAGGTCACACCACGCTGTTCTCCCAAAGCACAAAATCCATCAAAGGATTAGCTAGCCAAGTGAGTTAAGCATATTTCTGGGTCGAGCAAAGCTCTAACCAAATTTTCTTTCATCTCCTGGGAAAGGATCAGAGCGTTGTAGAATCTTAGCTTGGCCGGAAACTTCCTAAGATGTGATAGTACATTGTAATGTACTTGATTTGGGTTTCTATTTTCTTCTCAAACTTGTTTCTCTTCCGTTTCTAGAGGCAGTTGCTCTTGGGTAATAACTTGTTTTCCTTTATGTGTTAGCGATGTTCTTGGAGGTAATACTTTCTCACTTTCTTGGAGGTAATACGGGGCTCTAGTGGAATCTCGTTTATCAATCCCACAGGGAAGCGAGGTAAGATGTTCTTAGTCAATTTATAGTCTACTATTATCAGATATTAGATTGGAGGGTCTATATAAGTAGGGTTTTATCTAGCAACTACTCTTAAATGTGAATAATTATATGTAAGGATAATAACTATTCCTAAATGTTAATATTACTTCTAAAGATAACTTTTCTGGATGAGTTAGTTTAGTGAATTTTGAGATAATTAAATCTACTATTCTTATGTAGTGAATGGATAATGTAAAGGAATGAGATGCATTAAATATTATATGTGCCAAATAAGAACAATCCTATTATTTATCCCTTTCTGAGTGCATGAAGAGCATTGGCTAATCCTAGGTTTTGTCCCGAAATCCGTGATTAGGCTGGGAGGATACTGGTTCTCACTCCGGAGCTCCCACTTCCCTTCACCTAAAGGCTAACTCTCGATTTAGTTTCCAAAAACTAGGATAAAATTAGGGATTTTAGTCTGTCACCCTAAAATCTCCAATTCTATGCCCATCAAAGTATATTTCTCTATTTATTTGCAATAAACTCCCATGAACTTCACCATCCATGGAATTTGAATGTGGTTCACTTTGTTAAGAATTGCACCACCCTCTCGGATCATAGCGCAATTACATCGAAATTTAACAATGCAATGGACTCTTTTGTAATGTAAATGAAGCACAAGTAAAAGCCATCGCATTTATAATTAATATTTCTAACATGCATCAGAATATCCTAAACATGATTCATACTCATTGCAAAAGAAATGTAAAAGGAAAATAATGACATAATCTTCTCATGCCACAATTTTCTAGGAAGAAGAAAGTGTAAGAGAAAGACATCATAAAGCACGAAGAAAACACAATGGAAAACTTCATTTTAAAGCAAATTCACAAAATAAGAGTTTACATAATCATAAGATAATGAAGAACATAATACTTAGCTTTTTCCCCTTGAAAGAAAGAAGAAGATCTCTTCCACAAAGTTTCCCGTTGATCGATGCAATGCTAGAACAAACCCTTAGAAATTCTCTCAAAATCCCCTCAACAATCTCTCTAAATGGGTACAAATCTACATTTCTACTCCTATTCTAAGATGTCTCAATATTCTCCACATTTTATCTAACATTCCCTTCTTATACAAACTTTTTCTCACCAAAAATAATTCTTTTAAAGTGTAGTGATGAAGTTTGAAATGTTGCCACAAGAAACCTTTCAAAATGCATCAAAATACGTTGAATCTATGCCCCTAACTGTCAAAAATTGTGTAACTGTTTGGACGCTATTTGGTGCTATTTTCCATTGAATTTTCGTGATTTCTAGATGCTGGCACAGGTCGGTGTTGGATAGGGCGCTGTCCGGCACTGGTACTGCGCAACTCCACACCATTTGGCTCCGTTTCAGCTCTAATTCGCCCCGTTTCAGTTGCGTTCCGTTCCTAACAAATAGCTCTACAAAAGAAGCATAAAAACAACCTTTCTTAAAGTATGATGCAATAAGTGTAAAAAAGTGTAAAAAAGATTAAACAAAGAAAGACATATCAAAATGTGTCAGGCCAAAGTTTACTTATTTGCTCGTTTTTGCTTCAAATTGCTGCATTTTTGTTTTTTTTTTCTCCAAAAGCCATTTCTTCTACCTAAATCCAAAAAACAAACAAAATATCTTCCTTTATAGTGAAATATCATCAAAAATTTGTATGAAATGGACATTAAAAAACTATCAAATTTTCAGTGGATCAAGATCTCGAAAACCTAACTATTACTTGTCCTCAAGTAATTTAGTTAATATATAAAATAATGATCCACTGCAATTAAGTTTCTTTCTAGAATACAATGATTTTGACATAGATAAATACAATAGTAAAATTTTCAAAAAGATCTTTGAAAAATCCAAGTAAATTCTGCAGGTGTAAGGCTATCTAGTAATCTAGTCTAAGAGTTCTAGTCTTCTATTTATTTTAAAAATGATTGTAAATTGTCCTATTAAGGCACTTAAAAGAATTACATGAAAAGAATTTTATGAGGACACAATTAGTAAAGATGCTAATCCATACATACAAGTTCAGGAAAGTAATTAACTTCTTCCTTTTAGGTAGATCTAAGTGAAGCCAATTTTTTATTAGGCATCTCCTCAAGCTTCTCCTCACTTTTTTCTTTTCTTTTTCTTCTTTCTCTCTTTATTTTTTATTTTAGTTTTTTCTTTTTTCCAGTGAGACTTACTATATCTGGATAGCCTCTAATAATTTTGAACTTCACCATTCTCACCCTAAAATTGAAACTTACCATAATCTTTTACCCTATATGCATTTTTTTAGCTTATTATTGGTTCATCATAGAGTGTCAATACTTTCCTTTCACATAAAGTTTTAAGATTCTTAATATTTCTAACATATAGTGTTTCTTACTTTGAATAGTTGACTATAGTCCTATTCTCTTATACCAAATATTTTGGCCTACAAAATTACTTTTCATTACCAAAAACTTTCACTCAAGTCCACTAAAGTATTCAAATAAAATCAAAATACAATTATCTGAAACTGAGCTCTATCACAGGAAATCATGTTAATAATTTTTAAAATACTTTTAAATGAGAACAACTAATAAATAGTTAATTCTTTCTCTCCCCAAACTTAAAATTTTAATATATTTTGCATATAATTCCATAAAATGTAATAGGAAGAAAAAGTGAAGGTTGAATCTACTTACTACTACAACATCATATTAAATTCATATACATGCATAATCAGGATAGAATAACTGCAGGAGAAATTAAATCTAACATAAAACATGCTTACAATAAAATTACACTTAAAGGAAGTATTCTCACTTTAAAATTTTATTTTTCTTCCTACCCACAAACTTAACATATATAGCATTTAGTATAGAAAATATAAGTAGGAAGTAAAACAGTTTAGAAATTATATCTACCACAAATGTCTATCAAAAACATCTTCAATTATTCATTAAAATAGAACAATATGCAGTAGAAAGTAAATCTAAACTAATCATGCCAGAATGAAATTCACTAAATAAAGGTTTAATTAGCATAACAGGTATCAACTAGGGAATAAAAATGTTCTTCATGTTTTATATAAAATTGTAAGATAAACACAAACACATATGATAGAGGTCAATTTATCCTTTAACTCATCACATTTCACTACTTACCTCCAATTTCTAACGGAATCACTACACTAATAAATTAGGTACATTTTAAATGATTTTATAGATTATAATCCCATAGAAAATTTTATCCCTCATAATTTGGGTCGCGTGCACGAACCTCAGGCATCATCTGATCCGATTAACTAAGCACCTCTAATAGTTATAAATTATAGTGTAAGATCATCCTAATGTTATTCATGAAATAGGTTCGTGACTCCTACCAAATGAAAACAAAGTTAGAGAAAGGAAGTAAAAAAATTGTGATCGATCAGTAATTGTTAAAATTCATGATATCTCCTGTACAACTCAATGCTAAGTAAGAACTGAGTTGTAGTGGACTCGTTAATCCAACTACTACAAAGAGAACATACAAGTCTAACAATAATAAGAATTTAAGGAATCACCTCCATCATGACACACAAAGATCAAATCAAACCACTAAAAGTCCAAACAATTACCAATAACAATTAAACTTATCAATCCATAATGACACATAAAGATCAACTAAATCCACTATCCAAACATTCACTGATCATTAATCAAGTTGATAAATCCACAATAAAGCAGACACAATACAACACTAACAATAATGACTCTCAAGCATACTAAATCAAAGCACAACGATAACTCTGGGATGCCTCCCATAAAGTGCTTCGTTTTAATGACGAGGGACCGACAAATGATTCCTCCTGGATCAAAATTCCAATTAAGTAATCCTCGATCAATTGCCCAATCTTTTTCGGATCCAGGGATTCCTACAAAATCCTCAAATTTTAATTTTTCATTCAGCTCTTCCTTTTCTTATTGATTTATGTCATTGTTCCTAATATTTCTTTCTAGATACAATATTCTTCTATTGATTTTTTGAATTTGCATAATAATATCATCCTTGGAATTTATAGGAAATGGATGTTTATATGATAATTTATCATCTCCCAAAGTTTAGATCGGATTCTCTCTACATAGTTCAGATTCTGGATCAAATTCTTGTATGTTACTCTTCTGTTTTATAATATCTTCCAATTCTTCCACTTAATAATTATTAAATGATAGAGGTGGTCTTTCTTTATCTATCTTAGTTGAGGATATAGGTTTTTTTAATTCTTTATGAATTTCTTCTATTAGTCTTCCAATATCTTTATCCTCTTTTCTCATCTCAAAGTTCTTTTGAAATATATCCTCAAATTCTCTTCCAAGTCTTAGTTCAATAACTTTATTTTGTTCATCATTCAATTCAGGTTTTTCTTGTGATTGTGTTGAATCTAAAGATATAAAGACTGGTGGTGTATAAGAATTCCCTAAATAGGTAGGCTTTAAAATTGTATGGGGTACATCCATCTTAAGTTCATGAGATTTTTCAATAGATGGAATTAAAAGTTCACTATTTTTGGTAGTGTCCATCATTTCACACCTCTCCTAAACATACATACAGTCTTCCCTAGACAATGTTTTCAACTCATCATGAAAGTCTATTTCGATCTCATCTATTAACATACTTTCAAAACTTTTTTAGAAACGGTCTTTACTTAGATAATCAATTTCATCCATCCAAAAACAATCATCATCTTTTCTCTCAACTGGATCGTTCATAGTCTTTAACATATCAAAAGTGACTTTGTGGTCATTAATATTCTTAATCAACTCTTCTTTTTGCACATAGATCATAACATGCCCAGTAACAAGGAATACTTGTTCATTATTATTCTCTTTAGGCTTGATCTCAGTGTTGTTAGGAAGTGTTCTTTGAGATCTATTGCTAAGTGAATTAGCAATTTTCCTTAGTTCATTCTCTATGTTTCTAATCACAGCATTTTGACATTGCAGGTGGTTTCTTGTTTGCAATACCACTTTGTTTATAGACATATTCTCATCCTCAAATTTTTGATCATTTTTAGAGTCCAGTGGATATGAAGGTCTATAACTTGTGTAACACTAACTATTCCAACTTCCACTAGGATTTGCAAGATTATTTTCCCATTGTTGGTTTCCATCCCCAGTAGTATGATTCCAGATAAATTTAGGATGATTCTTCCAACCTGGGTTGTAAAAGTTAGAATATGGGTTGTTTATGGTATTTAAAGTCTCATATAATAAGTTGGAATCAATTATACGCCCTAATGAACTTTCCTCACTTACATGAGTAAATTGAGGCTGGTTCATTACAAGTTGGTCGAACTTCCTTGATATTGCAGTAACATGAGATGCAAGAATTGTAATCGTATCTGTATCATGAACACTAGCTACATTTTTCAGTTTTACCCTTATCGAGAGCCATTGAAATTCATTTGTAGCCATTTCTTTAATTAATGCATACGCTTCATCAAATATTTTTGACATTAATGAACCACCAGCAGCATCAATAATGATCCTAACGGATTCTACTAACGCATTATAAAAAGTTTGAATGATTAACCAATCTGGCAGAGCATGACATGGATATTTTCTGAGGAGATCCTTAAATCTTTCTCAGGCTTCATATAAAGATTCCCCTTCATACTAAAAAAATGTGTTAACATCGTTTCTAAGTTTAGTAGTCCTTGAAGGTGGAAAATACTTAGCTAGGAATATTTGAGTTAACTCCTCCCAAGTTTTAATAGAACCAGATGCTAAAGAGTATAACCACATTTTAGCCCTATCCGTTAGTGGGAAAGGAATAAGCCTTACCCTAACAGCATCGTCTGACATACCATTATAACCAAATGTAACACAATGTTCTAGAAAACTAGATAAGTGTATATAGGGATCTTCCGAAGGAGTTTTCCCAAACTGGTTGTTCTACACCAGTTGTGTAATAGCAGGATTTAGTTCAAACGAGTCAGCTTCTATGACAGTGTTTTTTATACTTGAGTGAATTACGCCTATCGTAGGACTTAAATAATCCCTCAATGATTTATGATGATTTTCCAAGTTATTATTTTGAATGTTTTCTATTTCCATTTCTTGTTTTTCAATTCCTTCATATTTCTTTATTTTCTTCCATTTTTCTAACTCAGGACCATAAGACACAAGTTCTACAAATCCTTTATTTTGCATACATAACACAACAAATAATACATTAACAACAAAACAAATAAAATGAAAAATTTATTCAACAAAACAAAACATTTTCACAAACACCTTATTTATCACACAAACAGGTTTTTCATAATAGTTTTTCATAAAAAAAATAATTTTAAGACACTAAATTTTTCTAATTCTAAGCCTAATTATTTCAACTAAAATTCTCCTAAAGTTCTTACAGAAGCTTCCCCGACAATGGCACCAAAAACATGATGCGACTTTTTTATATGCAAGAATTTATGAACCCAGATTTATATATTTATAATGATTTCGTAAAGTCACAATTTCAAATGCAAGTATAAGTATTGCTCAAGTAACACAGGGCTCTAATGGAGTCCTGTTTATTAATCCCACAGAGAATCGAGGTAGGAGCTTCTTTGTCAAATTCTAGTCTATTATTATCAAACTTTAGATTGGAGGGTCGACATAAGTGGTGTTGTATCTATCAACTACTCGTAAATGCAGATGATTATATGTAAGGATAATAACTATTCCTAAATGCAAATATTACTTATAAAGATAACCTTTCTAGATGAGTTGGTTTGGCAAATTTTGAGATACTAAAATCAATTATTCTTATGTAGTGAATGGATAATCTAAAGAACTGAGATGCATTAAATATTATATGTGTCAAATAGGAACAATCCTCTTCTTTACCCTCTTTCGAGTGCATAAAAAATATTGGCAATCCTAGGTATAGTCCCTGAATTTGTGGTTAGGTTGGGAGGATACTGGCTCTAACTCCAGAGCTCCCACATCCTTTCGCCTGAAGGCTAACTCTCGCTTTAGTTTCTAAACACTAGAATCAAATTATGGATTTTAGCCTGTCACCCAAAAATCTCTAATTCTACGCCCATCAAAGTATATTTCACTATTTATTTGCACTCAACCCCCCATGAACATCACCATCCATGGAAGTTGAATGTGGTTCCACATTGTTGAGAATTACACCATCCTCTCAGATCATAGCGCAATTACAACGAATTTTAACACTACAACGAGCTCTTTTTGTAATGTAAATGAAGCTCAAGTAAAAACCATCACATTTATAATTAAAACTTCTAACATGCATCACAATATCCTAAACATGAATCCTACTCATTGCAAAAGAAAAGTAAAAGGAAAATAATAACATAATCTTCTCATGCCTCAATTTCTTAAGAAGAAGAATGTGTAAGAGAAAGACATCAAAAAGCACGAAGAAAACACAACAGTAAACTTCATTTCAAAGCAAATCCTTAAAATAACTGTTTACAAAATCATAAGATAATGAAGAACAAAATACTTAGATTTTCCCCTAGAAAGAAAGAAGATGATCTCTCCCATAAAGTCTACCGCTGATCAATGCAATGCTAGAACAAACCCTCAGAAATTCTCTCAAAATCCCCTCACCAATCTCTCCAAAAAGGTAGAAATCTACATTTCTACTCCTATTCTAAGATATCTCAACATTCTCCACATTTTTCCTAACATTCCTCTCTCACAAACACTTTTTCTAACCTAAAATCATTCTTTTAAAATGTAGGGACGAAGTTTGAAGAGTTGCCACAATAAGCCTTTCAAAAAGCATCCAATTACGTTGAATCTCGGTCCTCTAACCATCCAAAATCACATCCAAACTGTTTGGGCATGGTCTGGCTCCCAATCGGGCACTGTCCAGTGCTATTTTCTGCTGAATTTTCGTTCTTTCTGGATGCTGGCACATCCCTGCACCGGAGAGGGCGCTGGATAAGTGCTGTCCGGCACTTGTACTGTGTAGCTCCACCATTTCGTTGTGTTTGGCTCCGTTTCAGCTCCGATTCGCTTCGTTTTAGTTGTGTTGCATTTCTAACTGATAGCCCTACAAAATAAGCATATAAAATCTTTCTTTAAAGTGTAATATCATTTAAAAATATGCAAAAAGTGTAAAGGAGATTAAGCAAAAAAAGACTTATCAAAATGTGTCTAGCCAAAATTTGCTTTTTAGCTCATTTTTGCTCCAAATTACACTATATTGCCTCTTTTTCTCCAAAAGCCATTTTTTCTACTTAAAACCAAAAAACATACAAAATACCTTCCTGTATAGTGCAATATCATAAAAAATAGGTATAAAATAGGCATTTAAAAGCTATCAAATTTTCAGTGGATCGTTGGGTTGCTTGGAAGGATGCTAGGTGTCATGCCTCTGATTACTACCTGGTTCATCTGGATGGGAAGAAACCAAGCTACCTTTGAGGGTAGAACCTCTATTGTAGAACAAGTGGTCAGAAATTGTATTTCATTCCTGCACAAGCTGATTCTACACATGATGTTCCCTAATATTTATGCCCTCCCCTCCCTTGAGAGGCTGAACCCTCATGGGGTTTTTAAGGCGGTTTTGGAAACTCCCTGCACCCAATCAAATTAAAGTGAACACTAATGGATGTTTATCTGATCAAGGGGTTGGAGTGGGGGTGTTTAGAGTTCACCATGGTAAATTTTTGTTATTCTTCCATGTCGTTGTGTTTGCCTCTGATGCTCTCGAAAATAAAGTGTTGGCTGTCTTTTGGGCTATCAAGTTTGCTATCATTAATAATTGGTCAGCTCTTTATATTGAAGGGGACTCTAATTGGATTCTTCAGCTGTTGGAAAGTGTGGAATCTTCTCCTTGGCACCATTCTCAAGGGGTTCAGAAGATCAATTCCCTTAGATCGTATCTCCCTGTTACATTTCATTTAATTCTTAGGGAAGGCAATAGGCCAGCTAATTGGCTAGCTAGGAATGGAATGTACTCCTCCTTTATAAATGTTTCTTCCACTCCTCCCCCACCCCACCTCTTTTTTTCATTAATAGATGTTCTTTTACAATATATATATATATATATATATATATATATATATATATATATATATATATATATATATATATATATATATTCTTTTTGCTAAAATATATATATATATATATATATATATATATATATATATATATATATATATATATATATATATATATATATATATATATATAATGTAAAAGATGTTGGCGGCAAGGTGTGCTGCGCTAGGGTTTCTAGCATGACTCGCCGGCGGCGGCTCGGAGGGTGGTGGTGCGGGTAAGTCTAGTGAGTGCTTGGTCCGGAGGTGAAGTGTTCCCGGGCTCCTTTGTTGCTCTTCGGCGGCTTCTTGTGGTTCCGGGTCTTTTGTTTTTCAAATTTTACTTGTTCCATTGTGCTCTTCTTGGGGTGGTTTTTCTTGCTCTAAGGCTGTGGGTGTACCCACTCGGGGTTGTGCTCACTCTTGTTTGCTTACTCGCTTCCTTATTTTTTTGTCTGTGTGCAACTTCCATTTTCTGGTTGCTGTTGCTTAGGTCCACTGTTCCATTGGTAGCCTGTTGGTGGTGTTGGGTGGTCCGATGGCTCACCCCATTGATCTTACCACCAACATTGAGTGGGCAAAAGCCACTTATGCTCGGTGTTGTAGGATCTGCCCCTTCCATCACGCGATCCTTCCGGACTTTTTTCCCACGCAGATTGCATGATGCGGCGAGCTGGAAGAATTTCGTGCCCTTTTATCGGACCTGCGGAAGAAAAGGATGGCCATCCTGCCGTGATTTTCACCGATCGGGAATTGGCCGTGCTTGATGATGAAGTGAAACTCACTTTGATTGGGAAATTTAGTTTGGGACATCCCAAGATGGAGCTAGTGAGGAAATACTTTGAATCATTGAATTTTCAAGGGAATTGGAAGCTAGGACTGCTGGATGGAAGACACCTGCTTATCAACTTCACTGTTGAGGAGGATTATGCTATGTTATTTGCTAAACATTTGGTGACTATTGCTTGGAGTGGAGATGAAAATAATCAAATGGACAAGCAGATTTTGATCCTAGCAAGGACCCTCCAATTGTGCCAATCTGGTTTAAACTACCCAATCTTCCATACAGATTTTTTAATCGGGATGCTCTTTTCCAAATTGGGAGGTCTATTGGAACTCCTTTAAGACTGGATGCTTGCTACAATTAATAAAGCTAAACCCGAAATGGCTAGGATCCAGTATCGAGAGGGATATTTCACCGCTCGAGGTAAAAAAAATTTGGATTGGATCAGCTAAGGAAGGACAGTGGCAAGAAGTTATAATGCAGCAAAAACCTTATTATTGCTCTCATTGCAAAATGTTTGGACATACAATGGAAAAGTGCTACAGAATTCATCCCCCATCTAGAAGATCCATAACAAAGGAAACTCAACACAAGCAATCTGTTGATACTTGTTTTAGTGCAACAGGGCTCGGGAGAAAGGAGAGAATTTGTGAACTCGCCTCTCAAACTTGCTTTACCCCTCCAGGCTGAGGTGGGGAGAACACCGATATGTCAAATCCCCCTTCGTTGGGGAGATGACCGTTGAACCCACGGATCCATATGGATAATGGCACCCCTCTAGTTCACTCCGGAGTTATCGAAATGTTTCGATGATATTTACGAGTACGCTTTTGGGGGAAGATCCCCACATAGTTACGAAGGGAGGAAGAGGAAGTCGGAATAGTCACACCAACTCAATCTATTGAACGACAAGTGGATACCCGGCTTCCCTCCAATGCTGGAATCGGTGTTATGCAGGGAAGAGATGGAAGGCAAATGACACACCCAAACCTCCAGGAAAAGAAGAAGAACAATCTCAGTGAAGTACAAAAACTTGGAACTCCTCTTTCTGTGGGGGAGTTAGCTGGAATTTCTGTTACCAGGGGGAGATCTAGATCTAGATCTCAATCCTCTTTAATCCCCATCCCATTTAATGATAAATTTCCTCTGTTGGAATATTAGGGGTATTGCTAATCCCCTATCTTTTAAAAGATTGCTACATTTAAACAAAAAATATAAATTATGGTGCATTACCATCCTGGAACCTTTGGTTAATAAATATCCTCAGAAAATCATCAGCAAGCTACAAGGCTACAACCACTATGCTAACTGCAATAATAAAATTTGGATTTTTTGTAGAAAAGAGGTGAACCGGTCTATCCTTATTGACAACAAGCAATTTATACATTCTTCCTTTCGGATTAATGGCAGGGATGGTTTAATAACCTTTGTTTATGCTTGGATGTAAAAAGGAAGATAAAGTTATCTCGTGGAGTCGGCTACGGGACATCGGTGTCCAAGTACACTCACCCTCGGATTGTTGGGGGTGATTTTAACAGTGTGGGGTCTTCAAATGAAAAAATTGGGGGTAGACCTCCCAAGCTCTACGATATGACCATTTTCAATGATAATATTCATGCAGCCAATCTTTATGACCTTGGATTTAGAGGACTCGCTTTTACATGGAAGAGAGGGATTATCCGGGAGAGGCTTGATAGGATGTTGGTTAACAACCTTTGGCTCTCTAATTGGCTTCTTACTTATGTTACTCACTCGAGTCTTGCTGGTTCCGATCATAGACCTCTCCTTATATCTATTACCTCCCCCACCTGCTCTAATACTCCCCCTCCTTTCGGATATCCGAATGTTTGGTCCTCCTATGTTGAGTTCCACAAGATTGTTCAGGAAAACTGGCATCGTATTGATCACCCAGACCCTCTCATCAGATTAAGCAGACTACAGATAAATCTCAGTAAAGCTCTTAGGAAATGGAATTGGAACTTTATAGGAAACCTCCATGAAGCTGTCCAAGTGGCTGAGAAAGAGCTCAATCAAATTGAGTCTAAAATCCAAGCTGGCACTGCTACAGATGAACATTACTTCACCGCACAAAATAATTTACTCGTTAGCTACCGATAAGTTGGAGCAATATCTAAAACAAAAAGCTGCTTTGAACCATTTTATTCATGGGGATAGGAACACTCGGCTTTACCATGCTCGTATAAAATATAGAAGGAAATGTAATACTATTCACTCTATCCACACAAGTGATGGCAGGAAACTTATGGAGGACACCGAGATTGGTTTGGATGCTATTACACATTTTGATGAGCTACTTAATCCTCCTCCCGAACCGGATTGCCTATTGATAGATCTCTTTTCCAGGACAACTTGCATTACACCAATGTACTTGAGTTAACTACCATCCCAATCGAGCAAGAAATCGGAATGCTATAAAATCAATTGATAGTTCTAAAACCGCAGGACTGGATGGTTACACGACAGATTTCTATCGAAGGAGTGGAATTTGGTTGGTGGTGATGTGGTGGCAGCTATCCAAAGTTTCTTCCTTGGAAATGATCTTCCCAGCTATTTTTGTGCATCAAACATTGTGTTGATTCCCAAAAATAATCTTATGCATAATCGGGATCATTTTAGACCCATCTCTTTGGCATCTGTAATCAGTAAGGTTATCAGCAAAATAATTGTGGGGCGACTTCAACCTCATCTTGATAGGTTAATATGCATGAATCAATCAGCTTTTGTGAAGGGCAGGTCAATCTCTGATAATGTGCTACTTGCCCAGGAACTTTTGCTTGATTTAGATAAAGTTCATAGGGAGGTAATCTTATATACAAGTTGAATATACAAAAAGCCTATGATACCATTAGCTGGGAGTTTATTCAAGATGTTTTGATTGCTAGAGGTTTTCGACAATGGCTTACGCAATCTCATCTCCGAGTGGCTCCATTCAAATGAACATTCTATCTTATTGAATGGGATCGCCGGAGGCAAATTCCATGCCACCGGAGGATTAAAGCGGGGAGATCCACTTTCTCCTCTCATCTTCATATTGGCTGCTGATTACTTCTCAAGGATGATTAATCAGACCATTCTGAATAAAAGCTATGCCAGGTACCATCATAAATCAAACATTGTTATTTCTCACCTCCTTTATGCAGATGACATCATGGTTTTCTCCAGTGCACACAAAACTGCTGTGAAAATGTTAAAACATTGTTTTGACTCTTTCCAACAACAATCTGGAATGCTTTTCAATCCCGAGAAGTGCCAATTGGTATTCTCCAAGCCGACACCTATCCGGATCAAGCAATGGATTCTCGGAGTACACCGGATTTCAATGCAGTACCCCTCCTTTTAAATACCTGGGTGTCCTTCTCACTTTGGGCAGAACCAAACAAATTCAATTTGAGGAGATTCTCACCAAAGTCAGTTCTCAATTGAGCTGTTGGACTAATTCTTTCTTATCAAATGGTGGTAGAATCACACTCCTCAAAAGTATCCTCACAACCTTCCCCTCCTATCTTCTTCAAATGATTGCTATGAAGAAAAGCACCCAATTACAGTTGGAAAGGGCTTTTAATAGATTTTTATGGGTCAGGTCGGAGAACCCGAAGCATTGGACTTCTTGGCAAAAGGTCACAAAACCAGTGGCCGCTGGTGGCCTTGGATTCAAAAGCTTTCCTCAAATTCAGCAGATTAATATGTGCAAATTATGGATTAATTTCAGAGCCCAAATCTCACTGTGGGCTAAATTTATGATGGGTAAATACTGCAGGTACTCCCATCCCACTCAAGTGGTCAGGAAATTAGGTGACTCCAGAATCTGGGTCAATCTACTTAAGGTGAGAAGTTCTGCTAAAAATCTCTTTATCTGGGAGCTGGGGAGAGGTGATGTGAATTTTTGGTTGGATAACTGGTGTCCCAAGGATTGGTTAGTTGCTAAAGATAATCCTACCGATTCAACTACAAAGGTCTCGTGAGTTTTGGGATGGGAGCAATTGGTCTCTTCCACAGCTCAAGGCCATTTTACTGGATCATTCAGCAAGGCAGATTTCTACCATCAAGTTTGATCAAAGTAGTCCAGATAAAGTTTGTTGGAGTAATCACCACAATCAAAATATAACTAAAACTATTTATAGGAGTCTTTTCAATTGGCCTTCTGTTCCCCGGGGAAACTCCATTTGGAATAAATTTTTGTCCCCTTCCATGTCCTTTTGTCTTCGGAGAACCTTCCATGGCATCATCCCAACTGATGATATTCTTAAACTAAAAGGTCTTAGGGGGCCCTCTAAATGTGTTCTCTGCCATCAACATGATGAATCCATCCCTCATCTATATTTTAATCGGCTCCTTTTCCGTAATCTGTATGGCCGCATCTAACCAATGGTTGGAAGAACCATACTTATTCGTTGGGAAGATATTCATACACTTTGGATGAATAGGGAAAATCAGAAGGTTAATACTCTACACTCGCATTGTGATGTGGTTTCTGTGGATGGCCAGAAACAGTGCCAAATTTGATGGGATAGCTGCTACTGTGGATAAAGTAGCCAATAACTGTAAAACATATCTACACAAAATCATTAAACACAAGGGTTTCATCAATCTGTTGCACACTGAGCTCCTACCTAATGTTGGAAAAAAAGTTAAGCTGGTTAGATGGCTTCCCCTACTAACCCAACCATCAAAATTAATACCGATGGCAGGTTCTCTAAGGATAATGCGAGGAGTGGGAGGAATTTTCGAAACTCTTATGGTAATCGCCTACTTTTCTTCTATGCACTCGTGAAAGCTAGAGATGCATTGGAGACTGAATTTATTGCTGTGGAGTATGCTATGCATATTGCCAAAATTGCTAACTGGTCGAATATTTGGCTAGAAGTTGATTCCACTGTTCTACTTAACATTCTTCAAAGAAACTGGTCTACAACCTGGATGCAAGACTATTGGAGAAAACAAATTAATCAAGCTAAACCCACCCATTTTACCTCTTCTTCAATTCCTAGGGAGGGTAACAAAGTGGCCCATTGGTTAGCAGTTAGGGGGGCCAGATCCCAGCAGGTTTTAGTTGCCGCAACCCCCCCTTTTGATCTTAAAATTTTAATTAATGGAGATAAGCTTCAGCTCCCACATATCAGATTGGAGACACCCCCTGTGTTCTGATGGAATTTCTTGGGTGCTGTGGGGTTTTTTGTACCAAACCACTTTTTTTAACTTACTTTATAATTATACATATTTACATATGTATACATATATTTTCACTCACCCAAGCTTTTAGTTTTATTGTTTTCTGTGGTCTTTAGGGAATGGCCTCCATTAGGTTTTTTGTTAGTTGGGAGCATTTCCATCAATGATTTTGTACTCTCCTTTTATTAGTAACATGTAGGGAGCCCTCTGTGTTGCTCCTTTTTTAAAATATATATATATATATATATATATATATATATATATATATATATATATATATATATATATATATATATATATATATATATATAGGGGAAAGGAGATACAAAGGCTCCCTACATGTTTAAGAAGTGTAAAACTTTGAGGTTACAAGACCCCCGAAAAAATAACAAAAAAGGTAATACGTACTGACTGACCAAAAGAAAACCTTTGATCCCATGTATACCCCAAACAAAACAAACAAAAGACTCTAAACAGTAAACTATTATTAAATAATTCAAGACCAAAGAGAGTCACTTCCCAAGAAGCTGTAAGGAATTATTCAAATCAGCAGGATAAGCATGCAACCCCCACCCAGCCAATCCATAGGTGAAGAAGACAACAGCAAGAAGAACAAGTATCCAGATAGACAGGAGAAAAATTAACAGTCCAATAATCTAAAATGAGGAGCTTCACCCGATCAGCTTCAATGAGATTATATAAGTGGGGTGGGGAGTCATAGGAGACCTGAACATGCTGGGAGGAAAGGGCTCTCCTAGGAAGTCAATTAGCAGGCCTATTGCCTTCTCTAAAAATGAAATCAAACTTAGTGTTGATATGCTGGGAGATTGCCTTGATTCTGTTAATCCAAATGGAATGATGCCAAGGTGGGGGGGATGGCATTCTGCAAGTATTGTAAAAGCATGGCTGAGTCACATTCCACAGCTAAATGATTCCATTAAAAAGAATTGGTCAGATTGAGAGCTCAGAAGAAAGCAGCTAATTCAGCTTCCAGAGCATCAATAACAACAGTAGGTGTCTGAAAAAAGCAAACACACTTACCACCTTGATCTCTGAAAACTCCCCACATCCAGCACCAATTTCAGAAAAGGTCCCATCAGTGTTAACTTTAAAAAATTGGTGGATTGGAGCTTTCCAATAAATAAATATAATTTTGGACTGCCTGGGGTGATCATGTAAAGTTGTATTGAGAATATTAGGAAACGTTTTCCAGTGGATAAGCTTAGTTAAGAAAGACTGGCAATACCCAACGACAGTAAGGACATAACTGCTTTTTTCTTCAAACTTCACACTGTTTCTATGCATCCAAATAAACCAAGCAATGATAAATGGAATGTTTCCCACCTTTGTTTTTTTGTCAGGGCAGCCAATAATTCTGTAAATCACACCAATCAAGGAGAAGGGTATTAATGCTGGTAAGGTTAATAACCCTCTTCCATACCTCCTGGGAGAAGCTACAGGTTAAAAATAAATGTTGTATAGTTTCATCATTAGTCCCACAAAGGTGGCACTTAAAAGGCCCTCTAATCCCCTTCAGTTTGAGAATATAATCAGTGGGAAGTAGATTGTGAAAAACTCTCCAAATAAAAAAAGACATGGAGAGTGTGAGATACTTGTTCCAGATATTCCTACCCCATCTGAGTGAAGGCCATTCATAGATATTTAGGTAGATATGCTTGGTAGTTATTTAACTCTCCTTTCTGCCAAATAATTTTGTCGGGTTTTGTTCTGTCAAAAGGAATGGTAGAAATCTGATGAGTTGAAGATTCAGATAGCAACTTCTGAAGTTTGATACTAGACCAGTGCCAGCAGTTGGCCACTGGGAATAGTTGTTTATTAATTTTGGGGAGGCCATTCTTCATTTTAGGGGGGCACCAGTTGTCATGCCAAAAAAGCACATTACCATTACCCAGTTCCCAGCAGTATAAAGATTCTGCTAAGTCTCTATTGAGAAGCATCTGCTTCCAAATCCTAGAGATCCCAGGTTTGATTTGTGCTAAAATGGGGTGGCTATCGTTGCAATATTTGCCTTTCATGAGGAGAGCCCACAAAGAATTTTGTTGTCTGAATTGAATCCATAATTTATAGAAATTAACTTTTTGTAGGTGTTGTAAACCTTTGTATCCCAATCCCCCTACCCCAACAGGTTTGGCAAGTTTCTGCCAGCTGGCCCAATGGATCTGCCTTCTTTGCCCAGGCCACAAAAATCTGTTGAAGATTCTTTCAATTTGGATTCTAGTACTCTTCTTCATGTAGGTCATCTGAAGAACATAATTTGGAAAGGTTCTGAGGATACTATGGAGGAGGGTGATTCTGCCCCCAGTAGATAAGAAAGAATTAGTCCAGTTAGATAGCTGGGCATTGAGTTTTCCAATAATTTCCTCAAAGTGGAGTTGTTTAGATCTACCATTAATTAGTAGCACCCTCAAATATTTCAAAGGAAGAGTTTCTTTAGAGAAACCAGTATAGTTAGTAATCCAATGAGATAATTCTGCTGTAAATTGCTTGGAAAGATCAACTCACATTTAGCATGATTGAATTGGAGACCAGAAACCCTTTGGAAATGTTTTAGATAGTTAAGAACTCTTTTAACAGCAATCTTAGAGGCCTTGGAAAAAAGCATAATATCATCTGCATATAAAAGGTGAGAAATAACCACTTTAGACCTGTGATGGTATCTAGCATATTGGAAAGGGGTAATCTGAGCTTCAAGGAGCCTGGAGAGATAGTCCATTACTATAATGAAAATAGAAGGGGAGTGGGGATCTCCCTGTTTAAGCCCTCTTGTGTCTTGGAAACTACCCCAAGTCTGGCCATTAACCAAAACAAAATGGTGGTTCTATTTCAGCCATCTCTTAATCAGCATACAGAAATCAGCAGAAAAACCCTTAGCATGTAGCACCTGGAGGATGAAATTCCAATCCAAAGTGTCATAAGCTTTTTTAATATTGAGCTTATATATCAGATTGCCACCCCTGCAATGTCTATCTAAATCAAGGAGTAATTCTTGAGCCAGGAGAACATTGTCAGAAATGGTTCTTCCTTTAACAAATGCAGACTGGTGAGGGCTGATGATTTGGTTGAGATGAGGCTGCAATCTCCAAACAATCACTTTGCTAATAATTTTACTGATGATAGTTGTGAGGCTTATAGGTCTATAGTGGTTCCAGTTTTTAGGTGCAGTGATCTTTGGAATAAGCACAATAGTAGATGAATGAAAGTACTGTGGGATATCAATACCTTGGAAGAAACTTTGGATTGCAGTTGTAACATCATTCTTGCAGATGGCCCAAGCTTTCTTGTAAAAATCAGCATTAAAACCATCAGAGCCAGCAGCTTTGGAGCTGTCTATGGATTGTAAAGTCACCGAGATTTCTTCCTGAGAGAGGATATTAGTATGACTAATGCAGTTGGTGTAATGGTAGACATCATTAAATAAGCTGCTGTCAATAGAAGTACTGGAGCAGTTATTGAAAGTAATAAGTTTTTGAAAAAAAGAGACTGAATTATTTGCAATATCAGTGCCATCTCTAAGTTCAATCCCATGTTCTGTCATAATGGATAGAATGGCATTACAGTTCCTTTTATATTTTATACAAGCATGGTAGTACTTGGTGTTCCTATCTCCCTCCTTAAACTTAGTGATGGAAGCTTTATGTCTAAGAATTTGTTCCTGCCAATTAATAAAAGTAAGTAATTTCTCTTGTGCAGTGACAAGATCTTTATACATATTCTCATCAGCTTGAGCTGTAGCTTCAAATTTAGTAACTTCCTGTTCAGCCTTGATGACCCACTCGAACACATCTCCAATAGACTCCCAGCTCCACCTTCTGAAAGTGTTAGCCATCTTTAATTGGAGAAACTGGAGATTAGAAAAAGGATTGGAGAAGGGGACCCCAATCCAGTTTTCACTAATGATAGAGCTAAAGTTTGGGGAGTTGACCAGAAATTCAGGTATCTGAAAGGAGGAAGGGAAGGATGAGTAAAGGGTGTGGAGATGGTTAGAAGAAGGGTTTTATGATTAGAACTAGCAAAATTGAGATGGGTAATGGATGTGTGGAGAAAGTTTTTGTACGAGGAGTCATTGGCCAAAAAACGATCAAGTCTCTCCCAAATGGCTCCTCTCCTCCAGGTGAATTTGTTTCCCAGAAAACCCAGGTCAAACAAACCTGCATTATTAATATTGTCATTGAATTCAGTGATCTTGTGCTGGTTTGGTAATCTTCCTCCCAGCTTTTCACTTGAAGAAGGTATACTGTTGAAATCACCACCAACAATCCAACTGAGCGTCTCAACCTTGCTAATATCAATTATCTCATTCCAAATATTTCTCCTGTCTGATTTGGTACAGCCAACATATACAAAAAAGGCAGCAAAATTATTTCCCTCTAAATTAAAGTGGCAATGAACCAGCTGTGGGTGGTCTACCTGGACAGTCCAGTGTAGTTCTTTTCTGCAGATTAACCAAATTTTATTAGTGGAGTTAGCAAAAAAGGTGCAACCTGAGAATTTGGTAAGGATTTTGGCTTGATGCTTGTACACCATAGGTTCCAAAAGAATCATACACTAGAGTTGGTGTTTCTTGTATAGATGTAACAGTCATTTAAATGAAAGAGGGTGTGCCACCCCTCTAATGTTCTAGAAAAGACAATTTATCATCAGGGGGTTTGGGATTTGGTGATGAATGGGTAGAAATGGATATGGATCATGACCTGGTTCTTCCCCTGGAGGAGTCCTGAGGAGAGCCAAGTGCATTCTTAATAATAGGTAGCTCTTGGGCTTGAGCTACTAATTTCTGCAGCTCAGAGGAGTTTTTCTTCTTTTTCCTGGACTTCTGAAGTTGCCAGGAAGACTCCAATTTCCCTTGATCTTCTTGTAGCTGTGATAGAGGTGGACTTTCAATAGATAGCTGGAACTCAGCAGCCACAATGGGTTCCTCAGGTTCCAACTCAGTGACTTCTCCTTGGGGGTGCATAACAACTGTAGGAACTACAACCAATAACTCTATGTCACTTGTGTTCACCTGGGGTGCTCATTGTTTCTGCATGTATACTTTCTGATACCTGATGCTCCAATGTTTTCCTTTTAGCTGGCTTCTTTGCGGGTGGCTTCAGCCTATAGCATTTCTCCTTAGGATGGCCAAACATCCTGCAATGTTGGCAGTAGACATGCTTATTTTCTATGACTACCTCTTGTCAGAAACCCTCTCCATCATCAGATATGGTAATCCATATTTTATCTAAATCTGGGAGTGACACATCTCTTTCCACCAGAACTTTAGCTGTTGTTGGGCTGCCCATATCATGTGTAGGGGTATCAACACTAAGGGGTGTTCCCAATGCCCTACTTATTTGAAATATGGCATGGGTATGGTATAATTGAATTGGTAGATTTGGGAATGTAAACCATAAAGGTTTTAATGGAGGTTCTTTAACAGGATCAAAGCCTGGATACCATTTAATTAGCTTCATTAGTGAGTTTGTAATATGCATCACTTGCATACCAAAAATTCTTGCATAATCTTCCTCCCTTGATAACCGAATAAGCAGGTGCCTACCATCCATAACCCCCAACTTCCACTGGCCAACAAACTGAAAATTCTCAAAATGTCTTCTAAATAACTCCATTTTGGGATGTCCAAACTGCAATTGTCCAACAATAGTAAATTTGATAGCCTCAGCAAGGGTATTCATTTCCTGTGAGGTAAATAAAATTGTTGGTCTTCCATCCTTTGAGCCCAAAGGTCTAACAAATTGGCAATCAGCTTTTCTTGCAGCAGCATCATGCAGAAATTGGGGAAAAGTCAGATGTTCCACTGACTTGGATTAAATACATCTGCTGACAGCATATGCATAAGTGGGGAGAGATTTTATGACACTGGAACCAGCCATTAAGAAAAGAACACAGCTTCAGAAAATCAGGGAGACAAAGTACAGCGAGCAATCGATGCCCCATAAGAGCCCATATGGACACAACCCAATGAAACAGTAACAGCAGTTAAAATAAAGGAGCCCGAGAAGCACACCTTTAAAGCTTTCCTCTCTAGACTTGCACACCAAGAAAAACCATAACTTACCAGATCACCAGTGAGTCTCCAACCACAAGAGAAACCTTCAGAGCACGCCAGCTGCTGCCAAGACAGGTCCATTACTGCCCAAACCCTAGCAGAGCTAAGGAAGCCGCCACCATGGAAAGAACTTATATATATATATATATATATATATATATATACATATATATATACATGGTTGGAATGTTATGGGTGTGGCTAGTCCTGACACCCTTAATAGACTCCAATATTTAAACAGGACCCATAAGCTTTGGCTTTTTGCTTTGTTGGAACCTATGGTGCATAAAATTATCTCCAAAATCACTAAAAAATTCCCTTGCTTTCTTTTTCACTCTAACTGTAACAACAAGATCTGGGTTTTAGCAGGAAGGAACTGAGCTGTAAAATTATAATTGAAAATGTTCAATTTTTACATCTCCAGTTTGGTTTGGAGCAGTTTACTGGCTTGTCAACTTTTGTTTATGCTGGCTGTACTAATTCTGATAGGATTACTTTATGGGCTGATTTGCATAGTATCAGTGCTAGTACTCATACCAATTGGATTGTTTGTGGAGACTTTAATTGTATTAGGGATCCTAGTGAGAAACTGGGTGGCAGGACTCTTGACCTACAATCAATGCTTCAATTTTCACAGAATATCACAAGAGTAGGTTTATTTGATATGGGCTTTATTGGTTCACCCATCACTTGGCAAAGGGGCAAACTCTTGGAGAGAATTGACAGGATTCTGGTTAATGACTCTTGGTTGAATACATTTCATATTACTCAAGTCCATCATCTACACAGAACCACATCAGATCATCCCCCCCCTTTTAATTCAGATTTCTTTCTTTCCCAGTGTTGGTTTTTCACCTTTTAGATTCTTAAATGTTTAGAATGAACATTCCAACATTTTAGAAGTGTTCAAGAAAACTTGGACTGCTCCATCCTTCCTTAGCAGTAATCCTATTGTTAAACTTTGGAGATTACAAAAAAGTGTGGCTTCTCAATTAAGGCTTTCTAACAAACATAGTTTTGGCATTGTGTTCCAATAGGTTAAAGATGCTGATTATAAAGTTCAATTGATAGAAACCAGTCAGGATCAGGGAAGGGCTAACACTGAGGAAGTGCTAAATGCATAAATTCAATTATTACAAGCTCTGGAAAGGGAAGAACTTTCCTTAAAACAAAAAGCTACTGTCAATAGACATTTATTTGGTGATTTAAATTCTAAATTCTTCCATGCAGTTATTTAATATAGGAGGCAGATTAATGCCATTCTTAGAATTAAAGAACCTGATGGAAGTTGGGTTACTGAACCTCACTTAATCTCCCAAAGTGTCATGAACTGTTTTCAATTTTATTTAGCTGTTCACCCCACATACCCTTCTTCATTTCTTTCTGAAGTGTTTAATGACGATTATGCATATGTACAATAGCTCAATTTAACTTTATTGCATGATGAAGCTAAAATTCTACAAGCACTTAAAAGTATTGATGGGAATAAGACTGCAGGACCAGATGACTTAATTTGAACTTTTTAAATTAAAGCTTGAGATATTGTGGGCACTGATCTTATTAATGTTGTTCAATCATTTTTCTCTGGAACTAATCTTCCAAAGTATTTTGTTGTTATAACCAAACACAATAAAAAATCTAGTTGGACAGATTTCAGAGCTATAAGTCTTACCAACACTTTCACTAAAATAGTTAGCAAGATAATTGTTGGTAGGATTCAACCTCATCTTCATCACCTTATTAGTGCTAACTAATCTGCTTTTGTGCAGGGTAGGAACATTACAGATAACTGCTTGCTAGCTCAGGAATTGATGCTTGATCTTGATAAATATTGTAGCGGGCAGAACATCATCTTCAAGTTAGATCTTAAGAAAGCTTGTGACTTTATCAGTTGGCAGTTTATTGAGCAGGTTCTAAAAGCCAGAGGTTTTAACCCTTCCTTCTGCAATTTAATTCAGAGATGGCTCTCAAGTGCCTTTTATAGTGTATTAGTGAATGGTGGTAGCAATGGCTTTTTCATTGCTGTAAGGGACTTAAAACAAGGAGACCCCTTGTCTCCTACAATTTTTATATTGGCATTTGATTATTTTTCAAGAGTTCTTAATGCTGCTCATAGTAAGTATCCTTATCTCAGTTATAAGCACAGCTCTTCTCAGATTATCAGTCATCTGGCTTATGCAGATGATGCAATTATTTTTATTAATGGAAGCAAACAGGCTATAAAGAAAACCTTAAAATCTTGGATCATCTCTCCCAAGTGTCTAGACTTGAGCTAAATAATAGGAAATGCCAGTTTTTGGTAGGGAAACATTACAAACATCAAAATTGGCTGAAAGAATTAACTGGTTTTGCTGCAGCTGATATGCCTTTAAAGTATTTGGGAGTGCAGTTGATTAAAGGCAGGAAAAAACAGCCCCAATATGATGAGGTGGTAAACAAGATATCCTCCTCCATAAATTGCTGGACAAATAGTTTCTTATCTAATAGAGGTAGATTGACATTGCTGAAAAACATTTTATCCACTTTCCCTCTTTATACAATGCAAATGGTGAGGATGAAAAGGAGCACTCAAAAATGTTGTAAACTATTTTTAAAAAATTCCTTTGGGATGGTTAGTACGAGCAGCCTCATATGACAGTGTGGAATAAACTGTGTAAACCTACTAAAGATGGAGGATTGGGCTTCAAAAGTTTCTAACAGATGAGTCATTTTGATCTTCATCTTCATCTTCGGCCCTTACTGGTGAGCTCCACACAATCCAGCATGCACTTCTTTGACCATATTCCATGCTTCTGCTCTGCTTAAACATCTCAACCTCATCTGATCGAATGATCTTTTGTATAAAACGTTATAGATTAAGGCATGTCATTGACCTTTTTTGAATCTGATGTGCCTTGTATTTGTCTTCTAGAAAGCTTCCTTTCTGTAGATGTTCCATTAACAACTGTCGCCAATTTTTAGTATCATCTGTCACTGTAGCCGCTATCCCTTCTTTTCTGAGCTTTCGTAAACTGTCAAGGTTAATCTGTTACAAAACTTGACGTCCTTGTAGTGTAATGTCTATAGAATCTTCTTTAGAACATGCAAATTGTTTAGCAAGTTTAGCTAAAGCATCTAAATTGGGCATTATCCTCTTGAAGAATCTTATAGAACTTTACATGGAATCTGTTCCTATAATTTCATAATATATTTGTGAGATTCTGTGAGTCTCAGCTTCAAAATCTTGTACTATCCAGTTATTTGTTGTGTGACAAGTTGTGATTCGTCATACATGATAATGAATGTTATTTCGATTCATATTACCAATTCAAACCCCATCATCAAATCTTTGTACTCTTCTTTGTCATTAATACATGGCTCTATCAGGTGGTAGGAGAATCTTAACATTCTCTAATCTAGTGTAACGAAGATCATAGTGATTCCTGCTTTGTTGGGTATCACTATCTGTGATCCTTTATCTTTTCTAATTGACGAAGCTCCATTAAAGTAATCTCCCAACGTTGAGCATTGGGGTCTTCGACTTGCATTATCTGTTCATCAGGTAAATCACCATCTAGAGTGGACCTAGCTGGTACTGGGATCGCTGTGAGGAAGTCTACTTAAATCCACCCTTTGATAGCGTGAAGGGGCATAAAAGTTATATTAAATTGTAATAAAATCATTGACCACCTTGTTAGAAATCTAGAAAGTGTTGTCCAGGTCATCAAATATCATAATGGATTAACTTTCAAAATTAGGTTGACCTTATTAGACAACATGTAGTGCTTATGCTTCTGAGCTGCAAAAACCAAAGCTAAACAATGTTTCTCAATAGGAGGATACTATACCTCGCCCACCATTAGACGTCGACTCATGTAGTAGAGTGCGTTTTACTTACTCTCATCACTAAGTTGGGCTAGTAAGGCTTAGTGGGATTTATCTAAGGTTGTGGTATAAAGTATCAATGGTATACCCAGGATAGGGGATACAAAAATAGGCGGTGTTGCAGGTATTATTAATTTCTTCAAAAGCATGTTGGCATGGCTGCCCTCAACATAATTTTGCATCTATTCAAAGTAGGTTCAAAAAGGGTAGACACCATCCTAACAGATTAGAAATAAATCTCCTTAAGTATGCCAATTTACCTTAAAAAGAATGTAATTGTTTCAAGGCTCTGGGAGGTGGCATTTCAATGATTTCGTTAATCTTCTCTAAGTTAATTTTGATTCCTTGATGATGGATAGCAAATCCTGGAAATTTCCCAGAGGCAATGTTGAAGGCATATTGAAGGGATTTATCTTGAGATTAAATTACTGTAATCATTCAAATATGATTCTCAAATCATATAAATGGTTTTCTTTTGTATTACTCTTGATGACCAAGACATTCACGTAGCATTCACTTAGTTGTGAAAGAGGTCATCGAAGATAATTGTCATAGCTCTTTGGTAAGTTGCTCTGGTGTTCTCCATCCAAACGACATCACTATGTAGCAGTAGATTCCAATCTGAGTTCTGAAAGCTTTAAGAGTTGTATCTTATGGAGCCATCTTGATTTGATTGTATCCCGACGATCCATAGATAAATGAGAAAATATTGTGTGAGGATGCGATGTCCACAATCGATTATGGCATTGGTAATGGAAATCATCCCTTTTACATGCTTTGTTTGTGTCATTGAAGTCAACACACACTCATATCAGTCCATTCTTCTTTTCTACTGGCACGACATTAGCAAACCACGTGGGGTATTGCTCTGCTCGTACAAATTTAGTGTCTATTAATTTTTTCACCTCGGATGTGACTTGTTGTTCTACATCAAGGCAAATTCTTTTGGGGGCTTGCTTCCCTGGGGTTACATTCTGAGCCACTCCAATCTAGTGAACTGCAACTTCTGGTGACAACCCTGGCATTTAATCGTAGGTCCAAGCAAAGCAGTCTTTGAATTTTGACAATAATTTGATTAAATTCTTGTATTCCTTTTCGCTGAGTAGAGAACTTGTAAAAGTTGGCCAGGGCTGCTACTCATTCCCAAGATTTATTTTCTTTAATTCATTGATTGATGACTTGATCTCTTCTTTAAATTCTGGGGGAGCATCATCTATCGGTTGATCATCATAATTGTCTTTGCATCGAAGCATTGTTCTTCCAACTGACGAGTAACAACCATGAAAATTTTTGAGTCATCGACCGGTCCTATCGTACGAAATACAAGACCTTCTTTCGATTTGAGATTTCATCCTTTAGTATTCCATAATTATTCAAAAATTTGCAGCATTTTTTTTGACATGTTCTTTTACACATAACCTTGTTGAATTAATTTTTGTACACAGGAAGAAAAGTAACGAAATGGTACTTCCTTTAATTCATTAGAATTGTTCTCTTCCAGGTTTATCAAGTTTCAAAAGTAGAAGGAGAAGCACGGTAAAACTTGATCGATTTTAAATGACCATTGTGAACTTCCTTGACCCCTATTTTGCCGATCCTTTGAGGGTGGATTAGATTTGAGGTCATGGTCTGCACGTAGTGGTTGATCCCATCATACATTTATTTGTACTAATTCCTTTCAGGATCCCTCAAAGAGATCTCGAAATGAGGCTTCTTCTGGTTTACTGCCACTGTATGTTAATGCTGATGGTCGGCTTCATCCATTCAACAATCTGTTGAGTTCTCCCTCGCCTACATTCTCGGCCTTGATCATGAATGTGTGGGCTAAAAGAACCTCCACTAACTTGTTTCAAAGGAGATGTGGACGATCATTGAAGCAAAGTTGAACAGTTTCGTTCTTGCGATGCTCTTGAAACTTCAATCTTGTTTTGCACTACTTCAATGAAAAATACAATATTCTTCGGGGGAGCATAATAGGAGGCATTTTTGTGGATTCCCACTTCATGTATTGAGAACAGCTATAGGTCTCCCTTTACGCAGTGTTCTTGTCCATCCTTATAATACTTAATGCACTGATGTAGTGACGATGAGACCATATTGTACTCGTGAAGCCACGATCGACCAAGTAGAGTGTTGAACAAAGTCTCCGAATTGATGACATGGAGTTTTTTGGTTGTTACTAGATCTCCAACTTTCATTAACAATTTAATCAATCCAGGCACTCTTTCTCCTTTCTGGTTTAATCCTCTTAACATCATCTTTTCTGTAGCGTGTTCTTACAAATTGATATCCAAGTATGCTAACGTCCGTAGACTCATTATATTATGTGATGCTCTAAGATCTACCAAAACTTTAGAAAGTACGAATCTACCGACATTGACAAAATTATATAACGATCAGTTGTGGTCGGTAGTACTGAGTAGTAAATCATCATCTGTGAAGGTTACCCCATGTTGTTCCTTCAAAATACAAAGTCTTTCGAAGGATGTGTTAGCCAACTGTGCTAAGCATATGTCTAGATCAAGTAGAACCTTGACCAGATTTTTCTCTTATTTTTTTTAATAGGATCAGAGCGTTGTAGATGCTTAGTTTCACTAGCAACATCTTGAGATGAGCTAGTACGTTGTAATCAACATTATTTAAACCTCTAGTTTCTTCATAAATACGTGTGTCTTCCATTGGCGGTGGTGGATCTTATGGAATAACTAATTTTTTTCCTTTTCCATTGGAGCCAATCTCGGGGGTAATACATTTCCAATTTTCAAATTTACACCTGTTATGTCTTCTTCTTCTACTATAGAAGCTGGTTCTTCACATGTTGATTCTAAATCTGAACAATCTAAGTTGATGGCAATCGGTGTTCCTTTGCACTCGAGGAATGGATCCTCGCTTCTTACACTATAATAGTCGGTATTATCGACATCTTTTTTTCTTTGTCAACATTTTCATCAGGACATAGTATAATTTGATTATCATTTTGGGAATCCAAATCAGGGTTAGATGGGTTTTATTCTGTTTTGTCATTACTAGAGACAGTCAAAACATAGCTGAAATCGTCACACTTATAATTATAAGACCCCAGAGAGGAGTAGAGGAAATTATACAGAGTAAGCAGTTCGAGATATTTCTCCCCTAAATGTAAGACAACCAATCTAACGGGAGCAGCCCCTATCCTATCCTTTGTGATATCAACCTTCATTTCATCTGTGATATCGATCTTCTTTATTATATGTTGCGGCAGCTTCTCTGGTGTAATCTCTATATTGTGCTTAGCTGGTAGCAAACTCTGAGCGACAGCTTGCTCCAAAGTAGTTTGTATCTGATCGAGTATCTTCTTATAGGAATTCATCCAAACTGTGCTCCATCCATCTTTGTGGGCATATGGATGTATCGAGAAGATCGACTCGGCTGAAATCATATTTATAGAACCTCTTAGAAATTCCATTAAATATTCTTCTGGTATTGTTATTTTTTTTTCTTTATACTTCTTCTCGAGCCAATCTTTCCAGACAAAACATCTCTCTATAGTTTGTCCGAGTAGCCTGTGGTAGGTGTTGTAGTTAGGCTGATCTTTCAGGTTGACTTCCTCTAATTTCTTTGGTTTAGGCAATCTGAACTCTAGCTTCTTTAGAAAATTTTGGAGCATCTTCGCTTCGGCGTCATCTGTGAAGGAGTATACTCTGTTGAACAACTCTGAAATCGTCAGACCTATCTCCCATCTGTCATATATTGCCTCTGTAGACTGACTGTACTACTGTGGATGAGGAGAGTCGTACTGCTGAGGCTGCACATATTGTGGCAGAAGTTGACGGTACTGTTGTGGCTGCTACTCCATTTATACCCTCATTGGCTGCTTTACCTTGTCAACTATTACCACTACGCCAGATCGCTTCTCAAATGTTTAGACTGGGCTGGCTTTTCTGTCATTTCTGAAGGCTCCATATGTTTGACTTTTTCTTATAAGCTACTGGCATGAAAGTCACTGGACTGTGAATACTTTTGAGTAATATCTCGATCGCATGCTACTCCTATAGCTAAGGCTTGCACTTCATGCTAAGGCTTCTTCACCTTAAAATGTAATCCACCAAGGTCTCTTTAGACTTCTCCCGTGCCACTATGAGATCCCCGATGGTGGCATGGTGCTGTGCTCTAGCAAATCTCTTCACAAACATGCATTCCAATTCTGCAAAAGTCTTAACCAATCTGTTGGGCAACCATGCATACCAATCAAACACGATCCCTGAAAGGCTGCTGACAAATTTTCTTAACAACAATGCTTCATTCTCTCATGTATTATAGCAGCTTGCTCTGAAATGGGTAACATGGTGGCGAGGAAGTCCACTCCCATCTATAGTCCTAAAATTCAGGGGCACAAAGCCTTTGGGGTAAGGTATGGCATCAAACTCTTCCAGGTAAGGTCTTCCATTTAAAATTGATGCACCGCCTTTCTATTGGGCCAAGGCCTGCCACACTTAATGCTCAACCATCTGATTGATGTCTGTGTCAGATATCACATTTTGAATTGGATATTTCCTCGACATCTCATCTTCGTTAGTGGAAGTGATCCCTCCTCTTTCATCTGTAACATGGATGCCCTCGAGCTGATTCAGCTCTGTTAATGCCACGGGCTGTGTTTGTAACTGTCCCTACATTGTAGCCATGCTTGTCATGACGGCGGCCATTTCTTCCATTCCCTTTTCCATAAAACTTATATGTTCCTCTATTATCAAAATGTCCGTCTAAAACTCTTTTGCGGCATCCTCCTCATACGGTGGAGCATCGTGTACAGATGACATGGCTTTGGTTTCAACAATGTTGATCTCCATGAAATCTTCCTCCATGTAATATGATAGGTAGTAATCCTCGTCCTCGATGTCTAATCCTTTTATGGATCAGACCAACCAGTCTTCAGAAGAAGAATGACAAGTATACGTTTTCTAGCAGAAGAAGAAGGCTGGGGGTACAGTTCAACTTAGAAAATTATTGGATGACACATTGATCTCTCCTGGTAATGGACAGTCACATCAGAGTTTGATTTCTTAATGCGTTACAAGAACTAGAGGAAGACGAAAGCCTAGGCGACCTCGTTCATAAACATTGTTTATTTGCATGTTTTCTTTTTTATCTATCTTTTGTATCCTTTTGTTTGAGCCATCTCTCGCATTTTTTTAATATATATATATATATATATATATATATATATATATATATATATATATATATATATATATATATATATATGGCAGCTGAAGAACTTGCTCTACTAGGGTTTACCCTCAAATGGAGTTTCTGGCGGCGCATTGTCTATTACCTGTGGTGGTGGTGGCGCTTGAGTGTTGTTGGCCTCTCCTCTTCAACTTCTGGTGGTGTTTCATCCTTCTCTGCCTGCTTATGCTCTTCCTGGGTTCTTTATTTCAAATTTTGGTACTGTTCCATTGCCAACTTTAGCATTTGCTAGCTCTAAATCTCCTTCTGCCTGCTTTATGGCTCTCGTTTTTCTTCCCCCTTTTCACTGCTTCCTGAACTGGCCTTATGGCTAGGCCTTTCCCCATTAACATTGATACCAATGCTCAATGGGCAAAGGCTACATATGCAGGTGTAGTTGGCAGTGGATATACTCAACACAAAAACTTTGACCACCTTGTTTTTCCCCAATATCTACATGATGATGTGGCTGGTAAGGGTACCTGCCCCTATTTAAGGCCACCAAAAAGCTTTAATGGACAACCTGCTGTATCATTTACTCCCCAGAAAGTCTAGCAGCTCACCTCAGCTGTTAAATTCACCCTGATTGGCAAATTCCAACTAGGTCACCCTAAAATGGAAGCAGTCAGGAATTTCTTTTCTAGCCTTACTTTATCTGGCTCTTGGAAGCTATGATTAATTGTTGGCCAGCATCTTCTAATCAGACTTTCAATGGAGGAAGACTATGCCAGACTTTTTAGCAAGCAAGCTGTTGTCATTGCAGGTGCTACAGTGAGAATTATTAAATGGACACCTGATTTCGATCCCACTAAAGAACCCCCTATAATTCCCATGTGGTTTAAGCTCCCTGACATAGCCATCCAATACTACCATACAAATGCCATCTTCAATATCAGTCAAGTGCTGGGCCCACCTTTGAAAGTTGATTCCCCAACCTTTGACATGGCCAGACCTGCTGCTGCTAGAGTCCAGGTTGAGAGAGATGTCACCCTCCCTGATCTTAAAGGTGTTTGGTTCAAGACTGGAGAGAATGAACGTTTCTGGCAGGAACTTGAATTAGAGAACATGCCTCTCTAATGCTCTCACTGCAGAATGTTTGGCCATATGGAAATCTCATGCTATAGACTGCACACCCCAAACAGGAAAAAAACTTCTGCACCAAGAGCTGGACAGAAGGCTGCAATTGGATCCTCAGAAACTATTAATGCCACTTCACTACTCCCAAATATCCCTTCATTGGTCATCCAAAAAGAAGCATCTACTAATCTTGTCAACACTACTGAACCTCTTTGAAATTGTAGCTGCTGAAGTGGTAACAGTTCAAACTGATACTTTGCCTGCTGATACTCATTTAACAGTGGATAATCAAGCCGCTACTACTGATGAGCCTTTAGTATTACCTAATACTGATACCTTGGATTCTCCTCCTCCAGCAGCAACACATGTTTTGATGACAGACTCTGTGAACAGAAGGCTGGCAGACTCTGTGGGGAATGCTAGTCCAGAACCTCAGTCTACTATCAACTTTGCCAACATTACCCACACCCAGGAGGAGTTGAATAATGTCTGGCAGATTCAGAAAACACACAAAAGAAGAAAGAGCAAAACTGACATCAAAAACCTAATTGACCCACATAGCAATAATGATCCTTCTGATCTCTCTCCATCTGCCCCCTATAATACCAGGGGGGAAGGCAAAACTTCTTTATGATAAACATCCTTTGCTGGAATATAAGGGGAGCTGCCCATGCTTCCTCCTTAGAAAGATTAAAATACCTTGTTAAATTTCACTAACTTTGGTGTTTTGCTCTCCTTGAACCCATGGCTACTGTCAACCAATCCCACATTCAAAAAAAATTCTCCCACTTCTCCTTTGCCACAAATATTAACAACAAAATTTGGCTTTTTGCCAGATCTGAACTTCAATGGTCAGTTTTGTTTGATCATCTTCAATTTCTTCACATTCATTTTTCTATTGGTGAGCTACATGGGTTTGCTACCTTTGTTTATGCCAGCTGCAATGCCCATCAGCAAAAACTCCTTTGGAATGACCTCTACCAATTAAGCCTATCCATTCAGTCATTTTGGATACTTGGTGGAGACTTCAACTGCCTTTTCTCACCGACTGAAAAGAAAGGAGGCAATCCCCCTCAACACACTTACATGTCTAACTTTAATAAATTCATACAGGATTCATCTCTCTTTGATTAAGGCTTCCTTGGGCCCAAATATACTTGGAAAAGGGGCAGCACTTGGGAAAGGTTGGATAGATATTTAGTTAATTCTACATGGACGCAATGTTTCCCTTTCACTTTCAGTAAACACCTTACTATGACTTGCTCTGACCATAGACCTTTACTGTGCACCACAAGCAACTCTGATTCTAGTTGTGGAGGCCCCTTTAGATTCCAGAATATTTGGATTAAACACCCTGAATTCCTTGACGAATTAAAGCAGGCTTGGATGGCTGACAACATAAACCCCTGGACTGCTCTTTGGCAACTTCACAAAACCACTGCTAAACACCTCAAATTCTGGAACTGGAACTCTTTTGGTAATATTGAGGAGAATATCAAAGCTGCTAAATAAGAGGTACTCACAATTGAAGCTGAAATTCACTAAGGGCTGAAATCTGATGCTGACCTACTTGCTGCCAATGCTCACCTACTCTCTAAAATCTCCTACCAAGATCTTTACCTCCAACAAAAAGCTGTTTCTTCCAATTTCATTGAGGGAGACAGAAATACCAGGTTTTATCATGCATGCATCAACTATAGAAGAAAAAGCAATATGATCCTCTAAAATACAAATTCTGCAGGGACCAAACTGAACACTGCTAATGAGATTGCTGATGATGCAGTACCCCATTTCACCACTTTCTTTCAAGGCTCCAATTCCCAGAGATCTCACATCTATCCTACTCTTTTCCAGGACACCTTTCAATATGTTAACAACCTTGTACTCACCCAGCCACCCACCGAAGATGAAATCAAAGTCGCTCTTAACTCCATTGATGGTAACAAAGCTGCCGGCCCCGATGGCTTCACATCCTCATTCTACAAAGTAAGTTGGCATATTACGGGACTCGCTCGTTGTCTCTGCCATACAAAGATTCTTCTTGGGTGTGGATCCCCCCAAATACTTTACAACTGCAACAATCATTCTCATCCTAAAGAACAATATTAGAGCTAGTTGGGGGGACTACAGGCCAATCAGCCTAACTACTGCCATTTCCAAGATCATCAGCAAAATCCTTCTCACCAGGATTCAGCCTCACTTGCCCAGACTAGTTACTGAAAAACAAGCTGCCTTCATTCAAGGGAGATCCATTTCAGACAATATTCTTCTTGCCCAGGAAATGTTACTGGACCTGGACAAAAAATGTAGGGGTCATAATGCTATCTTCAAACTTGACATCCAAAAAGCCTTTAACACCATCAGTTGGGACTTCATCCTTGACATCTTGACTGATAGAGGCTTCCAACCAGCTTTCATCAACCTTATCAAAAGATGGTTATCCTGCAATGCTAACTCTGTATTGGTTAATGGCAAACTGCATGGCTTCTTCAATGCAACTAGGGGTATCAAACAAGGTGACCCCCTTTTTCCTACTATCTTCATCTTGGCCTTTGACTACATTTCCAGGCTATTGGAAGATCTTTTCAACAGCTCTCCCCACCTTGCTTATCACCATAAGTCCAACATTATCATCAGCCACTTATCCTATGTAGATAACCTCATCATCTTCTCTAAAGCTTCTAAACCTGTTGTCAGGGCCATACATCAGCTGTTATTTCATTTCCAAGAGACCTCTGGAATGAACCTCAACATCCATAAGTGCAATTTCTACACTGCTTCAAATGTTCCCACTGTGCTGAACCATTGGATTACTGACCTCACTGGCTTGTCTCAGGCTAAGCTTCCCATCAACTACCTTGGTGTGCATCTTTTGAAAGGCAGAGTCAAATAAACACAATTTAACACTGTCATTGACAAAATCAAAAACAAAATCAACTGCTGGTCCAACTCCTTTCTCTCCAATGGAGGCAGAATTACACTCCTCAAAAGTATACTTCTATCCTTTTCGTCATAAGTTTTACAAATGTTTAGCATCAAAAAAATCACACAAAGCACTTTGGACAAATTATTTAACAATTTTCTATGGTCTGGGCAACATAAAAATTATCACTGGTTCTCTTGGAAGAAAGTGTGCAAACCTCTTTTTGCTAGGGGACTTGGCTTCAGGATTCTCTCGAGCTCTAGTTAACCAATTATGGATTCGTTTTAGAGCTCAGGAGAGTCTTTGGGCCAAATTATTAAAAGGAAAATACTGCAGGCACCACCATCCATCTTCTGCTACATACAAACCTGGAGACTCCAAACATTGGCACAAGCTTGTAACTGTCAAATCCCAAGCTGAAAATCTTTTCATATGGAATCTGGGTGAAGGAAATTTACATTTCTGGCTTGACCAATGGTTATGGAATGGTGAGAAGCTCCAAAGCAACAATATTTCTTACCCTCTAAACTCTAAAGTGAAGGATTTCTGGAGTGACAACCAGTGGAACTGCTCCCTTATCAACAGTATCCTTTCCAATGAACAAGCTCATCATGTTCTCAAACCCTCCCCCAATCCAAGCCAAAAAGATAAACTGATTACCAAAAACCCCCATTCCCAAAAACTCACTCCCTTCATATACCACCACTTTCATTGCTGGCCTAAGGTATCCTGGGGTCAACCTATTTGGAGAAAATTTCTTTCACCCACCATGTCTTTTTTCTGTTGGAGACTATGGCTTAATATCCTCCCCACAGATGACATCCTGAAACTAAAGGGTTTGAGGGGACCCTCAATGTGCTCATTATGTTCTGCGGATAATGAATCCCTGGACCATCTCTTCTTTTCTTGCCCCTTCTCTCAAAAAGTCTGGCAATCCTTGTTGCAAGCCCTACATGTTAATAATCTCCTTCTCAGCTGGAAATCCTTTGCTATTTGCTGGGCTGATTGGGCTAATGTTAAACTTGACACCATTCCTTGTATGGTCTCTTGGTTCATTTTGATGGCTAGAAACAATGCCAGATTTCACTCCCAACCCCCTTTAGCCACTAAAGTTGTCTCTAACTGCCTTACCTATTTACAAAAAACTATCACTCATCATAAATTCACAAATATTTGTATCAATTGGAGCCCACCCCTCCAAACTCCCCCTTTGAACTGCTGCTACTGGTTCCCTCCTCCACCTCCCTACTTTAAAGTTAACACTGAAGGAAGTTTTAATCATACCTCTGCTGGTGTCGGGGGTCTATTCAGAAACTCTTTGGGTAAGTGCCTACTACTCTTCTCCTCTCCAATTGTGTTTGAAGATGCCTTAGAAGCTGGAACCATTGCTGTGTATTGGGCACTTTGGATTGCCCAAGATTGCAACATCAAACCCCTTATTATCGAATCTGATTCCCTGAGCTGCATCAAGATTCTACAAAATAGAGAGACCCCTCCTTGGTACATCTATAGGTGGCACACCAAGATACATCAACTTAGCTCTTATCCCAGCAGCTCTTTGTCTTCACTCCCAGAGAGGCCAACCGACCTGCACATTAGTTGGCCACAGATGGATGTCATAGTGATAACCCCAGCATCACAATACATCCTCCCCGTCAACCTGAAAGGCTTATACTTGGAGACAAGCTCGGTTTACCTTATTTAAAGGCAGCTTAACTCATCTTTGCATTTATGTTATCATACTTATATATACTTTTATAGTTTATATATAAAAGTATACACCTATACATTTTTTTTTGAGTGACTTTTGTATGTGAGGATCCTTTTGTCTCTTACCTTCAACATTTTGTAATCCTTATGATGAACATGTAAGGAGCCTTTGTGCACTTTCGGTCTAATATATATATATATATATATATATATATATATATATATATATATATATATATATATATATATATATTCTAATGGGAGCAAGCAATCTATTAAATGCATAATGAAAGCACTTTGTTGTTTTGAAGCTGTTTCTGGAATGGAATTTAACAAGGCCAAATGTTCATTTCTTTCTAGCTCATTGATTAAAGTACAAATTAAAAACTGGATTTCTGAATATACTGGATTCAAAGAAGCCATTTATCCTCTTGTTTAATTAGGTTTCCCTTTGTTAAAAGGATGAAGAAGGTTATCTCATTATGATGAAGTGGTTACTAAAATTTCTTCCAAGACTCAGTGTTGGACAAATTCTTTCCTGTCAAATGGTGGTAGAATTACTCTTTTGAGAAGTTTTTAAACAAATTTCCCTTTATATATTCTACAAATGGTTAATATGAAGAGAATCTCTCAGAAACTTTTATCCCTTATCTTTAACAAATTTCTATGGGATGGACAACATAAACAAATGCATTGGTCAAATTGGGATAAATTGTGTAAACCTCTTTCTAGTGGTGGGCTTGGTTTTTAGAAGTTTCCAACATCTCAGCTATTCTTATTATTGTAAACAATGGGTTAAGTTTAGATCAAAGTCTTCACTTTGGTCTAAATTTCTTCATGGGAAATATTGTAAAACAGCTCATCCTTCTCAGGTTCAAGCAGAAATGGGTGATTCAAAAAATTGGAAGAGGCTTCTAAAAGTAAGTGAGTTTGCTGAAAAATTATTTATTTGGGAAATTGGAGATGGTCAAATTGATTTTTGGCTAGACAATTGGTTATATAATGATTACCTAAAAGATCATCAGGTGATGTCTTCTTCTATACACAAAGTTTCTGATTGTTGGACCAACTTAAAATGGGATGAAACCAAGCTTAAAGCTGCTGTCAACACAGTTCTAGTAAATAAAATTCTATCTATTCCATTACAACCAATCAAAAGGATAAATTGATTATCAAAAATCCATCTACACAAAGCTTATCCAAGTTCATTTATCTCTCTAGTTATAATTGGACTTTTAATGATATGGGGAAGCTTATTTGGAATAAGTTCATATCTCCTTCAATGTCATTTTTTTGCTGGAAACTTTTTAGAAATTTTCTGCCAACTGATGATATTTTGAAGCTAAAGGGAATTCGGGGATCTTCTATATGTCATTTTTGTCACTCCAACGAAGAATCAATTTATCATTTATTCATCAACTGTCTTGCTGTACAAGAAGTATGGAAAATTGTTCTTAAGAATAAGGGGTTGCTTCATAGACATCACTTATGGATTAATCTTATTGATTGTTGGTAGGAATGGAAGAAGACAGCAGAATTTTATATTCCTTCTATTATTTTTTTGTTTACATGGATGGCAAGGAATGATATTATTTACAACAATAAGACATTATCAGCCAAGGTTATCATTAAAAATTGTTTGAATTATCTTCACAAGATAATTACTCTCTTCAAATTAAGTGATAAACCTTCTCATGTTAAGGCTTAATTGACCAGTTGGAGAACTCCTATGTTTCCATGGGTAAAAGTAAATACTGATGGTAGTTTCAAACCTTACAATGCTGGTATTGGTGCTCTATGTAGAAATCATATGGGATCATGCTTATGGATTATTTATGCTCCTATTACTGCCATTAATGCACTTGAAGCAGAAGCTATTGCTATTTTCTGGGGTCTTAAGACAGCCATTGTGAATCACCATTGTCTAATTCATATTGAGATGGATTCATTACTCTTACTTAATATTCTTCAACATAAAGAAACTGCTCCTTGGTATCTTCGAATATGGATCAGCAAAATATCAATATTGACACTTAATAGAGCTATTGTTTGGAGCCATATCAATAGAGAGGGCAATCATCCAGCAATTTGGCTTGCTACTAGAGCCTCTTCTTCTAATGACATTTTATGTTATTCTTACTCTTCTATGGATCATAGATCTCCTTTATTCAAGGAGTTTAGTCTTCTTTTACATGGGGATTTGCTTTTAATTCCTCATATCAGATGTACTAGACTCTTTCAAGATTAATATTTACTTGTTTTTTTTTAAATTTTTTTTTTTTTTTTTTTTTGGGGAAGGAGCTACACTTGGCTCCCTACATGTTGATTTAAAAGTATGAAGTTACAAAAGTGATCCCACAGGGAAGAAAAACCCACTACAACTCCACACCAAAAAAGAGAAGACACTAAGTAAATGAAATAAACTAGAAAGTAATCGGCCACTCCCAAAAAAAGAAGAAAAATCAGCCCAGAAGAAAACACCCAAAAAGGAGAATAAACCAAGTAACAAAACAAAAAATGCTCCTACAGTAACTATAAACAGCTTTAGCAGGTGCAGGGAGAGTAACAATTGCTGGGACATCACTCCAAAATTCTGAAATGAGGAGCTTGGAAGGAGTCAGCCTGGATGAGATGATGAAGGCAGGGAGGTAGAGTAGAAGAGACCATTATCTCTTGGGAAGATAAAGATTTTTTAGCAATCCAATTAGCGGGTCCGTTACCTTCTCCGAAAATAAAGTTAAATTGAACGATGAAGTCAGGGCAAGAAAGATCCGATTTTGTAAACCCAAGTGGAATGGTGCCAAGGAGGGGGAAGGTCATTCGAAAGTACTCGTAATAAGGTAGAAGAGTCTCCCTCCACAATGATAGATGACCACTGAAAGAGTGTAGCAATGTGAAGAGCCCAAAAAACAGCAGCCAATTCAGCTTCCAATGGATCAGCTGTAGTAGTGGGAGCCTGGAAGAATATATATATATATATATGGATCGACCTGCAGACGATGGGAGTACTCGTAATAAGGTAGTTATTTTTTTTTAAATATATATATATATATATATATATATATATATATATATATATATATATATATATATGTATGTGTGTGTGTGTGTGTGTGTTTGAAGATATCATTTTAATTTGAAAATAAGAATCAAATCGATCTTATATAAAAAATATTTTAAGTAAAAGAGCGCAACACCACAAGTCATGCATCTACCCCGACGATTAGACACACTACTTGATGATAAGACTCATTTAAATAAATGAAGGAATCTATGGTGTCCATTTAGTCCACAAACCAATTATGTTGACTGACTAGTTACCTTATTTAATATGGAAAATTAAATAGGGTTTATATTATCTGGTTTCTTTAAAGATTTCTATAAAGGCAAACCCTATAGTTAAGCACATCTTAAATGACCAAAGTCAGCAAAGAAATCTACTGATGTAGATCAAGAAATAATGCCTTTAAGAATTCAAATGGTAGTATTATTCAAGGTCGGACTATAGGAAATATTAAATGCGAAAGGTGTAAATGTGAACCGTTATTGTGGAAACCAAAGGAAGAACGCTAGGAAAGTCACGTATTCTGAGGAGAACCCCGGTGACTTCCCAAACTTCCTATGATTTGGCATCAATTTGGGAGAGACATTGTTTAATGTTTCATCTTACTAATTTTATTATTTAAGGCTACATGATACCGATCATGGAGATAGCCTGGAAGATAGAAGGATTTATGTCGTACCGAATGACAACCTCGGAGTCCTAAGATGAGTTAAAGCTTATATTGCATGGTGTACAAAAGCCTAGAAGATAAGGTTAGGGTTTATGGCGTACTACACAAATTACCTCAAATTCTTATGACTTACTGTTTATTTCTAAGATGGTTTCCTGTTGTAAACCTATTTGCTCTCTCAAATATGTCCATTTGTTTGCCTCATCATGCTGTCCACGATATTTACTCCAAGTTCCTCGTTGCAGCAGGTTTAAGTTTATAAGTGTCAATTTAAGTTGAGAGAAGGATCGAGTTTAGAGTTTGAGATTTAGAGTAGTTGTTGATACACCAAAAAATATAAATTATTTTTATACATATTTTTATACCTATTCTTGATGATATTACACTTTAATGGAAAGTATTTTGTGTGTTTTTCTTAGAGGTATCATTAAATGGATGGTTGTGATAAAATAAGTGAAAGAGGATCCAATTTGGAGTAAGAGTGAAGAATACTGATAAAGTGATTTGTGGTGGCTAAACACTAGAATTTGCGCTTATGTGTTAAGGCCCCGCGGCTATGCGCCTAGATCTAGGGTTTACGTGATAGCAGGCTCTCGGTTAAGCGCCAGTACCCCGCGCTTACGTGTCGGAGTTATAAAAGAGGAGTTATTTATATTAAGGCCCCATTTTAAAGAGTTTTTTGAAACATCTCGTAGTAATAACGAGGTTAACTTCCTATTGGTGCCAAATTTAAATTAAATCTCTCTTGAATGGATGCATCTCTTGGAATATACGATGAATCTGGACACAATTTGAAGAGAATTGAAGACACCTTTTGGAAAGGTATAAAACAAGGACTTAATGATCAGTTAAAGGGTTGATGTTGGAGGGTGTGGTTGGTGTTGGAGGGTGTGGTTTATGTTTAAGAGTGTGGTTTATGTAGAGAGTTATTTTAGAACACACCTCTCCACTTCACCATTTTTACTTTACTTTATTACAGTTTGTATTAGAATTAGAAGTGATATTTAGAACCCTTAGAGTTGGGTGCCAACCTCTAAGGAGTATTATAAGGGAATGCAAAGTTTTCAAAGGTACATCAAGAGCTTGGTGGAGAGGATTTTCAGTTAAATATTTATCTTAGTTATTACATTTAGTTTTTAATTACGTCTTTTTGTGTTTTCACCATGATTTCTACTTTTAAACTAAGTTGTGATTGTATTTTCTCCATGAATTCTAAGTAGTTTTCTTTTTTTCTTCCTTAAAATGATGAAGTAATAACGTTATGGAAGTATGTTGAGAGAAGTATATGATTTCAATGTTGGAAGAAGTTGTGATGATTTAAAACCTTGCTCTTCAATACTTCTTGATTTGGCCACTTAAGATATTAAAATTTGTTGTGAGAACATGTAAGAAACGGTATCCTATTGTCTCGATCAACAATAGGAATGAATCACATGAGATTATATGGGTGAGAATGTAATTCATATGGTTGAGTGCAAATACATAGGGATATATACTTTGATGGGTGTAAAATTAAAGGACTTTAGAGTGACAGGCTAAAGCCCCTAATTTGGTTTATTGTTTTATGTTTTGATACGAGATGTTAGCCCCTAGGTGGAGGGAATCTAGAAAACTCTAGAGTGGGAACTAGTATCTTTCTTGCCAAACCTGTCATCAAGATTTTAAAATAGTATATTAACATTTGTTCTTTATAGTATCTCTAGTAAAGGTAAGGAATTTCGCACAACACACTTTAGATACTACTACAACAATAATTTCCATAACTTGTTACTGAATCATAAAAAGGAAAAAGATATTTCATTTGCATAAGTTTTCATCTTACAAAAGTTTAGAAAAAGTAGTTGCTTACTGTAATTTCAAATTATAAAAATTAACAAAAAGAATCAAATTTTATTTCCTAGAAATATTATCTTTAGTTTGAGTAAGATCTTTTCTAAAAGTAAAAAGTTAATTTTCTGTTTTCTGTGCTAGAATATTTTTCCTTTATTTATTACTTTACCTATTGGTTCGATATGTCGGAGCTTAATTAGAAAGCCCTATGATACTTCATAAACTATACGTATACATGCGTAGTATCCACATTAAAATATCATTAAAAATGAGTATATATATATACATATATATATATATATATATATATATATATATATATATATATATATATATATATATATATTGTAAGCATAAATATCGAAAGATCAAGTTTTTGGCATCGTTGTCGGGGAATGAAATGGAATATAGAAAAATTTTCTAGAGAAAAATTAATTTCTACTTTTTAAAATCATATTTAAACTTATTAGATTTATTTTAAAAAGTTGTTGTTTTTGTTGTGTGATTTTATTTTATTTTGTTGTGTTTCATAATAGTGTATGCGTAGTTCAGGTTTTGAAGAACTTGTGCCTTACGATTCTAAATTAGAAAGAACTATAAAAAAATTCATAAAATTTAAAAATAGAGAAAAAGATAAAAATAGTCATGAAATGGAAAATCTAAATAATCAAAATACTGATACCCATAAAAAATTTAGACCTTTAAGAGATTATGCTAACCCTAAAGTAGATAAATTTCATGGTAGTATTCAAAATCCTAATGTAGTGGCTAATTAATTTAAACTTAAACCTTCTATTATCCAAATGGTATCTAATAATTAATTTGGGGGAGTATGAACTGAAGATCCAAATTTACATCTTAACAATTTTCTATAATAGTGTGCTACCATTAAATATGATGGTGTTTTGCAAGATGCTATTAGACTTAGAATTTTTCCTTTCTCATTTAAGGATAAAGCTAAAATATGGTTACATTCCTTAGCACCTGGATCTATCAGAACTTGGGGTGATTTTTCACAAAAATTTCTTGCTAAATATTTTCCAACATGAAAGATAGTTAAACCTAAAAATGATATTACAACTTTTTTTTCATTTTGAAGGGGAATCTATTTATGAAGCATGGGGACATTTTAAAGATCTCTTAAGAAAGTGCCCACAATATTCAATACCAGATTAGTTAGTAATTCAAGCTTTTTATAATGGATTAGTTGGATCTCTTAGATTTACCATTGATGCTACTGCTGGTGGTTCATTAATGTCTAAACAGTTTAATGATGCTGATGACTTAATTGAAGAAATGGCTACATATAATTTTCAATGGCCTTCTGAAAGGGAAAATCCTAAAAAGTTGGCCAATATTCATGATTTTGATGCTTTTGCAATGCTAGCAAATAAAGTAGCTACAATTTCAAGGAAGATTGACCAATTTGGAATGAATTTTTCTCAACCAATGTCAATGATTAAAGAAAATTCATTACAACAAATGATAGATTCTCAAACATCATTAGAAACTTTGAATGCCATAAACAAGCCTAACAGGGTGGTAGTAAAAAACATCATTAGATTCAATATTCCAACTATTATAACCCAGGTTAGAATAACCATCCAAACTTTAATTGGAATAACAATAATCCGGGTGGTAGTAAACAACAATGAGGAACAATCAAGTAAACTCATTGGGGAATTGTAACAACCAAGGGAATAATAATTATAGACCTACTTATCCTCCAAGTTCTAACAATGCTTCACAGTATAAGGAAAAGTTGTAAATAGAAAAAGCGGTGTTATTAATGGGAAATCAATTGCAAAGTCAATGAGCTACATTTAGAAATATTGAGAATCAATTGGGACAAATATCCAATTCATTAAGTAATAGATCCCAAGGAACACTTCCTATTAATACTGAGATTAATCCAAGTAATAAAAATAAAGAGCAAGTAAAAGCTCTTCAACTGAGAAGTGGAAGTGAGTTGGAAGGTAAAGTTCAAAAAGAGATTGAAATAGGGAAAGAAAAGATTTAAGAACCAAAAGAGGACGCTTAGAAAGGTTTGGAAAGACCTATTTCTCCACATAAAATTGATTTAAAAAAGCCACCACCACCATTTCCTCAAAGAATTTGACAACAAAAGTTTGATAAGAAATTTTCAAAATTCTTGGAGATTTTAAAGAACATACAATTAATATTCCATTTGCTAAAGCCTTAGAACAACTGTCAAGCTATGTGAAGTTTATGAAAGATAGTCTCAACAGAAAAAGGAAGTTTGAAGATAATGAGATTGTTGCACATAGTGAAAAATGCAATGAAATAATTTAGAAGAAACTTTCTAAAATGCTTAAAGATCCTGGTAGCTTCACAATTCCATGTGCAATTAATGAAAAATTTTATGGGAAAGCTTTATCTGGTTAAGGTGCAAGTATTAACCTTATGCCAATATTTAGATTTAAAAGAGTGGGATTAGGATAAATAACCCCTACTACAGTAACTTTGCAGTTACAAGATTGTTCAATAATATATCTTAAAGGAGTTATAGAAGATGTTTTAGTAAAAGTGAATCAATTTTTCTTTCCTATTGATTTCATTGTGCTTGATACATGGGAAGATAAAGAGATACCAATTATTTTGGGGAGATTGTTCCTAGATACAAGAAGAGCAATGATAGATGTGTAGAAAGGGGAATTAACTATGCATGTTAATGATCAAACTGTGACATTTAATATTTCAAAATAAATGAAATATCCAACAAAAGGAAAAGATGATGAATGTTTCAGGATGGATGTTTTAAGATGTTTGAGTGAATTCCATTTCAAAGCAACAAATGAAAATAAATCTGAAAGTAAAAAGTTGGAACATGAGCAATAAGAGGAAACATAATATTCTGAAGATTTTATTGAGGAAGACTTAAATTATTTTCAAGAAAGCTTTAATGTTTTGGACATGATAAGTAAAGATGAATCTTTCAGTCCATCAATTGAAAAACCACCAAAACTTGAATTGATGGTACTTCCCGAACTTTTAAAATATGCCTTCCTAGGTGATTCCTCAGCTTTATCTATTATAATTTCCTCACAATTAACTACAAAAGAAGAAGAGAGTTTGCTTGGAACATTAAGGAAATGTAAGAAAGCCTTTGGATGGACCATAGCTGATATTAAAATAATCTGTCCTTCAATTTGTATGCGCAGCATTCTTATGCAAGAAAACTGCAAACCAAGGGCTAATCCTCAAAGGATATTAAATTTTATTATGAAATAAGTTGTAAGAAAGAATTTTTAAAGTGGTTAGATGCTGGGATTATCTATCATATTTCAGATAGTACTTCGGTCAGTCCTATTCACTGTGTTCCTAAGAAAGGAGGAGTAACTGTAACTATTAATGAAGAGAATGAACATAAACCAACAAGACAAGTTACAAGATGGTGAATATGCATTGATTATAGAAAATTAAATTTTTCCACCAAGAAAGCTCATTTTCCACTACCCTTTCTGGATCAGATGTTGGATAGACTAGTTGGGCATAAATACTTTTGTTTTATGGATGGATATATTGGGTATCACCAAATACAAATTGCTCCTGAGGATCAGGAGAAAAAAATGTTTACCAGTCCTTATTTGCTTTTAGAAGAATGCCCTTTGGTTTATGTAATGCCTCTGCTACATTTCAAAGATGTATGATGGCAATTTTTTGTGATATAATTGAAAAAGGAATTGAAGTGTTTATGAATGGTTTTTCAGTGTTTAAAACTTCGTTTGAATTATTTTTAGAACACCTATCCAAAGTTCTTAAACGTGTCGGCATTATTTTTAGGTTATGTGTTTTATTTTGAAAAGGGAGTCGCCTACGTAAATTGTCGGCGAATTTTTTATATTTTAAATTTAATTTAAATATATAGTTTAAAAGATAACATTTGATTTTGAAAATAATTTTAAGTTTAAAAGTTTTAAGATATGAAATCAAACCGATCTCACATCCCAAATAGTTTATATAAACGAGCACCACACCACAAACCGTGTATCTATCCCGAAGAATAGACACACTGCTTGATGATGGGGCTCGATTAAATAAACTATGAGATTTGTGACATCCGTTTGGTCCGCGAACCAATTTTATAAGCCGACAAATTCCCCGCTTAATATGAAAACATTAAACAGGGTTTATATTACATGGGTTCTTTAAAATTCCCTATAAGGGCAAGCCCCTATAGTTAATTACATCTTAAGTGACGGGAATCACCTAAGAAAACTCTCGATAATAATCAATAATTCTGCTCTCAAGAATTTCAAAGTTTAAGTTTTCAAAGAATTGAATTTTTGAATCTCAATAGGGAATGGATCAAGTTTGGAACATTTTATTTTGGGAATTCAAAGGAAGAAAAGTAAGAGAAATTACAGATTCGAAGCGAACTTCGATAATCTTTCGACTATCCTATTGTTTGGCTTGAATTTAGGAAAGTCCTAATGTTTATTTAATGTTTTAATCTTGCCAATTTTAATTAATTAGGGCTTATATTTATATGATAGAATCATACAAATTGCCTCGGAAGATATGAGGGTTTATGTCGTATCGGACGACTACCTCGGAATCCTAAGACCGGTTAGGGCTTAATTTGCAATGCAAATGCCTAACGAAGAGTTGAGGATTTATGTTGCACTAGGCAAACTACCTCGAAGTCCTATGGCTTTTTTGTTTAATTCTAGGAAAGTTTTGCTGCAGTAGATTCAAGTTTTGCTGACGACGATGGCCGTGCTGCCCACCATGCTCCGAGCTCCTTGTTGTTGCAGAGGTTTAGTTTTAGAAGTCATAAATCAGGAGATGAGAGAAGTGTTTGGTTTAAAGAAAGTCTTAATTTCCTTGTGTTTTTAACATTTTAATTAAAACTGATCTTAAAGTTGATTAAACAGAACCGATTAATATCCCACGGTTCCGTCATCCCGGCACCGTTATCTTCATCGAATTCACTTAGTCCAGATGAATTTGCTAAACTCAACTAAATGAGTTCCGCACTTTCATTTGGACCGTGGGAAATCCCGTTAGCAACATGTGGGTTACATCATCCGAGGTATTCCCGATCATTCAATGAGACGTTTTAATTTAGTTGTTGTTGTAGTTTTGTTGTTCTGTTTGTGATTAAATTTTGAGTTGTCTTATATTTTGAAATGTTGTGGAGGTGAATTTTATCTTGTAGTGTCTTTTAATTTAGTTATGGGTTTCGGTTTTGGTTTCTGTCCTAAAGGTGTAGGTTTTCATGCAATCGTTGTTTATCATGCAAGAAAAGTAAGTGCGATGCAATTAAATAAATTGCCGTAAAGTAAATCGCAATAAAATAAAAGCGTACCTGGAAGGTCTTCCCGTCATCCCAAGCTGCACTTAAAACGCAGTTAGAATATTTAAGCAAGTTCCTAGGTAAAGCTAAGGTAAGGGTTAGGGTTTTCTACCAAATTCCTAATCCTATAGCTAGTCATTTCCTATGACGTCTAGGTTCCTTGTGTTTTTAGTTTGAAGACGATTTTCTTCATCAAAGAACAATTAAGTTCAATTGTTCTTATAAATATCCTATCATATTGAGGAAGTGCTTAAGAAGAATCCTAAACATCTTTTCAATATTTCTAGGATTGTTTTAAGTCCAAGAGAATTTAATTATGTAAATGAATCGATCGTCCGAGGTTTTCAAGTTTGGTTAACCTGCTCAGTGAACTAGGATATTTGAATGTCCTATAAGTGAAGTAACATTTTATTTAATACTCCATTTAGGAGTTACAACAGTAAAAGCTCCTAAGGGCAAAATGATATTTAATGATTTGTGATTTAAATTTAAGTTCAAATTAATGATTTAAGTTTGGAATAGTGTTCAAGTTATCTTAGATTTATTTTTGAATTCTTCATGTCTTTATATTTAATTTAATTTAATTTAATTTAACTTAATTTAATTTAATTTTTTAATTTAATTTTTAATTTGATTTAATTTTTAATTTAATTTTTAATTTGATTTAATTTAATTTAATTTAATTTGGTTTGATGTTACATTAAATTAATTTGATTTAATTTAATTTTTAATTTAATTTGATTTAATTTAATTTAATTTAATTTAATTTATTTAATTTAATTTAATTTTTAATTTAATTTAATTTAATTTAATTCTTAATTTAATTTAATTTTTTAATTTAATTTTTAATTTGATTTAATTTTTAATTTAATTTTTAATTTGATTTAATTTATTTTTTTTTTATTTTAATTTTAATTAAAGAGTTCAATTATTTAATTTTAGTTTAATGATTAAGTCTTTCAATGTTTTAAATTTGAATTATCATTTTAATTAAGAATTAAACATTAATGAAATGATTAATTTAGGGATTTTTTAAATTAAAGAATAAATCTCTTCCTAATAATATCCCTATTTTAATAATTCCAATTTTATTATTCTTCCAAATTTAATCAATTATTTAATTAAAGTTTAATCATTTTAAATTGCTTAATGGGTTTCTACCCTTCAATTATTTAAATTTCAATCATCCAAATCAGATTAGGATCAGATATTTTACTTGTTAATTTTTATTAAACCTAAAGTTTTAATTAAGGATTAAAAGAAATTTAATTACCACTTTACCCTTTAAGCTTAATAATTTCATAACTCACTAAATTGAACTCAAATGAACTTGAAATTTTTATGTGACTTCACTCATATGTCACTAAAGACATGAGAGGAGAAAATGTGATTTTTCTGTATTTAATTTATTTATATAATTATTTTTGGTAGAAAATAGAGATTTCCAAGGAAAATTTAATAACATGACCAAGGAAAAGTTTCTGTCCTTAAGAAAATTATGGGACATTCCTAATGACAAGAGGACCACTTGGACCAAATTTTGTGATTTTTTGAATTATATTTTATTTATTAGAATTATTTTAAGTTCTGGAGTATTAATTAATTTAAAAATAAAATAAATGTTAAAAAATGAATTTTATGTTTTTCAAAAATCTCTCTGATATCAAGGAAACTATAGAAGCAAATTTTGCAATTTTCTGATTTTTCTATGATTTATTATACTTATTTTAGTGAAAATGCTAGAAAATACATTTTTTTAATTTTAAAATTACCCTAGAGCTTTAAAAATTAATATCTCACCAAATAGGCCTAAGAAAAATATGGGGTTTGTTCCTAAGTGATTAAAATTCAAAATGTGACATTTTGGTGAATTTTATTATTTTTGTGATTTTTATTATTTTTTAATTATTAAAAATATTAAAATAAAATTAAAAATCAATTTTTTTAGAAAATTGAAATTTTAATTTTCTTAAATTCCCCTGATATCAGAGAGGCTCTAAAACCAATTTGGTGAATTTTTGAAAGGTATTTTGAAAGTTATGAATTTTTAAAGTTTAAAATGACTAAATGGCTTAATCAACCCAATTGATAGGGTTAACCAAGTCCAATTGACTTCAAACTTTTATGGTGGGTTCCTCTGATCCTAAAGGTCAGTGGAGAATTGATTTCAAGTCAATTTGATCTATGGTTAACTCTAATTAATTAGAGACCTATTTTGAGTGTTTAAGACAATTAGGGTTGTCTAAAATGAACTAACTCAAAACCTATTTTTCCTAGGGTTCTCTGGTCATAAGGAACATCACCAAATTTTCCTAGAATTTATTTCACAACATGCTATTTATTGGAATTAAAATACTCAAAACAGTGACATGAATTTGAAAAATCAATAACTCTTCATAGGGATGGCCTCTGACTTTGGAAAATTCAGGGAATGCTCCCAAATTCAGAGGCTTCAAAAGCCCTATGGTCTCATGCCATGGTGAATTGTATACATGCATGGAGAATTAAATGTATGCAGAGAGTAAATAAATTATAAAAAATAAAATACTTGATGAAATTAAATGATTTCTTTTCCACATTATTCTCCTCTGTTCACTAAGCAAGAGGGTATTTTTATTTTATTTTTATGATTTTCCTACACAAAGTTATGAATTTTTGAAGTTTAGGGAATTAAATAAATAGAAAATACCCCTAATTTTCTACTTATCCACGCGGCGCCGCGTCATCCTTAACATCTCCGAAGGCACACGCGTCGCGATCCCATTCGACGCCGCCATCCGCGTCAGCGCTCCCGGGACCCGCTGTATCGCTCCGTCTTCGATCCGACGCGATCCTGGCCGTCCGTCCGCGCGTGTATTAAATGGACGGCATCCGTTCATCGTCCCCAAGTGTCCTCACCCGAGAGCCGTCCACACTAAATCCCTAATATCTCACTCGATACTCAATGGATTTTCATGTTCTTATACTCTATGGATTCGTCTTGAAGAGACGAACACATCTATATGGCTAATGTTTATTGAAATTGACTCATTTGAAATGGAGAATGTTTAGAAGCTCGGGATGAAGAATTGATCCATACCTTAGCTCCGAGAGGTGAAGCCTCGATCGGAGATGCTCGGCACGTTCGTTGGAGCTGCAGGAGGCTAGGGATGAAGCCCGGGGATGTGGTGAATCGCCTGAGTGTGATTTCCACCAAGGCCGATCACAACCTTTGGAGTCCGGAACAAGCCGGGTGGCTCTGGAGATGGGGCTTTTGCTGGTGGACACCTTCTCTTGGTCCGGTGAAGGTGTAGGACCAATCAATTTGAGGATTGATCCACCGTGGAGAAGTGTCCTGGTTTTGGGCTTGGATTTCAACTGCGAAATCGAGCTCACGAGAGAAGAAATGGCAGGGGATTTCGGTGGGGATCAAGTGCTCGTGTATGGGGAGTAGTACGGAACAATTTTGGCGGAGTTTCCTTAAGGTTTGTTTCGAGCACCTCCTCATGGCCGAGAGGTGGGGAGTTTAAATAGGCGAGGTTGGAGGGCCTCCTGGGGAGTCGAGGGTCGGGATCGACTGCTCATGGCAAGTGAAGAACAACTGCAATGGCCACTGGGCATGGGGCAGCTCAGCAGGTGAGAATCCCAAGCTTGGATTGACTTGGACCTCTCGGCCATGGAGTTTTCCGGCGGCCGGGTGTGGCGGCCGAGTGCAAGGGTCACCCTCGGGGTCGGTGGGTCGTGGTGGGTGTTTGTGCAAGCAATTGGCAAATGCCAAGTGTAAAGGCTTTGATCCAAAGTAGAATGGGGCATGGCTAGTTTTGGGTCTAAATGGGTCAACTCACCCATTTGGGCTTGGTGCACCCTTCAAGGTGGCTTTGGGTGCTGTGGGGGATCAAAGGGATCAGCTGGTTTGGCATGGAGAAGTCTCCATCCAAATATATTTGGATTAAATTTAGGTTTAGGTGAATCATGATTAAGGCTAATGAGCTTTAGGGATTAAGGAAAGGGGCCCTCCTTCCTACCCAATATGGTATGGTGACATGTAAAGAGGCTCTCATGGCTTTCATGTGGCTCATGCATGGCTTCATGGCTCACCTTTGCCTTGGGAAAAGTCAAGTCAATTTCATGTAAATGGATTTAAGAAAAATTTTGATATTTTGATGTGAATTTGTATGGGGCTTGATTTGGAATTGTTTGATGATGGAATTATAACTTAGGGAATGGCTTTGATTAAATGGATGGCAAATGGAAATGTCATGTGGGCTTTAGGGCCAATTTTGGGCTTTTGTATTTGGTGGAAATGGGCTTTTAGGAAGGTTTAGGGAAGTGGGGCTTTAGGTTTGAAAATGAATTTATGGATAGAAATTTTGTAAAGAGGTTGGGCCAAATAATTGTTGAGTTTGGTTTAGGGATGTGTCATGAGTGGTTTGGAGTCAATTTGGTGTGATTTGGACTTGAATTGGTTTGAATTTGGGTTTAATTGGTAAGTGGGCCTATGTAGGTCAAATTGGGCAAACTTGGGCCAATGTTGGGCTAGAGTTGAAATTGATGTAAAATTAATGTTGGGAAATGTTTATGGGAGTGTTTCAAAGAGGTTTTGTCTTTGGTTAGGTTTTGATTTTGGGGTTTGGGCTCATTTGGGCTAGGTTTGGGTTTAGGTCGAAAATGGGCCTTTTAGCTTGGGTTGAATTTGAGTGGGGTTTGGATCAAAATCTTGGGCAAATCATGTTAGTGTTTTGTTTATGGGGATGTTAAGGAAGGTTTAGAAAAGATTTGGGGTTAATTGGAGTTGAATTGGGTGAGTTTGGGCTAAGTTTGGGTCATGGGTCCAAATTGGGCTTTAAGGCCAAAAGTGAAATTGGATCCAAATTTCAATCAAATTGGGCTTGGATTTGGTCTAAATTGGTGTTGGGGATGTTGAATTGAAGTTTAGAATTGAATTGGACCAGAATTTAGGTCAATTGGGTAGGTTAGGTTTTGACATTGGGTTCACTTAGGGTTAAAATGTGTCAAATTGGGGGTTTTGACAAAAGTAGGGTAAATTGACAAAATTGGCCCATGGTGTAGTTGAACACAATGAAATTAGGAACATTTGGGATTTTCTGGAATTTTCTGGGAATTTTCTGAGTTTTTGGATTTTTGGGTCAAGAGGGGTATTTTGGGTATTTGGAGAGTATTGGGAGGTATTTTTGGAATTTTTGGTATTTTTGGGTATGGATGATCAATTTGAGTGATGTGGAAATGTTTGGGAATGATTTTGGAGAATTTTGGGTGATTTGGAAATTTTTGAGAAATTTGGGCTATTCAGGGCTTTGGGTAGGTTAGCGGGTGTAGGGTCCCGGGGTCAAAATTGAAAATTTGGAAAATTGAAGATTGGGTGGATGTAAGTGGAATGAAATCATTTTTGTTGAGCCATGAAGCCATATCAAGCCCACATGAGCCATGAAGGGACTCATTTGAGGCATTCACTATGTTGTTCCTAACCCTCTTAGCCGAGGGCTTAGGGGTTAAGGACCATCCATGTGAATCACCTACATGAGTCGGGAGGTCAAGTCGGGTATGGGTGTGTTTTTAGGAAGTGTGTGAAAGTGTAGTGTGTAGGTGTAGTGTGTGTGCAAGTCAACCCTTCACTGGACCGGGCCACCTGTGAGCGGTCCTAAGGCCAAAGAGTCCTATAGGAACTCATCCTTTAAACTTCCACATTTAATTTCAACCCTCTAGGTGATTAGGGGTCTACAGTCAAGTTTGTGGGGTTTGCAGGGAGTTTAGAAGTGGTTTGAATTTCTAAAAGGTGGGTCTCAATTCTAATCCTCTAAGATAGTCAAAGGAAAAGCCTAAGGCTAGATCCTAAGTACTAAAGAGAAGAAGAGAAGACCTCATAAAAAATGAGGTCAACAAATGGACCCCCAATAGGTGTGGTGAGCTGACGGAGCACACCGCACGTATTGGTGTTGACCGAAGAGATCAACAAAACCAACACAGATGTCCAAGTGACAAACTTAGGACGAAGTAGAAGAATTTCCGCTGGGGAGTGTCAAGTATATCTCTGAGACTGGAGATTCCTGAACTCTCGCTGGGGAAAGGAAAAGGAGGTGAATTCCAAATCACATGATCTGGGAGAAATTTCAATTTAGATTTTATTTCATGTTCAAGTCACGATGTATGAGTTTAGATTTCAATTTGGAGTTTCAATTTAGATTGAAGTTTGTCAAGATTAATTTGAAGGGATTTGATTTGAAATGAAAATTGGAATTTTGAAGTTTTAGATGTAACATCTTCAACCCCAAAAGAAGATCGAATCGATTGGATTGGATCATTACAATGAGGAAAGATCTCAGAGTAATGCGGTATTGGATGTAAAATCCTTAACCTCAAGAGTTTGATTTTGATGTATTTCATTGCGATAGAGAAATGATCCTAAAGCAATGCAGTCTCGGATGTAAAATCCTTAACCCCGGGAATTTGATTTGATGTATTTCAGTGCAATAGGGAAAGAATCCTAAAGCAGTGCAGTCTTGGATGTAAAATCCTCGACCCAAAAGTTTGAATTGATGTATTTCAGTGCAAGTAGGGAAAGAATCCTAAAGCGATGCGGTCTTGGATGTAAAATCCTCGACCCAAAAGTTTGAATTTGATGTATTTCGGTGCAATAGGGAAAGAATCCTAAAGCGATGCGATCTTGGATGTAAAATCCTCGACCCAAGAGTTTGAATTTGATGTATTTCAGTGCAATAGGGAAAGAATCCTAAAGCGATGCAGTCTTGGATGTAAAATCCTCGACCCAAAAGTTTGAATTTGATGTATTTCAGTGCAATAGGGAAAGAATCCTAAAGCAGTGCAGTCTTGGATGTAAAATCCTAGACCCAAAAGTTTGAATTTGATGTATTTCAGTGCAATAGGGAAAGAATCCTAAAGCAGATGCGGTATAGGATGTAAAATCCTCAACCCGAAGTTTGAATTTGATGTATTTCGAGTGCAATAGGGAAAGAATCCTAAAGCAGATGCGGTCTTGGATGTAAAATCCTCAACCCAAAAGTTCGAATTTGATGTATTTCGAGTGCAATAGGGAAAGAATCCTAAAGCGAGTACGAGTCTTGGATGTAAAATCCTCGACCCAAAAGTTTGAATTTGATGTATTTCGAGTGCAATAGGAAATAATCCTAAAGCGAGTGCGGTATCGGATGTAAAATCCTCAACCCAAAAGTTTGAATTTGATGTATTTCAGTGCAATAGGGAAAGAATCCTAAAGAAGTGCAGTCTTGGATGTAAAATCCTCGACCCAAAAGTTTGAATTTGATGTATTTCAGTGCAATAGGGAAAGAATCCTAAAGCAGTGCGGTATCGGATGTAAAATCCTCAACCCCAAAAAGTTGATTTTGATGTATTTCAGTGCAATAGGGAAAGAATCCTAAAGCGAGTGCAATCTTGGATGTAAAATCCTCGACCCAAGAGTTTGAATTTGATTGAGGTTTGATGTGAGATGCTGGAAAGATCAAATTTGAGATTTGAAATTTGATCGAGATTTGATTTAAGATCCGGAAGATCGAATTTGAGATTTGATAGAGATTTGGAATCCGGAAAGATTGAATTTGAAATTTGGAAGGATGAGTTTGAACTCAGTTGAAATTTGATTTAAGATTTGATTTGAAATGTGGAAGATCACATTTGAAATTTGATTGAGAATTTGATTTAACATTTATGTTGATTTTGTTTATCTTTTAATGATTCAAATTTTATTTTATCGTTTATTTAATGTTCGTGTGAATTTGGTGTTTGTCATTTTTTTTAGATTTTTTTTTTAAGGAAAGTTTTCTTTTATTCTTTTTTTTATTCCTTTTCTGTTCTTTGTTCGAAGTTCATTTAACTTTAACGGCGTTTCCCAATCAATTTGCACAAAAGAGGTGAAGGCCAAAAATGTGACATGGTCACTCTCATTCCAATCATGTAGAAGATACATCATACATCTTGATACGGAATATATTTCATACAATCCATGTAAACTCAAAACGGACTCGTGTATGATCTTTGTTGATCCATCCAAAGAAGCATCTGTCAAAAATCCATGTCTGAATAGTGGGGTACATGGTCAATAACATCACCTTCCAAGCCATCCTCGGCAAGGATGCCGTATGGATGTACATTGGAGGTGTGATATTTTTCATGTAACTCACAGCTCGTAAGGCCGGAGGCTCTCTAGCTCCGGGTCTGGCTGGAAATGGTAAGGTGTCTTCCTGTCGTCCATCCTTCTGAAAGTAACTGAGATCCGCTTCACTGGTACTCCTGGTATGCAATGCTTAGCGATATCTGCTTCGTTGCCCTTCAGTATCATGACGGAATCTACCGGTAAAGGTATCTTTACTGGCCCTCGGAACTCACCTGGACCTGCTATCCGGAGGTCAGATCCAAACATGATGTTACACTCGCTCAGGAAAGAGACGTGCGAGAAGGTCCGACAAAGTCGTGGTGATCTATGTGTGGGGGTATGCTTGTCACCCTGTTTGTAGATGTTGATAATGCAGCTATTGGGTATGCAATCCGGCGCGTACCCTCCATGTTATCAATCTCTTTACCATTCTCTTGATGACTAATGGCATCAAATCCACTTGCCCATGACGGAGTATTCCGGTGGGTTTCCCTTCCGTCCTCCGCAAAGTTGTTACAGCATCCACATTGTATTGTGATTCTTCCTTTCCCTGGCATCCATCTCCGGGGTTCTGAGTATGTGTTTTCCCTTAGGCGGCCCGCTCGGCCCATTCTTTTCAAATCCCGGATGCAATCCACGATTTGCTGCTGTTCATACTCTGAGAATACGTCTGTATGTAGCTCGAGGCCTTCTAGTATATTGATTCGTCTGCCTTTAATTCTTTCAAAGTATTCAAAGGTTTTCTTTTCAACATTCTGCATTCTCTCCAGCTCGTATTCCGGAATGATCTGCAGATGGCGAGGCCTGGTGACATATTGTGGAATATACGGTTCAATCCCTTCACGTTCTCCTGCATACCTTGGCTCCTCAGGGATGATGCCTGTCGGGACATCCCCCGGGGTTGCTTCTGCAACAAGGTCATGCATCATTGGTGGTTCTATCCGGTGGCGTGGTAGCCTTATTTCTTCTGATCTTCTGGAGATTTCCCTGGTTCTTTCTGTCATCCTAGGAGCTGGCCTCCTTTCTTCTGAGTTCCCGGTGAACCGGTGTCCTTGAAGTGTATGCACCGACATTAGCAATCTGTCTCGTCGCGCCGGTCCGCAGCTAGTTTTGTTAACATCTTACGGATACGGCGATTCTTATTTCTTCGTTGCGTTGCTCGTGAGAGTAGCTCTTCGAACTTCTTGAATCTCTCGTGGGCGCGGCACCGACAAGCTCGCCTTCGCTGTAGCGACTACGGACTTCATTTTCTTATCTTCTTCAATGTTTGTCTTTCTTTTCTTGTTCTTCGGATTGGTGGCTTGGGCCACCCACTTTCATCATCTGTACGTCCGGGCAGGTTCTTCTCGGTCAGCGGGACCCGGTCACTTTCCTCGTATCGTAGGCTCTGCCGGTGCGAAATCCGAGTCAATCTCGATTATCGCTCCATCTTTCACCCTCTTTTCATCGAGTGCAAGGCTTACGCCATTTTTAAAGTTCGGGACCAACCGCCCGCTCGACATTTCCCCGCGAAAAGACAAGGAAAAGGATCGGAGGCTGTACTTAAGAACAAGAACATTAAGAAAATGTTTATTAAAGACATTTTTTATTATTCTTATATTTTTAAACTTAACGAGAATGAAGTGGGATAAGATCGGGAAAGAGATTTTGATCCGGAAAAGAAAACAAGGAAAAAATTTATTATCGGGATTTTATTTATTTTAGCACATTTTTGTCATTTTGGGTTCGGACCCGATCATAAGTAATTACTTCACCCGTGCTTCTAGGGATGGAAAATTCACTCCTTCGAAACATCGGGTAGCGTAATACTTTTCAAGTATCGTCCATTGATCGGAAGCATATGTCGTTCTCCATGGCGAGTTCACTAGGTCGGTAGGAGCCTCCCGAGTATACTCGCTTCAACCACAAACGGTCCTTCCCAAGTGGGTTCAAATTTTCCTCCTATCTTGCGGTGTGCAAGAATAGGTCTTTTGAGAACGAGAACTAAATCACCAACTTTGAAGGTTCTTGGGCGGACCGATGCTGTCATGGGCTTGAACCATCTTAGCTTGGTATAGCTCTAAATTCGTTGCGCCGCAAGTCTTTTCCCTTCCGTGCTCTCTAATTCTTCGAGTCGTAATTTGGCGTTCTCTTCGTTAGTGATTTTATTTGCAGAATCGCAATTTTGAGTGAAGGAAGCCGAACCTCTAAAGGTAACACTGCCTCGGACCCATACACCAGAGCGTAAGGTGTAGCTTGAGTAGGAGTTCTGAAAGTTGTCCGGTAGGCCCATAAGGCTTCTAACAACTTCTCGTGCCAATTTCTCTTATTATCGACCAAGATTTTCTTTAAAATTTGATCGAGAGTTTTATTAAAAGCCTCAACTAGGCCGTTTGCTCTTGGGTAGTAAATTGTTGAATATCGCCAGTCGATTCCGTGTCTCCTGACAAAATTGTTGATTTGTGTGCTTCGAATGCCGACCCATTATCCGAGATGATTCACGCGGCACTCCGAAACGGTAAACAACTTGGTTCTTGAAAAATTGTAGTACGTGATGTGCTTTCACTTCTCTAAGTGGAACTGCCTCTGCCCACTTGGAAAAGTAATCTGTAGCCGCAAGAATGAAGCGATGTCCTTTTGAAGATGGTGGTTCTATTGGACCCACTATATCTGTGCCCCAACATTCAAATGGCCACGATGCAATTGTCGGATGTAGCACATTTGGAGGTTGGTGTAGAACCACTCCGTGCACTTGGCATTGGTGACAGCTCTTGGCGATTTTCATGCAATCGGTCATCATCGAGGGCCAGTAGTACCCTAGTCTTTTAATTTTCATTTTCATCTTTGGACCCGACCGGTGAGCGCCACAGAGCCCCGAATGTACCTCTTTAACAATTTCACGGGCCTCGGACCCGCTTAGGCACCTTAGCCACATTTGATCGAAAGACCTTCCGTATAACGTGTTGTTTATTAATGCTTAGGACGCAGTTCTTTTCTTGATCCGATGGGCTAGCGACCTATCATCCGGTAGTTTTCCTGTTTGCGGTGTAATCTATTAATGGTCGTCGCCAATCTTCCGTGTTTTCCGTCACCGCTCGCAATTGATCCTTTTTCTTTTCCGATTTGTGTATTGTGTCTATGTCGAGCCGTGATAGGACCCGACGTCCGTGAACCGACACTTCTACTCGATTCATCTTGCAAACAGTGCAAATTCTTTTGCGAGACGGGCTAGCGCATCCGCTAAAGCGTTTTCTTTTCTGGGAATTTTGTAGATTGTCACATTTGGAATCTGTTCCAACAGCTGTATGGCATACTGGAAGTATCGCTCGAGTCTTGGTTTTAAAATTCTGTACTGTCCGGCGATCTGTTGAATGATTAACTCGTGAATCCCCGTAGATGTTGATGTCTGTTATCCCCATTTGAATGGTTAATTCCAGTCCCGTTATGAGGGCTTCGTATTCTGCTTCGTTATTTGTACATGGTTCTGTCAAGTGGTAGGAATATCTTAACATCCCCCGCTCCGGTGTTATAAAGATTAGCCCGATTCCTGCCTTACCGGGCACTATCACTTGCGACTCTTCGTCTTTGTGTGTTGAAGATGCTCCGTCGAAATATAATTCCCAACGTCGATCATCAAAGTCTTCTAGGTTCATTATTTGTTCATCTGGCAAATCGTCATTGAGAGGAGATTCTGCTGGCAAAGGGTGTGCTGCAAGGAAGTCTGCTAAGACTTGTCCTTTTACGGCACGGAGAGGCACGAAAGTTATATCGAATTGCAATAATATCATCGACCATCCGGCAAGTCTCGCCGGAAAGCGTTGGACGAGTCATCAAGTATTGCAATGGATTAAACTTCGAGATCGAGTTGACCTTATGAGAAAGCATGTAATGCTCGAGCTTTTAAGCGGCGAAGATCGAGGCCAAACAATGCTTTTCAATTGCGAGATACCTTATTTCCGTCGGCAGTAAACGACGGCTTAGGTAATAAAGAGCATTTTCTTTACCCTCATCATTGACCTGGGCTAACATGGCTCCGAGAGAGTCGTCTAAAGCCGCGGTATAAAGTATTAGCGGTCTACCCGAGACCGGGGCCGCTAAGACGGGAGGTGTCATTAAATATTGTTTAATGTCCTCGAAGGCCTTCGGCATTTCTCTTCCCAAATAAATTTGGCGTCCTTTTTAACTAGTGCCGAGAAAGGCCGACACCTACTCGACGAGTTTGAGATAAAGCGTCGAAGATATGCCAGCTTCCCTTGAAAAGATCGTAGTTGTTTTAAGGTTTTGGGAGGCGGCATTTCTAAGATAGCTTTAATCTTTTCCGGGTCGATTTCAATTCCACGATGTCGGACAACGAATCCTAAGAATTTCCCGGAGGTGACGCCGAAGGCGCATTTTAAGGGATTCATCTTAAAGTTAAATTGTCTTAATCGTTCGAAAACAATTCTCAAATCATACAGGTGGTTTTCATTTACTTTGCTTTTGATGACCACATCGTCCAAGCATTCGACTTGATTATGGATGAGATCATCAAAAATTCTTGTCATTGCTCTCTGGTAGGTTGCTCCTGCGTTCTTCAGTCCGAATGGCATCACTATGTAGCAAAATACTCCGATCGGCGTTCGAATGCAGTAAGCTTTTCATCTTCTCGGAGACATTTTTATCCGGTCGTATCCCGAAGATCCATCCATGAATGAGAATATTTCATGTGTTGAAGCAATGTCGATCATTAATTCAGGATCGGTAGAGGAATTCATCTTTTGGACATGCCTTGTTTAAATCTCCGAAATCCACACAAATTCGATCCGACCATTCTTCTTTCGATCGGGACTACATTGGCTAGCCAAGTTGGGTATTGTTCTTCACGGACAAATTTAGCGTCTATTAGCTTTTTAACTTCGGCTATGACTTGTTGTTCGATTTCTAGACGCATTCTTCCGGGACCTTGTCCGATCGGGACGGAAGTAGGATCCACTCCTAGCTTATGGATCGCGACCTCCGGAGCTAATCCCGGCATCTCATCGTAGCTCCAAGCAAAACAGTCTTTAAATTCCCTTAATAACTTGATTATTTCTTCTGAGTCTTCTTTATTGAGTAAGGAGCTAATAAAGGTAGGTCTAGGCTCTTCGCTAGTACCTAAGTTAACTTCCGTTAGTTCATCTATCGTAGATTTGATTTCTTCTTCGAATTCTGGTGGAGCGTCTCCAATTTGTAAATCTTCGAGTTCATCCGTAGCTTCCATGCAGCTTTTCATTAGATTCGCAAGTGATAACCAAGCAAAATTCAGTATCATCAACTGATCCTACTGTGCCGAATCCGAGACCATGCTTTGAGTTAGGTGGACGACCGGAGTTATTCCATAAATTTTCAAAACGTTGTGATTGACCTTTTGTCCATTGTCTAGGTAAGAAACCACGCTGAATTAAATTTTGAACACAGGGAGAGTACCACTCAAAAGGCAATTCCATTAATTCTGATGAAGTAGCATCTTCAAATTGTACATTATTTTCAGTTTTGGAGGAAGAAGCACCACGGTAGAATTTGATTGGTTTTGCACCACCGCTACGTACCTCTTTGACCTCCATACCCTCAATCTTATTAGAATGGATCGGGGTCAGGGTCATAGTATGTACGTAGTGGTTAATCTTCTCGTTCATCGATTTATATTCCTCGTTTCTTTCATCTTCGAGAGGGATTCTGAAATGCGGCTTCTTCCGACTTATTGTCGCTGCTTCTTGTTTGATTTCTTTTTCTTCTTCAGAACTATCTTCCCAATCGACATTAATGGTCGGTTTCCTCTGTCCAATCGTCCTAACGTCTCTACCACGACCTCGTCCCCGGCCTCGACCTCGGATGCGAGTTGTGGAGAAACCTTCACCATCTCGCCGTAAGGGAGTGGTGAGTGACTGTTGGACTAGAACTTCGTGTTCTTCGTTGTCCCGAACTTTCTTTGCTTCATTTGTTATGGTATCTCCGGAGAAGATCGTTTTCTTCGGTGGTGCATAATAAGCCGCATCCTCGTGGATTCCAATTTCATGTACGGAGAATGGTTGTAAGTCACCTTTGATGCACTCTGTTCCCCTCCATCGTAGTATTTGATGCACCGATGTAGAGATGATGGTACCATCCTCGTTTTCATGTATCCATGGTCGGCCCAAGAGAGCGTTGAATGACGTTTTCGAATCAATTATGTGAAATTTTGCGGTTGTCTTTGCTAAGTCACCGGTCTTCATCAGTAGCGTTATTGATCCGAGGGCTCTTTCTCCTTTCTGGTTGAATCCTCTTAATAACATTTTGTCCGCTTCGAGCTCACGGGCATCAATTTCCAAGTATGCTAGCGTTCGAAGATTCATTATATTGATTGATGCTCCTGGATCCACCAATACTCGGAGAGTGTAAATTTTCCGATTAGTAACCGAAATGTACAATGGTCGGTTGTGGTCCGTTCGTTCCAAGTAGTAGGTCATTGTCCGTGAAGGTAACACCTCGTCGTTCCTTTAATGAGCAAACCTCATCTAAGGAATCTCCGGCCATTTGAGCTAAGCAAATTTCCGGATCAAGTAAGGCCTCGATCGAGCTTCTCTCATCTCCTTTGATAAGATGAGAGCGTCGTAGATGCTCGCGTTGGTGGTAGTTTCCTAAGATGGGCTAGCACGTTGTAGTCCACTTTGTTTTCATGTGTCTCGTTTTCTTCTCGAATGGGCATTTCTTCTCACGGGTTGGTTCTTCCCGAACAACCACCCGCTTCCTTTGTCTTTGGACCCATTCTCGGAGGTAGAACTTTTCCACTCCTTAAGTTGACTTCGTAATTTCCTCCGAATCTATTGTTGAGCTTGCCGGTGTCTCTTCTTGAATCGGAATGACGAGGCTCTTCCGGATTAGCTTCGAGTCCGAAGGCTCCAACTCTATCGTGATCGGAGCTCCTCGAAACTCGCAGATAGATTCGTTGCTTGTTGAACTCTCGTAGCCTCCTTGATGGATGTCTTCTTCATTATTTTGCTCGTCGAGATCATGTATGATTTGAGAATTGTCGTTGGTAACGAAATCGATATCCGGATCATCGTTAGTTACGTAATCGTTAGAAACAGTCAAAATGTAGCCAACGCCATCACCCTTATCATTATATGATCCCACCGAAGTGAGCAGATAATCATACAGAGTCGGGGTTCGAGGGATTTCTCCCCGAATCGGAAACAACTATCCTAGGATAAGCGGCCCCTAGTCTAGCCTTAGGTGCCTCGGTCTTCTCTTCTTCGTCGATTTTCTTCTTTTCTTCAATCGTCTCCTGTTGAGGTGGTTCTTCTATCGCAAGTGATAGTACCGGCTTAACAGGTTTCAAACTCTGAATTGAAGCTCACACCGAAGCGGTTTGGATGTTGTCTAAAATCTTTTTCGAAGACCTCATCCAAGCGGTAGTCCATCCATCGTCAGTCGTATAGGGATCTATCGGAATGATGGGATCAGTCGAGACAACATTGACGGAACCTCCTTTCTGGGGTTCCTTCATGTACTCCTTCGGGATCGTTATATTCCCTTTCCGCAGGTTGTCATTGAGCCAACTTTTGAACGTAATACAATCTTCTATTTTGTGCCCAAGCATCCGGTGGTAAGGGCAAAAGTTGGGATCACCTTTCTTGTTGACTTCCTCTGGCCTTTTAGGCTCTGGCTGCTGGAAATCTGGAGTCTTCATCAAACTACGGAACATTTTCGAGCATCGCTTCATTCTTGAACGGATATTCTCTCGCTTCAAAAGCTCCCTTAACGTACGTTGCGGACGAGGTGGTTGTTCATACTTGCGGAGATGACTGATAGCTGGGCCGGGGTTGCTTGGTAATTCCGTTGTGGTTGTCTGCGGCCGTTCGGTGGTATTTGCATCGGTTGCTTGCCTTTGTCAACTCGCTGCAACGATCCAGATTTCTTTTCAAAAGTCTTTACTGAGCTTTTGTTTATCCGTTTTATCGGTGAAACTTAATTGCTTTGCCTCCTCTTGCAAGCTTCCGGCCTTGCTTAACAACTTCTCGAAAGTCTTAATAGTAAATCCCTCGAGGAGAAGTGCTTATCGGGCCACGGATGCTTTTTAGTAAAATGCCGATCGCATGCTTGTTCTTGCAGCTTGTGGTTCACACTTCATGCTTAAGTTCCTCCATCGAAGTATGTAATCCACCAAAGTTTCATTCGGCTTTTGTTTCTCTACCACTAAATCACCTATAGTGATGTGGTGCCGAGCTCCGACGAATCGCTTGATGAAGAGGTTCTCTGGCTCCGAGAACGTCTTCACCGAACCATTTGTACTCCGCATACCGGCCGAAGGCGAATCCCGACGGATCGCCGACGAACTCGTCGGAAGAGTAATGCATCGCTCCCGCCGGCATTGCAACAACCGGCACGAAAGTGTGCCACGTGCTCGTCGGGGATTCCCGGTTCCGTCGAAGGTCTTGAACGAGAGGTGGTACGAAGCCTTTCGGGTATTGGACGGCGTCGAATTCTTCCGGGTAAGGTCTACCCGTCCGAATGGATGTCCCACTCTTCGATTGTGCTAAGGCTTCTCGCACTCGCCGTTCCACCAAGTTCTTGATATCCTTTTCAGGAATCATACTTTGTGTTGTATCCTTTTTCAGCTGATCATCCCCATTGACGGACGTAATCTCCTTTCCTCCGTCTACAATGTGGATGACCTCTGGGGGTGTCTCTCTATGTGGTTGTACTTGACTCTGGAGAGTGGCCAGAGCTACGGCCATCTCTTCCATCCTTTTTGCCATTTGAGCGATCGTGTCTTCTTTCTCCTGAAGCTGTCTTCTCATTAGTTCTGGCTCCTCTCTCTCTGCGGCTGCAGGAGCACCTTGCGAAGCTGATGAAGCTCGTGTCTCAACCATGTTGATTTCTGCGTATTCGTCGTCCATGAATTCCGATGAATCAATCTCGTCTCCGAACTTTTCTTCTCTTTCTTTTGCCAATCGTCGGATATCGGTTCTTAACTTTTCCATGGCATCTTCTAGCGGGGCTTTTCGTGTGTCTTCGTGGTTGTCGTGCGATAGGCCGCCGGGTCCCCTTCTCACGAGTCCCCTTCATCGCGGTAGCACTTTCTTCGCATTCAAGTCTCCCGGCGAGACTTTCTTTCTCGGGCCGCTGTTTCAATCTCAAATGCCCGAGTAGTGGGACGCCATACCATCCTTCGCGGCGACGAAAGGTCTAGGACCGGATGGTCCGTCGGCCAAATGTCGGAAGGTGGTATCCTCCCTAATCTGTAATCCCGAGACGACAACGGAGTGGACTAGCCTTCATTCTTTTACTCGGCTTTTCCGTCATGATGGCGGGTTCTACTTGGGGCCCAAGACGGGATTTGACCGGCACCCGCCCTATCCTTCGTAGAATTTCGATACGGGCGGTTTTCCTTCTTTGCTAACTTTTCTACCAAAGTTTGCGGTCGAGCAAACGGCGTAGTTCTAGTTCTTTTCTTGCGGCTATCGTTGTAATATGCGGGCCGTGGTAATGTGGCAACGAATCTTGCGAATATTTTCTTCATCTTCTGCGGCGGAGAGGGGATGAAACCTGCTTCCTCCCAAGAGTGGTATGTATTCGAGCAGGCGGTGTATATTCCGGCGATTCCGGAATTTCCTCTAGGAAAGCAATTTCGGCAGCTCCGGCTTCTTTAGCGATCCTTCTACTTCGTTTCTTCTTTGGGTCCTTGTCGCTGACGGAATCTTTGAACCGGACCCGATTTCGAAAACGAAGGTCTTACGAGAAGATCCGTACCCTCCACGGTAACGAGTCCATCATAATCTCGGATTTCTTTCCCCTTTGATTCGGCAAAAGTCGGGGTAGGTGCGAAACAACTAGACCGAGTGGGGGTAGAGATAACGGTCCTTCTATGGACATCGGTACTCCTCTTAGTCGGGATCCTTTGCAGAGGAGGGAATTCTTGGGTCGACCTAAGGTTGAACTCGAGCGGCCGGCTCCTCAGCTTCGGATACCTTATTCATCGGTGCAAAGAGGGAGACGTCGGTGATCTTGACGTTCGTGTTTTCAAATCCTTGTCCAAATCGGATGATTCCATTGTCGGGCAGCTCATCCTTATAGCACGGCGAGGTCCGATCCATTAGTAAAAGAGAAAATCGGTTTCGGGGCTTCCATTTCTGCGAGGTAGATTCCGGTTGTCGATCCCAAGTTATGCTTCTTTTCTTTAGGACGAAAAGAAAGGAATTGAAAAGAGTCCGAACTCATTCTTGTTCATGTATTTATAAGAAGGAATCACTTATTAAAAGAATCACTTATTAGAAAGTTTGTTTATTTAGAACGGAGTGTTCAAAGGTGTAGAGAAGGTAAGGAATCTGAATCGGAGTTGGAAAGGAAAAGAGAGTCTTAAGCAAGACTTCTCGACTCGAAGGATCACTCCTAAACTAACACCTATCGGGGTCCACCCCACCTCGAAATGAGGTAAAAGGATCTCGGAACCTCTCCGTTTAGGGGTGTCTAAACAAGTGGCTCCTAAATCCGAGAGAATGTTGGTTATACTTGTTCAAGGTAGAAATGAACATAGTATCCCAACGGAAAGAAGGGTAGTTTGATCCATAAGGGACATGGATGCACTACCGATTTTTGAAAGCGAATTGTCCGATTAGAATGGAGAGAGGAATTTTCCCCGCCGGAGTCGCCGAAGTTTGCTCGGCATATTTTTAGGTTATGTGTTTTATTTTGAAAAGGAGTCTCCTACGAAATTGTCGGCGAATTTTTTATATTTTAAATTTAATTTAAATATATAGTTTAAAAGATAACATTTGATTTTGAAAATAATTTTAAGTTTAAAAGTTTTAAGATATGAAATCAAACCGATCTCACATCCCAAATAGTTTATATAAACGAGCACCACACCACAAACCGTGTATCTATCCCGAAGAATAGACACACTGCTTGATGATGGGGCTCGATTAAATAAACTATGAGATTTGTGACATCCGTTTGGTTTGCGAACCAATTTTATAAGCCGACCAATTCCCTTGCTTAATATGAAAACATTAAACAGGGTTTATATTACCTGGGTTCTTTAAAATTCCCTATAAGGGCAAGCCCCTATAGTTAATTACATCTTAAGTGACGGGAATCACCTAAGAAAACTCTCGATAATAATCAATAATTCGCTCTCAAGAATTTCAAAGTTTAAGTTTTCAAAGAATTGAATTTTTGAATCTCAATAGGGAATGGATCAAGTTTGGAACATTTTATTTTGGGAATTCAAAGGAAGAAAAGTAGGAGAAATTACAGATTCGAAGCGAACTTCGATAATCTTCCGACTATCCTATTGTTTGGCTTGAATTTAGGAAAGTCCTAATGTTTATTTAATGTTTTAATCTTGCCGATTTTAATTAATTAGGGCTTATATTTATATGATAGTAATCATACAAATTGCCTGGAAGATATGAGGGTTTATGTCGTATCGGACGACTACCTCGGAATCCTAAGACCGGTTAGGGCTTAATTTGCAATACAAATGCCTAACGAAGAGTTGAGGATTTATGTTGCACTAGTGCAAACTACCTCGAAGTCCTATGGCTTTGTTGTTTAATTCTAGGAAAGTTTTGTTGCCGGTAGATTCGAGTTTTGCGACGACGATGGCCGTGTCGCCCACCATGCTCCGAGCTCTTTGTTGTTGCAGAGGTTTAGTTTTAGAAGTCATAAATCGGGAGATGAGAGAAGTGTTTGGTTTAAAGAAAGTCTTAATTTCCATGTGTTTTTAACATTTTAATTAAAACGAGATCTTAAAGTTGATTAAACGAACCGATTAAGATCCCGCGGTTCCGTCATCCCGGCACCGTTATTTTCATCGAATTCACTTGAGCCTAGATGAATTTGCTAAACTCAACTAAATGAGTTCCGCACTTTCATTTGGACCGTGGGAAATCCCGTTAGCAACACGTGGGTTACATCATCCGAGGTATTCCCGATCATTCAATGAGACGTTTTAATTTAGTTGTTGTTGTAGTTTTGTTGTTCTGTTTGTGATTAAATTTTGAGTTGTCTTATATTTTGAAATGTTGTGGAGGTGAATTTTATCTTGTAGTGTCTTTTAATTTAGTTATGGGTTTCAGTTTTGGTTTATGTCCTAAAGGTGTAGGTTTTCATGCAACTGTTGTTTATCATGCAAGAAAAGTAAGTGCGATGCGATTAAATAAATTGCACGTAAAGTAAATCGCAATAAAATAAAAGCGTACCTGGAGGGCCTTCCCGTCATCCCAAGCTGCACTTAAAACGCGATTAGAATATTTAAGCAAGTTCCTAGGTAAAGCTAAGGTAAGGGTTAGGGTTTTCTACCAAATTCCTAATCCTATAGCTAGTCATTTCCTATGACGTCTAGGTTCCTTGTGTTTTTAGTTTGAAGACGATTTTCTTCATCAAAGAACAATTAAGTTCAATTGTTCTTATAAATATCCTATCATATTGAGGAAGTGCTTAAGAAGAATCCTAAACATCTTTTCAATATTTCTAGGATTGTTTTAAGTCCAAGAGAATTTAATTATGTAAATGAATCGATCGTCCGAGGTTTTCAAGTTTGGTTAACTCCGCTTCGGTGAACTAGGATATTTGAATGTCCTATAAGTGAAGTAACATTTTATTTAATAATCCATTTAGGAGTTACAACAGTAAAAGCTCCTAAGGGCAAAATGATATTTAATGATTTGTGATTCAAATTTAAGTTCAAATTAATGATTTAAGTTTGGAATAGTGTTCAAGTTATCTTAGATTTATTTTTGAATTCTTCATGTCTTTATATTTAATTTAATTTAATTTAATTTAACTTAATTTAATTTAATTTTTTAATTTAATTTTTAATTTGATTTAATTTTTAATTTAATTTTTAATTTGATTTAATTTAATTTAATTTAATTTGGTTTGATGTTACATTAAATTAATTTGATTTAATTTAATTTTTAATTTAATTTGATTTAATTTAATTTAATTTAATTTAATTTATTTAATTTAATTTAATTTATTTAATTTAATTTAATTTTTAATTTAATTTAATTTAATTTAATTCTTAATTTAATTTAATTTTTTAATTTAATTTTTAATTTGATTTAATTTTTAATTTAATTTTTAATTTGATTTAATTTATTTTTTTTTTATTTTAATTTTAATTAAAGAGTTCAATTATTTAATTTTAGTTTAATGATTAAGTCTTTCAATGTTTTAAATTTGAATTATCATTTTAATTAAGAATTAAACATTAATGAAATGATTAATTTAGGGATTTTTTAAATTAAAGAATAAATCTCTTCCTAATAATATCCCTATTTTAATAATTCCAATTTTATTATTCTTCCAAATTTAATCAATTATTTAATTAAAGTTTAATCATTTTAAATTGCTTAATGGGTTTCTACCCTTCAATTATTTAAATTTCAATCATCCAAATCAGATTAGGATCAGATATTTTACTTGTTAATTTTTATTAAACCTAAAGTTTTAATTAAGGATTAAAAGAAATTTAATTACCACTTTACCCTTTAAGCTTAATAATTTCATAACTCACTAAATTGAACTCAAATGAACTTGAAATTTTTATGTGACTTCACTCATATGTCACTAAAGACATGAGAGGAGAAAATGTGATTTTTCTGTATTTAATTTATTTATATAATTATTTTTGGTAGAAAATAGAGATTTCCAAGGAAAATTTAATAACATGACCAAGGAAAAGTTTCTGTCCTTAAGAAAATTATGGGACATTCCTAATGACCAGAGGACCACTTGGACCAAATTTTGTGATTTTTTGAACTATATTTTATTTATTAGAATTATTTTAAGTTCTGGAGTATTAATTAATTTAAAAATAAAATAAATGTTAAAAAATGAATTTTATGTTTTTCAAAAATCTCTCTGATATCAAGGAAACCAGAGAAGCAAATTTTGTAATTTTCTGATTTTTCTATGATTTATTATAATTATTTTAGTGAAAATGCTAGAAAATACATTTTTTAATTTTAAAATTACCCTAGAGCTTTAAAAATTAATATCTCACCAAATAGGCCTAAGAAAAATATGAGGTTTGTTCCTAAGTGATTAAAATTCAAAATGTGACATTTTGGTGAATTTTATTATTTTTGTGATTTTTATTATTTTTTAATTATTAAAAATATTAAAATAATATTAAAAATCAATTTTTTTAGAAAATTGAAATTTTAATTTTCTTAAATTCCCCTGATATCAAAGAGGCTCTAAAACCAATTTGGTGAATTTTTGAAAGGTATTTTGAAAGTTATGAATTTTTAAAGTTTAAAATGACTAAATGGCTTAATCGACCCGATTAATAGGGCTAACCAAGTCCAATTGACTTCAAACTTTTATGTTGGGTTCCTCTGATCCTAAAGGTCAGTGGAGAATTGATTTCAAGTCAATTTGATCTATGGTTAACTCTAATTAATTAGAGACCTATTTTGAGTGTTTAAGCCAATTAGGGTTGTCTAAAATGAACTAACTCAAAACCTATTTTTCCTAGGGTTCTCTCGGTCATAAGGAACATCACCAAATTTTCCTAGAATTTATTTCACAACATGCTATTTATTGGAATTAAAATACTCAAAACAGTGACATGAATTTGAAAAATCAATAACTCTTCATAGGAATGGCCTCGACTTTGGAAAATTCGGGGAATGTTCCCAAATTCGGAGGCTTCAAAAGCCTCTATGGTCTCATGCCATGGTGAATTGTATACATGCATTGAGAATTAAATGTATGCAGAGAGTAAATAAATTATAAAAAATAAAATACTTGATGAAATTAAATGATTTCTTTTCCACATTATTCTCCTCTCGTTCATCGAGCAAGAGGGTATTTTTATTTTATTTTTATGATTTTCCTACACAAAGTTATGAATTTTTGAAGTTTAGGGAATTAAATAAATAGAAAATACCCATAATTTTCTACTTATCCACGCGGCGCCGCGTCATCCTTAACATCTCCGAAGGCACACGCGTCGCGATCCCATTCGACGCCGCCATCCGCGTCGGCGCTCCGGGACCCGCCGTATCGCTCCGTCTTCTGATCCGACGCGATCCTGGCCGTCCGTCCGCGCGTGTATTAAATGGACGGCATCCGTTCATCGTCCCCAAGTGTCCTCACCCGAGAGCCGTCCACACTAAATCCCTAATATCTCACTCGATACTCAATGGATTTTCATGTTCTTATACTCTATGGATTCGTCTTGAAGAGACGAACACATCTATACGACTAATGTTTATTGAAATTGACTCATTTGAAATGGAGAATGTTTAGAAGCTCGGGATGAAGAATTGATCCATACCTTAGCTACGAGAGGTGAAGCCTCGATCGGAGATGCTCGGCACGTTCGTTGGAGCTGCAGGAGGCTAGGGATGAAGCACAGGGATGTGGTGAATTGCCTGAGTGTGATTTCCACCAAGGCCGATCACAACCTTTGGAGTCCGGAACAAGCTGGGTGGCCCGGAGATGGGGCTTTTGCTGGTGGACACCTTCTCTTGGTCCGGTGAAGGTGTAGGACCAATCAATTTGAGGATTGATCCATCGTGGAGAAGTGTCCCGGTTTTGGGCTTGGATTTCAACTGCGAAATTGAGCTCGCGAGAGAAGAAATGGCGGGGGATTTCAGTGGGGATCAAGTGCTCGTGTATGGGGAGTAGTACGGAACAATTTTGGCGGAGTTTCCTTAAGGTTTGTTTCAGCACCTCCTCATGGCCGAGAGGTGGGGAGTTTAAATAGGCGAGGCTGGAGGGCCTCCCGGGGGAGTTGAGGGTCGGGATCGGTGCTCATGGCAAGTGAAGAACAGCTGCAATGGCCACTGGGCATGGGGCAGCTCAGGCGGTGAGAATCCCAAGCTTGGATTGACTTGGACCTCTCGGCCATGGAGTTTTCGGCGATCGGGGTGGCCGGCCGGCAGGCAAGGGTCACCCTCGGGGTCGGTGGGTCGAGGTCGGGTGTTTGTGCAAGCAATTGGCAAATGCCAAGTGTAAAGGCTTTGATCCAAAGTAGAATGGGGCATGGCTAGTTTTTGGGTCTAAATGGGTCAACTCACCCATTTGGGCTTGGTGCACCCTTCGAGGTGGCTTTGGGTGCTTGTGGGGGATTAAAGGGATCAAGTTGGTTTGGCATGGAGAAGTCTCCATCCAAATATATTTGGATTAAATTTAGGTTTAGGTGAATCATGATTAAGGCTAATGAGCTTTAGGGATTAAGGAAAGGGGCCCTCCTTCCTACCCAATATGGTATGGTGACATGTAAAGAGGCTCTCATGGCTTTCATGTGGCTCATGCATGGCTTCATGGCTCACCTTTGGCTTGGGAAAAGTCAAGTCAATTTCATGTAAATGGATTTAAGAAAAATTTTGATATTTTGATGTGAATTTGTATGGGGCTTGATTTGGAATTGTTTGATGATGGAATTATAACTTAGGGAATGGCTTTGATTAAATGGATGGCAAATGGAAATGTCATGTGGGCTTTAGGGCCAATTTTGGGCTTTTGTATTTGGTGGAAATGGGCTTTTAGGAAAATTTAGGGAAGTGGGCTTTTAGGTTTGAAAATGAATTTATGGATAGAAATTTTGTAAAGAGGTTGGGCCAAATAATTGTTGAGTTTGGTTTAGGGATCTGTCATGAGTGGTTTGGAGTCAATTTGGTGTGATTTGGACTTGAATTGGTTTGAATTTGGGTTTAATTGGTAAGTGGGCCTATGTAGGTCAAATTGGGCTAACTTGGGCCAATGTTGGGCTAGAGTTGAAATTGATGTAAAATTAATGTTGGGAAATGTTTATGGGAGTGTTTCAAAGAGGTTTTGGCTTTGGTTAGGTTTTGATTTTGGGGTTTGGGCTCATTTGGGCTAGGTTTGGGTTTAGGTCAAAAATGGGCCTTTTAGCTTTGGGTTGAATTTGAGTGGGGTTTGGATCAAAATCTTGGGCAAATCATGTTAGTGTTTTGTTTATGGGGATGTTAAGGAAGGTTTAGAAAAGATTTGGGGTTAATTGGAGTTGAATTGGGTGAGTTTGGGCTAAGTTTGGGTCATGGGTCCAAATTGGGCTTTAAGGCCAAAAGTGAAATTGGATCCAAATTTCAATCAAATTGGGCTTGGATTTGGTCTAAATTGGTGTTGGGGATGTTGAATTGAAGTTTAGAATTGAATTGGACCAGAATTTAGGTCAATTGGGTAGGTTAGGTTTTGACATTGGGTTCACTTAGGGTTAAAATGTGTCAAATTGGGGGTTTTGACAAAAGTTGGGTAAATTGACAAAATTGGCCCATGGTGTAGTTGAACAAAATGAAATTGGGAACATTTGGGATTTTCTGAAATTTTCTGGGAATTTTCTGAGTTTTTGGATTTTTGGGTCAAGAGGGGTATTTTGGGTATTTGGAGAGTATTGGGAGGTATTTTTGGAATTTTTGGTATTTTTGGGTATGGATGATCAATTTGAGTGATGTGGAAATGTTTGGGAATGATTTTGGAGAATTTTGGGTGATTTGGAAATTTTTGAGAAATTTGGGCTATTCAGGGCTTTGGGTAGGTTAGCGGGTGTAGGGTCCGGGGGTCAAAAATTGAAAATTTGGAAAATTGAAGATTGGGTGGATGTAAGTGGAATGAAATCATTTTTGTTGAGCCATAAAGCCATATCAAGCCCACATGAGCCATGAAGGGACTCATTTGAGGCATTCACTATGTTGTTCCTAACCCTCTTGCGCAAGGGCTTAGGGGTTAAGGACCATCCATGTGAATCACCTACATGAGTCAGGAGGTCAAGTCGGGTATGGGTGTGTTTTTAGGAAGTGTGTGAAAGTGTAGTGTGTAGGTTTAGTGTGTGTGCAAGTCAACCCTTCACCAGACCAGGCCACCCAGGGCAGTCCTAAGGCCAAAGAGTCCTATAGGAACTCATCCTTTAAACTTCCACATTTGATTTCAACCCTCTAGGTGATTAGGGGTCTACAGTCAAGTTTGTGGGGTTTGCAGGGAGTTTAGAAGTGGTTTGAATTTCTAAAAGGTGGGTCTCAATTCTAATCCTCTAAGATAGTCAAAGGAAAAGCCTAAGGCTAGATCCTAAGTACTAAAGAGAAGAAGAGAAGACCTCATCAAAAATGAGGTCAACAAAACGCTGTGAAGAAATAAATTTAGTTCTTAATTGGAAAAATTGCCAACTTATGTTAGTAGGAGGAATTGTTTTGGGACATAAAATTTCAGAAAAAGATACGGAAGTAGACCATGCAAAAATTCAAGTGATCGCTAATTTAGCTCTCCCATCAAATGTGGGGGAAATTAGGATTTTTTTTTGGAGATGATGGATTCTAGAGGCGTTATATTAAAGACTTTTCAAAAATTTCTAAGCCTCTACGCCAATTACTGGAAAAGGATGTTATTTTTAATTTTAATAAAGATTTCCTAAAAGCATTTGAATTATTAAAAGAAAAATTAATCACTGCACCATTTATTGTTTCACCAGATTGGGAAAAATTTTTTAGTTAATGTGTGATGTACGTGATTATGCTATTTGAGTTGTTTTAGGACAAAATCACGATAACATTTCCAAAGTAATCTACTATATTAGTAGAACTCTTAATGAAACCTAAATTAATTATACCACAAAAGAAAAATATTTTTTAGCTATAGTAGTTGATTTTGATAAATTCATATCAAATTTAATTGGAACAAATGTGTGGTGCATACTGACCATTCTGCTATTAAACATTAAATATAAAAGAAGGATGCAAAACCATGACTGATAAGATGGAATCTTCTTTTACAAGAATTTAACTTTGAAATTGTAGATAGGAAGGGTGCTGATAATCAAATTGTTGATCATTTGTCTAGGCTTGAAAATGAAAATCTCTTTCTTCTGATGATGAAATTAATGAACATTTTCCTGATGAGAAATTATTCACTATTTATGAGTGGCATGCTCCATGGTATGCTGACTTTGTAAACATTATTGTTAGTGACATATTACCCGATGGTTTGACATACTAACAGAGGAAAAAATATTTATCTATAGCTAAGACTTATTTTTGGGATGACCCATTTTTATATAAACAAGGAAAGGATCTTATTATTAAAAGATGTATACCACTAGAAGAAGCTTATGAATTTATTCAAAAAAGTCATGATTCTGATTTTGGGGGAAATTTTGGTTTTGATAAAACTACATATAAAATTCTATAATCTGGATTTTATTGGCATACAATTTTTAGGGATGTTAATGCTTATATTAAAAATCATGATTGATGTCAGCATGTAGGCAATTTTTCTAGAAGAAATGAGATGCCCCTTAAAAATATGTTTGAATTAGAAATATTTGGCGTTTGGGAATTAGATTAATGGGATCATTTATACCATCTTTCAGAAAATTATATCTATTGTTAATAGTGGACTATGTATCTAATTGGATAGAAGCTGTGGTTTTACCTCGATGTGATGGTCGAAGTGTTGTAAAGTTTTTGAGAAACAACATCTATAGTAGATTTAGAATGCCGAGAGTAATCATAAATGTTGGGGGAAGTCATTTTAGAAATGAGATTGTGGAGAAACTAATAAAGAACTATCATTTCATCCATAAAATTGATAGTGTTTATCATCCTAAAAAAAGTGGTTTGGTTGAATTATCCAATTGTGAAATTGTTGACTTCACTTTTGGTTGACATATAGTCTCTCTTTAGAATAGCTTAGGGTCTAGCCATAGGGCTCTCTTGGTGACTTTCTTAGAAGACTAGTCTTGGAACCCGCCCCCTTTAGAAATTTAAATCTTTCTCACTTCACTGGGAGTTTTCATATGCCTAAGGCCTAACCTCCAACTTTTGAGAGGAAGAGTTCGAGCATAAGGAAACCCAGCGGAAGTCTCCTATAGGTTGTCAGACCTTAAAATTTACACTGGGAGGTCTGGATCTTACATAATACACACAAACTACACTCATAACCCAAAATAAAGCACATCCCAATTTGATCTCCTAACTCATTGGAAACTCATGAGCGTGCTTTTCTCAAGCTCTTAGCCCCGAGCTAAAGTTTTGATTAATACCAACACATAAAAGGCCAAATGAGGGTTTCCCTTTAGTACATGGCTCAATCTAAACAATCTCATAATACTCACCCCTCATCGACCTTATTTTTTTTCCCGAATTTCAATTTTTGATACCTTGCCCTTGAATCTTCCCAAAATGCCCCTAAACCTCAATTTTACTTAAAATTTCTCAAATTATCCATTTTTTACCAAAATATATTTCAAAGTATTCCCCACCACTCAATTAACCAAATTTACTGAAATTACCAAAATATCCCCAAAATTTGCATAATGACCAAAATACCCTTCCTAGCCCAAAAATCATAAAATTCTAAAAATTTCCAAAAATTCCTAAAACCTCTTGAATATTCCTAGTTTCATTTCTCTCAACTACCACATCACCTAATTTGACCAATTTTTCCTAATTAAACCAGAAGCCCCAATTTGACTCATTTAACCCAAAAGTGCCTAAATTAAATCCAATGTCCACTCAATTGCCCTCAATCTTGCCAAATTTCAGTTCCAAACTTTAATTAAACATCTCTAGCCTCAATATAAACTAAATCAAAACCAAATTTGACCTAAAATTGAGCTCAATTTCACTTGAATCCCAAAATCCCCATTTTTGACCAAGTGACCCATATCACCCAAATAAAACTTAATGTTAATTAATTTTACCTAAATTGGAATTTTAAACTTCTCATGACACTCCCCTAAACCAAGTAAAACATTCAATTAACTCCAATTTGAGCCCAAGTCTGACCCAAACCCAATTTAAACCAAAAAACCAACTTTGTCCCAAATTGAGCATATGTCTAAATTCCACCAAATTGAATGTCCCAATACCAAAATTGCCACCCAATTTATGTTGGGAACCATTCACCACATCCCCATAGACCTTTTTAAACAATCAATTGAGCCTAAATACCACTCTAGCCTAACCTAAACCCATGCTAACCCAACTTGCACCAAATGGACAAGTATCCAAAATCAAGCCAAATTGAACCCCCAAAATTATTCAAAACCACTCTTATCCCTTTTTAAACACTCTATGACAATCATATACATTATTTTGAATAATAAATTGGGTCTAAACCAAGCTCAAACCAAACCTAACCCAACCTAAACCCAATATGACCTAAATTGAACTCATGACCTAATATCACTTAAATTGAACCAAATTGACCAAACCAAGGACCAAGCAAGACAAACTAAACCCAAGCCCTTTGTGTCATGGACCAAAGGTCCCTCACTTAGGACTAATATACCTCACCCTTTTCTGCTAACCCATAACTCTCCTTAACCCTCAAGCAAGCAACCCAATTAATGCACTGAGCTCCCCTCTTACCTCCCATCAGCCTATCATCCACCTTCCCTGTCCTTGCCGGCCACCCTAGCCGCCAGAACAGCTATGCCTGACTGCCCTCGTACCCCTCTAAACTCAAAATTGAGCTTTTTCAGTGAGGCATCTCCTTAGTGATCAATGACACTGCTCAGCCTTCACCTTAAGCGGCCTAAAGCACCCAAGTTAAAGCCTTGAGCTCCATCCATTGGCCATTTTTTCAGTGAGGCATCCCCTTACTTGTCTATTTCTGCTCTTCTTGGAATTTCTTTCATCCTTTCTGCTATTCTTGGAGTTGATCTTCTCTTTTTTGGCTTCTGCTGAACCAATTTTTTTGAAGTACTTGCACTGACGGTAGCAACTATCTCTTCATGTCGATCTGCTGCTAGCTTGCTCAACATCTTGCGAATGCGATGGTTCTTGTTTGTTCGTTGGGTCGGAGTGAGTGTAGCTCTTCTTTCCTCTTGAACTTCTGTGGGCATGGCCTTGACAAACCTGCCCTCTGCTGTAGCAACCACAGACTTGACTTTCTTGTCCTCCTCTGTTGCGTGAGTGGTGTTTCCTTTTCTTTTCTTGCTGGTGGACTGCTGACTTGGGCCACCCAATTTCATCACTGTCTGGCTGGAACTCTTCCCAGTCAATCGGGGTCCAATCAGTTTCTTCGTACTGTAGCCCAGCCGGTGTGAAATCAAAGTCGATCTTAATGTCAGCCCCATCTTTCATCCTCTTTTCATCGAGTGCTAGACTCACGCCATTCTTAAAGTTCCGAACCAACCGCCCGTTTGACATTTCCCTGCGAACAACAAGGAAAGGACTAGGGGTTGTACTAAGAATAAGAACAATAAGAAAATTTACTTATTAATGGAAAGATTTTATTCATTTCTTTTTTTTATTATTTTTCTAAGTTTTTAATAAGAGTAGGAAAATATGAGGAAAGATCAGGAGTGAGCTGATTTAAAAGAAAGGATCAAAATTTTATGATTTCACATATTTTCTTTTTATCACATTTTTTGTAATGATTTTTTTGTCCATTTTTTATATTTTGAGTTCGGACTCTGTTACAAATGATTACTTCACCCATGCTCCTAGGAATGAGACTCCATTTTTAAAGTTCATCCTTCGAAACATCAGGTTGTGTAATACTTCTACAAATATCATCCATTAATTGGATGCATAGGTCGTTCTCCACAGCAATTCACAAGTTGGTAGGAACCTCTAGAGTAGGCTGTCTAGACCACGAACGGCCCCTCCCAAGTTGGTTCAAATTTACCTCCTATCTTGCGGTGTGCAAGAATAGGTCTCTTGAGAACTAGAACCAAGTCACCGACTTTGAATGTCCTTGGGCGGACCAGTTTATCATGGGCCTAGATCATCTTGGCTTGATACAGTTCCAAATTCTGTTGTGCTGAAAGTTGTTTCCCATCCAAGCTTTCCAATTCTTCTAGTCGTAATTTGGCATTCTCTTCTGTAGTAATTTTGTTCGCAACTGTGATTCTAAGAGACGGAAGCTGAACCTCCAAGGGTAAGACGGCTTCGGACCCGTACACTATAGCATAAGGCGTAGACTGAGTAGTTCTAAAAGTTGTTCTGTAGGCCCATAAGGCTTCTAACAACTTCTCATGCCAATTTCTTTTGTTGTGGTCCAAAGTTTTCTTTAGAATTTGGACGAGAGTTTTATTAAAAGCCTCGGCCAAGTCGTTTGCTCTTGGGTAGTAGATTATCGAATAGCGCCAATCAATCCCGTGTCTTCTAACAAAACTATTGATCCTTGTACTTTTGAACACGGACCCATTATCTGAAATAATTCTGCACGGACCCCGATACGGTAGACAACTTGATTTTTGACGAACTGTAACACATGGTGCGCTTTCACTTCTCTGAGCGCTATAGCTTCTGCCCACCTGGAAAAGTAGTCTGTAGCTGCAAGGATGAAACGATGTCCCCTTAAGGAAGGCGCTTCTATCAGACCCACAATATCTGTGCCCCAACACTTAAACGGCCATAACGCGATTGTCGGATGCAGCACATTTGGAGGTTGATGTAGAACCACTCCATGCACTTGGAATTGGTGACAACTCTTCATAACTTTCATGCATTCGATAATCATCGAGGGCCAGTAGTACCCTAGTCTCTTAATCTTTAATTTCATCTTCAGACACGACTGATAAGCACCACAAAGTCTTGAGTGCACTTCTTTAACAATTTCACGACCCTCGGACTTGCTCAGGCACCTTAGCCACATCTAGTCAAAAGACCTTCTATATAACGTATTGTTTATTAAGGCGTAAGACAAAGTTCATCTCTTAATCTGATGGGCTAACGACTTATCGTTCGACAGGTTTCCTGTTGCAGGTAGTCTATTAATGGTTGCCGCCAATCTTCTGTATGTCTGTTACTTCTGCAACTGTTTCTTCTTCTTTCCCTAACTTATGTATTGCATCCATGTCGAGCTATGAGAGGACCTGTCGTCCCTGAACTGACATTTCAACTGATTCATCCTGTAAGTAGGCAAATTCTTTTGTGAGGCAGGCTAACACATCTGCGAGAGCATTTTTTCTTCTGGGGATCTTATAGATCATTACATTCAGAATCTGCTCCAACAATTTCATGGCATACTGAAAGTATTGCTCGAGCCTTGGTTTTAAAATTCTGTACCGTCTTGCAAATTGTTGAGTGATCAACTGTGAATCTCTGTAGATATTGATAACTTTATACCCATCTGAATGGTTAATTCCAGTCCAGTTATAAGGGCTTTGTATTCTGCTTCGTTGTTCATACACGGATCCATTAAATGGTAGGAATACATTAACATCCCCCACTCCGATGTTATAAAGATTAGTCTGATTCCTGCCTTACCGGACACTATCGTTTGCAACTCTTTATTCATCTGCGCTGAAGATGCTCCGTCGAAGTACAATTCCCAACGCTGATAATCATGGTCTTCTAAGCTCATTATCTCCTCGTCAGGAAAGTCTTCGTTGAGTGGCTATTCTGCCGGTAAAGGGTGTCTTTGCGAGGAAGTCTGCCAGGACTTGTCCCTTTACAGCACGAAGATGAACGAAAGTTATATCAAATTACAATAGTATCATCGACCACCTGCCAAGTCTGCCGGAAAGCTTCAGTCGGGTCATCAAATATTGCATTGGATTAAACTTCAAAATAAGGTTGACCTTATGAGAAAGCATGTAATGTCTGAGCTTTTGAGCGGCAAAGATCAGGGCCAAACAATGCTTTTCAATCGAAGGATATTTTACTTCCGTCGGAACTGGCTGATGAATTAAGTAGTAGAGAGCATTTTCTTTTCTCCTAGTCTTTGACCTAGGCTAGCAGGGCTCCAAGGGAGTTGTCTAAAGCCGCGGTATAAAGTATCAACAGTCGACCCGAGACTGGGGCTGCTAAGACAAGAGGTGTCATTAAATACTGCTTAATGTCCTCGAAGGCCCGCTTGCATTTCTCTTCCCAAATGAATTTGGCGTCCTTTTTAATTAATGCCGAGAAAGGCTGACACCTTCCAGACAAATTCGAGATAAAGCGTCGAAGATATGCCAACTTCCCATGAAAGGATCGTAGTTGCTTCAAAGTTTTGGGAGGCGATATTTCTAAGATAGCTTTAATCTTTTCCGGATTGATTTCAATTCCGCGATGTTGGACAACAAATCCTAAGAATTTCCTGGAGGTGACGCCGAATGCGCATTTTAAGGGATTCATCTTAAGGTTAAATTGCCTTAATCGCTCGAAAAATATTCTCAAATCATACAGGTGATCTTCCTTCAGTTTGCTTTTGATGACCACATCATCCACGTAGCACTCGACTTGGTTGTGAATGAGATCATAAAAAATCCTCATCATCGCTCTTTGATAAGTTGCCCCTGCGTTCTTCAACCCGAAAGGCATCACTGTGTAGCAGTATATTATGATCAGCGTTTTGAAGGCTGTGAGTTTCTCATCTTCAGGTGTCATCTTTATCTGGTTGTATTTTGATGATCCATCAATGAAAGAGAAGATTGCATGTGTTGAAGCAATGTCGATCATCAATTCTAGAATTAGTAGTGGAAACTCGTCTTTTGGACATGTTTTATTCAAATCTCTGAAATCCACGCAAATTCTGATCTGTCCATTCTTCTTTCTGACCGGTACCACATTGGCTAACCAAGTTGGATATTGTTCTTCACGGACAAATTTAGCTTCTATTAGCTTCTTAACTTTAGCTATAACTTGTTGTTCAATTTCTAGACGCATTCTTCTGGGAGCTTGTCTGACTGGAATGGCAGTGTGATCCACTCCTAGTTTGCGAACTGTAACTTCTGGAGCTAATCCTGACATTTCATCGTAACTCCAAGCAAAATAGTCTTTAAATTCCATCAGTAGTTTGATTATGTTTTTGGAGTCTTCTTTATTGAGTAATGAGCTAACAAAGGTCGGCCTAGGCTCTTCGCTAGTACCTAAGTTAACTTCCATTAAGACGTCTATTGTAGATTTAATTTCTTCTTCGAATTCTGGTAGAGCATCTCCAATTGGTAGATCTTCAAGATTATCTAAAGTTTCCACACAGTCTTCATTAGGCTCGTAAGTGACAACCAAGCAAAATCCCGTATCATCAACTAATCCTACTGTGCCAAATCTGAGACCATGTTTTGAATTGTGAGGCCGACCGACATTATTCCGTAATTTTTCAAAGCATTGTGATTGACCTTTTGTCCATTGTTTAGTTAAGACACCATGTTGAATTAAATTCAGAACACGGGGAGAGTACCACTCAAAAGGCATTTCCATTAATTAAGATGAAATAACATCTTCAAATTGTACATCATTTTGAATTTTGAAAGAAGAAGCACCACGGTAGAATTTGATCGGTTTAGTACTGCCACCATGCACTTCCTTGACCACCATACCCTCGACCGTATTAGAATGGATCGGAGTCAGTGTGATAGTATGCACATAGTGGTTAATCTTATCGTACATTGATTTGTATTCTTTATTCTTTTCTTCATCGAGAGAGATCTTGAATTGGGGTTTCTTCCGACTTATTATCGTTGCTTCTTTCTTGATTTCTTCTTCTTCAGAACTAATCTCCGAATCAACTTTGATGACTGGTTTCTTTTATTCAACTGTTCCACCATTTCTTCTACGACCTCGTCCCCGGCCTTGACCTCGGGTACAAGTTCTGGAGAAACCTCCACCATCTCACCGTAAGGGAATGGTGAGTAACTGTTGAACTAGAATTTCAGGTTCTTCATCATCTCGAACTTCTTTCGCTTCATTTGGTAAGGTATTTCTCAAGAAGATTGTTTTCATTGGAGGCGCATAGTAGGTTTCATCTTCGTGAATTCTGATCTCGTGTACAGAGAACAGTTTCAAATCACCTTTGATACACTGTTCTCCTTCTTCATAATACTTTATGCACTGGTGTAGAGATGATGGTACCATCTGGTTTTTATGGATCCACGGCCGCCCTAGTAGAGCGTTGAACGATGTCTCAGAATCAATTATATGGAATTTTGCGGTTGTCTTTGCTAAATTGCCGGTCTTCATTAATAGTGTTATCGATCCAAGGGCACTTTCTCCTTTCTGATTGAAGCCTCTTAATAACATTTTGTCTGCTTCGAGGTCGCGAGCATGAATTTCCAAATATGCTAACGTTCAAAGGCTCATTATGTTGATTGATGCTCCCGGATCAACTAACACCCTGGAGAGCGTGAACTTTCCAATAGTGACTGAGATGTATAACGATCGATTATGATCAGTTGTTCCAAGTAGCAAATCATTGTCCGTGAAGGTAACACCATGTTGTTCTTTTAACGAGCAAATCTCGTCTAAGAAATTACCGGCCATTTGAGCTAAACAAATTTCTGGATCAAGTAAGGCCTTGATCAGAGTTTCTCTCATCTCCTTTAAAAGGATCAGAGCATCGTAGATGCTCAGTTTGGCTGGTAGCTTCCTAAGATGGGCTAGCACGTTATAATCCACTTTATTAACATGTTCTTCAATTTCTTCCCGAATGGGCAATTCCTCCACTGTGGTTGGCTCTTCGTGAGCAACCACCTGCTTTCCTTTATCCTTTGCACCCATTCTCGGGGGTAGAACTTTTCCACTTCTTAAATTGACTTCTGTTATCTCTTTTGCATCTGGTGTTAAACCTGCCGGTGTTTCCCCTTGAATCGGAACGACTGGCTCTTCTAGAGTTGCTTCGAAATCTGATAGCTCAAATTCTATTGTGATTGGAGCTCCTCGGAATTCACAAATGGACTCGTCACTTCTTGAGCTTTCGTAGCCATCCTTGTGAACGTCTTCTCCTTCATCATGGTCATCGAGATTTAGTATGATTTGAGAATCATTATTTGTACTGAAATCGAGATCCAGATTAGGTTCGTTGTTGTTAGTTACGTAATCGTTAGAAACAGTCAAAACATAGCCAACACCAAAACTCTTATCATTATAAGATCCCGCCGGGGCGAGCAAATAATCATACCAAGTCAGAGGTCCGAGGGATTTATCCCCCAAATCAGAAAAAACCATCCTAGGATAAGTAGCCCCTAATCTACCCTTCGGAGCCTCGGTTTTCTTCTCTTCCACGATCTTCTCCTCCTTTTGGGGAGGTTCTTCAATCTCGAGCGATAATGCCAGCTCGGCTGGTTTCAAACTTTGAGTTGAAGCACACACTAAAGTGGTCTGGAAGTGATCCAAAATTTTCTTTGAAGACTTTGTCCAAACAGTACTCCATCCATCGTCAGTCGTGTACGGGTCTATCAGAACAATAGGATCTGTTAAAATAACATTGACAAAACCTCCCTTTTGGGGCTCCTTCCTGTATTCCTTCAGGATCGTTATGTTCCCTTTCCGGAGATGATCATCGAGCCAATTCTTATAGTTGATGCAGTCTTCTATCTTATGTCTGAGCATCCTGTGGTAGGGACAGTATTTCGGATGATCCTTCTTGTCGACTCCTTCTGGCCTTTTAGGCTCTGGTAGTTAAAAGTTGGGTGTCTTCATCAAACTGTGAAACATCTTTGCCACTACTTAAATCTTGAACGGATATTTTTTATTCATGAGTTCTTTCAGGGCACACTTTGGATGAGGCGGCGGCTGATCATGCTGCCATGATTGATAGCTCGGTCAAGGCTGTTGATAGTTCTGTTGAGGTTGCTGATAAATTTGTTGAGGTTGTTGATAGATCCGTTGCGGTGGTTGATAACTATGTTGTGGCTGCTCTGGCTGTATTTGCATTGGCTACTTACCTTTGTCTTCTGTCGCGAAGATCCCGAATTTCTTTTCGAATGCCTTTACAGGCTTCTGTTTATCGGTCTTGTCAACGAAACTCAGCTGTTTTGCCTCCTCCTGCAAGCTCCCGGCCTTGCTAAGCAACTTCTTGGAAGTCTTAATTGTGAATCCTTTGAGGAGAAGTGCTATAAGGCCATGGATACTCTTCAACAGGATACCGACTGCATGCTATTCCTGAAGCTGAGGTTCACATTTCATGCTTAAGCTCCTCCATCGAAGTATGTAATCCACCAGGGTTTCGTTCAATTTCTGTTGCTCCACCACTAGATCACCGATAGTGATGTGGTGTCGAGCCCTGGCAAACCACTTAACTAAAAGGTTTTCCAATTCTGAAAAGGTCTTAACAGAACTACTCGGCAATTCTGCATACCAGTCGAAGGCAATCCCTGACAAACTGCTGACGAAAGAGCAAGGTGTCACTCCCACCAGCATCGCAACAACTGCCACGAAAGTGTGCTACATGCTGTCGGGGGTTTCCCGTACTGTCGAAAGTCTTGAATAGAGATGGTACGAAGCCCTTCGGGTATTGGACTGCATCAAACTCCTCAGGGTAAGGTCTACCCGTCTGGATAGATGCTCCACCCTTAGACTGAGCTAAGGCTTCTCGCACCTAGCTTTCTACCATGTTCTTAATATCCTTTTCGGGAATCATGCTCTGTGCAGAATCCTTCTTTGGTTGTTCATCTCCATTGACGGATGTAATCTCTTTCCCTTCAACTGTGATGTGAATGATCTTTGGGGGTGTTTCCTTTTGAGGCTGAAGCTGACTCTAAAGAATGGCTAAGGTAGCCGCCATCTCCTCCATCCTCTTTGCCATCTGAGAAATCGTGTCATCCTTTTCTTAGAGACGTGTTCTCATCGCTTCTGGTTCATCTCTTTTTGAAGCTGAAGGAGTTCCCTGCAAAGCTGACAATACTCGAGTCTCGACCATATTGATCTTAGCACATTCTTCATCCATGAATAAAGATGAATCCACTTCATTTCTCAATTCTTCTCCTCTTTCCCTCGCCAACCATCGGATGTCCGTTCTTAGCTTTCCTATAGCATCCTCAAGTGGTCTCTTCTAAACAGTTTCGTGGTTGTCATGTGATGACCATTGAACTTCTTTTTCAGGTGTTTCTTTTAATGCAGTAGCACTTTCTTCAGATTCAAGTTTTCTGACGAGACTCTTCTTTCCAGAACATTGTGTCGGTATCGGTTCAGCAATAATAGGTTACCACACCATCCTTCTTACAGTAGAAGGCCTAGGACCTGATGCTATGTTGGTTGTACGTCGGTAGGTGGTGTCCTCCTTAATATGATGACCTGATACGACTACAGGCAAACTTCTTTCACTAGCTCGCACTTTCTTCCTTGGCCTCTCTGGAGTGGTGATGGGGTCTACTCGCTGTACGAGGTGGGATTTGACCGGCACTCATCCCATCCTTCTTAGGATCTCCGATATGGGATAACCTTCCATCTTAGCTAGTTTCTCTACTACGGCTCGCAGTCGGGTAAGCGGGGTAGTCCTGGCCCTCTTCCTTTTACAGTCACTATAGTATGCAGCTCGGGGTAATGCAGCGGTGATCCTCCAGACATCTTCTTCATCTTATGCAGCAGAGAGAGGGTGGAATCTACTTCATCCCAATAGTGGTGAAATCTCAGACAGTTCTTCTTCTTCCTCAGAAATCTCTTCCAAAAAAGCAACTTCAACAGCCTTGGCTTTCTCGATGTTGGCGATCTTTCTACTCATATTTCTTCTTTGAGTCCGAGTTAAGGGTGCCACTCTTGAACTGGACCCTATCTCAAAGACATACGGTATTGTAGAAAAATCTGAACCCTCCACGGTAACAGGCTCATCACCGACTTGGATTTTTTTTCCTTTCAGTTTGGCGAGAGCTAAGGTAGGTGCAGTGATGACCAGACCGGTAGGGGTAGAGATGACAGTTCTCCTACGAACAGCAGTATTTCTTTCAGTTGGGACCCTTTGCAGGGGAGGGAACCGTTGACCTCATTTTGGATGAGGTCTCTTCCTTCCTCTTAGTGCTTAGGATCTAGCCATAAGAATTTTCCTTGATTATCCTAGAAGACTAGAGATGAAACCCACCATTCAGAAATTCAAACCAAATCCCGATTCTCTCTGGAATCCTACATAGATGGTCACTAACCTCTAAATCACTTGGAAGGTTAGGACCAATGTGCAGGAAGACAATGATGAACTCCTATAGGATATTCAAGCCTTTGGACTACCCTGACTGGCCTGGTCCTGGTGTGGTCTGGCTAACACACACTGCACTCTCACACACACATTCTAAACCTTGAACCATCCTTACCCAATTCCTACCCCTAGTTCATTGGAGCACTCATGAGGCTAAGTACAAACCCCTAGCTCTTTGACTAAGAGGGCTAGGAACAACCCATGAGATGTTTAAAATGGACATTTCTTGGTCCATGGCTCACTTTAAGCTTTTTCACCCTCTCAACCATGGTCAAATTCCACTTTTGCCAAAATTCCTGGTTTTGAAAATTAGCCTACCCAAATTTATCTAAAATAACCCTACAACCACCAAACCCTTCACAAATTTCCCAAAAATTACCCAAAATTCCAAAAAATCATGTTGAAACAATTCCCACCTCTTAAAACCACCAAAATACCCCAATACCCTCCAAAAACCTTTCAAAACCTTAAATACCCTCTTTGGTCCAAAAATCCAAAAAATCTAAAAATTCTGAGAAACATCTAGAAAATCCCAAATATTCCCAATTTCATTTTGTTCAATAACACCATGAGCTAATTTTGCCAAAATAACCCACTTTTATCAAAATCCTCAATTTGACCCATTTTTAACCTAAATGGACCCAATGTCAAACCAAGTTGACCCAATTGTTCCCAATTTTGCCCAATTTCAACTCTAAAATTCAATTCAACATCCCCACTATCAATCTAAACCAAATCCAAGTCCAAATTGATTCACATTTGAGTTCAATTTCATTTGAAATCTAAAATCCCCAATTTTGCCTAACTAATCCAAAACCCCCAATTAACCTAATACCAACTTTTTTTATCCCAAATTTCAATTCTAAACTTTCCATGACATGCCCATGAAACCTATGCAACCTTCAATTGCCCCAATTTGAGCCTAAGCTTAACCTAAATCTATTTGAAAACCAAAAATACCCATTCTAGCCTAAAGTGAATCCAAGTCATAAACCTACCAAATTGGTTAGCCAAATCCTAAAATTTCTTCCCAATTGATGTTGGGAACTCTTCACCACATTCCCTTAATCTATTTGAAACTTTGAATTGGGTCTAAACCCCACCTTAACCCAACTTGGACCCAAGTTGATTCAACCTTGCCTAAATTAACCAAAATCCCTAAATCCACCAAATTGACCTTTCAATTAAACTCAAAACTTTCCATGTCTTCATGAAAGTTCTTCATGGCAATCATTTCTACAATGTTGCTCAAGACACTTGGACCTAAATCAAACCCAAACCCAAGTTAGCCTAACCTAAACCCACGTGAGCCAATTTGAACCCATGGCCTAATCAAACCAAATTGAACCAAATGTGGCTAAACTAACTCTTCCACAGCCACCATTTGAACCCTAGGAGCCACCCTAGATCCACCTAGCCCAAGCTAAGTGAGCCATGGACCAAGATTCCCCCATTTTAAGGGATCTCTTTCCTTAAATGGTTAAATCCACCTTTTGCCTCACCCCAAATCCCCCTTGCCTGGTTTATCACCATTAAACCCTACTCCTTGGTTGACCTGACCCATGGTCAGCTCATTTGTCATTGCCGACCGGCCAAGCCGCCAGAGGGGGTCAAAACCGAGATCCACCATCTACCTAAATGCACCCAAACACCACCAAATGGCCACCACGACCAAATTAAACATTGGAGCCTCTCTGCCCTCCACCTAAATAACTGAATCCACCCACCAATTGAGCCCTAGCTCAACCCAATGGCCCTGGCCATTTAAGAACCACCACTGGGCCATGAGAGAGGTGTTGAAATTTTTCTCAACAGAAACCCTCCAAATTGTTCCCAGAGCTCCTCCCAGCCAAGAGAAGCTCAGCTCTACTTCTTTCCTGCCTCTTCCCCCACTGGTTGAACTCAATTTTTGAGTTCAATCTCAGGCCAAAAAATAGGACACTCTCTGAATCTTCGACAAATCCAAATTAACTCTTCCCACACCTTCACCAGAGGAAGAGAAGATGTTCCCCAGTGGAAGCCCCCTCACCAGGCCACCCAATCCTTTCAACCGTCAAAGCTTGAAATCGGGCATGGTCGAAGTCATACACAGGCAATTCACCACAGCTCTAGGCTCCATCCCTAGCTTTCCTGAGCTCCAAAAAATGTTCCAAGCATCTCTGATGGAAGCTTCACTTCTCAGAGCCAAGGTATTGCCCTCATCTTCCCCCCGAGCTTCCAACGATTCTCCATTTTGTTTGGCTTGATTTCAATGCATGTTAGCCGTATAGATGTGTTCGGCTTGTCGAGATTAGTTCATAGAGCCCAAGAACGTGTGATTTGGTTAAGTATCAAGTGAGATCTTAGGGCTAGAAGTTGGATGGCTCTCGGCTCACACTAGTTGGGACGATGAACAGACACCGTCGAATCGCGCGTGTATCGGATGGACGGCTAGGATCGCACCGGATGGAGCAACGGGACATGAACTGCAGGCCGCGTGGCTGCTGAGTTAGATGGCGACGCTGAATTAGGAAGCGACACGTGGAGCTTTGACCCGTCGTAGGTTGAGTTGGCGGCGATTTGGTTAAGTAGGAAATTATGGATTTTCTAATTTATTTAAATACCAGAACCTTTAAAAATTCATATCTTTGTATAGGAAAATCATAAAAATAAACTAAAAATACCCTCTTGCTCAGTGAACAGAGGAGAATAATGTGGAAAAAGAATTGATCTATTTTATTGAGTATTTTATTTTTAATTAATTTAATACTGTTCTGAATATTTTAATTCTCCATGCATGTATACAATTCACCATGGCATGAGACCATATGGCTTTTATAGCTTCTGATCTTGGGAACATTCTCTGAATTTTCCAAGCCAGGAGGCTATCTTTGCAGCAAGTTATTTATTTTCAAAATTTATGTGCCTGTTTTGGCATTTTAATTCAATTAATTAGCTTGTTGATTAATAAAATCTAGAAAAATTAGGAGATGTATCTCTGGACCAGAGGACCCTAGGATAATTATGGCTTGGCTTAAATCATTCAAATGAACCCTAATTTGGTCAAAACCCTCAATCTAATATGGAATTAATTAGGAGTAACCACTAATCAAAATAGCTTGAAATCAATTTTCCACTGATCTTTAGGATCAGAGGAAACCTCATAAAAATTTTGAAGCCAATTGAGAATGTTTTAACCCACCAAATGAATTTTCTAAATAACATGGCTACTTTAAACTTTAAAAATTCATAAAACCTAAAATGTATTTAAAAAATTCACAAAATTCATTTTGAGGCCTCTCTGGTATCAGAGGAGTCTAAGAAAATTAAAATTGAGATTTTTCTAAAAATTTCATTTTTAACCTATTTTTGAATATATTAATAACTAAAAAATAATAAAAATCACAAAAATGTCATATTTGGTCCCCTAATCACTTTGGAACCAACCAAATATTTTTCCTAAGTCCCTAGGTTGAGATATTGAATTTTTAAGGCTTAAGACAATCTTTTAATATTAAAAAAAATGAATTTTCAACCATTCCCACTAAAATCATTATAATAAATCAAAGCAAAATCAGGAAAATATAAAATTTATTTCTTTAAACTCCTTGAGGTCGGAGGGACATACGAAAAATATAAAATCTATTTTTTGACTTTAATTTTATTTTATAATTAATTAATACCCTAAATTTAAAATAATTATAATAAATAAAATATAATTCAAAAAATCACCAAAATTGGTCCAAGTGGTCCTCTGTTCAGTAGGAACATCCCATAATTTTCCTAAGGATAGAAACCCTATGTCGGAATATTTTTAGGTTTAATTTAAATAAATAATTTGGAAAGTAATATTTGATTTTGAAAATAATTTTTAAATTTGAAAATTTTAAGATATGAAATCAAACTAATCTCACATCCCGAATAGTCTATATAAACGAGCGCCGCACTACAAACCGTGTATCTATCCCGAAGAATAGACACACTGCTTGATGATGGGGCTCGATTAAATAAACTAGAAAGGTTTGTGACATCCGTTTGGTCTGCGAACCAATTTTATAAGCCGACAAGTTCCCCTGTTTAATATGAAAACATTAAACGGGGTTTATATTACTCAGGTTCTTAAAATTCCCTATAAGGGCAAGCCCCTATAGTTAATTACATCTTAAGTGACGGGAATCACCTAAGAAAACTCTCGATAATAATCAGTAGTTCTACTCTCAAGAATCTCAAGGTTTAAGTTTTCAAGGGATTGAATTTTAGAATTTCAATAGGGAATGGATCAAGTTTGCAACATTTTGTTTTGGGAATTCAAAGGAAGAAAGGTAGGAGAAATCACAGATTCGAAGCGAACTTCGGTAATTTCCTGACTATCCTATGGTTTGGTTTGAATTTAGGAAAGTCCTAATGTTTATTTAGTATTTTGATCTTGCCAATTTTAATTAGTTAGGACTTATATTTGTATGATAAAATCATACAAATAGCCTCGAAGATGTGAGGGTTTATGTCGTATCGGACGACTACCTCGGAGTCCTAAGACCGATTAGGGCTTAATTTACATGACATGATCATGCAAATGCCTAACGAAGAGTTGAGGATTTATGTTGCACTAGGCAAAATACCTCGAAGTCCTATGGTTTTGTTGTTTAATTCTAGGAATGTTTAGCTGATATAGAGTTGTTTTGCTGATGACGATGGTCGTGCTGCCCACCATGCTCCTAGCTCCTTGTTGTTGTAGAGGTTTAGTTTTAGAAATCATAAATCAAGAGGTGAGAGAAGTGTTCTGGTTTAGAGAAAGTCTTAATTTCCAAGTGTTTTTAATATTTTAATTAAACAAATCTTAAAGTTGATTATAACAACACCGGTTAAGATCCCACGGTTCCATCCTTCCGGCATCATTATTTTTATCGGATTCACTTAGTCCAGATGAATTTGCTAAACTCAACTGAATGAGTTCCACACTTTCATTTAGACCGTGGGAAATCCCGTTAGCAACACGTAGGTTACATCATCCGAGGTATTCCCGATCATCCAACAAGACGTTTTAATTTAGTTGTAGTTGTAGTTTTGTTGTTATGTTTGTGATTAAATTTTGAGTTGTTTTATATTTTGAAATGTTGTGGCGGTGAATTTTATCTTTTAATGACTTTTAATTTAGTTTTGGTTTTAGTTTTAGGGACTATCCTAAAGGTGTAGGTTTTCATGCAACAGTTGTTTATCATGCAAGAAAAGTAAGTGCAATGCGATTAAATAAATTAAAGTAAAGTAAATTGCAATAAAATAAAAGCGTACCTGGAGGGTCTTCCCGTCATCCCAAGCTGCACTTAAAACACAGTTAGAATATTTAAGCATTTAAAGTAAGTTCCTAGGTAAAGCTAAGGGAACGGTTATGGTTTTCTACCAAGTTCTTAATCCTATAGCTAGTCATTTCCTATGACATCTAGGTTCTTGTATTTTAGTTTGAGGACGATTTTCTTCATCAAAGAACAACTAAGTTCAATTGTTCTTATAAATATCCTATCATATCGAGGAAGTGCTTAAGACGAATCTTAAACATCTTTTCAATATTTCTAGGATTGTTTTAAGTCCAAGTGAATTTAATTATACAAATGAATTAATCGTCCGGGAGTTCAAGTTTTGTTATCTTGCTCGATGAACTAGAACATTTGAATATCCTATAAGTGAAGTAACATTTCATTTAACACTCCTCTTAAGAGTTATGACATCACTAGCTTTCGAGGGCAAATGGATGTTCAAGTGGTTCATGATTTAATTTTAGTTAATGGACTTAAGTTTGGAATAGTGTTCAAGTTGTTTTAGATTTATTTTGAATTTCTTTATGTCTTAAGTGATGTTATATTTAATTCAATTTAATTTAATTTAACTTAATTTAATTCAATGTGGTTTAATTTAATTTAATTTAATTTAAGTTAATTTAATATAATATGCTTTAGCTTAATTTAATTCAATTTGATTTAATTTAATTTGATTTAGTTTTAATTTAATTTAATTTAATTTAATTTAATTTAATTTAATTTAATTTAATTTAATTTAATTTAATTTGATTTAATTTAATATGTTTTAATTTAATTTAATCTAATTTAATTTGATTTAATTTAATTTAATTTAATATTTTATTTTAAAAGGGTTTGCTTTAAATAATTTAACCTTAACTTAATTTAATGATTAAGTCTTTTAGCATTTTAAATCTTAAACTTGGATTATCATTTTAATTAGGAATTAAATATTATTGGGATGATTAATTTAGGGATTTTTAAATTAAAGAGCAAACCTCTTCCTAATAACATCCCTATTTTAATAATTCCAATTTTATTATTCTTCCAAATCTAATTAATTATTTTAATTAAAGTTCATTTCAATTATTGTTGAATTGTTTAATAGGTTTCTACCCTTTAATTATTTAAATTTCAATCATCCAAATCAGATTAAGATCAAATATTTTACCTTTTCATTTTATTAAGCCTAAAGTTTTAATTAAGGGTTAAAATTTTAATTACCATTTTGCCCTTCAAGCTTAATAATTTCATAACTCACTAAATTGAGCTCAAATGAATTTGAAATTTTTTATGTGACTTCACTCATAGGTCAATGAAGACATTAGAGGAGAAAATGTGATTTTTCTGTATTTAATTTATTTATGTAATTTATTTTGGTGGAAAATAGAGATTTCCAAGGAAAATTTAATAATATGACCAAGGGAAAGTTTCTGTTCTTAAGAAAATTATGGGACATTCCTAATGACCAGAGGACCACTTGGACCAACTTTGGTGATTTTTTAAGTTATATTCTTTTTATTATAATTATTTTGATTTTTGGAGTATTAATTAATTTGAAAATAAAATAAAGTTTGAAAAATGAATTTTATATTTTTTAAAAATCTCTCTAATATCAAGGAAATCAGATAATCAATTTTTATAATTTTCTTATTTTTCTTTGATTTATTATAATTATTTTAGTGGAAATGCTAGAAAATACATTTTTTATTTTAAAATTACCCTAGGGCTTTAAAATTTAATAACTCATCATAGAGACCTAGGAAAAATATGGGGTTTGTTCCTATGTGATTAAAATTCAAAATATGACATTTTGGTGAATTTTATTATTTTTGTGATTTTTATTATTTTATTAATTATTAAAATATTAAAATAATACAAAAAATCAACTTTTTTAGAAAATTGAAATTTTAATTTTCTTAAATTCCCTAATATCAGAGAGGCTCCAAAACCAATTTGGTGAATTTTTGAAAAGTATTTTGAAAGTTATGAATTTTCAAAGTTTAAATTGGCTAAATGGCTTAATCAACCCATTTGATAGAGCTAACCAAGTCCAATTGGCTTCAAATTTTTATGGTGGGTTCCTCTGATCCTAAAGGTCAGTGGAGAATTTATTTCAAGTCAATTTGATGCATGATTAGCTCTAATTAATTAAAGACCTATTTAAGGTGTTGAAGCCAATTAGGGTTATTCCAAGTGGATTAATTCAAAACCTATTTTTCCTAGGTTCCTCTAGTCATAAGAGACATCACCAAATTTTCCTAGAATTTATTTCACAACATGCTAATTATTGGGTTTAAAATACTCAAAACAGCAACATGAATTTGAAAAATCAATAACTTCTCATAGGAATGGCCTCTGACTTTGGAAAGTTCAGGGAATGTTCCCAAATTCAGAGGCTTCAAAAGCCCTATGGTCTCATGTCATGGTGAATTTCCTATATGCATGGAGAATTAAAACAATGTAGAGGGTAAATAAATCATTAAAAATAAAATACTGGATGAAATTAAATGATTTTTTTTTCACATTATTCTCCTCTGTTCACTGAGCAAGAGGGTATTTTTATTTTATTTTTCTGATTTTTCTACACAAAGTTATGCACTTTTGAAGTTTAGGGAATTAAATAAATCAGAAAATCCCTATTTTTCTACTTATCCGAGTCGGCGCCGCGTCAACCTTAGCATCTCCGAAGCGCCACGTGTCGTCTTCTGATTCGGCGCCGCCATCCGACTCAGCCGTCCCGGGACCCGCCTTTCACGTAACATCTTCTGGTCCGACGCGATCCGAGCCGTCCATCCGATACACGCGCGATCCAACGGTTCCCAGTCATCGTCTACGACTGGTGCGAACCCGTGACCGTCGACCTTCTAACCCTAATTTCTCACTCGATTCTCAACGGATTTTCGTGTTCTTATGCTTTATGGATTCATCTTGAGGAGACGAATACATCCATACGGTAAACATGCATTGAAATTGATTCAAATTAAATGGAGAGTCTCTGTATGCTCGGGAAGAAGAGTGAGTTCATACCTTTGCTCAGAGAAGTGAAGCTTCGATCTGAGAGTCGTGTCACCTTCGATTGGGTCCAAGTAAGCTCCAGATGAAGTCCCTTGGCACAGTAAATTGTCTAGCTATGAAAGTGACCACAGCTCGATCACAAAGCTTGGAGGCTGGAACAAGCTGGGTGGCTCGGGGATGGGGCTTTCGATGGGAAACTTCTCCTTTTGGTCCGGTGAAGGTGTAGGACCGATCAATTTGAAGATTGATCCACCGTGAAGAAGTGTCCTGGTTTTTGGGCTAAAGTTTGAGCTCAAAATTGAGCTCAGCTGGAGGGAATTGGGGCTGGAATTCAGTGGGGATCAAGTGCTCTATGTGTGGAGAGTGATCTGGAATGATTTTGGCAGAGTTTCCTTAAGGTTTTGTTCAGCACCTCTCATGGCCGAGAGGAGATGGTGTTTAAATAGAAGAGGGTGGAGGGCCTCCCAAGGGGAGTTAGGGCTTGGGATCAGCTGCTCTTGGCAAGAGAAGAACAGCCATGGTGGCCATTGGGCATGGGGCAGCTCAGTAGGTGAGAATTTCAAGTTTGGGCTCACATGTGAGCTCTCGGCCTGGTGGTTTCCAGCGGCTGTGGTGGCTGGCCGGCCAGGGTCAGGTCACCCTCAAGGTCAGGTGGGTCGTGGCTGGAGGTTTGTGCAGTCAATTGGGCCTGGACATGTGTAAAGTGTTTGGATTGAAATGGAATGGGGAGGAGGCTATACTTGGCTAGGTTTGGTCAACCCATTTGTTTGGGCTGGGTTCACCCCCCCATGGCTGACCTTGGGCTGAGAAAATCAGTTAGGCTAGCTGGTCAAAAGGTGGTGAGGTCTCTTTCTAAGAATATTTAGATTAAATTTTGGTTAAGGGGAAACATGCTTAAGGCTAATGACATTTAGGAGGTGGTTGAAGGACCTCCTCCTTTTGCCATTTAAAGAGGGTTGACCACTTAGAAATCCTCATGGCTTGCCAATGGCTTACATGTGGCTTCATGGCTCCATGTGGCTTCGGGAAAAGATTGGGTCAATTTCATAAAAAAGGGATTTTGTGGATTTTGGCATTTTAATGGAAATTGTTATGGGGCTTGATTTGGAATTGTTTAATTGATGATTTAGGACTTTAGGAATGACTTTAAATTGAATGTATGATGAAGGAAAGTGTCATGTGGCTTTAGGATGATTTGGGCTTTTGAATTTGAAGGAAGTGGGCTTTTAGGAAGGTTTAAGGGAAGTGGGCTTATTGATTTTAGGATGGGCATTTGGGTGAAAATTTTGTGAAGGACCATGTCAAATAAATGTTACAATTGGTTTAGGGATGTTTCATGAATGGTTTGGAGTCAATTTGGTGTGATTTGGAATTGAATTGGTTTGAATTTGGGTTCATTTGGTAAGTGGGCCAATGTAGGTCAAATTGGGCTAACTTGGGCCAATGTTGGGCTAGGGTTGAAATTGATGTAAAATAAATGTTGGGAAATGTTTATGGGAGTGTTTCAAAGAGGTTTTGGCTTTGGTTGGGTTTTGATTTTGAGGTTTGGGTTTATTTGGGTTAGGTTTGGGTTTAGGTTAAAATTGGGCTTTTTGATTTTGGGTTGAATTTGAGTGGGGTTTGGGTCTAAATTTTGGGCAAATCATGTTAGGGTTTTGTTTATGGGGATGTTAAGGAAGGTTTAGAAAAGATTTGGGGTTAATTGGAGTTGAATTGGGTTACTTTGGGCTAAGTTTGGGTCATGGGTCCAAATTGGGCTTTAAGGCCAAAAGTGAAATTGGATCCAAATGTCAATCAAATTGGACTTGGATTTGGTCTAGATTGGTGTTGGGGATGTTGAATTGAAGTTTAGAATTGAATTGGACCAGAATTTGGGTCAATTGGGTAGGTTTGGTTTGACATTAGGTTCACTTTGGGTTAAAATGGGTCAAATTGGGTATTTTGACAAAAGTGGGGTAAATTGACAAAATTGGCCCATGGTGTAGTTAAACAAAATGAAATTGGGAATATTTGGGATTTTCTGGAATTTTCTGGGAATTTTCTGAATTTTGGATTTTTTGGCTCAGAGGGGCATTTTGGGTATTTGGAGGGTATTGGGAGGTATTTTTGGAATTTTTGGTATTTTTGGGTATGGATGATCAAATTGATTGGTGAGGCAATGTTTAGGGTTGGTCTTGAGGATTTTTTGGGTGATTTAGGTGATTTTGCCAATTTTGGGTGGTTTCAAGGGTATTGGGTAGGCTAGGCGAGTGTAGGGTCCCGGGGGTCAAAAATTGAAAAGTTGGAAAATTGAAGCTTGGGTGAATGTAAGTGGAATGAAATCATTTTGGTTGAGCCATGAAGGGACTCATTTGAGGCACCCACTATGTTGTTCCTAACCCTCTTAGCCAAGGGCTTAGGGGTTAAAGACCATCCATGTGAACCACCTGCATGAGTTAGGAGGTCAAATTGGGTATGGGTGTGGTTTTAAGAGATGTGTGAAAGTGTAGTGTATAGGTGTAGTGTGTGTGTAAGTCAGCCCTTCACCAGACCAGGTCACCCAGGGCAATCCTAAGGCCAAAGAGTCCTATGGGAACTCATCCTTTAAACTTTCACATTTGATTTCAACCCTCTAGGTGATTAGGGGTCTATAATCAAGTTTGTGGAGTTTGCAGGGAGTTAGGAAGTGGTTTGAATTTCTAAGTGGTGGGTCCCAATTCTAATCCTCTAGGATAGTCAATGGAAAAGCCTAAGGCTAGATCCTAAGTACTAAAGAGAAGAAGAGAAGACCTCACCAAAAATGAGGTCAACAAATGGACCCCCAATAGGTGTGGTGTGCTAACCAAGCACATCGCGCGTATTGGCATTGACCGAAAAGATCAACAAAACCAACACAGATGTCCAAGTGACAAACTTAGGACGAAGTAGAAGAATTCCCGCTGGGGAGTGTCAAGTATATCTCTGAGACTGGAAATTCCTGAACTCTCGCTGGGGAAGGGAAAAGGAGGTGAGTCCCAAATCACATGATCTGGGGGAATTTCGATTTAGATTTCATTTCATTTTCTGTTCCAAGTTTTTTTTTATGTGTGAGTTTAGATTTCGATTTGTTCTGAGTTCCAATTTCGATTGAGGTTTAATTTAAAATCAATTTAAGGAAATCTGGATTTGAGATGAGAATTGGAACCTAGGTTCCAACCTCGGGATTGCGAAGAGAACTGGAATTTAGGTACCAGCCTCGGAGAGAGAATTGGAGTCTAAGTATCGATTAAAAAGGATGAGAATCAGAATTTAGGTACTGATCTCAAAAGTTTAATAAGAATTGAAACGGAGTTCCAATCTCGAAAGTTTAATGAGAATTGGAATTGAATTCCAATCTCGGAAGTTTAATGAGAATTGTAAATGGATTCCAATCTCGAAAGTTTAATGAGAATTGAAACGGAGTTCCAATCTTGGAAGTTTAATGAGAATTGGAAATGGATTCCAATCTCGGAAGTTTAATGAGAATTGGAAATGGATTCCAATCTCGGAAGTTTAATGAGAATTGGAAATGGATTCCAATCTCGGAAGTTTAATGAGAATTGGAAATGGATTCCAATCTCTAAAGTTTAATGAGAATTGGAAATGGATTCCAATCTCGGAAGTTTAATGAGAATTGGAAATGGATCCCAATCTCGAAAGTTTAATGAGAATTGGAAATGGATCCCAATCTCGAAAGTTTAATGAGATTTGAAACGGAGTTCCAATCTCGGAAGTTTAATGAGAATTTGGAAATGGATTCCAATCTCGGAAGTTTAATGAGAATTGGAAATGGATTCCAATCTCGAAAGTTTAATGAGAATTGGAAATGGATTCTAATCTCGAAAGTTTAATGAGAATTGGAAATGGATTCCAATCTCGGAAGTTTAATGAGAATTGGAAATGGATCCCAATCTCGAAAGTTTAATGAGAATTGGAAACAGAGTTCCAATCTCGAAAGTTTAATGAGAATTGGAAATAGATTCCAATCTTGGAAGTTTAATGAGAATTGGAAATGGATTCCAATGTCGAAAGTTTAATGAGAATTGGAAACAGAGTTCCAATCTCGAAAGTTTAATGAGAATTGGAAATAGATTCCAATCTCGAAAGTTTAATGAGAATTGGAAATTGCATTTCCAATCTCGGAAGTTTAATGAGAATTGGAAATGGATTCGAATCTCGAAAGTTTATTTGTGTGAAGAGGGACCCAGTCTCATGCCATCAGAACCAAATCAGACAAAGCTCGTGGCTCCGTGTCAATAGGCCTAGTCGATCTCTATACAGGAAGAAAGGTAGGCCACAAAAGTCGAAATGATTTCGATGTGACGAAGAAAAAAAAAAAAAAAGGTTTAGGGTAAAGTGTGGGTCTCTTGTGAGGAAGAGTTGTCCCGACAGAGAATTTCAAAGTTTCTTGAGATAAATTTCGATTTGGAGTTGATTTGAAATGTTTGAAAAGATGAATTTAGAGTGGGATCCGATTTGAGATTCATTTTCATTCTGTTTATCCCTTAACTTTCCAAATTTTTTTTTAGCTGTGTATTTAATGTTCATGTGAATTTTATTTGGCGTTCACGTGGATTTTGAAGTTATTTTTTTTTATGTTTGGATTTTTAAGGAAAAATAATTCTCATTTATTATTTATATTTTTATTTTCTTTTTTTTTATTTTATTTTTATTATATTATTTTTATTTTTTTTTCTCTGTTCTTTGTTCGAAGTTCGTTTAACTTTAATGGGGTTTCCCAGTCAATTTGCACAAAAGAGGTGAAGGCCAAAAATGTGACATCATCACTCTCATTCCGATCATGTTGAATATACATCATACAATTCGATCTGGAATACATCTCATACAATCCATATAGACTCAAAACGGACTATGTATGATCTTTGTCGTTCTATCCAAAAAGGCATTTGTCAAAAATCCATGTCTGAATAGTGAGGTGAATGGTCAATAACATCACCTTCCAAGCCATCCTTGGCAAGGATGCCGTATGGATGTACGTTGGAGGTGTGATATTTTCCATGTAACTCACAGCTCGTAAAGCCGGAGGCTCTCCAGCTCCGGGTCTGGCTGGAAGTGGTAAGGTGCTTTCCTGTCGTCCATCCTTCTGAAAGTAACCGAGATCCGCTTCACTCGGTACTCTTGGTATGCAATGTTTAACGACATCTCGCTCCGTTGCCCTTCGGCATCATGACGGAACCTACCGGTAATGGTATCTTTACTCGGCCCTCGAACTCACCCGGGCTCGCTATCCGGAGGTCGGATCCGAACATGATATTACACTCATTCGGAAAAGACACCGTGCGAAAGGTCCGACAAAGTCGTGATGATCTATGTGCGGGGGTATGCGAGTCACCCTTCTTGTAAATATTAATGATGCAACCTGTTGGGTATGCAATCCGCGGCGTACCCTCCATGTTATCATTCTTTTTACCATCCTTTTAATGACTAATGGAATTGGATCCACCCGGCCATGACGGAGTATCCCCGGTGGGTTTCCCTTCTCGTCTTCTCGCGAAGTTGTAGCAAGCATCCACATTGTATTGTAATCCTCCCCTTCCCCGGCATCCATCTCCGGGGTTCCGAGTAAGTTTTTTCTCTTAAGCGACACTGCTCGGCCCATCTTTTTAAATCCCGGATGCGATCCACGATTTGTCGTTGTTCGTATTCCGAGAACACGTCTGTATGTAACTCGAGGCCTTCTAGTATATTGATCCTCCTGCCTCTGATTCTCTCGAAGTATTCAAAAGTTTTCTTCTTGACATTCTGTATTCTTTCTAGCTCGTATTCTGGAATAATTTGCAAATGGCGAGGCCTGGTGACGTACTGTGGGATATATGGCTCAATCCCTTCACGTTCTCCTGCATACCTCGGCTCCTCGGGGATGATGTTCATCGGGACATCCTCCGGGGTTGCTTCCGCAACAAGGTCATGCATTGCGGTGACTTTATCCGGTGGCGTAGTAGCCTTCTTTCTTCGTTCTTCTTGAGATTTCCCCGGTTTCCTTCGTTATCCTCGGAGCTGGCCTCTTTCCTTCAGGTTCCTGGTGAATTGGTGTCCTTAAAGTGTATGTACTGGCAGTAGCAACTGCCTCATCGCGCTGGTCCGCTGCTAATTTAGTTAACATCTTGCGGATACGGCGATTTTTATTTCTTCGTTGAGTTGCTGTGAGAGTAGCTCTTCGTACTTCCTGAATTTCTGTGGGCGCGGCACTGACAAGCTCGCCCTCTCGCCGTAGCGACTACGGACTTGATTCTCTTATCTTCTTCGGTGTTTGTTTTTCTTTTCTTCTTGCTCGGATTGGTGGCTTGGGCCACCCACTTTCATTCTCGTCCGATCGGCGGCTCCTCTCGGTCAACCGGGACCCGGTCACTTTCCTCGTATTGCGGGCTCGCTAGTGCGAAGTCCGAGTCAATCTCTATTATCGCTCCATCTTTCACCCTCTTTTCGTCGAGTGCAAGGCTTACGCCATTTCTAAAGTTCAAGACCAACCGCCCGTTCGACATTTCCCTGCGAAAAGACAAGGAAAAGGATCGGGGTCATACTAAGAACAAGAACATTAAGAAAATGTTTATTAAAGACAGTTTTTTTATTACTTTTGTATTTTTTCAATTTAACAGGAATGAAGTGGGATAAAATCAGGAAAGAGATTTTGACATGGAAGAGAAAACAAGGAAAACTTTATTATCATGATTTTATTTATTCTAGTACATTTTTTATTATTTTGGGTTCGGACCTGACTATAAGTAATTACTTCACCCGTGCTTCTAGGGATGAAAAATTCATTGTTTCAAAACATCGAGTAGCGTAATACTTTTTCAAGTATCGTCCATTGATCGGAAGCATATGTCGTTCTCCTTGCAATTCACTAGCCGATAGGAGCCTCCCGAGTAGACCGCCTCAACTACAAATGGTCCCTCCCAAGTGGGTTCAAATTTTCCTCCTATCTTGCGGTGTGCAAGAATAGGTCTTTCGAGAATGAGAACTAAGTCACCAACTTTGAAGGTTCTTGGGCGGACCGGTCGTACATGGGCTTGAACCATCTTAGCTTGGTATAGTTCTAAATCTGCTGCTGCTGTAAGTCTTTTCCCTTCCGGGCTTTCCAATTCCTCTAGTCGTAATTTGGCATTCTCTTCGTCGTGATCTTGTTTGCAACTCGCAATTCGAGTGAAGGAAGCTCGGACCTCTAAGGGTAACACTCGCCTCGGACCCATACACCAGAGCGTAAGGTGTAGCTTGAGTAGGAGTTCTGAAGGTTGTCCGGTAGGCCCATAAGGCTTGTAATAACTTCTCGTGCCAATTTCTCTTATTGTCGTCTAAAGTCTTCTTTAAAATTTGAACGAGAGTTTTATTAAAAGCCTCAGCTGTGCCGTTTGCTCTTGGGTAGTAAATTGTTGAATACCGCGATCGATTCCGTGTCTCCCGACAAAATTGTTGATTTGCGTGCTTCGAATGTCGACCCATTATCTGAGATGATCCTGCGCGGCACTCCGAAATGGTAGACAACTTGGTTCTTGAAAAATTGTAGCACGTGATGTGCTTTCACTTATCTAAGTGGAACTGCCTCTACCCACTTGGAAAAGTAATCTGTAGCCGCAAGAATGAAGCGATGTCCTTTTGAAGATGGTGGTTCTATTGGACCCACTATATCCGTGCCCCAACATTCAAATGGCCACGACACAATTGTCGGATGTAGCACGTTTGGAGGTTGGTGTAGAACCACTCCGTGCACTTGGCACTGGTGACAGCTCTTGGCGATTTTCATGCAGTCGGTCATCATCGAGGGCCAGTAGTACCCTAGTCTTTTAATTTTTATTTTCATCTTCGGACCCGACCGGTGAGCGCCACGTAGTCTCGAATGCACCTCTTTAACAATTTCACGGGCCTCGTACCCGCTTAGGCACCTTAGCCACATCCGATCAAAAGACCTCCCGTATAATGTATTGTTTATTAATGCGTAGGACGGAGTTCTTTTCTTGATCCGATGAGCTAACGACCTATCATCCGGTAGTTTTCCTGTTTGCGGAGTAATCTATTAATGGTTGTCGCCAATCTTATGTGTTTTTCGTCACTCGTTGAAATTGATTCTTCTCCTTTTTCCGATTTGTGTATTGTGTCTATGTCGAGTCGTGATAGGACTCGACGTCCGTGAACCGACACTTCCACCGATTCATCTTGCAAACGAGCAAATTCTTTTGCGAGACGGGCTAGCGCATCCGCTAAAGCGTTTTCTTTTCGGGAATTTTGTAGATTGTCACATTCGGAATCGTTCCAACAATCGTATGGCATACTCGGAAGTATTGCTCGAGTCTTGGTTTTAAAATCCGTATTGTCCGGCGATCCGTTGAATGATTAACTGCGAATCCCCGTAGATGTTGATGTCCGTTATACCCATTTGAATAGTTAATTCCGATCCTGTTATGAGGGCTTCGTATTCGCTTCGTTATTTGTACACGGCTCGTCAAGTGGTAGGAGTATCTTAACATCCCCCGCTCCGGTGTTATAAAGATTAGTCCGATCCCCGCCTTACGGGGCACTATCACTTGCGATTCTTCGTCTTTATGTGCCGAAGATGCTCCATTGAAATACAATTCCCAACGTCGATCATCGTGGTCTTCTAGGTTCATTATTTGTTCATCCGGCAAGTCGTCATCGAGAGGAGATTCGCCGCAAAGGGTGTGTCTGCGAGGAAGTCCGCTAGGACTTGTCCTTTTACGGCACGAAGAGGTACGAAAGTTATATCGAATTGCAATAATATCATCGACCATCCGGCAAGTCCGCCGGAAAGCGTTGGACGGGTCATCAAGTATTGCAATGGATTAAATTTCGAAATCGAGTCGACCTTATGAGAAAGCATGTAATGCCTGAGCTTTTGAGCGGCGAAGATCAGGGCCAAACAATGCTTTTCAATTGCAGGATACCTTATTTCCGTCGGAAGTAAACGACGGCTTAGGTAGTAAAGAGCATTTTCCTTACCCTCATCATCGGCTCTGACTAACGAGGCTCCGAGTGAGTCGTCTAAAGCCGCGGTATAAAGTATCAACGGTCTACCCGAGACCTGGGTCGCTAAGATAGGAGGTGTCATTAAATATTGCTTAATGTCCTCGAAGGCCCTCTGGCATCTCTCTTCCCAAATAAATTTGGCATCCTTTTTAACTAGTGCCGAGAAAGGCTGACACCTACCTGACAAGTTCGAGATAAAGCGTCGAAGATATGACAACTTCCCTTGAAAAGATCGTAGTTGTTTTAAGGTTTTGGGAGGCGGCATTTCTAAGATGGCTTTTATCTTTTCCGGATCGATTTCAATTCCACGATGTCGGACAACAAATCCTAAGAATTTCCCGGAGGTGACACCGAAGGCGCATTTTAAGGGATTCATCTTAAGGTTAAATTGTCTTAATCGTTCGAAAATAATTCTCAAATCATACAGGTGGTTGTCCTTTACTTTGCTTTTGATGACCACATCATCCACGTAGCATTCGACTTGATTGTGGATTAGATCATCAAAAATTCTCGTCATCGCTCTACGGTAGGTTGCTCCCGCGTTCTTCGGTCCGAATGGCATCACTCGTGTAGCAATATACTCCGATCGGTGTTCCGAATGCTCGTAAGTTTTTCATCTTCCGGAGCCATTTTTATCCGGGTTGTATCCCGAAGATCCATCCATGAATGAGAATATTTCATGTGTTGAAGCGATGTCGATCATTAATTCCGGGATCGGTAGAGGGAATTCATCTTTCTGGACATGCCTTGTTTAAATCTCTCGAAATCCACACAAATTCCGATCCGACCATTCTTCTTCCTCGATCGGTACCGCATTGGCTAACCAAGTCGGGTATTGTTCTTCACGGACAAATTTAGCGTCTATTAGCTTTTTAACTTCAGCTATGACTTGCCGTTCGATTTCTAGATGCATTCTTCCGGGACCTTGTCCGATCGGAACGAAGCGGGATCCACTCCTAGCTTATGGATCGCGACCTCCGGAGCTAAACCCGGCATCTCATCGTAACTCCAAGAAAAACAGTCTTTAAATTCCATTAATAACTTGATTATTTCTTCGGAGTCTTCTTTATTGAGTAAGGAGCTAACAAAGGTTGGTCTAGGTTCTTTGTTAGTACCTAAGTTAACTTCCGTTAACTCATCTATCGTAGATTTGATCTCTTCTTTGAATTCGGTGGAGCGTCTCCAATTTGTAAATCTTCGAGTTCTTCCGTAGTTTCCATGCGGTTTTCATTAGACAAGCAAGTGACAACCATGCAAAATTCGGCATCGTCAACCGATCCTACTGTGTCGAATCCGAGACCATGCTTTGAATCGGGTGGACGACCGGAGTTATTCCATAAATTTTCAAAATGTTGTGATCGACCTTTTGTCCATTGTCGAGGTAAGAAACCACATCGAATTAAATTTTGAACGGAGGAGAGTACCACTCAAAAGGTAATTCCATTAATTCTGATGAAGTAGCATCTTCAAATTGTACATTATTTTCAATTTTGGAGGAAGGAGCACCACGGTAGAATTTGATGGGTTTTGCACCACCGCTACGTACCTCTTTGACCTCCATACCCTCGATCTTATTAGAATGGATCGGTGTCAGGGTCATAGTATGTACATAGTGGTTAATCTTCTCGTACATCAATTTATATTCTTCGTTTCTTTCATCTTCGAGAGGGATCCTGAATTGCGGCTTCTTCCGACTTATTGCCGTTGCTTCTTGTTTGATTTCTTTTTTCTTCGTAACTATCTTCCCAATCAACATTGATGGCTGGTTTCCTCTCGTCCAACCGTCCCTAATGTCTCCGCCACGACCTCGTCCCCGGCCTCGACCTCGGATGCGAGTTGTGGAGAAACCTTCACCATCTCGCCGTAAGGGAGTGGTGAGTGACTGTTGGACTAGAATTTCAGGTTCTTCGTCATCCCAAATTTCCTTTGCTTCATTTGTTATGGTATCTCTAGAGAAGATTGTTTTCTTTGGAGGTGCATAATAAGCTGCATCTTCATGGATTCCAATTTCATGTACGGAGAATGGTTGTAAGTCACCTTTAATGCACTGTTCCCCTCCATCGTAGTACTTGATGCATTGATGTAGAGATGATGGTACCATCCGGTTTTCATGTATCCATGGTCGGCCCAAGTAGAGCGTTGAACGACGTTTCGAATCAATTATGTGAAATTTCGCGGTTGTCTTTGCTAAGTCACCGGTCTTCATTAGCAGTGTTATTGATCCGAGGGCTTTTTCTCCTTTCTGGTTGAATCCTCTTAATAACATTTTGTCCGCTTCGAGCTCGCGAGCATCAATTTCCAAGTATGCTAGCGTTCGAAGATTCATTATATTGATTGATGCTCCTCGATCCACCAATACTCTGGAGAGTGTAAACTTCCCAATTGTAACTGAAATGTACAAGGGTCGGTTGTGGTCTCGTTGTCCCAAGTAGTAGGTCATTGTCCGTGAAGGTAACACCTCGCTGTTCCTTTAACGAGCAAACCTCATCTAAGGAATCTCCGACCATTTGAGCTAAGCAAATTTCTGGATCAAGTAAGGCCTTGATCAGAGCTTCTCTCATCTCCTTTGATAAGATGAGAGCGTCGTAGATGCTCAGTTTGGCTGGTAGTTTCCTAAGATGGGCTAGCACGTTGTAATCCACTTTGTTTTCATGTGCCTCGTTTTCTTCTTGAATGGGTATTTCTTCTGCCGGGTTGGTTCTTCCCGAACAACCACCGCTTTCCTTTATCCTTTGGACCCATTCTCGGAGGTAGAATTCTTCCACTTCTTAAGTTGACTTCGTGATTTCTTCTAAGTTTAGCATTGAGTTTGTCTGGTGTCTCCTCCCGAATCGGAATGACAGTTCTTCGAGATTAGCTTCGGAGTCCGAAGGCTCTAACTCTATTGTGATTGGAGCTCCTCGAAATTCGCAAATAGATTCTTTGCTTGTTGAACTCTCGTAGCCTCCCTGGTGGATGTCTTCTTCGTCATTGTGATCGTCGAGATTGTGTATGATTTGAGAATTGTTATTTGTATTGGAATCGACGTCCGGATTAGGTTGATTATCGCTAGTTACGTAATTGTTAGAAACAGTCAAAACGTAGCCAACGCCATAACCCTTATCATTATAAGATCCCACTGGGGTGAGCAGATAATCATACAGAGTCAGAGGTTCGAGGGATTTCTCCCCCGAATCGGAAACAACTATCCTAGGATAAGCAGCCCCTAGTCTAGCCTTAGGGGCCTCAGTCTTCTCTTCTTCGTCAATTTTCTTATTTTCTTCAGTCGTCTCTTGTTGAGGTGGTTCTTCTATCGTAAGTGATAAGTGTCGACTTGACGTTTTCGAACTCGAATCGAAGCTCGCACCGAAGCTGTTTGGATGTGATCTAAAAGCTTCTTCGAAGACTTTGTCCAAGCGGTAGTCCATCCATCATCAGTCGCATAGGGATCTATCGGAACAATGAAATCCGTCGAGATAACATTGACGGAACCTCCTTTTTGGGGTTCCTTCATGTATTCTTTCGGGATCGTTATATTCCCTTTCCGAAGATTGTCGTTGAGCCAACTCTTGAAGGTAATACAATCTTCTATCTTGTGCCCAAGCATCCGGTGGTAATGGGATCACCTCTCTTGTCGACTTCTTCTGGTCTTTTAGGCTCCGGCAGTTGGAAATCTGGAGTCTTCATCAGGCTGCGGAACATTTTCGGCACTGCCTCATTCTTGAATGGATACTCCCTGCTCAGGAATTCCCTAAACGTACGTTGTGGACGAGGCGGTTGTTCATACTGTTGAGATGACTGATAGCTGGGTCGGGGTTGCTGGTAATTCTATTGAGGTTGCTGCGGCCGTTCTGACGATATTTGTATCGGTTGCTTGCCTTTATCGATCGCCGCGACGATCCCGGACTTCTTTTCAAAAGTTTTCACGGGCTTCTGTTTGTCTGTTTTATCGGTGAAACTTAATTGCTTCGCCTCCTCTTGCAAGCTTCCGGCCTTGCTTAACAACTTCTCGAAAGTCTTAATAGTAAATCCCTTGAGGAGAAGTGCTATCGGGCCATGAATGCTTTTAAGTAAAATACCGACTGCGTGCTGTTCTTGTAGCTGTGGCTCACACTTCATACTTAGATTCCTCCATCGAAGTATGTAGTCCACCAAGGTTTCATTCGGCTTCTGCTTCTCTACCACTAAATCACCTATAGTGATGTGGTGCCGAGCTCCGCAAATCGCTCGATGAAGAGGTTCTCTAATTCCGAAAATGTCTTTACCGAACCGTTTGGTAATTCCGCATACCAATCAAAGGCAATCCCCGACAGTGCCGTCGACAAATTGTCGGAAGAGTAAAGCATCACTTCCGCCGGCATTGCAACAATCGGCACGAAAATCCGCAACATGCCGCCGAGGGTTTCGGTTCCATCAAAGGTCTTGAACGGAGGTGGTACAAAGCTTTTCGGATATTGGACGTCGTCGAATTCTTCGAGTAAGGTCTACCCGTCCGAATGGATGTCCCGCTCTTCGATTGTGCCAAGGCTTCTCGCACTCGCCGTTCCACCATGTTCTTGATATCCTTTTCCGGAATCATACTTTGTGTTGCATCCTTCTTTAATCGATCATCCCCGTTGACGGATGTAATCTCCTTTCCTCTCGTCTACAATGTGAATAACTTCGGGGGTGTTTCTCTTTGGGGTTGAACCCGACTCGGAGAGTGGCTAGGGCTACAACCATCTCTTCCATCCTTTTCGCCATTTGGGCGATCGTATCATCTTTCTCTTGAAGTTGCCTCCTCATTACTTCCGGCTCCTCTCTTCGCGCGCCGCAGGAGCACCTTGTGAAGCCGACGAAGCTCGTGTTTCAACCATGTTAATTTCTCGCATATTCATCATCCATGAACTCTGACGAGTCAACTTCATCTCCGAACTTCTCTTCTCTCTCTCTTGCTAGTCGCCGAATATCAGTTCTTAGCTTTTCCATAGTATCTTCCAGTGGTCTTTTCTGTACATCCTTGCAGTTGTCATGTGACAATTGTCGAGTTTCTTTCTCATGAGTCCCCTTTATCGCGGTAGCACTTTCCTCGGACTCAAGTCTCCCGACGAGACTTTCCTTTTCCGGTCGTTGTTTCGGTCTTAACCGGCCAGTCGTGGGACGCCATACCATCCTTCTAGCAAGAGAAGGCCTAGGACCGGATGGTCTGTCGGCTGAATGCTGGAAGGTGGTATCCTCCCTGATCTGTAAACCTGAAACAACAACAGGTGGACTAGCCTTCATCTTCTTATTAGGCTCTTCTACAGCGATAGCAGGTTCTACTCGTGGCCCAAGACAGGATTTGGCCGACACCCGCCCTATCCTTCTTAAAATTTCCGATACAGGGCATCTTTCTTTCCTCGCTAACTTCTCAATCACGATCCGTAGTCGGGTAAGTGGTGTAACCATAGCCCTTTTTCTTCCGTTGTCGCTATAGTATGCGGGCCGAGGTAATGTAGAAGCAATCCCGCGGACATTTTCCTCGTCACTGCGGCGGAAAGGGGATGGAATCTACTTCCTTCCAAAAGGGGTGTATACTCGTACAATGGTATGTATTCGGGTAGTGGTGTGTACTCGGGGATTTCTTCTAGGAAAGCGACTTCAGCAGCTCCGGCCTTCCCGGGCAATCTTCCCGCCTCTCGTTTCTCCTCCGAGTCCGTGTTAGGGGTGGAACCCTCGAGCCGGACCCAATTTCAAAACGAAGGTCTTGCACGGAAATCAGTACCCTCCACGGTAACATGCTCGTTACAAATTTGAACTTCCTTCCCCTTCGGCTTGGCGGGAGCCGGGGTAGGTGCGGAGACGACTAGACCAGATGGGGGTAGAGATAACGGTCCTTCTATGGACGGTGGTACTACTCTCACTGGAACCCTTTGCGAGGAGGAAACTCTTGAGTTGATTTAAGGTTGAACTCAATCATGGGTTTCTCGGCTTCGACACTTTGTCCATCCGTGCGAAAAGGGTAACGTCGGCGATCTTGACATTTGTGTTCTCGAATCCTTGTCCAAACCGGATGATCCCATTGTCGAGCGGCTCATCCTTGTAAACAAGTGAAGTCCAGTCCATTGGTGAAGGAGAAAATCAGCTTTGGGGCTTCCATTTCGCAAGGTAGATTCTGATTGTCAGTCCCAAGTTATGCTTCTTCTCCTCAAGACGAAAAGAAAGGAATCGAAAAGAGTCCGAACACATTCTTGTTCATGTATATTTATTAAAAGAGTCATTCATTAGAGGGTTTGTTTATTTAGAACGAAATGTTCAAAGGTGTAGAGAAGGTAATGAATCTGATTCAGAATTAGAAAGGAAAAGAAAGTCTTATGCAAGACTTCTCGACTCGAAGGATCACTCCTAAACTAACACCTATTGGGGGTCCACCCCACCTCGAAATGAGGTAAAAGGATCTCGAAACCTCTCTCGTTTAGGGGTGTCCAAACAAGTGGCTCCTAAATCCGAGAGAATGTTGGCTATACTCGTTCAAGGTAGAAATGAACATAATATTCCAACGGAAAGAAGGGTAGTTTGATCCATTAGGGACATGGATACACTACCGATTTTTGAAAGCAGAACTATTTGATTAAAAATGGAGAGAAGAATTGTCCCCAGCGGAGTCGCCATAAATTGTCGGAATATTTTTAGGTTTAATTTAAATAAATAATTTGGAAAGTAATATTTGATTTTGAAAATAATTTTTAAATTTGAAAATTTTAAGATATGAAATCAAACTAATCTCACATCCCGAATAGTCTATATAAACGAGTGCCGCACTACAAACCATGTATCTATCCCGAAGAATAGACACACTGCTTGATGATGGGGCTCTATTAAATAAACTAGAGAGGTTTGTGACATCCGTTTGGTCTGCGAACCAATTTTATAAGCCGACAAGTTCCCTTGTTTAATATGAAAACATTAAACAGGGTTTATATTACCTGGGTTCTTAAAATTCCCTATAAGGGCAAGCCCCTATAGTTAATTACATCTTAAGTGACGGAATCACCTAAGAAAACTCTCGATAATAATCGGTAGTTCCGCTCTCAAGAATCTCAAGGTTTAAGTTTTCAAGGGATTGAATTTTAGAATTTCAATAGGGAATGGATCAAGTTTGCAACATTTTGTTTTGGGAATTCAAAGAAAGAAAGGTAGGAGAAATCACAGATTCGAAGCGAACTTCAGTAATTTCTCGACTATCCTATTGTTTGGTTTGAATTTAGGAAAGTCCTAATGTTTATTTAGTATTTTGATCTTGCCAATTTTAATTAGTTAGGACTTATATTTGTATGATAAAATCATACAAATAGCCTCGAAGATGTGAGGGTTTATGTCGTATCGGACGACTACCTCGGAGTCCTAAGACCGATTAGGGCTTAATTTACATGACATGATCATGCAAATGCCTAACGAAGAGTTGAGGATTTATGTTGCACTAGGCAAAATACCTCAAAGTCCTATGGTTTTGTTGTTTAATTCTAGGAATGTTTAGCTGAAATAGAGTTGTTTTGCTGATGATGATGGCCGTGCTGCCCACCATGCTCCTAGCTCCTTGTTGTTGTAGAGGTTTAGTTTTAGAAATCATAAATCAAGAGGTGAGAGAAGTGTTCTGGTTTAGAGAAAGTCTTAATTTCCAAGTGTTTTTAATATTTTAATCAAACAAATCTTAAAGTTGATTATAACAACACCGGTTAAGATCCCACGGTTCCATCCTTCCAGCATCATTATTTTTATCGGATTCACTTAGTCCAGATGAATTTGCTAAACTCAATTGAATGAGTTCCACACTTTCATTTAGACCGTGGGAAATCCCGTTAGCAACACGTATGTTACATCATCCAAGGTATTCCCGATCATCCAACAAGACGTTTTAATTTAGTTGTAGTTGTAGTTTTGTTGTTCTGTTTGTGATTAAATTTTGAGTTGTTTTATATTTTGAAATGTTGTGGCGGTGAATTTTATCTTGTAATGACTTTTAATTTAGTTTTGGTTTTAGTTTTAGGGACTATCCTAAAGGTGTAGGTTTTCATGCAACAGTTGTTTATCATGCAAGAAAAGTAAGTGCGATGCGATTAAATAAATTGCAGTAAAGTAAATTGGAATAAAATATCTTAATGTTCTGGGTGGAGGAAATAAATGATAAGAATAAATAAATTGCAGTATGACACAATGTTCTGGTTGGAGGAGTTTAGTCAGAGAGCTCGAATCCGAAGAAAGTGTTGCTGCATTAAAAGAAACCCCTGAAGAAGAAGTTCAATAGTCGTCGCCTGACAACCGAGAGACCATTCAGAAGAGACCACTTCAGGATTCCATAAGGAACTTAAGAACGGACATCTGACTGTTGGGAAGGGAAAGAGGAGAAGAATTGGGAAATGATGTAGATTCATCAGATGTTATGGATGAAGAGTATGATAAGATCAACATGGTTGAGACCTGAGCATCGTTAGCTTTGCAGGGAGCTCTGTCAACCTCAGAAAGAGACAAACCAGAAGCGATGAGATCATGTCTTCAGGAAAAAGATGACACGATTTCCCATATGGCAAAGAGGATGGAAGAGATGGCGGCCGCCTTAGTCACTCTCCAGAGTCAGTTTCAACCTCAAAAGGAAACACGCCCGGAGATCATTCACATTGCAGATGGAGGCAAAGAGGTTACGTCCGTCAATGGGGACAAACTACTGAAGAAGGATTCAGCACAGATGTCGGCGTATTTTTAAGGTTGTGTGTTAAATTTATAATTATATATAACTTGAAAGTAACAATTGATTTTGAAAATAATTTTTAAGTTTAAAAATTTTAGGATTTGAAATCAAACTGATATCACATCCTAAATAGTTTATATAAACGAGCACCACACCACAAACCGTGTATCTCTCCCGAAGAATAGACACACTGCTTGATGATGGGGCTCAGTTCAAATAAACTAGAAGATTTGTGACATACGTTTGGTCTGCAAACCAATTTTTATGAGCCGACAAGTTCCCCTACTTAATATGAAGGAATTAAGCAGGGTTTATATTACCTGGGTTCTTAAAGTTCCCTATAAGGGCAAGCCCCTATAGTTAATTACATCTTAAATGAAGAGAATCATTTAAGAAAACACTCGATAATGATCATTGGTTTTGCTCTCAAGAATTTCAAATTTTAATGTTTTCAAACAATTGGATTTTGGAAATTTCAATTGGGAATGGATCAAATTTGGAACAGTTATTTTGAGAATCCAATGGAAAGAAAAGTAGGAGTAGCTGAGGATCCAAGAGGCAACTTCCCAAACTATCCTATTGTTTGGCTTCAATTTGAGAGTTTATTTAATGTTGTAATCCTGCCAATTATCGTTAATTAGGTCTTATATTTTTATGATGTAATCACACAAATAGCCTCGAAAATGTGAGGGTTTATGTTGCACCAAACGACTACCTCGGAATCCTAAGACTGGTTAGGGCTTAATTTACATAACATGATTATGCAAATGCCTAACAAGGAGTTGAGGATTTATGTTGCACTAGGAAAACTACCTCGAAATCCTATGGCTTGGTTGTTTAATTCTAAGAATGTTTTGATGAAGTAGACTCAGGTTTAGCTGATGACGATGGTCGTGCTGCCCACTATGCTCCAAGCTCCTTGTTGTTGCAGAGGCTTAGTTTTAGAAGGTGAAAATAAGGGGTTGAGAAAAGTGTCTTGGTTTAGAGAAATCTTAAAGTCCAAATATCTTTATTGTTTTAATTAAAACAAATCTTAAAGTTGATTAAACAGAACCGATTAAGATCCCACGGTTCCATCATTTCGGCACCGTTATTTTCATCAAATTCACTTAGTCCACATAAATTTGCTAAACTCAATTGAATGAGTTCCACACTTTCATTTAGACCGTGAGAAATCTTGTTAGCAACACGTGGGTTACGTTATCCGAGGTATTCCCGATCATTCAACGAGACGTTTTAATTTAGTTAAAGTTGTGGTTTTATTGTTCTGTTTGTGATTAAATTTTGAGTTATTTTATATTTTAGATGTTGTCGTGGTGAATTTTATTTTGTGTGACTTTTAATTTAGTTTTGGTTTCAATTTTGTGGCTATCCTTAAGGTTTCAGTTTTCATGCAGCAATCCTGTTTATCATGCAAGAAAAGTAAAGCGCAGTGCAGGTAAATAAGTTACAATAAAGTAAATTGCAATAAAGTAAAAGCGTACCTGGAGGATCTTCTCGTCATTTCAAGATGCACTTAAAACACATGTTAGAACATTTAAATATTTGCAACAAGTACCTAGGTAAAGCTAAGGGAAAGGTTTTGGTTGTCTACCAAGATCCTATTCCTACAGCTAGTCAGTTCCTATGACGTCTAGGTTCTTTATATTTTTTGGATGATTTTCTTCACCAAAGAACAATTAAGTTAATTATTCTTCTTAAAACACCTCATTGTATTGAGGAAGTGCTTAGAACGGGTTCTAAACATCTTTTCAATACTTCTGAGATTATTTCGAGTCTAAATGAACTTTTATTGTAGAGATGAATCAATCATCCAGAAATTTTTAGTTAAGTTTTAACTCTTGCTCAGTGAACTTAGGACATTTGATTATCCCATGAATGAAGTGACACCTCACTTGATGCTCCATTTAAGAGTTATCATGATAAAAGTCTTTAGGGGCAAATAAGTTTATTAAGAATTTCAAAGAATTAAAATTAGAATTAATGTTTTAAGGTGATTTACTTTAGTTATAAAATTTTAATAAATTTAAGTTTGCAATAGTATTCAAGTTGTTTTATTCTTAAGTGTTTTAAACTATTTGAATTGACAGAGGAGTTTAAATTATTTAATTTAGACTTTAATGATTTAATTTTAATTTAATTGTAATATTCTAGATTAATTTTAATTGGTTTGATTTTTTTTAATTAAGAATTATTTTTTGAAATTGATTTTGATGTTTCAAGTTTGTTTTAAATTTGCTTTCAAGTGATTTTTGAAATTAATAATTTTTTTAATGTTTTAAATTTATTTCAATTTAGTTATCAAGTTATTTAATGTTTTAAGTTTTAATTTAATTAAGGGTTACCTTTTCTTTATTATTAATTTATTAATTTCAATTATCATCTTAAGTTTAATTAAGAGTTAAATATAATTAAAGTGATTCATTTGGGTATTTTAGTTTAAGTGATTATAGTCTCTCTAAATTATATCCCCATTTTAATAATCCAATTTTTTAATTATTCTTCCAAAATTCACATTATTTAATTAATTAAGGTTTCATTTTTTTGGTTTATTAAAAGCGATCGATGAGTTCCCCGCCATTTTGATTAAACCTAAAGTTTTAATTAGGGGTTAAAATTCTTAATTATTAATATGCCTTTTTAAGCTTAATTATTTCATAACTTATCAAATTGAGCTCAAATGAGCTTGAAATTTTTTAAGTCACTTCACTCACATGTCATTTAAGACATTAGAGGAGAAAATGTGATTTTTATGTTTTTAATTTAATTTATATATTTATTTTAATAGAAAATAAGGATTTTTATTGGAAATTCAAAAACTTGACCAAGGTAATGTTTCTGTACTTAAGAAAGTTATGGGATGTTCCTAATGACCAGAGGACAACTTGGACCAATTTTGGTGATTTTTTCATTTATATTTTATTTATTATAATTATTTTGATTTTTGGAGTATTAATCAATTATAAAATAAAATTAAAGTTAAAAAAAAGATTTTAGATTTTTCTTAAATCTCTCTGACCTCAAGGATTCCAGATAAACAAATTTTATAATTTTCTGATTTTTCTTTGATTTATTAGAATTAATTTAGTGAAAATGTTGGAAAATTCATTTTTTTTAATTCAAAAATTGTTTTAGGTCTTTTAAAATTCAATATCTTTACTTTGAGGCTTAGGAAAAATATTTGGTTTGTTTCTAAGTGATTAGGAGGTGAAATATGACATTTTTATGATTTTTAATATTTTTGTGATTTTTATGATTTTTTATTTATTAAAAAATTAAAAATATGATTAAAAATGACAATTTTTAGAAAATTCAAATTTTAATTTTTTTAGACTCCTCTATTACCAAAAAAGTCCCAAAACTAATTTGGTGAATTTTTAAAATGTATTTTTGGAGTTATGAATTTTCAAAGATTAATTTTACTCATGTGACCTAATTAATCCATTTAGTGGGGTTAAACATTTCCAATTGATTCCAAATTTTTATGTGAGGTCCCTCTGATCTTAAAGATTAGTCGAGAATTTTTTTCAAGTTCTTTTGATGTGTGGTTAACCCTAATTAATTAAATTTAAGTTTTGAGTAATTAGGCCAATTAGGGTTATTCTTAATGAATTAACTCAAAACATAACTATCCTAGGGTCCTCTGGTCCTAAGAAACTTCCCCAAATTTTCCTAGAATTTTCTAAGTAATATACTAATTAATGGAATTAAAATACCAAAAACTGTGACATAAACTTGAAAAATACATAACTTGCAATAGAGATAGCCTCTGACTTTGAAGAATTCAGGGAATGTTCCCAAGATCAGAGGCTTCAAAAGCTCTATGGTCCATACCATGGTGAATTGTCTATGTAAATAGAGAATTAAAATACTGAAATGAGTAAATAATTAATTAAAAATAAAATTCTTAACAAATTAATTCAATTCTTTTTCCACATTATTCTCCTCTATTCACTGAGCAAGAGGGTATTTTTATTTTATTTTTGTGCTTTTTCTACACAAAGATATGGATTTTCTAAGTTTCAGGCATTTAATTAAATCATAAATTCCTACTTATGCGACTCAGCGACACGGCAAACTTAGCGTCTCCGAAGCTGCACGCGGCGCGCTCCCATTCGCCGCCGCCATCCGACTAAGCGGCACGTGGCCCGCGGTTCACGTACCGTTCCCTGGTCCAACGCAATCTGAGTCATCCATTCGATGCACGCTCGATCCAACGGCGGCTAGTCGTCGTTTCCGACTGGTGTGCACCCGTGACCGTCCACACTCAAACCCTAATATCTCCCTCGTTTCTTAATAGATTTTTGTGTTCTTATACTCTATGGATTCGTCTTGAAGAGACGAACATATCCATACGGTTTACATGCTATGAAATTAACTCAAACAAAATGGAGAATCGTCTTGAAGAGAAGTCTCCATACATTGGTTCAGAAGGTGAGGCCTCAACTGAATGTGCTCGGCATGTTCGTTGGAGCTGGAAGAGCCTAGAGATGAAGCCTCTAGCCCTGGTGAAAGGTCTACGGATGAAAGTGACCAGGCCCATTTTCAGACTTTGGAGGATAGAGCAATTGGGTGCCTGGAGAGGGGGCTTTTACTGGGGAACTCCTTCTCTTGGTCCTGTGCAGGTGTGGGTGAGTTTAATTTGATTTTGGTGGAGGTTTGAGAGATGTCCTGTTCTGGCCTGAGAATTGAGCTCCAAAATTGAGCTCAATCAATAGGATTTAGGGCAGGAGAACAGTGGGGATGGATTGCTCTTGGCTAGTTGAAGCTTTGTGAGGATTTTGGAGGGATTCTATGAAGGTTGATTTCAGCCAACCTTTTGGCCAAGAGGGGTGGATGGTTTAAATAGCCATGGCCAGGGCTTCCCGAGGCAACTGATGGCTGGGATCAGCTGCCTAGAGGAGGAGATGAAGAGCTGTTGTGGTCGATTGGAGTGGGGAAGCTTAGCAGGTGAGAATTTGAAATTTGGCTCATTCCAAGCTCCTCGGCCATCGTGTTTTCTGGTGGCCTGGTGGCTGGCCGGCCAGAGTCAGGTCACCATCTGACTTAGGGGAGTCAGGGCTGGGGTTTGGTGTAGTCAATTGCCTTTGGACATGTGTAAAGTATTAGATTTAAGTGGCATGTGAAGAGGGGTGATTTTGGGTTCAAATGGGTCAACCTATGAATTTGGGTTAGTTTCACCCCCCATGACCTGATTTGGGCTAAAGGGGATCAGTTGGGTCAGCCTCACATGTGTGGTGAAGTCCCCATCAAGGATTATTTGGATTAAATTTAGGTTAAGGGGAATCATGTAATGGGTAATGACTTTTAGGGAGTGCTTAAAGGATCTCCTCCTTTTGCCATTTAGGGAGCGATGACAAGTCTATGGCTCCTCATGTCTTACATTTGGCTTGGGCATGGCTCCATGGCTTAGCTCATGGCTTGGCTCATTTACATGAAAGTAGGTTAGTTAGAATTTTGAAAACTTTGGATTCTTCTGATGGGATTTTTCATGATGCTACAAGTGGGTTGATTTCATGATGATTTAAGACTTTGGTAAAATAGTATTATCAAAGAAATGATGAAGAAAAGGTTTCATGTGGGCTTGGGAATGGATTTTTGGGTTTTTGGATTTGGTGAAAATGGGCTTTTAGAATGGTTTAAGAAAGTGGGCCTTTAGGTTTGAAAACAATTTGGTGGATGGAAATTTTGTGAAGGATTGGGCAAAACAAATGTTGGGTTTAGTTTAGGGATGTGTCATGAGTGATTTGAAACAAATTTGAGGTGATTTGGAGTTGACTTGGGTTTGATTTGAGACTTTTTTGGTAAAGGGGCCATAGTGGGTCAAATTTGGCTAACATGGGCTAAGGTTGGGCTAATGTAAGATTTGATGTAAACTTAATGTTGTGAAATGTTTAATGGAGTGTTAGAAGGAGTTTTCAACTTTGGTTGGGCTTTGATTTTGCGATTTGGGCCAATTTTGGTTCATGGTGGGTTTAGGCCAAAATTGGAGATTTTTTGTTTTGGTTAGGTTTGGGTGAAGTTTAGGTTCAAATTTGGGGCAAATAAAGTTATTGTTTTGTTTGTGGGGATGTTAGGGAAGTTTTAGAAAAGGTTTGGGGCTAGTTGGGGTTGAGTTGGGTAGTTTGGGTTAAGTTTAGGTTATGGGCCAAAATTGGGTTTTAAGCTTCAAATAGAAATTGGATCCAAATGTCAATCAAATTGGACTTAGATTTAGTCTAGATTGATATTTGGGATATTGAATTGAAGTTTAAGACTGAATTAGATCAAAATTAGGATCAATTGGGTTGATTTGGTTCGACATTGGGTCCATTTGGGTTAAAAATGGGTCAAATTGCGGATTTTAATAAAAGTGAGGTAAATTGACAAAATTGGCTTATGGTGTAGTTAAACAAAATGAAATTGGGAATATTTGGGATTTTTTTGGAATTTTTTGGGAGTTTTCTGAATTTTTTGATTTTTTTGGTTAAAAAAGATATTTTGGGTATTTGGAGGGTATTGGGGGGTATTTTTGGAAATTTTGGTATATTTGGCTAAGGATGATCAGTTTGAATGGTGGGAAATTCTTAGGACTGATTTTGAGGGATTTTGGGTAATTTAGGCAATTTTTCAAATTTTTGGTAGTTTCAAAGTCATTTGGTGGGTTTGGTCAGTGTAGGGTCCCGGAGGTCAAAAATTGAAATTTTGAAAAAATAAAGATTGATCAAGTTTGAGTAGAATGGAATCACTTTGGTTGAGCTATGAAGCCATATCAAGCCCATAAGAGCCATGAGAGGACTTATTTGAGGCATTCACTATGTTGATCCTAACCCTCTTAGCCAAGGGCCTAGGGGTTAAGGTCCATCCATATGAATTGCCTACATGAGTCAGGAAGTCAAGCTAGGTATGAATGGTTTTAGGATTTGGAATGTGTGTGAAAGTGTAATGTGTGCAGGTCAACCCTCACCAGACCAGGCCACCCAGGGTAGTCCTAAGGCCAAAGAGTTCTATAGGGAACTCATCCTTTAAACCTCCACATTTGATCTTAACCTTCCAAGTGACTTAGGGGTTTACAATCAAACTTATGGGATTTGCAGGGAGTTAAAAGGTGTTTGAATTTCTAAGTGCTGGGTTCTATTTCTAGTCCTCTATGATAGTTAAAGGGAAAGCCTAGGGCTAGATCCTAAGTACCAACGAGAGAGAAGAGAAAAGACCTCATAAAAAATGAGGTCAACTAATGGACCCCAATAGGTGTGGTGTGTTAACCAAGCACACCGCGCGTATTGGTGTTGACCGAAGAGATCAACAAAACCAACACAGATATCTAAGTGACACACTTAGAACAGAGTAGAAACAAATTTCCGTTGGGGAGTATCGAGTATATCTCCAAGACTGGAGATCCCTGAACTCTCGTTGGGGAAAAGAAAAGGAGGTGAATTCCAGATCATAAGATCCGGGAAATTTGATTTAGATTTCATTTCATTTTCTATTCCGAGTTTTTTAATGTGTGAGTTTAGATTTTGATTTGTTCTGAGTTTCAATTTCGATTGAGGTTTAATTTAAAATCAATTCAAGGAAATATGGATTTGAAATGAGAATTGGAACCTAGGTTCCAACCTTGTGATTGCGAAGAGAACTGGAATTTACGTACCAGCCTCGGAGTGAGAATCGGAGTTTAAGCATCGATTGAAAAGGATGAGAATCAGAATTTAGGTACTGATCTCGAATAAGATCTGTAATTTGGTACCAGCCTCCGAAGGAGAGAGTTGAAATTTGGTATTATCAATCTTGGGAAGAGAGTCAGAATTTGGTATCGACCTCGAAAGGAGAGAACTGGAATTTAGTACCAGTCTTGATGGTTTAATGAGTTGAAATTTGGTATCAACACCGAAAGAGAGTCAGAATTTGGTACCGACCTCGAAAGGAGAGAACTGGGATTTAGTACCAATCTCGAAGGTTTAAAGAGAACTGGAATCTGGTTCCAGTCTCGGAGGTTTAAAGAGAACTAGAATCTGCTTCCAGTCTCGAAGGTTTAAAGAGAACTGGAATTGGTTCCAGTCTCAAAGGTTTAAAGGGAATTGGAATCTAGTTCCAGTCTCGAAGGTTTAAAGAGTACTGGAATTTAGTTCCAGTCTCGAAGGTTTAAAGAGAACTAGAATCTGGTTCCAGTCTCAAAGGTTTAAAGAGAACTGAAATTTGGTTCCAGTCTCGAAGGTTTAAATGGTAGAAATTTGCTGTGGAGATTTGAGTTTAGCAGAATATTTGGAATGAGACGTGAAAGTGTTTCACATCCCACGAGGATCGATCAAAGTCTGATTATTTGGCGAAGGATATGAATCCATGCCATCAGATCCAAATAAAAAATGTTTGTGGTTATGTGTCAGTAGATTCAGTCGACCTTATCAAAAGAGGGAAGGAAATATGGAGAGTGAAACAGAGATTTGAGAATAACCGAAGGCTGGGGATTTCAGATTCAGGAAATTTGTCATAGTCGCTTGTTGTGATTTGATTTTAGCTTGATTTTCAATTTAGGGTTCACATTTATTTGGGGTTCCTTTTGACATTCAGATTTTTAAAAGAGTTCTCATTTATTTTTATTTTCCCTTTGTTCTTTGTTCGAAGTTCATTTAACATAATGGCATTTCCCAGTCAATTTGCACAAAAAGAGGTGAAGGCAAAACATGACATGGTCGTTTTCATTCCAATCTCGTCGAAAATACATCATACATCTTGCTCCAAAACATGATGATATTTTCCTTGAGAATTCAATATCTCAAACAATCCATATAAATCCAACACGGATTGTGTAAGATTCTTTAAGTTTTCTTTTAAAAGCAGCTACTAAAATCCATGTCTGAATAGTGAGATACATGGACAATAACATCACCTTCCAAGTCATCCTTGGCAGGAATGTCGTATGGATGTGCATTGGAGGTGTGATATTTCCCATGTAAATCACAACTCGTAGGGCCGGGGACTCTCTAACTCTAGATTTGGCTGAAAGTGGAAAGACAAATTTCTGTCATCCATTCCCCTGAAAGTGACGGAGATTCGTTCCACATGCACTCCTGGAATGCAATGTTTTACGATGTCTGCTCCATTTCCTTTCAACACCAGGACGGAACCTACCGGTAGTGGTATCTCCACCGGCCCTCGGAACTCACCGGGGCCTGCAATCTGGAGGTCACATCCAAACATGATGTTACATTGGTTGACAAAAGTCACTGTTCAGAAAGGTCTGACGAAGTCAGGATGGTCTATGTGTGGTGGTATGCAGTCGCCCTCCTTGTAGATGTTAATGATGCAGTTGTTGGGTATGCAATCTGCAAGCAATACCCTCCATGTTATCATCCTCTTTACCATTCTTTTAATAATATTCGGCATCAGATCCACCTCACTGCGAGGGAGTATTCCTGTTGGATTCCCTTTTCTGTCTACCGCGAAGTTGTAGCAACATCCGCTTTGGATTTTAATTCTTCCTTTTTCCTGGCATCCATCTTCGGGGTTTTGAATAGGTCTTTTCTCTCAGGTGGCCGGCTCGGCCCATTTTCTGAAGTTCAACGATGCAATCTACAATTTGTGGTTGCTCGTAATTTGAGAATACATCTGTATGCAGCTCGAGGCCTTCTAAGATATTGATCCTCTTGCCTCTAATTCTCTCAAAGTATTCAAAAGTTTTCTTTTCAACATTCTGCATTCTTTCCAACTCATATTCCAGAATTATCTACAATCGGCGAGGTCTAGTAACGTACTGGGGAATGTATGGTTTGACCACGACACGCTCTCCTGCATGTCTTGGCTCCTCGGGGATAGTCTCTGTCGGGACATCCTCTGGGGTTGCTTTCGCAAAAAGACTCTTCAGAACTGGTTCATCTGCTTGGCGTCGAGGCACTGATTCTATTTCTGCTTTTCTCGTAATTTCCTTTATCTGTTCTGCTTTCCTTGAAGTTGATCTCCTCCTTTCCGGTTCCTGTCGAACCAATTTCTTCGGAGTATTTGTATTGCCCGTAGGAACTGCCTCTTCATGTTGATCTGCTGCTAACTTGGTTAACATCTTGCGAATGCGGCGATTCTTGTTCCTCCGCTGGGTGGCAGTGAGAGTAGCTCTCCTTACCTTATGGACCTCTACGAGCATGGCGCTTATAAGCCTGCCCTCTGCTGTAGCAACAACGGACTTAACTTTCTTATCTTCTCCTGTTGCATGAGCAGCGTTTGCTTTTCTCTTCTTGCTGGCGGATTTCTGACTTGGGCCATCAACTTTCATCACTGTCTGGCTATGGGACTCTTCCCGATCAATTGGAGTCCAATCATTTTCTTCATATTGTAGCCCTGCTGGTGTGAAGTCAAAGTCAATCTCGATCATGGCTCCATCCCTCACCCTCTTTTCATCAAGTGCTAAACTCACGCCATTTCTAAAGTTCAGAACCAACCGCCCGTTCGACAATTCCCTGCGAAAAAATAAGGAAAGGATCAGGGGCTGTACTAAGAACAAGATCAATAAGAAAAACATTTATTAATGAAAAATTCTTATTTATCTCTTTAAATCTTTAAAGAAAGTAGGAATAGATAAGGGAAAGATCAGGAATACATTGATTTAAAAGGAAAGATTGACATTTTATTATTACAATTTCACACTTTTTTAACACATTTTTTGTGAATGATTTTCTTTTTTATCATCCATTTTTTTTTATGTTTTGGGTTCGGACCCAGTTGCAAATGATTACTCTACCCGTGCTTCTTGGAATGAGACCTCATTTTTAAAGTTCATCCTTCGAAACATTAGGTTGCGTAATACTTCTTCAAATATCGTCCATTGATTGGAAGCATAGGTCGTTCTCCACGGCAATTCACCAGTTGGTAGGAACCTCCTGAGTAGATTGTCTCGACCACGAATGGCCCTTCCCATGTTGGTTCAAATTTACCTCCTATCTTGCGGTGTGCAAGAATAGGTCTTCTGAGAACTAGAACCAAGTCACCGACTTTAAATGTCCTTGGACGGACTAGTTTATCGTGGGCCTGGATCATCTTGGGTTGATACAGTTCCAAATTCTACTGTGCTGAAAGTCTTTTTCCTTCCAAGCTTTCCAATTCTTCCAATCGTAATTTGGCATTTCTTATGTAGTGATCTTTTCTGCAACTTCAATTCTGAGAGATGGAAGCTGAACTTCCAAGGGTAAGACGGCCTCAGACCCGTACACTAAAGCGTAAGGCGTAGACTGAGTAGGAGTTCTGAAAGTCATCCTATAGGCCCATAAGGCTTCTAACAACTTCTCATGCCAATTTCTTTTGTTGTCGTCCAAAGTTTTCCTTAGGATTTGGATGAGTGTTTTATTAAAAGCCTCAGCCAAGCCGTTTGCTCTTAGGTAATAGATCGTCGAATAACGCCAATCAACCCCGTGTCTTCTAACAAAATTGTTGATCTTCGTACTTCTGAACGCGGACTCATTATCCGAAATGATTCTGTGCGGTACCCCGAAATGGTAGGCAACCTGATTATAGAAAAACTGCAACACATTTGGAAAAGTAATTATCTGAAATATTCTGTGCTTTCACTTCTCTGAGTGGTATAGCTTCTGCCAACTTGGAAAAGTAATTTGTAGCTGCAAGGATAAAGCGATGTCCCCTTGAAGAAGGCGGTCCTATCGGACCAACAATATATGTGCCCCAACATTCAAATGGCCACGACGCAATTGTCGGATGTAACACATTTGGAGGTTGATGTAGAACCACTCCATGTACTTGGCACTGGTGACAACTTTTGGCAACCTTCATGCATTTGGTTATCATCAAGGGCCAGTAATACCCTAGTCTTTTAATCTTCATTTTCATCTTTGGACCCGATTGATGAGCGCCACAAAGTCCTGAGTGTACTTCTTTGACAATTTTACAAGCCTCGGACCCGCTCAGGCATCTTAGTCACATCTGATCAAAAGACCTTCTGTATAACGTGTTGTTTATTAATGCGTAAGATAGAGTTCTTTTCTTGATTTGATGGGCTATCGACTTATCGTCTGGTAGGTTTCCTGTTTGCAAGTAGTATATTAGTGGCTGTCGGCAATCTTTTGTATTTTCTGTCACTACTGCAATTGTTTCTTCTGCTTTTTCTGATTTGTGTATTGTATCCATGTTGAGCTGTCAGAGAACCTGTCGTCCCTGAACTGACATTTCAACTGACTCATCCTGTAAGCAGGCAAATTCTTTTACAAGGCGGGCTAACGCATATGCAAGAGTATTTTCTCTCCTGGGAATCTTGTAGATCGCTACATTTGGAATTTACTCCAACAGTTTCATGGCGTACAGAAAGTATTGCTCGAGTCTTGGCTTCAGAATTCTGTACTGTCCCGCAACTTGCTGAATGATCAACAGTGAATCTCCATAGATATTGATATCTATTATTCCCATCTGAATGGTTAATTCCAATCCTGTTATGAGGGCTTCATATTCTGCCTCATTATTCGTACACGGTTCTGTTAAGTCATAGGAATACCTTAACATCCCCCGCTCCGGTGTTATAAAGATTATTCTGATTCCTGCCTTACCGGGCACCATCGTTTGCGATTCTTTATCTTTCTATACTGAAGATGCTTCGTCGAAGTACAGTTCCCAACGCTGATCATCGGGTCTTCTAGGCTCATTATCTGCTCGTCTGGCAAGTCGTCGTTAAGAGGTGATTCTGCCGGTAAAGGGTGTGCTGCAAGGAAGTCTGCCAGGACTTGTCCCTTTACGGCACGAAGAGGAACGAAAGTTATATCGAATTGAAATAGTATCATTGACCACCTAGTAAGTCTGCCAGAAAGTGTCCGACTGGTCATCAAATATTGCAACAGATTAAACATCGAAATAAGGTTGACCTTATGAGAAAGCATGTAGTGCCTGAGCTTCTACGCGGCGAAGATCAGGGCCAAATAGTGCTTCTCAATAGGAGGATATTTTACTTCCATCGGAATTAGACGGCGGCTTAGGTAATAGAGCACGTTTTCTTTTCCCTCATCATTGACCTTGGCTAACAGGGCTCCGAGAGAGTCGTCTAAAGTCGCGGTATAAAGTATCAACGGTCGTCTTGAGACTGGGGCTGCTAAGATAGGAGGTGTCATTAGGTATTGTTTGATGTCATCGAAGGCATGTTGACATTTAGAGTCCTAAGTAAACTTGGCATCCTTCTTAACTAAAGCAGAAAACGACTGACACTTTCCTGACAAATTTGAGATAAAGCGTCGAAGATATGCCAATTTCCCTTGAAAGGACCGTAGTTGTTTCAAGGATTTAGGAGGTGGCATTTCTAAGATAGCTTTAATCTTCTCCGGATCGATTTCAATTCCACGATGTCAGAGAACAAATCCTAAGAAATTCCCAGAGGTGACGCCGAAGGCGCATTTTAGGGGATTCATCTTAAGGTTAAATTTTCTTAATCGCTCGAAAACAATTCTCAAATCATTCAAGTGATCTTCCTTTAATTTGTTCTTGATGACCACATCATCCACGTAACACTCTACTTGTTTGTGAATGAGATCATCAAAAATCCTCGTCATTGCTCTTTGGTAGGTTGCTCCTGCGTTCTTCAATCCAAATCGCATCACTGTGTAGCAGTACACTCCAATTGGCGTTCTGAAGGCTGTGAGCTTTTCATCTTCTAGTGCCATCTTTATCTAGTTGTATCCCGAAGATCCATCCATTAAAGAAATGATTTCATGTGTTGAAGCATTGTCGATCATCAATTCTAGAATTGGTAGCGGGAATTCATCCTTTGGACATGCTTTATTCAAATCTCTGAAATCCACGTAGATTCTGATCTGACCATTCTTCTTTCTGACTAGTATCACATTGTCTAACCAAGTCGGGTATTGCTCTTCACGGACAAATTTAGCCTCTATTAGCTTTTCAACTTCAGCTATTACTGGTTTTTCAATCTCTAGAAGCATTCTTCTCAGAGCTTGTCTGACTGGAACAGCAATGTGATCCACTCCTAGCCTGTGAACTGCAACCTCTGGAGCTAATCCTGGCATTTCGTCATAACTCCAAGCAAAATAGTCTTTGAACTCCATTAATAGCTTGATTATGTTTTCGGAGTCTTCTTTATTGAGTAAGGAGCTAACAAAGGTCGGCCTAGGCTCTTTACTAGTACCTAAGTTAACTTCCATTAACTCGTCTATTGTAGATTTAATTTCTTCTTCAAATTCTGGCAGAGCATCTCCAATTGGTAGATCTTCAAGATCTTCTGAAGCTTCCAAGCAGTCTTCATTAGGCTCGCAAGTGACAACAAAGCAAAATCCCGTATCATCAACTGATCCTACCGAGCCGAATCTGAGACCATGTTTTGAATTGGGAGGCCGGCTGGCATTATTCCATAATTTTTCAAAAAGTTGTGATTGACCTTTTGTCCATCATCGAGGTAAGGCACCACGTTGAATTAAATTTTGAACACAGGGAGAGTACCACTCAAAAGGCAGTTCCATTAGTTCAGATGAAGCAACATCTTCAAATTGTACATCATTTTTAGTTTTGGGAGAAGAAGCACCACGGTAAAACTTGATTGGTTTAGTACCACCACCATGCACTTCCTTGACCATCATACCCTCGACCTTATTAGGGTGGATCGGGGTTAGGGTCATAGTATGTACGTAGTGGTTAATCTTCTCGTACATTGATTTATATTCTTCATTATTTTCATCTTCGAGAGAGATCTTGAACTGGGGTTTCTTCTGACTTATTGTTCTTTGTTTCTTTCTAGATTTCTTCTTCTTTGAAACTGTTCTCCCAATCAACTTCGATGACTGGTTTCTTCTGTCCAACTGTTCAAACGTCTCTTCCACGACCTCGTCCCCGACCTCGACCTCGGGTGCGAGTTCCGGAGAAACCTTCACCATCTCGCCGTAAGGGTGTGGTGAGTAAATGTTGGACTAGATTTTCAAGCTCTTCATCGTCTTGCACTTCTTTTGCTTCATTTGGTATGACATTTCTGTAGAAGATTGTTTTCTTTGGTGGCGCGTAATAGGCTGCATCTTCATGAATTCCAATCTCGTGTATGGAGAATGGTTGCAAGTCACCTTTAATACACTGTTCTCCTCCTTCATAATACTATATGCACTGGTATAGAGACGATGGTACCATCCAGTTTTCATGGATCCATGGCCGACCCAGTAGAGCGTTGAACGATGTCTCAGAATCAATTATATGGAATTTTGCGGTTTTCTTTGCTAAGTCACCAGTTTTCATTAACAGTGTAATCGATCCGAGTGATCTATCTCCTTTCTGATTGAAGCCTCTCAATAACATCTTGTCTGCTTCAAGCTCACGAGCATCAATTTCCAAATATTCTAGCGTCCGAAGATTCATTATGTTGATTGATGCTCCTGAATCAACCAACACTCTAGAGAGCGTGAACTTTCGAATAGTGACTGAAATGTACAACGGTCAGTTACGATCAGCTGTTCCCAGTAATAGGTCATTGTCCATGAAGGTAACACCTCGTTGTTCTTTTAACGAGCAAACCTCGTCGAAGAAATTGCCGGCCATTTGAGCTAAACAAATCTCTGGATCAAGTAGAGCCTTGATCAGAGCTTCCCTCATCTCTTTTGACAGGATCAGAGTGTTGTATATGCTTAGTTTGGCTGGTAGCTTCCTAAGATGGACAAGCACATTATAGTCCACTTTATTACCATGTTCCTCAGTTTCTTCCCGAATGGGCAATTCCTCTACTGGGGTTGGCTCCTCTTGAGCAACCACCTGCTTTTCTTTATCCTTTGGACCCATTCTCAGAGGTAGAATTTTTCCGCTTCTTAGGTTGACTTCAGTTACTTGTTCTGAGTCTGGTGCTGGATCTGCTGATGTTTCCCCTTGAATTGGAACGACTGGCTCTTTTGGAGTTGCTTCAGAATCCGATAACTCTAATTCTATCATGATTGGAGCTCCTCAAAATTCATAAATGGACTCGTTGCTTGTTGAGCTTTCGTAGCCTCCTTTGTGAACATCTTCTTCGTCGTGGTCATCGAGGTTGTGTATGATTTGAGAATCGTTATTTGTATTGGAATCGAGATCCGGATTAAGTCGGTTGTCGCTAGTTACCTAATCGTTAGAAACAGTCAAAACGTAGCCAACGCCATAACTCTTATCATTATAAGTTCCCGCCGGGGCGAGAAAATAATCATATAGAGTCAGAAGTCCGAGGGATTTCTCCCCCAAATTGGAAATAACTATCCTAGGATAACCAGCCCCTAGTCTACCCTTCGGAGCCTCGGTTTTCTTTTCTTCTACGATCTTCTCCTCCTTCTGAGGTGGTTCTTCTATCGCAAGCGATAGTGCCAGCTCGACAGGTTTCAAACTCTGAGTTGAAGCGCGTACCGAAGAGGTCTGGATGTGATCCAAATCTTTCTTTGAAGACTTTGTCCAGATGGTACTCCATCCATCATCGGTCGTATAAGGGTTTATCGGAACAATAGGATTCATCGAGATAACATTGATGGAACCACCTTTTTGGGGTTCCTTCGTGTATTCCTTTGGGATCGTTATGTTCCCTTTCCGGAGATTGTCATCTAGCCAACTCTTGAAAGTGATGCAATCCTCTATCTTGTGTCTGAGCATTCAGTGGTAAGGGTAATAGTTCGGATGATCTTTCTTGTTGACTTCTTCCGGCCTCTTGGGCTCCGGTAGCTGAAAATCTGGTGTCTTCATTAAACTGCGGAACATCTTTGCTACTGCTTCAATTTTGAATGGATATTCCTTATTCAGAAAATCTTTTAGGGTACGCTGTGGAAGAGGTGGTTGTTCATAATGCTGAGGCGACTGATAGCTCGGTTGAGGCTATTGATAAACCTGCTGTGGTTGCTGATAGATCTGTTGTAGTTGTTGGTATGTCCATTGTGGTGGTTGATAACTAGGCTGTGGCCGCTCTGGCTGTATCTGAACCGGCTGCTTGCCCTTATCTACTTCCGCGATGATTCTAGATTTCTTTTCAAATGCTTTTACGGGCTTCTGCTTATCGTTCTTGTCCACGAAACTTAACTGCTTTGCCTCTTCTTGGAAGCTCCAGGCTTTGCTAAGCAACTTCTCGAAAGTCTTGATTGTAAATCCTTTAAGGAGAAGTGTTATCGGGCCATGGATACTCTTAAGCAAGATGCCGACTACATGCTGTTCTTGAAGCTGTGGTTCACACTTCATGCTTAAGTTCCTCCATCGAAGTATGTAATCTACTAAAGTCTCGTTCGGTTTCTGGTGCTCCACCACTAGATCATCGATAGTGATGTGGTGCCGACCCCGGTAAACCGCTTAACGAAGAGGTTTTCCAATTCTGCAAAGGTCTTAACTGAACCATTTGGCAATTCTGCGTACCAGTCGAAGGGGATCCACGACAAGCTGGCGACGGGCCGACGGAAGAGTAAAGCGTCACTCCCACCGGCATTGCAGCAACTAGCACGACAATGTGTGACATGCTGCCGGGGGTTTCTCATTCCATCAAAAGTCTTAAACAAAGGTGGTACGAAGCCTTTCGGGTATTGGACTGCATCGAACTCTTCGGGGTAAGGTCTACCCGTATGAATAGATGCTCCGCTCTTAGATTGTGCTAAGGCTTCTCGCACCTGCTGTTCTACCATGCTCTTAGATTGTGCTAATGTCCTTTTTGGGAATCAAAAGTCCTTTTTGGGAATCATATTCGGCTAACATGGGCTAAGGTTAGGCTAATGTAAGATTTGATGTAAACATAACGTTGAGAAATGTTTATAGGAGTGTTACAATGAGTTTTCAACTTTGGTTGGGCTTTGATTTTGGGATTTGGGCCCATTTGGGTTCATGGTGAGTTTAGGCCAAAATTGGGGATTTTTGGTTTGGGTTAGGTTTGGGTGGAGTTTAGGTTCAAATTTAGGGCAAATCAGGTTAGTGTTTTGTTTGTGGGGATGTTAAGGATGTTTTAGATAAGGTTTGGGGCTAGTTGGGGTTGAGTTGGGTAGTTTGGGTTAAGTTTAGGTTATGGGCCAAAATTGGGTTTTAAGCTTCAAATTGAAATTGCATCCAAATGTCAATCAATATGGACTTAAATTTGGTCTAGATTGATATTGAGGATATTAAATTGAAATTTAAGACTGAATTGGATCAAAATTAGGATCAATTGGGTTTATTTGGTTTGACATTCGGTCCATTTGGGTTAAAAATGGGTCAAATTGTGGATTTTGGTAAAAGTGGGCTAAATTGACCAAATTGGCTTATCATGTAGTTGAACAAAATGAAATTAGGAATATTTGGGATTTTCTGGAATTTTTTGGGAATTTTCTAAAGTTTTGGATTTTTTTGGTTAAAAAGGGTATTTTGGGTATTTGGAGGGTATTAGGAAGTATTTTTGAAAATTTTGGTATATTTCGCTAAGGATGATATATTTGAATGGTTGGAAATGCTTAGGACAGATTTTGATGAATTTTGGGTAATTTAGGCAATTTTGCAAATATTGGGTAGTTTCAAGGGCATTTGGTAGGTTTGGTGGGTATAGGGTCCCGGAGGTCAAAAATTAAAATTTTAGAAAAATAAAGATTGATCAAGTTTGAGTAGAATGGAATCAATTTGGTTGAGCCATGAAGCCATATCAAGCCAAGGGCCTAGGGGTTAAGGTCCATCCATATGAATTACCTAGAAGAGTCAGGAAGTCAAGTATGACTGGTATTAGGATTTGGAATGTGTGTGAAAGTGTAATGTGTGCAGGTCAACCCTCACCAGAGTAGGCCACCCTGGGTAGTCCTAAGGCCAAAGAGTCCTATAGGAAACTCATCCTTTAAACCTCCACATTTGATCTTAACCCTCCAAGTGACTTAGGGGTTTACAATCAAACTTATGGGGTTTGCAGGGAGTTAAGAGGTGTTCGAATTTCTAAGTGGTGGGTTCCATTTATAGTCCTCTAAGATAGTCAAAGGGAAAGCCTAAGGCTAGATCCTAAGTACTAAGGAGAGAGAAGAGAAAAGACCTCATCAAAAATGAGGTCAACAGCAGAATATGACTCCCAAGAAGGACATTAAGAGTATGGTGGAACAGCAGGTGCGAGAAGCCTTAGCCCAGTCTAAGAGTGGAGAATCTATTCATATGGGTAGACCTTACCCTGAAGAGTTTGATACAGTCCAATACCCAAAGGGCTTCGTACCACCTCTGTTTAAGACTTTCGACGGTACGAGAAACTCCAGGCAGCATATAGCACACTTTCGTGCTAGTTGCTGCAATGCCGGTGGGAGCGACGCCTTACTCTTTCGTCAGTTCATCAGAAGTTTGTCAGGAATTGCCTTCGACTGGTATGCAGAATTACCGAATGGTTCAGTCAAAACCTTTGCAGAATTTGAAAACCTCTTCGTTAAGCGGTTTGCCGGGGCTCAGCACCACATCACTATAGGTGATTTAGTGGTGGAGCAACATAAACCGAATGAAACCCTGGTGGATTACATACTTCGATGGAGGAATTTAAGTATGAAGTGTGAACCCCAGCTTCAGGAACAACATGCAGTTGGTATCCTACTAAAGAGTATCCATGGCCCGATAGCACTTCTCCTTAAAGGATTCACAATTAAGACTTTCGAGAAGTTGCTTAGTAAGGCCGGGAGCTTACAGGAAGAGGCAAAACAGTTGAGTTTTGTCGACAAGACTAATAAAAAGAAGTCGATAAAAGCATTTAAGAAGAAATCAGGAATCATCATGGCAGTGGATAAGGGTAAACAGCCAGTGCAGATACAGCCAGAGAGGCCACAGCCAAGTTATCAACCACCGTAACGAATTTATCAGCAACCGCAGCAGTGGTATCAACAGCCCCGACCAAGTTATTAGTTGCTACAGCATGATCAGCCACCGCCTCGTTCGCCACATGCCCTGAAGGAACTTTGAATAAGGAATACCCCTTAAAGACTGAAGCAGTAGCTAAGATGTTTCAAAGTTTGATGAAGACGCTTAACTTTCAGTTTGCAAAGCCTAGAAGGCCAGAAGAATTCGATAAGAAGGATCATCCGAACTACTATCCCTACCACAGAATGCTCGGACATAAGATAGAAGACTGCTTCACCTTCATGAATTGGCTTGAGGACAATCTTCGGAGAGGGAACATAATGATCCCGAAGGAATACATGAAAGAGCCCCAAAAAGGAGGTTTCATTAATGTTATTTCAACGGATCCTATTGTTCCGATAGACCCTTACGCGATTGACGATGGATGGAGTACTGTCTGGGCGAGGTCTTCGAAGAGAATTTTAGATTGCATCCAGACCGCTTCGGTACGTGCTTCAATTTAGAGTTCGAAACCTGCCGAGCCGGCACTATCTCTTGCTATCGAAGAACCGCCCCAGATGGAGGAGAAGATCATGGAAGAAGGGAAGACCGAGGCTCCGAAGGCTAGAGTAGGGGCTGCTTTTCCTAGGATGATTGTTTCTGATTCAGGGGAGAGATCCCTCGAACCTCTGACTCTGTATGATTATTTACTCGCCCCGGCGGGATCTTATAATGATAAGAGTTCGGTGTTGGCTACGTCTTGACTGTTTTTAGTGATAACGTAACTAACAACAACCAAACTAATCTGGATTTCAATCTCAATGCGAATGACGATTCTCAAATCATACAAAACATCGATGATGAAGAAGGAGGATACGTTAACAAAAGTGGCTACGAAAGTTCAGGGAGCAACGAGTCCGTTTGTGAATTCCGAGGAGCTCCGATCACGATATAATTGGAGTTATCAGATTCTGAAGCAACATCAGAAAAGCCAGTTGTTCCGATTCAGGAGAAGATACCGGCAAATCCAGCACCAGATGCAGAAGAAATAACAGAAGTCAATCTAAGAAGCGGAAAAGTTCTGCCCCCGATAATGGGTCCAAAAGATAAAGGAAAGCAGGTGGTTGTTCAGAAAGAGCCAACCCCAGCGGAAGAATTGTCCACTCGGAAGAAATTGAAGAACCTGGTAACAAAGTGGATTATAATGTGCTAGCCCATCTTAGGAAGCTACCAGCCAAACTGAGCATTTACTACGCTCTGATCATATCAAAGGAGATGAGGAAAACCCTGATCAAGGCTTTACATGATCCACAAATTTGCTTAGCTCAAATGGCCGGTAATTCCTTAGACATGGTTTGCTCGTTAAGAGAACAGCACGGTGTTACCTTCACGGACAATGATCTACTACTCAAAACAGCTGATCACAACCGACCGTTGTACATTACAGTCTCCATCAAAAAGTTCACACTTTCCTGGGTGTTAGTCGATTCGGGAGCATCAATCAACATAATGAATCTTCGGACGTTAGCATACTTAGAAATTGATGCCTGCGATCTCGAAGCAGACAAAATGTTACTAAGAGGTGGATCGATAACGCTATTAAAGAAGACCGGTGATTTGGCAAAGACAACCGCGAAATTTCATATAATTGATTCTGAGACATCGTTCAACGCTCTACTTGGTCGACGGTGGATCCATGAGAACCAGATGGTACCATCGTCTTTGCACTAGTGCATAAAGTGTTATGAAGGAGGAGAACAATGTATAAAAGGTGATTTGCAACCGTTCTCTGTACACGAGATTCAGATTCATGAAGATGCAGCCTATTATGCAACTCTGAAGAAAACAATCTTCTCTAGAAATACCGTACTGAATGAAGCAAAAGAAGTTCGAGATGACGAAGAACCTGAAATTCTTGTCCAACAATTACTCGCCACTCCCTTAAGGCGAGATGGTGAAGGTTTTTCTAGAAATCGCACCCGAGGTCGAGGTTGGGGACGAGGTCGTGGAAGAAACGGTGGAACAGTTGGACAGAAGAAACCGGTCATCGATGTTGATTGGGAGAACAGTTTCGAAGAAGAAGAAATCAAGAGAGAAGTGACAACAATAAGTCAAATGAAACCCCTGTTCAAGATCAATCTCGAAGATGAAAAGAATGAAGAATACAAGTCAATGTACGAGAAGATTAACTACTATGTGCATACTATGAACCTAGCCCCGATCCACCCTGATAAGGTCGAGGGTATGGTGGTCAAGGAAGTGCATGGTGGCGATGCTAAGCCGATCAACTTCTACCGAGGTGCTTCTTCTACCAAAATTAAAAAAAATGTACAATTTGAAGATGTTACTTCTTCCAAATTAATGGAATTTCTTTTTTGAGTGGTATTCTCCTTGTGTTTAGAATTTAATGCAACGTGGCGTCTTGCCTAAACAATAGTCAAAATGTCAATCACAATGCTTTGAAAAAATATGGAATAATACCAGTCGACCGCTTAATTCAAAGCACGGTGTCAGATTCGGCACAATAGCACCAGCTGATGATTCAAAATTTTGCTTGGTTGTTACTTGCGAGCCTAATGAAAACTGCCTGGAAGCTTCAGATGATCTCGAGGATTTGCCAATAGGAGACGCTCCGCCAGAATTTGAAGAAGAAATTAAAACTACAATAGACGAGTTAATGGAAGTTAACTTAGGTACTAGCGAAGAGCCTAGGCCGACCTTTCTTAGCTCCTTTCTCAGTAAAGAAGACTCCGAAGACATGATCAAGCTATTAATGAAATTCAAGGACTGTTTTGCTTGGAGTTATGATGAAATGCCAGGATTAGCTCCGAAAGTTGCAGTTCACAAGCTAGGAGTGGATCACGCTGTCGTTCCAGTTAGACAAGCTCCCAGAATAATGCGTCTAGAGATCGAACAACATGTAATAGCTGAAGTTAAGAAGCTAATAAACGCTAAATTTGTCTGTGAAGAGCAATATCCGACTTGGTTAGCGAACGTAGTACCAGTCTGAAAGAAGAATGGTCAGATCAGAATCTGCGTGGATTTCAGAGATTTGAATAAAGCATGTTTAAAAGATGAGTTTCTGCTACCAATTCTAGAATTGATGATCGACATCACTTCGACACACAAAATCTTCTCTTTCATGGATGGATCATTAGGATACAAACAGATAAAGATGGCACCAGAAGATGAAAAGCTCACATCCTTCAGAACACCAATCGGAGCCTATTGGATTGAAGAACGCAGGAGCAACCTACCAGAGAGCAATGACAAGGATCTTTGATGATCTCATTCATAATCAAGTCGAGTGCTACGTGGATGACGTGGTAATCAAAAGCAAACTGAAAAAAGATCATTTCTACGATTTGAGAATTATTTTCAAGTGATAAAGACAATTTAACCTTAAGATGAATCCCCTGAAATGTGACTTCGGCGTCACCCATGGGAAATTCTTAGGATTTGTTGTCCCACATCGCAGAATTGAAGTCGATCCAGAGAAGATTAATGCCATCTTAGAAATGCCACGTCCTAAAACTTTGAAACAATTAAGATCCTTTCATGGGAAGTTGGCATATCTTCGACGCTTTATCTCGAATTTGTCGGTAGGTGTCAGCCCTTCTCGGCATTAATTAAGAAGGATGTCAAATTCATTTGGGATGAAAAATACTAGCGAGCCTTTGAGGACATTAAGCAGTATTTAATGACACCTCCTGTCTTAGCAGCCCAAGTCTCGAGTCGACCATTGATACTTTATACCGCGACTTTAGATGACTGCCTCGGAGCCCTGCTAGCCCAGATCAATGACGAGGGGAAAGAGAACGCTCTCTACTACCTGAGTCGTCGTCTGATTCCGGCGGAAGTAAAGTATCCTTCAATTAAGAAGCATTGTTTGGCCCTGGTCTTTACAGCTCAAAAGCTCAGGCATTAAATGCTTTCTCATAAGGTCAACCTTATTTCGAAGTTTAATCCATTGCAATATTTGATGACCTGTCCAATACTTTCTAGCAAACTTGCCAGGTGGTCAATGATACTATTGCAATTCGATATAACTTTCGTTCCTCTTCGTGCCGTGAAAGGACAAGTCTTAGCAGACTTCCTCACAGCACACCCTTTACCGGCAGAAGCGCCTCTTAACGATGACTTGCCAGATGAGCAGATTATGAGTTTAGAAGACCCCAATGATCAACATTGGGAACTATACTTCGACAGAGCATCTTCAGCACAGAAAGACAAAGAATTGCAAATGATAGTGACCGGTAAAGCAGAAATCAGACTAATCTTTATAACACCAGAGCGGGGGATGTTAAGATACTCTTACCATCTAACAGAACTGTGTATGAAGAACAAAGCAGAATACAAAGCCCTTATAACTGGATTGGAATTGACAATTCAGATGGGTATAACAAATATCAACATCTACGGTCATTCGCAGTTGATCATTCAACAGGTCGCAGGACATAGAGAATTCTGAAGCCAATACTCGAGCAGTACTTTCAATATGCAATGAAGTTGTTGGAACGGATTCTGAATGTAACGATCTACAAGATTCCCAGGAGAGAAAATGTTCTCGCAGATGTGTTAACCCGCCTTACGAAAGTGTTTGCCTGCTTACAGGATGAGTCAGTTGAAATGTTAGTTCAAGGACGATAGGTCCTCTCACAGCTCGACATGGATGCAATACACAAGGCAGAAAAGGAAGAAGAATCAGTTGCCGCAGTAATAGAAAATGTAGAAGATTGGCGGCAGCTGTTAATAGACAACCTGTAAAAAGGAAACTTATCGGATGATAAGTAATTAGTCCATCAAATCAAGAAAAGAACTTTGTCTTACGCATTAATAAACAATATGTTATACAGAAGGTCTTCGATCAGATGTGGTTAAGGTGCCTAAGCGGGTCCGAGGCTCATGAAATTGTCAAAGAAGTGCACTCAGGACTTTGTGGTGCTCATCAGTCAGGTCAAAAGATGAAAATGAAGATTAAGAGACTAGGGTACTACTGGCCCTCAATGATGACCGACTGCATGAAGGTTGCCAAAAGTTATCACTAGTGCCAAGTGCATGGAGTTGTTCTACATCAACCTCCGAATGTGCTGCACCCAACAATCGCGTCGTGGTCGTTTGAATGTTGGGGCACAGATATTGTGAGTCTGATAGAATCGCCTTCTTCAAGAGGACACCGCTTTATTTCTGCAGCTATGTCTTACTTTTCCAAGTGGGTAGAAGCAGTACTGCTCAGAGAAATGAAGGCACACCATGTGTTGCAGTTCTTCAAGAATCAGGTCGTCTACCATTTCAGGGTACCGCATAGAATCATCGTAGATAACAGGTCAGCATTCAGAAGCACGAAGATCAGCAATTCTGTCAGAAGGCACGGGATCGACTGGCACTATTTGACGATCTACTACCCAAGAGCAAACAACTTGGCTGAGGCTTTTAATAAAACTCTCATCCAAATCATAAAGAATAATTTGGACTACAACAAAAGAAATTGGCACGAGAAGTTGTTAGAAGCCTTATGAGCCTACAGAACGACTTTCAGAACTCTTACTCAGTCTACGCCTTACGCTCTAGTGTACGGGTCTGAGGTCGTCTTTCCTTCGGTGGTTCAGCTTCAGTCACTCAGAATTGCAGTTGCACGGAAGATTACTACAGAAGAAAACGCAAAACTACACCTAGAAGAACTGGAAAGCTTAGAAGAGAAACGACTTTTAGCGTAGCAGAATCTCAAATTGTATCAAGCTAAGATGATCCAGGCCCACAATAAATTGGTCTGCCCAAGGACATTTAAAGTCGGTGACTTGGTTCTAGTTCCCAGGAGACCTATTCTTGCACACTGCAAGATAAGAGGTAAATTTGAACCAACTTGGGAGGGGCAGTTCGTGATCGAGACAGTTTACTCAGGAGGTTCTTACCAGCATGTAAATTTTCGTGGAGAACAATTTATGCTTCCAATCAATGGACGATATTAGAAGAAGTATTACGCAACCTGACGTTTCGAAGAATAAAATCTCATTCCTATAATCACGGGTTAAGTAATCACTTGTAACTGGTCCGAACCCAAAATATAAAAAAATGAATGATAAAAAAAATGAAAATGTTGAATAAGAATTTTCCATTAATAAGTAAATTTTCTTATTGTTCTCGTTCTGAGTACAGCCCCTAATCCTTTCCCTTGTTTTTCTCTTCTTGCAGGAAAATGTCGAACGGGCAGTTGTTTCTGAACTTTAAGGATGGCGTAAGTCTTGCACTTAACGAAGAAGAGCTGAAAGCTAGTGTCGTGATCGAGGTTGACTCAGACTTTGCACAGCTGAAGATAGAATATGAAGAAACTTCTTGGACTATAGTAGACCTCAGAGAGTCCCATGGAAAGACAGTGATGAAACTCGGCGAGAAAGTGCCCCATGTTGTAAACAAGAAAAGGAAGATCAACGCGATTGAAGAAAGCATGATGAAATCAGTGATAACTGCCGCAGGAGGAAAGCTTGTCAGCGCTGTTCCTACCGAAATCCAGGGGGAGAGAAGAGCCACTTTGACCCCAACTCAATGAAGAAATAAGAACCGCCATATCACCAAGATGCTAAAGAAATTAACAGAAGAACATAACAAAGAGGAAATTCCTACGACCACAGTAGTTGTCCCAAGGAGGCCAGTCCTCAGGAGCACCGTAGTGAGGTTGTTCCAGAGGAGGTTACTACAGAGCCTGCACCTAAGACAGTGATGATTCCAGGAGAACGTGACGGTGTGGTGCTCTACATCCCACAGTACGTCACCAGACCCCGACAGTTGCAGATAATTTCAGTGCTCGAGTTGGAGATGATCCAGAGGGTGTGGAAACAGAATTTTAAATACTTTCGTAGAATCCGAGACAGATATGTCAACATCCTGGAAGGACTAGAGTTGCATACGGATGTCTTCTCTCATTACGAGCAGAGTGAGATTGTGGACTACGTCGACGAACTGAGAAAGCAGGGTCGTGCAAGGCGACTAAGTAACAGGACATACTCCAAGCCAAAGAAATGGAAACGAGGCAAGGGAAGGATTACGATCCAATTCAGATGCTGCTATAATTTTTCTGATGACAGGAAAGGAAATCCACTAGGGATACTCTGCTATGATGAAGTGGATCCAATGCTGGTTCTGATTAAGAAAATGATAATGAGGATGGTATCTTGGTGAGTCTTACCCGCTGACTGCATTACAAATAGCTGTATAATCAACATCTATACAGAAGGAGACTGCATTCCACCTCACGTGGACCAGCACGACTTCGTGAGACCCTTTTACATTGTTTCCTTCATCAACCAATGCAAGATCATGTTCGGGACAAAACTCCAGATAATCGGCCCCGGAGAATTCTGAGGGCCAGTAGAGATACCTCTACCGGTAGGCTCTGTCCTCATACTACAAGTAAATAGTGCAGATGTGGCGAAGAACTACATCCCAGGGGTTCCCTACGAGCGGATCTCCATCACCTTCAGGAGGATGGATGAGAGCAAGATTCCAATCTACTTCTAGCCAGATCCAGAGCTAGAGGATTTGCAGCCCTACTAGTTGTAAGCTACATAGTAGTAGCACACCTCTAAAACACACTTACGTGGGATTCTCCTCCGGAAAGTAGCTTAGAAGGTGATTTTATTACTTATGCAATTTACTTTTCAGACATGGATGAATCGAACAGACAGTTTTGTTAGAATACATGATGATATCAGTAGAGTCTGTGTTCAGATATACATGGATTTTGTGAAAGTCTACTTTTGGAAAGATGGCATAAGAAATGCTTTGATGGAATCACCCGAAGTACCTTTGACTTTTTTAATGGTAATGACTGCCGTATTTTGCCTTTAGTTTTGTACAATCGACTACAAACGCCACTAAATCTGAGTTTGACTCGATTTAGAGAAAAGTTGAATGAAGTAAAAACAAGAAAATGAAAATCCAAACCAAAATGAAATTTCAATCGAAACAAAACATGAAAATTGAAATAAAATCAAATCACTAAAAGCAACAAACAATGAAAATGAAGCTCCAAATCTGAAATTCCCAGCCTCCGGCTGTTCTCAAATCTTTTTAAGTCCCTACAATCTCTTTCCTCTTTTGAGAAGGTTGACTGAGTCTACTGACATAGAACCACGAAAATTTTTTGATTTGGCTCTGATGGCATGGATTCATATCCCTCGCCAAACATTCAGGCTCTGATCACCTCTCTTAGGATATGAAGCACTTTCATGTCTCATTTCAATTTTTCGCAGTACTTTCAAAATCAAATCAAACGTTGACTTTTGGGATCAGTACCTAAATTCTGATTCCCACACCCTTTCGGTGCTGGTACCTAACTTCCAGTTCCCTCTCTTCCGAGACTGGTACCTAAATTCTAGTTCCCACTCTATCGAGGTCGGTACCTAACTTTCGACTCTCTTCCGAGACTGGTACCTAACTTCCAGTTCTCACCCTTTTGGGGCTGGTACCTAACTTCCAGTTCCCACTCCTTCGAGGTCAGTACCTAACTTCCGACACTCTTCCGAGACTGGTACCTAACTTCCAGTTCTCACCTTAAAACTCCAAGGACGATACCTAACTTTTGACTCTCTTCCGAGACTGGTACCTAACTTCCAGTTCTCATCTTGAAACTCTGAGGTCAATACCTAACTTTTGACTCTCTCCCGAGACTGGTACCTAACTTCTAGTTCTCACCCTGAAACTCTGAGGTCGATACCTAACTTCGACTCTCTTCTGAGACTGGTACCTAACTTCCAGTTCTCATTTCGAGATCAGTACCTAAATTCTTATTCTCATTCTTCTTGATCGCACTTAAATTCCGATTCTCTCTTTGAAGCTGGTACCTAAATGCGAGTTCTCTTTGTAATCCTGAGATTGGAACCTAGGTTCCAATTCTCATTTTAAATCCCGAATCTCTAAAAATCCTCGAAATCAATCTTTAGTCAAATTTCAACCAAAATTGAAACTCAAATCAATCTGAAACTCAAAATTAAAACATGAAATAAAAATGAAAACGAATTTGAAATCGAATCTCTCCAGATCTTGTGATATGGAATTCACCTCCTCGTTTCCCCAGCGAGTGTTTTGGAATCTTCAGTCTTGGAGATTTACTCGAGTCTCCCCAGTGGAAATTTTTCTTTGCTTCATTCTAAGTGTGTCACTTGGACGTCTGTGTTGGTTTTGTTGTTCTCTTCAGTCAACGCCAATATTCGTGGTGTGCTTGGTTTGCACACCACACCTATTGGGTGTCCAATTGTTGACCTCATTTTGGGTGAGGTCTCTTCCTTCCTCTTAGTGCTTAGGATCTAGCTATAGGACTTCTACTTGACTATCCTAGAAGACTAGAGATGGAACCCACCATTTAAAAATATAAAGCAAATCATGATTCTCTTTGGAATCCTACATAGATGGTCACTAACGTCTAAATCACTTGGAAGGTTAGGACCAATGTGCAGGAAGACAAGGATGAACTCCTATAGAATATTCAAGCCTTAGGACTACCCTGAGTGGCCTTGTCTAGGTGAGGTCTGGCTTACACACACTGCACTCTCACACACACATTCTGAACTCTGAACCATCCTTACCCAATTCCTACCCTTGGTTCATTGGAGCACTCATGTGGCTAAGTCCAAACCCCTAGCACTTTGGCTAAGAGGGCTAGGAACAACCCATGAGATGTTCAAGATGGACATTTCTTGGTCCATGGCCCACATTAAGCTTTTTCACCCACTCAACCATGATCAAATTCCACTTTTGCCAAAATTCATGGTTTTGACATTGGGTCCTCAAGCCTACCCAAATTTACCTAAAATACCCCTACAACCACCAAACCATTCACAAATTTCCCAAAAATTACCCAAAATTCCCAAAAATCCTAAAAATCATGTTGAAATAACTCTCACCTCTTAAATCCACCAAAATACCCCAATACCATCCAAATAACCTCTCAATACACTAAATACCCTCTTTGGCCCAAAAATCCAAAGATTCCCAAAATTCTCAGAAAAATTCAAAAAATCCCAAATATTCCCATTTTCATTTTGTTCAACTACACCATGAGCCAATTTTGCCAAAATAACCCATTTTAATAAAAATCCCTAATTTGACCCATTTTTAACCTAAATGGACCCAATGTCAAACCAAATTGACCCAATTGATCCCAGTTTTGCCCAATTTCAACTCTAAACTTCAATTCAAAATCCCCACTATAAATCTAAACTAAATCCAAGTTCAAATTGATTCAAATTTGAGTTCAATTTCATTTGAAATCCAAAATCCCCAATTTTGACTAATTAATCCAAAACCCCCAATTAACCTAATAACAACATTTTGTTTCCCCAAATTTCAATCCTAAACATTCCATTACATGCCCATGAAACCTACACAACCTTCAATTTCCCCAATTTGAGCCTAAGCTTAATCTAAATCTATTTGAAAACCAAAAATACCCCATTTTAGCCTAAAGTGAATCCATGCCCTAAACCTACGAATCTGGTTAGCCAAATCCTAAAATTTCTTCCAATTGATGTTGGGAACTCTTCACCACATTCCCCTAATCCATTTAAAACTTTCAATTGGGTCTAAACCCCACCTTAACCCAACTTGGACCCAAGTTGATTCAACCTTGCCTAAATTAACCAAAATCCCTAAATCCACCTAATTGACCATTCAATTGAACTCAAAACCTTTCCATGTCTTCATGAAAGTTCTTCATGTCAATTATTTTTACAATGTTACTCAAGACACTTGGACCTAAATCAAACCCAAACCCAAGTTAGCCAAACCTAAACCCAAGTGAGCCAATTTGAACCCATGGCCTAATCAAACCAAATTGAACCAAATGTGGCTAAACCAACTCTTCCATAGCCACCATTTGAACCTTAGGAGCCACCCTAGATCCACCAAACCAAAGCTAAGTGATCCATGGACCAAGAGTCCCCCATTTTAAGGGATCTCTTCCCTTAAATGGTTAAATCCAACTTTTGTCTCACCCCAAATCTCCCTTGCCTGGTTTATCACCATTAAACCCTACTCCTTGGTTGACCTGACTCATGGCCAGCTCCCCTGTCCTTGCCGGTCAGCCTAGCCGCCAGAGGGGGTCAAAACTGAGAGCCAAAATCTACCTAAACTCACCCAAACTCCACAAAAAGGCCACCTCGGCCAAATTAAACATTGGAGCCTCTCTGCCCTCCACCTAAGCAACTGAATCAACCCAACAATTGAGCCCTAGCTCAGGCCAATGGCCCTGGCTATTTAAGCACCACCTCTCGGCCATGAGAGAGGTGTTGACATTTTTCTCAACATAAACCCTCCTAATTGTTCACAGAGCTCCTCCCATCCAAGAGAAGCTCAGCTTTACTGCTTTCCTGCCTCCTTCCCCACTGGTTGAACTCAATATTTGAGTTCAATCTCAGGCCAAAAAACAGTACACTCTCTGAAACTTCACCAAATCCAAATTAACTCTTCTCACACCTTCACCAGAGGTAGAGAAGAAGTTCCCCAGTGGAAGCCCCCTCACCAGGCCACCCAATCCTTCCAGCCTTCAATGCTTGAAATCAGTCTTGGTCAAAGTCATACCCAGGCAATTCACCATAGATCCAGGCTCCATCCCTAGCTTCCTTGAGCTCCAAAAAACCTGCTGAGCCTATCTGATAGAAGCTTCACTTCTCAGAGCCCAGGTATTGCCCTCTTCTTCCTCTCGAGTTTCCAGCGATTCTCCATTTTGTTTGGCTTGATTTCAATTCAAGTTAGCCATATAGATGTGTTCGTCTTGTCGAGACTGTCGGCATATTTTTTAGGTTTTAAAATTTAATTTAGGAATATATATATAATTTTGAAAGTAGTATTTGATTTTTTTGAAAATAATTTTAATTTTAAAAATTTTAAGATGTAAAATCAAACCGATCTCACATCCCAAATAGTTTATATAAATGAGCATCGCACCACAAACCGTGTATCTATCCCAAAGAATAGACACACTGCTTGATGATGGGGCTCGATTAAATAATCTAGAAGATTTGTGACATCTGTTTAGTCTGCGAACCAATTTTATAAGCCAACAGGTTCCCCTGCTTAATATAAAGGAATTAAGCAAGGTTTATATTACCTGGGTTCTTAAAGTTCCCTATAAGGGCAAGCCCCTATAGTTAATTACATCCTAAATGTCCGAAGACACTTAAGAAAACTCTCGATAATGATCGGTTGTTTTGCTCTCAAGAATTTCAAAGTTTAAGGTTTTCAAACAATTGGATTTTGGAAATTTCAATTGGGAATGGATCAAATTTGGAGCGAGTTTATTTCGGGAGTCCAAAGGAAGAGAAGTAGGGGAAGTTTGGAGATCCAAGAAGAATCTTGGAAACTTCCCAAACTATCCTATTGTTTGGCTTCGATTTGGTAGTTTATTTAATGTTTCATCCTGCCTGTTTTAATCAATTAGGACTTATATTTGTAGGACACAATCATACAAATAGCCTCGAAGATGTGAGGGTTTATGTCGTACCAAACGACTACCTCGGAATCCTAAGACCGGTTAGGGCTTAATCTGCATAAGACAACTATGCAAATACCTAACAAAAAGATGAGGATTTATGTTGCACTGGGCAAATTATCTCGAAATCCTATGGCTAGTTGTTTAATTCTAAGAAATGTTTAGCTGATGTAGATCCGAGTTTTGCTGACGACGATGGCCGTGCTGCCCACTATGCTCCAAGCTCCTTGTTGTTGCAGAGGTTTAGTTTTAGAAATCATAAATCAGGAGTTGAGAGAAGTGTTTTGGTTTAGAAAAGTCTTAGAATTCAAATATTTTAGTGTTTTAATTAAAACAATTCTTAAAGTTGATTAAACAGAACCGATTAAGATCCCACGGTTCAGACATCCCGTCACCGTTATTTTCATCGGATTCACTTAGTCCAGATGAATTTGCTAAACTCAACTGAATGAGTTCCACACTTTCATTTAGACCGTGGGAAATCTCGTTAGCAACACGTGGGTTACATCATCCAAGGTATTCCCGATCATCCGACAAGACGTTTTAATTTAGTTAAAGTTGTAGTTTTTGTTGTTCTGTTTGTGATTAAATTTTGAGTTATCTTATATTTTGAAATGTTGTGGCGGTAAATTTTATCTTGTATGAATTTTAATTTAGTTTTAGGTTTCAGTTTTGTGGCAATCCTAAAGGTTTCAGTTTTCATGCAACAATCTTATTTATCATGCAAGAAAAGTAAAACGCAGTGCAGGTAAATAAATTGCAATAACGTAAATTGCAATAAAGTAAAAGCGGACCTGAAGGGTCTTCTCGTCATTCCAAGCTAAAACTTTAGTATTGCATTGCATGTATGTGTTTATAGTTTTGCAGAAATTAAAGCATGCCAGAAAACAGGAAGAAGTAGGACTAACATGCAGTAACTACTTAATCCTATGATGTCTATGTTAAGATCCTGGTTGTCTACCAAGTCCTATGATGTCTATGTGAATTCCTATGTTATGTTTCAATAAACTTTGTTTAATTTAATTGAGGATGGTTTCGTTAAGCAGAGATATTAAGTTTAATAGACCTCAGAGGTATCCAAACAGTCAAAGAAGGATGCAGGTCCATGCTTCCCTCTCATATCCTGATGAAAAGTCTCGGGCTCATTTAAACTTATTATGTTGCTTAACAACTCATCCTACTTATACCCTTATGCTTAATGAACACAGTTGTTTGGGGTAGGTTGGGGCAGATTGGTTTAAGTGTGGTTTGGGTTTGTATTTGGTGGTAACTGGTACTTTGATTTGAACTTATGGGGGTGCTATGAAGAGTTTCTGGTTTTATTTATGGAAGATTTGATTAAGTTTGATTTTAGTTTGGGGATTGGAGGATTTGAATTTGGTTTGTGTTTGTATTTGGTTTGGGTTTGAACTAGGTTTGTTTGTTTTTTTTTTTTTTTTGGGTTTTGGTTTGGTTTGGTTTTGGTTTAATTTTGGTTTGATTTTGGTTTTGGTTTATGTTTGGGTTTTTAATTTGGTTTTGTTTTTGGTTTGCTTTTTTGGAGCTAGGAACTTTGAGTTTGGAATGTGAATTGGGATGGATGTGTGGACATCGGGTAAAATTTGGGTTACTTCATGCATTCACTAAGCATAAGGGTATTCTTATTATGTTTTCTACACCAAGTTGTGATTTCCTAGGGGTCTTTATAAAAGTAAAAATAAACCATGCCTCAGGAGGCCTATCCTAGGGTTGATTCTTATCGTGTTGGTATTGTATTGTGGTCGGGATTGTTGTTGTTGTATTTTGTTTATATGTTATATCATTATTGTATGTTATTTTATTCTTATGATGTTATGTTATTTAAAATTATTATCTTTTATGTGTGATTAAAATTATTATTATCTTTATGGTTTATTTAATTTATTATTTATTATCTTATGTGATTTATTTACTTTATCATTATTTATTTAATTAATTGTTATTTATTTATTTAATTTTACTTTAGCTTGATATTTATTTATTATTATTTTAGTTTTAATTTATTTTATTATTTAATTTAATTAATTTAATTCAATTTATTAGCATTTACAATTATTATTTAATTTAATTTAATTTAATTTAACTTTATTTAATTTTTTTATTTTAATTTTTCATTTATTTTTAATTTAATTTAATTTAATTAATTTTTATTTACAATTACAATTTAATTTAATTAATTTAATTTAGTTTATTTCATTTTAATTTATCATTTATTTGCATTATTATTTAATTTAGTTTAATTTAATTAATTATTATTTAATTTAGTTTAATTTATTTAATTTAATTTATTATTTATTTAATTTAATTTAATTTAATTTAACTTTATTAATTTAATTTAATTTAATTTAATTTATTTAATTAATTTAATTTAATTTTATTTATTATTTACATTATTATTTAATTTAATTTAATTTGTTTAATTAATTTAATTTAATTTCATATATTATTCACATTATTATTTAATTTAATTTAATTTAATCTAACTTTATTTATTTAATTAATTTAATTTAATTTAATTAATTAATTTCATTTCATTTCATTTATTATTTATTTACATTATTATTTAATTTAATTTAATTTTACTTTATTTAAATTTAATTTAATTTATTTAATTAATTTTAATTTAATTTTAAATTATTTATTTATTTACATCATCATTTAATTAAATATAATTTTTATTTATTTAATTTAATTAATTTAATTAATTTATTTAATTTATTTAAATTAATTTAAACTATTATTTATTTAATTGTTTTTGGTTTATTTAACTATTACTTAATTTAATTTGTTTAATTTAATTTGTTTTATTTAATTGTTTTTGGTTTTATTTAATTTTAACTATTTAATTTTAATTTAATTTATTATTCATTCATGTTATTTAAATTATTTTCAATTTATGTATATATATATATATATATATATATATATATATATATATATATATGTGTGTGTGTGTGTGTGTGTGTGTGTTATTTATTTTATTATCCTTTATATTCATATTATTTAATATATATTTAAATTATAAGTTATTTTTTTTTTAATTTATTATTGTTATTATTTAGATGTATATTTAAACTTATTATTTATATCATTTATTTATCATTTATATTATTATTTATTTAATTATACGGCTTTTCATTTTCTCTCCTTGATTATTCTTTTATTTCTTTTAATTTATTATCATTTTCATTAAGTTATAAGTTATTAAATTCATTATTTACACATATATTCACATTTACATTATTTTAAAGAGGCATGACATTTTTATTTGTTTATTTTTATTATTTATTTATTTATAAAGCCTTTTTTTCTTTCTTTTTAACATTCTCTCTCCTAAATTATTCTTTCTTTTATTTAAAGTTATTATTATTTATATTAAGTTATTATATCTTAAAATTATTATTTACATTTTAAAAAGAATGGCATTTTTTTATTTAATTATTTTTATTATTTATTTATATTTACAATTATTATTTTATTATTATTATCCTTTTCTCATATTTTCATTATCTTTTAGGTTTATAATTATTTATTTTATTCTTATCATATTATTTTTATGACTTACGTATATGTAATTTATGTAGTTATTTTATTTATATGTTATTTTATTATTATATGTTAAAAAAAATTTATTTCATTCCCTTTTATTTATTTTATCCTATTTTTATTTTATTTTCCTTTCTTTTATTTTTTCTTTCCTTTATGTTAAATTATTTATTTTAGATTTTAAATCTTATTTTTCAATTTAGTAGAAATAGGTGGTAGATTTGTAAATATTTAAACTAGTAAGCTTAAATGGCTAAATAACTTTGCATAAAAGAAATCCCTAAGCCTATGCATGAATAAAGTGAAGATAGCATGAAGGATAAACAACCTACACATGATTTTTTTACATGGAAGTTTGCATGAGAAAAAAAAAAGCTAAGCATGAAAACATTTGCATGAAAGAGAGGGATCTTAAGGCTATACATGGATACATAAAAAAAAAACATGCATGAAAGCTAAAAGAAATTAAACAATTTGTATGTGAATTTAAAGGTCTTTGTAAAGGAAGAAGAACATTGAAATTGTGCATGTGTGTGTGATGTTTTAGGCTAGGCAAAACATTTTCTTGAAGCTTAAATATTCATGGGATGAAAAGTAGGGGGGAAAAAAAATTTAACTTGATTTTGGGAGATCCCTTTGAAGCTCACGGCTAGGAGATGTTAGGGTGGATGATGAAGTGAGTGTGTAGTGTAAGTGAGTGTAAGTGTGTAAGAGGTGTTTAAGAGTGTTTATGGGGGGATTTATGGAGGAGGCTCACGGCTAGGAAGGAGATGAGGGAGTGAGGGAGTGGTGAGGTGGAGGTGTGGAGGAGGTGAGAAGCAGTTATGGTGGAGGTGATGGATGAGGGATGGGGTGGCATGTAGGGTGAGGGAGAAGTGATGGAAGTGATGGATGAGGGAAGATTTTTTTGATTTTTTATTTTATTTTATTTTATTTTATTTATTTAAGATATATATTTTATTATATATATAATTATTTTAGGGGTGTCATGATGTTTAATTTAATTAATTTTGATTTTAATTTGATTTAATTTTAATTATTAGTTTATTTAGATTCATTTGGGTTTGGGCTAACATAACTTGAGTTTGAATGAGAATGCGATCTAGGTGTCTTGATCAATATTTTTCATATGATAGCGATGAAGATTTTTAATGAAGACACAAAGTGGTTTTGAGCTCATTTGGAGGTTCAATTTTGGCATGGATTGAATTTTTTATTATTTTGGACCATGCTTCGTTCGGGTCATATTAGATTGGGTTTGAGTGGGAATGGGGTTCCGAGGTCTTCAGTAAAAATGTAGATATGGTTGTCTAGAAGAACGTTCATGAAGACATCAAATGGTTTTGACAACGTTTAGGGGGTCAATTTGGTGAATTTAGAGCATGTGTCCAGCTTGCGTTAAAATGGGGAGGTTTTGGTCCAAAATGGATTTTGGGTAAGACCTGATCTCAAATTATGGGCAGTTGATGATCCAATTAAGTTTAAGGAGGTGTAATAAAGAGTTTTGAATTGAAATTTTGGAGGAATTGATTGACATTGGCTCACTTTAAGAGTTTTGGGTTATTTAGACCAATTTGGGGATTTTGGATTTCAAGTCGAATTGGATTCAAATGAGGGTCATATTGGGCTTCAATTTGGACTAAGTTGATATTGGGGATGTTGAATTTTGGTTTAGAATTGAATTTGATGAAAATCGGGATAAATTGGGTCAAGATTGGGTTTGGTTTAGGCACCTTTAGGTTAAATGGGCCATGTTAGGATTTTTGATTGAAAGTGTATAGTGTAGTTGAACAAAATGAAATTGGAGATTTTTAGGATTTTCTGGAATTTTTTGAGAATTTTTTGGAATTTGTTTTGGATTTTTGGGCAAAAAGGGTATTTTGTGTACTTTGAGGGTATTGGGGGGTATTTTTGGAAATTTTCGAATTTTTGGTCACGAATGGTCAATTTGAGTGGCAAGGAATATCTTGGAATGATTTTTGAGGAATTTTGGTGAATTTTAAGATTTTTGGGTAATTTAGGGAATTTTGGGAGGCCGGGGGCCAGAAATTGAAACTTTGGAGATTTGAAGGTGGCTTCAAAGTGAGCATGATGTAATGGTTTAAACTGAGTTATAGATGAAGGGTCACCCTCATTTTGTCCTCTATGAGTTGGTCCCCACCACTTAGTCATAGACATAGGGCTGGGCTACCCACATGAGTTTCCAAAGAGTTCAGGGTTGAAATTAGGATGTGCAGCGTGTGTATGTTGTGAATGTGAAGTGTATGAGTGGTGAGCTCCAGACCTCCCTCAGGGCAAATCCTAAGGTCTTACCACCTATAGGAGACTTCCCCTAGGATTCCTTTTGCTTGCATTCTTTCCTACCAAAAGGTGGAGGTGAGGCCTTAAGCATATGAAAACCCCCTAGTGAAGCAAGAAGAGTTTTGAATTTTTATGGGGAGGGTTCCATAACTAGTCCTCTAAGAAAGTCACCAGAAGAGTCCTATGGCTAGACCCTAGGCTATTCTAAAGAGATACTAGACCTCAAACAAAAGCGAGGTCAACAAATGGACCCCCAATAGGTGAGGTGTGCCGGACAGGCACACCGTGCGTATTGGTGTTGACCGAAAAGATCAACAAACTAACACAAAGCTGCCTAAGTAAAATACTTAAGACAGAACGTAAAATTAAGAGAGAGTTGTTGTTTCCGCTGGGGAAAGGAGGAAAATTTTCAAATCACAAGATTTCAAGATATTGGATTTTAGCTTCGTTTCATTTTTTTAAGTTCAAGTTTTAATTTTGAGTTCGAATTTTGATTTGATCAGAGTTTTGATTTAAATTGAAGTTGGATTCAAGGTTGATTTCAAGATTGATTCCGTGGAAATTCTGGATTTTGAAATGAGAATTGGAGCCTATGGTGGAATCCTAAAGCAATGCGGTTTCGGATGTAAAATCCTCAACCTCTAAAATTTGATTTTCGATTTGAACCATTGCGATAGGGAAAGAACCTAAAGCAATGCGGTATCGGATGTAAAATCCTCAACCTCTAAAATTTGATTTTTGATTTGAACCATTGTGATAGGGAAAGAACCTAAAACAATGCGATATCGGATGTAAAATCCTCAACCTCTAAAATTTGATTTTTGATTTGAACCATTGCGATACGTAAAGAACCTAAAGCAATGCAGTATCAGATGTAAATTCCTCAACCTCTAAAATTTGATTTTTTTTTATTTGAACCATTGCGATAGGGAAAGAACTTAAAGCAATGCGGTATCGGATGTAAAATCCTCAACCTCTAAAATTTGATTTTTGATTTGAACCGTTGTGATAGGGAAAGAACCTAAAGAAATGCGGTATCGGATGTAAAATTCTCATCCTCTAAAATTTGATTTTTGATTTGAACCATTGCGATAGGGAAATATCCTAAATCAATGCGGTATTGGATGTAAAATCCTTAACCTCTAAAATTTGATTTTTTTGAGTTGAACCATTGCGATAGGGAAAGAACCTAAAGCAATGCGGTATCGGATGTAAATCCTCAACCTCTAAAATTTGATTTTTGATTTGAACCATTGCGATAGGGAAAGAACCTAAAGCAATGCGGTATCCGATGTAAAATCCTCAAATTATAAAATTTGATTTTTGATTTGAACCACTGCCATAGTTAAAGAACCTAAAGCAATGCGGTATCGGATGTAAAATCCTCAACCTCTAAAATTTGATTTTTTTGATTTGAACCATTGCGATAAGGAAAGAACCTAAGCAATGCGGTATCGGATGTAAAATCCTCAACCTCAAAAATTTGATTTTTGATTTTAACCATTGTGATAGGGAAAGAACCTAAAGCAATGCGGTATCGGATGTAAAATCCTCAACCTCTAAAATTTAATTTTTGATTTGAACCATTGTGATAGGGAAAGATCCTAAAGCAATGCGGTATCGGATGTAAAATCCTCAACCTCTAAAATTTGATTTTTGATTTGAACCATTGCGATAGGGAAAGAACCAAAATCAATGCGGTATCGGATGTAAAATCCTCAACCTCTAAAACTTGATTTTTGATTTGAACCATTGCGATAGGTAAATAACCTAAAGCAATGCGGTATCGGATGTAAAATCCTCAACCTCTAAAATTTGATTTTTTTTTATTTGAACCATTGCGATAAGGAAAGAACCTAAAGAAATGCGGTATCGGATGTAAAATCCTCAACCTCTAAAATTTGATTTTTGATTTGAACCATTGCGATAGGGAAATAACCTAAAGCAATGCGGTATCGGATGTAAAATCCTCAACCTCTAAAATTTGATTTTTTATTTGAACCATTGCGATTGGTAAAGAACCTAAAGCAATGCGGTTTCGGATGTAAAATCCTCAAACTCTAAAATTTGATTTTAATGAATTGAACCATTGCGATAGGAAAAGAACCTAAAGCGATGCTGTATCGGATGTAATATCCTCAACCTCTAAAATTTAATTTTTTGATTTGAACCATTGCGATAGGGAAAGAACCTAAAGCAATGCGGTATCGGATGTAAAATCCTCAACCGCTAAAATTTGATTTTGGATTTGAACCATTGTGATAGGGAAAGAACCTAAAGCAATGCGGTATCGGATGTAAAATCCTTAACCTCTAAAATTTGATTTTTTTGATTTGAGTCATTGCGATAGGGAAAGATCCTAAAGCAATGCAGTATAGGATGTAAAATCCTCAACCTCTAAAATTTGATTTTTTTTAGAGTGAACCATTGCAATAGATAAAGATCCTAAAGCAATGCGGTATCGGATGTAAAATCCTCAACCTCTAAAATTTTATTTTTGAGAATGAACTATTACAATAGGGAAAGAACCTAAAGCAATGCTGTATCGGATGTAAAATCCTCAACCTCTAAAATTTGATTTTTGTTGATTTGAGCCATTGCGATAGGGAAAGAATCTAAAGCAATGCGGTATCAGATGTAAAATCCTCAACCTATAAAATTTGATTTTTTTGATTTGTGTCACTGCGATAGGGAAAGGACCTAAAGCAATGCAGTATCGGATGTAAATCCTCAACCTCTAAAATTTGATTTTTTATTTTAACCATTGCGATAGGTAAAGAACCTAAAGCAATGCGGTATCGGATGTAAAATCCTCAACCTCTAAAATTTGATTTTTTTGATTTGAGCCATTGCGATAGGGAAAGAACCTAAAGCAATGCGGTATCGGATGTAAAATCCTCAACCTCTAAAATTTGATTTTCGATTCTAACCATTGCGATAGGGAAATAACTTAAAGCAATGCGGTATCGGATGTAAAATACTCAACCTCTAAAATTTGATTTTTGATTTGAACCATTGCGATAGGGAAAGAACCTAAAGTAATGCGGTATCGGATGTAAAATCCTCAACCTCTAAAATTTGATTTTTGATTTGAACCATTGCGATAGGTAAAGATCGTAAAGTAATGCGGTATCAGATGTAGAATCCTCAACCTCTAAAATTTGATTTTTTTGATTTGAACCATTGCGATAGGGAAAAAACCTAAAGCTATGCGGTATCGGATGTAAAATCCTCAACCTCTAAAATTTGATTTTTTTGATTTGAACCATTGCGATAGGGAAAGAACCTAAAGCAATGCGGTATCGAATGTAAAATCCTCAACCGCTAAAATTTGATTTTGCATTTGAACCATTGTGATAGGGTAAGAACCAAAAGCAATGCGATATCGGATGTAAAATCCTCGACCTCTAAAATTTGATTTTTTTGATTTGAGTCATTGCGATAGGGAAAGATCCTAAAGCAATGCGGTATCGGATGTAAAATCCTCAATCTCTCAAATTTGATTTTTTTTAGAGTGAACCATTGCAATAGGGAAAGATCCTAAAGCAATGCTGTATTAGATGTAAAATCCTCAACCTCTAAAATTTTAATTTTGAGAGTGAACCATTGCAATAGGGAAAGAACCTAAAGCAATGCGGTATCGGATGTAAAATCCTCGACCTCTAAAATTTGATTTTTGTTGATTTGAGCCATTGCGATAGGGAAAGAACCTAAAGCAATGCGGTATCGGATGTAAAATCCTCAACCTCTAAAATTTGATTTTTTGATTTGTGTCATTGTGATAGGGAAAGGATCTAAAGCAATGCAGTATCGGATGTAAATCCTCGACCTCTAAAATTTGATTTTTGATTTTAACCATTGCGATAGGTAAAGAACTTAAAGCAATGCGGTATCGGATGTAAAATCCTCAACCTCTAAAATTTGATTTTTTGATTTGAGCCATTGCGATAGGAAAAGAACCTAAAGCAATGCTGTATCGGATGTAAAATCCTCAACCTCTAAAATTTGATTTTCGATTCTAATTATTGCGATAGGGAAATAACATAAAGTGATGCGGTATCAGATGTAAAATCCTCAACCTCTAAAATTTGATTTTTGATTTGAAACATTGCGATAGGGAAAGAACCTAAAGTAAAGCTGTATCAGATGTAAAATCCTCAACCTCTAAAATTTGATTTTTGATTTGAACCATTGTGATACGTAAAGAACCTAAAGTAATGCAGTATCGGATGTAGAATCCTCAACCTCTAAAATTTGATTTTTTTGATTTGAACCATTGCGATAGGGAAAAAACCAAAAGCGATGCGGTATCAGATGTAAAATCCTCAACCTCTAAAATTTCATTTTTTGATTTGAACCATTGCGATAGGGAAAGAACCTAAAGCAATGCGGTATCGGATGTAAAATCCTCAACCTCTAAAATTTGATTTTTTTGATTTGAGTCACTGCGATAGGGAAAGGACCTAAAGCAATGCAGTATCGGATGTAAATCCTCAACCTCTAAAATTTGATTTTTTATTTTAACCATTGCGATAGGTAAAGAACCTAAAGCAATGCGGTATCGGATGTAAAATCCTCGACCTCTAAAATTTGATTTTTTTGATTTGAGCCATTGCGATAGGGAAAGAACCTAAAGCAATGCGGTATCGGATGTAAAATCCTCAACCTCTAAAATTTGATTTTCGATTCTAACCATTGCGATAGGGAAATAACTTAAAGCAATGCGGTATCGGATGTAAAATCCTCAACGTCTAAAATTTGATTTTTGATTTGAACCATTGCGATAGGGAAAGAACCTAAAGTAATGCGGTATCAGATGTAAAATCCTCAACCTCTAAAATTTGATTTTTGATTTGAACCATTGCGATAGGTAAAGATTGTAAAGTAATGCGGTATCAGATGTAGAATCCTCAACCTCTAAAATTTGATTTTTTTGATTTGAACCATTGCGATAGAGAAAGAACCTAAAGCTATGCGGTATCGGATGTAAAATCCTCAACCTCTAAAATTTGATTTTTTTGATTTGAACCATTGCGATAGGGAAAGAACCTAAAGCAATGCGGTAACGAATGTAAAATCCTCAACCGCTAAAATTTGATTTTGCATTTGAACCATTGTGATAGGGTAAGAACCAAAAGCAATGCAGTATCGGATGTAAAATCGTCAACCTCTAAAATTTGATTTTTTTGATTTGAGTCATTGCGATAGGGAAAGATCCTAAAGCAATGCGGTATCGGATGTAAAATCCTCAATCTCTCAAATTTGATTTTTTTTAGAGTGAACCATTGCAATAGGGAAAGATCCTAAAGCAATGCTGTATCAGATGTAAAATCGTCAACCTCTAAAATTTTAATTTTGAGAGTGAACCATTGCAATAGGGAAAGAACCTAAAGCAATGCGGTATCGGATGTAAAATCCTCAACCTCTAAAATTTGATTTTTGTTAATTTGAGCCATTGCGATAGGGAAAGAACCTAAAGCAATGCGGTATCGGATGTAAAATCCTCAACCTCTAAAATTTGATTTTTTGATTTGTGTCATTGTGATAGGGAAAGGATCTAAAGCAATGCAGTATCGGATGTAAATCCTCAACCTCTAAAATTTGATTTTTGATTTTAACCATTGCAATAGGTAAAGAACTTAAAGCAATGCGGTATCGGATGTAAAATCCTCAACCTCTAAAATTTGATTTTTTGATTTGAGCCATTGCGATAGGAAAGAACCTAAAGCAATGTCGTATCGGATGTAAAATCCTCAACCTCTAAAATTTGATTTTCGATTCTAATTATTGCGATAGGGAAATAACATAAAGTGATGCGGTATCGGATGTAAAATCCTCAACCTCTAAAATTTGATTTTTGATTTGAAACATTGCGATAGGGAAAGAACCTAAAGTAATGTTGTATCAGATGTAAAATCCTCAACCTCTAAAATTTGATTTTTGATTTGAACCATTGTGATACGTAAAGAACCTAAAGTAATGCAGTATCGGATGTAGAATCCTCAACCTCTAAAATTTAATTTTTTTTGATTTGAACCATTGCGATAGGGAAATAACCTAAAGCTATGCGGTATCGGATGTAAAATCCTCAACCTCTAAAATTTGATTTTTTTGATTTGAACCATTGCGATAGGGAAAGAACCTAAAGCAATGCGGTATCTAATGTAAAATCCTCAACCGCTAAAATTTGATTTTGCATTTGAACCATTGTGTTAGGGTAAGAACCAAAAGCAATGCAGTATCGGATGTAAAATCCTCAACCTCTAAAATTTGATTTTTTTGATTTGAGTCATTGCGATAGGGAAAGATCCTAAAGCAATGCGGTATCGGATGTAAAATCCTCAATCTCTCAAATTTGATTTTTTTTAGAGTGAACAATTGCAATAGGGAAAGATCCTAAAGCAATGCTGTATCAGATGTAAAATCCTCAACCTCTAAAATTTTAATTTTGAGAGTGAACCATTGCAATAGGGAAATAACATAAAGTGATGCGGTATCGGATGTAAAATTCTCAACCTCTAAAATTTGATTTTTGATTCGAAACATTGCGATAGGGAAAGAACCTAAAGTAATGCTGTATCAGATGTAAAATCCTCAACCTCTAAAATTTGATTTTTGATTTGAACCATTGTGATACGTAAAGAACCTAAAGTAATGCGAGTATCGGATGTAGAATCCTCGACCTCTAAAATTTGATTTTTTTGATTTGAACCATTGCGATAGGGAAAAAACCAAAAGCGATGCGGTATCGGATGTAAAATCCTCAACCTCTAAAATTTCATTTTTTGATTTGAACCATTGCGATAGGGAAAGAACCTAAAGCGATGCGGTATCGGATGTAAAATCCTCAACCTCTAAAATTTGATTTTTTTGATTTGAGTCATCGCGATAGGGAAAGGACCTAAAGCGATGCGAGTATCGGATGTAAATCCTCGACCTCTAAAATTTGATTTTTTATTTTAACCATTGCGATAGGTAAAGAACCTAAAGCGATGCGGTATCGGATGTAAAATCCTCGACCTCTAAAATTTGATTTTTTTGATTTGAGCCATTGCGATAGGGAAAGAACCTAAAGCGATGCGGTATCGGATGTAAAATCCTCGACCTCTAAAATTTGATTTTCGATTCTAACCATTGCGATAGGGAAATAACTTAAAGCAATGCGGTATCGGATGTAAAATCCTCGACCTCTAAAATTTGATTTTTGATTTGAACCATTGCGATAGGGAAAGAACCTAAAGTAATGCGGTATCGGATGTAAAATCCTCAAACTCTAAAATTTGATTTTTGATTTGAACCATTGCGATAGGTAAAGATCGTAAAGTAATGCGGTATCAGATGTAGAATCCTCAACCTCTAAAATTTGATTTTTTTGATTTGAACCATTGCGATAGGGAAATAACCTAAAGCTATGCGGTATCGGATGTAAAATCCTCAACCTCTAAAATTTGATTTTTTTGATTTGAGCCATTGCGATAGGGAAAGAACCTAAAGCAATGCGGTATCGGATGTAAAATCCTCGACCTCTAAAATTTGATTTTCGATTCTAACCATTGCGATAGGGAAATAACTTAAAGCAATGCGGTATCGGATGTAAAATCCTCAACCTCTAAAATTTGATTTTTGATTTGAACCATTGCGATAGGGAAAGAACCTAAAGTAATGCGGTATCAGATGTAAAATCCTCAAACTCTAAAATTTGATTTTTGATTTGAACCATTGCGATAGGTAAAGATCGTAAAGTAATGCGGTATCAGATGTAGAATCCTCAACCTCTAAAATTTGATTTTTTTGATTTGAACCATTGCGATAGGGAAATAACCTCAAAGCTATGCGGTATCGGATGTAAAATCCTCGACCTCTAAAATTTGATTTTTTTGATTTGAACCATTGCGATAGGGAAAGAACCTAAAGCGATGCGGTATCGAATGTAAAATCCTCAGCCGCTAAAATTTGATTTTGCATTTGAACCATTGTGATAGGGTAAGAACCAAAAGCAATGCAGTATCGGATGTAAAATCCTCAACCTCTAAAATTTGATTTTTTGATTTGTGTCATTGCGATAGGGAAAGAACCTAAAGCAATGCGGTATCGGATGTAAAATCCTCAACCTCTAAAATTTGATTTTTTGATTTGTGTCATTGTGATAGGGAAAGGATCTAAAGCAATGCAGTATCGGATGTAAATGCTCAACCTCTAAAATTTGATTTTTGATTTTAACCATTGCGATAGGTAAAGAACATAAAGCAATGCGGTATCGGATGTAAAATCCTCAACCTCTAAAATTTGATTTTTTGATTTGAGCCATTGCGATAGGAAAAGAACCTAAAGCAATGCTGTATCGGATGTAAAATACTCAACCTCTAAAATTTGATTTTCGATTCTAATTATTGCGATAGGGAAATAACATAAAGTGATGCGGTATCGGATGTAAAATCCTCAACCTCTAAAATTTGATTTTTGATTTGAAACATTGCGATAGGGAAAGAACCTAAAGTAATGCTGTATCAGATGTAAAATCCTCAACCTCTAAAGTTTGATTTTTGATTTGAACCATTGTGATACGTAAAGAACCTAAAGTAATGCAGTATCGGATGTTGAATCCTCAACCTCTAAAATTTGATTTTTTTTATTTGAACCATTGCGATAGGGAAAAAACCAAAAGCGATGCGGTATCGGATGTAAAATCCTCGACCTCTAAAATTTCATTTTTTGATTTGAACCATTGCGATAGGGAAAGAACCTAAAGCGATGCGGTATCGGATGTAAAATCCTCAACTTCTAAAATTTGATTTTTTTGATTTGAGTCACTGCGATAGGGAAAGGACCTAAAGCAATGCAGTATCGGATGTAAATCCTCAACCTCTAAAATTTGATTTTTTATTTTAACCATTGCGATAGGTAAAGAACCTAAAGCAATGCGGTATCGGAAGTAAAATCCTCAACCTCTAAAATTTGATTTTTTTGATTTGAGCTATTGCGATAGGGAAAGAACCTAAAGCAATGCGGTATCGGATGTAAAATCCTCAACCTCTAAAATTTGATTTTCGATTCTAACCATTGCGATAGGGAAATAACTTAAAGCAATGCGGTATCGGATGTAAAATCCTCAACCTCTAAAATTTGATTTTTGATTTGAACCATTGCGATAGGGAAAGAACCTAAAGTAATGCGGTATCGGATGTAAAATCCTCAACCTCTAAAATTTGATTTTTGATTTGAACCATTGCGATAGGTAAAGATCGTAAAGTAATGCGGTATCAGATGTAGAATCCTCAACCTCTAAAATTTGATTTTTTTGATTTGAACCATTGCGATAGGGAAAGAACCTAAAGCTATGCGGTATCGGATGTAAAATCCTCAACCTCTAAAATTTGATTTTTTTGATTTGAACCATTGCGATAGGGAAAGAACCTAAAGCGATGCGGTATCGAATGTAAAATCCTCAACCGCTAAAATTTGATTTTGCATTTGAACCATTGTGATAGGGTAAGAACCAAAAGCAATGCGGTATCGGATATAAAATCCTCGACCTCTAAAATTTGATTTTTTGATTTGAGTCATTGCGATAGGGAAAGATCCTAAAGCAATGCGGTATCGGATGTAAAATCCTCAATCTCTCAAATTTGATTTTTTTTAGAGTGAACCATTACAATAGGGAAAGATCCTAAAGTAATGCTGTATCAGATGTAAAATCCTCAACCTCTAAAATTTTAATTTTGAGAGTGAACCATTGCAATAGGGAAAGAACCTAAAGCAATGCGGTATCGGATGTAAAATCCTCAACCTCTAAAATTTGATTTTTGTTGATTTGAGCCATTGCGATAGGGAAAGAACCTAAAGCAATGCGGTATCGGATGTAAAATCCTCAACCTCTAAAATTTAATTTTTTGATTTGTGTCATTGTGATAGGGAAAGGATCTAAAGCAATGCGTATCGGATGTAAATCCTCAACCTCTAAAATTTGATTTTTGATTTTAACCATTGCGATAGGTAAAGAACTTAAAGCAATGCGGTATCGGATGTACTATCCTCAACCTCTAAAATTTGATTTTTTGATTTAAGCCATTGCGATAGGAAAAGAGCCTAAAGCAATGCTGTATCGGATGTAAAATCCTCAACCTCTAAAATTTGATTTTCGATTCTAATTATTGCGATATGGAAATAACATAAAGTGATGCGGTATCGGATGTAAAATCCTCAACCTCTAAAATTTGATTTTTGATTTGAACCATTGCGATAGGGAAAGAACCTAAAGTAATGCTGTATCAGATGTAAAATCCTCAACCTCTAAAATTTGATTTTTCATTTGAACCATTGTGATACGTAAAGAACCTAAAGTAATGCAGTATCGGATGTAGAATCCTCAACCTCTAAAATTTGATTTTTTTGATTTGAACCATTGCGATAGGGAAAAAACCAAAAGCGATGCGGTATCAGATGTAAAATCCTCAACCTCTAAAATTTCATTTTTTGATTTGAACCATTGCGATAGGGAAAGAACCTAAAGCAATGCGGTATCGGATGTAAAATCCTCAACCTCTAAAATTTGATTTTTTTGATTTGAGTCACTGCGATAGGGAAATGCCCTAAAGCAATGCAGTATCGGATGTAAATCCTCAACCTCTAAAATTTGATTTTTTATTTTAACCATTGCGATAGGTAAAGAACCTAAAGCAATGCGGTATCGGATGTAAAATCCTCGACCTCTAAAATTTGATTTTTTTGATTTGAGCCATTGCGATAGGGAAAGAACCTAAAGCAATGCGGTATCGGATGTAAAATCCTCAACCTCTAAAATTTGATTTTCGATTCTAACCATTACGATAGGGAAATAACTTAAAGCAATGCGGTATCGGATGTAAAATCCTCAACCTCTAAAATTTGATTTTTGATTTGAACCATTGTGATAGGTAAAGAACCTAAAGTAATGCGGTATCAGATGTAAAATCCTCAACCTCTAAAATTTGATTTTTGATTTGAACCATTGCGATAGGTAAAGATCGTAAAGTAATGCGGTATCAGATGTAGAATCCTCAACCTCTAAAATTTGATTTTTTTGATTGGAACCATTGCGATAGGGAAAGAACCTAAAGCTATGCGGTATCGGATGTAAAATCCTCAACCTCTAAAATTTGATTTTTTTGATTTGAACCATTGCGATAGGGAAAGAACCTAAAGCAATGCGGTATCGAATGTAAAATCCTCAACCGCTAAAATTTGATTTTGCATTTGAACCATTGTGATAGGGTAAGAACCAAAAGCAATGCAGTATCGGATGTAAAATCCTCAACCTCTAAAATTTGATTTTTTTGATTTGAGTCATTGCGATAGGGAAAGATCCTAAAGCAATGCGGTATCGGATGTAAAATCCTCAATCTCTCAAATTTGATTTTTTTTAGAGTGAACCATTGCAATAGGGAAAGATCCTAAAGCAATGCTGTATCAGATGTAAAATCCTCAACCTCTAAAATTTTAATTTTGAGAGTGAACCATTGCAATAGGGAAAGAACCTAAAGCAATGCGGTATCGGATGTAAAATCCTCAACCTCTAAAATTTGATTTTTGTTGATTTGAGCCATTACGATAGGGAAAGAACCTAAAGCAATGCGGTATCAGATGTAAAATCCTCAACCTCTAAAATTTGATTTTTTGATTTGTGTCATTGTGATAGGGAAAGGATCTAAAGCAATGCAGTATCGGATGTAAATCCTCAACCTCTAAAATTTGATTTTTGATTTTAACCATTGCGATAGGTAAAGAACTTAAAGCAATGAGGTATCGGATGTAAAATCCTCAACCTCTAAAATTTGATTTTTTGATTTGAGCCATTGCGATAGGAAAAGAACCTAAAGCAATGCTGTATCGGATGTAAAATCCTCAACCTCTAAAATTTGATTTTCGATTCTAATTATTGCGATAGGGAAATAACATAAAGTGATGCGGTATCGGATGTAAAATCCTCAACCTCTAAAATTTGATTTTTGATTTGAACCATTGCGATAGGGAAAGAACCTAAAGTAATCGTCGTATCGGATGTAAAATCCTCAACCTCTAAAATTTGATTTTTGATTTGAACCATTGTGATACGTAAAGAACCTAAAGTAATGCAGTATCGGATGTAGAATCCTCAACCTCTAAAATTTGATTTTTTTGATTTGAACCATTGCGATAGGGAAAAAACCAAAAGCGATGCGGTATCAGATGTAAAATCCCCAACCTCTAAAATTTCATTTTTTGATTTGAACCATTGCGATAGGGAAAGAACCTAAAGCAATGCGGTATCGGATGTAAAATCCTCAACCTCTAAAATTTGATTTTTTTGATTTGAGTCACAGCGATAGGGAAAGGACCTAAAGCAATGCAGTATCGGATGTAAATCCTCAACCACTAAAATTTGATTTTTTATTTTAACCATTGCGATAGGTAAAGAACCTAAAGCAATGCGGTATCGGATGTAAAATCCTCAACCTCTAAAATTTGATTTTTTGGATTTGAGCCATTGCGATAGGGAAAGAACCTAAAGCAATGCGGTATCGGATGTAAAATCCTCAACCTCTAAAATTTGATTTTCGATTCTAACCATTGCGATAGGGAAATAACTTAAAGCAATGCGGTATCGGATGTAAAATCCTCAACCTCTAAAATTTGATTTTTGATTTGAACCATTGCGATAGGGAAAGAACCTAAAGTAATGCGGTATTAGATGTAAAATCCTCAACCTCTAAAATTTGATTTTTGATTTGAACCATTGCGATAGGTAAAGATCGTAAAGTAATGCGGTATCAGATGTAGAATCCTCAACCTCTAAATTTTGATTTTTTTGATTTGAACCATTGCGATAGGGAAAGAACCTAAAGCTATGCGGTATCGGATGTAAAATCCTCAACCTCTAAAATTTGATTTTTTTGATTTGAACCATTGCGATAGGGAAAGAACCTAAAGCAATGCGGTATCGAATGTAAAATCCTCAACCGCTAAAATTTGATTTTGCATTTGAACCATTGTGATAGGGTAAGAACCAAAAGCAATGCAGTATCGGATGTAAAATCCTCAACCTCTAAAATTTGATTTTTTGATTTGTGTCATTGCGATAGGGAAAGATCCTAAAGCAATGCGGTATCGGATGTAAAATCCTCAATCTCTCAAATTTGATTTTTTTTAGAGTGAACCATTGCAATAGGGAAAGATCCTAAAGCAATGCTGTATCAGATGTAAAATCCTCAACCTCTAAAATTTTAATTTTGAGAGTGAACCATTGCAATAGGGAAAGAACCTAAAGCAATGCGGTATCGGATGTAAAATCCTCAACCTCTAAAATTTGATTTTTGTTAATTTGAGCCATTGCGATAGGGAAAGAACCTAAAGCAATGCGGTATCGAATTTAAAATCCCCAACCTCTAAAATTTGATTTTTTGATTTGTGTCATTGTGATAGGGAAAGGATCTAAAGCAATGCAGTATCAGATGTAAATCCTCAACCTCTAAAATTTGATTTTTGATTTTAACCATTGCGATAGGTAAAGAACTTAAAGCAATGCGGTATCGGATGTAAAATCCTCAACCTCTAAAATTTGATTTTTTGATTTGAGCCATTGCGATAGGAAAAGAACCTAAAGCAATGCTGTATCGGATGTAAAATCCTCAACCTCTAAAATTTGATTTTCGATTCTAATTATTGCGATAGGGAAATAACATAAAGTGATGCGGTATCGGATGTAAAATCCTCAACCTCTAAAATTTGATTTTTGATTTGAACCATTGCGATAGGGAAAGAACCTAAAGTAATGCTGTATCAGATGTAAAATCCTCAACATCTAAAATTTGATTTTTGATTTGAACCATTGTGATACGTAAAGAACCTAAAGTAATGCAGTATCGGATGTAGAATCCTCAACCTCTAAAATTTGATTTTTTTGATTTGAACCATTGCGATAGGGAAAACACCAAAAGCGATGCGGTATCAGATGTAAAATCCTCAACCTCTAAAATTTCATTTTTTGATTTGAACCATTGCGATAGGGAAAGAACCTAAAGCAATGCGGTCTCGGATGTAAAATCCTAAACCTCTAAAATTTGATTTTTTTGATTTGAATCATTGCGATAGGGAAAGATCCTAAAGCAATGTTGTATTGGATGTAAATCCTCAACCTCTAAAATTTGATTTTTGATAGTGAACCATAGCAATAAGGAAAGAACCTAAATCAATGCAGTATCGGATGTAAAATCCTCAACCTCTAAAATTTGATTTTTGTTGATTTGAGCCATTGCGATAGGGAAAGAACCTAAAGCAATGCTTATCGGATGTAAAATCCTCAACCTCTAAAATTTGATTTTTTGATTTGAGTCATTGCGATAGGGAAAGGACCTAAAGAAATGCGGTATCGGATGTAAATCCTCAACCTCTAAAATTTGATTTTTGATTTGAACCATTGCGATAGGTAAAGAAGCTAAAGCAATGTGATATCGGATATAAAATCATCAACCTCTAAAATTTATTTTTTTGATTTGAGCCATTGTGATTGGGAAAGAACCTAAAGCAATGCGGTATCGGATGTAAAATCCTCAACCTCTAAAATTTGATTTTCGATTCTAACCATTGTGATAGGGAAATAACCTAAAGCAATGCGGTATCGAATGTAAAATCCTCAACCTCTAAAATTTTATTTTTGATTTGAATCATTGCGATAGGGAAAGAACCTAAAGCAATGCGGTATCGGATGTAAAATCCTCAACCTCTAAAATTTGATTTTTTTTATTTGAACCATTGCAATAGGGAAAGATCCTAAAGCAATGCGGTATCGGATGTAAAATCCTCAACCTCTAAAGTTGATTTTTGATTTTGCGATTGATTTACAAAGATTTGCAATGTTGATTTGCGAAGTGTAGAATTTTGGTGTTTGAGAATTTCATGAATGTTGTAAAACATTTTTGTGGAAAGAAACAGATTAGGAGGGAATATGAGGATGTCATATATCCCATTCAAAAGAGTTGATCGAAAAGTTACTTGTTTGGATCGGATACGATTCCTCGCCATCAGAACCAAATCGAAAACCTCGTGGCTCCGTGTCAATAGAATCGACTGCTCCAATCTCAGACAAGGGAGAGAATTGAAAAGATTGGATTTTAGATTAAGAAGTTTTGAATTTGAATTTGATTGGGATTTGATTTGAGATTCAATTTGAGATTGCATTTGAAAGTACAGATTGGAGATTCAGATTTGAGGTTTATTTTTAATATTGAGATTCTTCCTTTTTTTGTTTCGATGATTCGACTTCGTTTTGATTTAGATTTCAATTCGATTTTGGATTTCATTTTGATTTTAAGTTTTGTTTTGATTTGAAGTTTGTTTCGTTATCTTATTCAATTTTTTATTTTATTTTTATTTTTATTTTTTTTTAATTGTCATTTTTTTATTTGTTGTGATTTGTTGGGGGAATTTATTATTGGTTTCTTTTTGTGAAGTTTTATTTTATCCATTTATGCCTCATGATTTTTTCATTTTTTTTTTGTTTTTATTTTTATTTTTTATTTTTTATTTTGTTTTTTTTTATTTTAGTTAAGGTTTGGACCCAGTCATAAACAAGTGCGACATCTGTGCTTCGTAGAACGCGTTTGTCTTTGAAACATCACGATGCGCAGTTCTCCTTGAGGTATTGTCCACTAACCGAAGACATTTGTAGAAAATGACCTACTCTTCCAGGTACTATTGGAATTATATTCTTTCAAGTACCTATAAAGATGTGTTACTTCTACAGACACCACGGCTGAAGGGACATGAACTTCGTAGCTTTTTCTGTAACAGTCGTCACTCTTTACCTTTGATTTAGGAGGATTGTTTAGGCTGTCTTTGCGAAGTTGCCCTAACGCCCTTTGAATTGATGTTGGAGTTGTATCTGTTAGGTACAGTTGATGCTCTTTGATCTGACATTGGATAAGTATTTTTCGGGCACTGAAGACATGACTTCAGGTTCGAATTTCTATTAATTTTTAATAACTGGGCCCTTTTTAATTCAATTATTTCTTTCTGGGCCTAAGCAGATTTCAAAATTTCTGCTCATGTGATTGAAATATTTTTAACTGTCCAAAAATATTTCTGAGTCAATTAATGACCGACCAAAAGACATAAAATCACTTGACTCTCTTCAAAGCATAATATCAGAGGAAACTTCTTAAGGTAGTCTTTCAAGTTTTATTAATCGGGGGACTATTAAGACACCAATTTTTGATTATATGCTTGCCTCAAGCTTCTTCTTAGGGAGCTTAGTTGATTTCTCTTTTCTCTTTTTTTTTATATATTGAGCTTTTCGCTCTTTTTTGTTGAGGATTACTATATCTGGTGGAGCACATGTTAAATATTTTGAATGTCTAGATTGTGACACCAATTTTTGATTGTGTACTCACCTCAAGCTTCTCCTCAGAAACACTTTTTCTTTTTTTTTTCCCTTTTTTTTTGTGCTCCTTTTGTTTTCTGAGAATTACTGTATCTGGCAGTACATATTTCTGTTAAAGATTTTGAATGTCGAAACTCTCCGAATTAATAAATCAGAAATGATTTCTTAACATGAATCCTGGGATATTATAACTCATCCAAAAGTCTGGACCCATTCACATGGCAGAAAATTAAAAGACTCTTGATATCCCGGATTAATTACTCGTATTTTAAACACACTGCTTCATTCTGAGATCCACTTAGGACCCAGTCTAAATTCCTTAAAGTGAAGGACTTAGTTATTAGGGCATAAATTTCATTCTTTCTGAAGTTACTGTCATATAAAAATATCCAACTTTGAGTTTTCCAAATATCGAACAATTTTGAACAAAAATCTTTTTCCGTTCATTTTCATTTGTAGCAGTGGGAGGGATGTGACAGATCGACATCAGTCCTGCAAATTTCCCTTTACATTGGTAGAAGTAGTACAATGGTAGTCAAGAAGTGTCTTCTTTGTTGTTAATTACATAGGAGTCAGCTAGAGCAAACAGATCGACCGAAATCATATTGCTAGAACCTTTTTTAGGTTCTTTTTAAATATTCTTTCGGGATTGTTACGTTCCCATTCTTGAAATTCTCTTCGAGCCAGTCTTTGAAATTGCAACACACTTCTATGGTGTGTCCAACGAACCTATGGTACGGACAGTATCTTGGATGTCCTTTCTTGTTGATTTCATCTGGTCTTTTTGGCTCAGGTAACCGGAACTCAGGGTTCTTGATTAGATTGCGAAACAACTTTCTTGCTGCTTCGTCTTTAAAAGAGTACACATTGTTTGTTCGAGCAACCATTGTTGGAACTTGTCTTTCATTCGTCTTGTAAAGTCTTTGCTGAAAGGATTGCTGAGCGTTCTGCCTGGAGCGTTGGAAGGTCCGCTGATGTTGTTCAACCTGTACTTGTAATTGTCGCTTTCCCCTGTTAACCACAACAACTTTCTCATATTCCTTCTCGAATATATTTTTTGGCTCTAGCTCGTTGGCTTTTCCAAGAAAACCAAATTGTTTAGCTTCTTCTTGAAGTCTTTCGACTTTGTTAAGTAACTTCTCGAATGTCTCGATTGTGAATCCCTTGAGCAAGAAAACAACTGGACCGTGAATACTCTTTGGAAGAATTTCAACTGCGTGTTGCTCTTGCAATTGTGGCTTGCATCTCATGTTGAGATTTCTCTAACGCAGGATGTATTCCACCAAAGTTTCATCTGGCTTTTGCTTCTCTCCCACAAGACTGCCTATAGTGACGTGGTGTTGAACCCCAACAAAACGCTTGACAAAAAGATTCTCCATTTCTGTGAAAGTCTTCACTGAACCGTTCGATAAGTCTGCGTTCCAGTCGAAGGCGATTCCTGAAAGGCTGCTCACAAACTGTCGGAGCAATAGCACCTCACTACCCCCCGCGTTGCAGCAACTTGCTCGGTAGTGTGCAACGTGCTGACGAGGGTTTCCAGTCTCGTCGAAAGTGTTGAACAAAGGTGGTACAAAACCCTTGGGATATGGGATGACATCGAACTCCTCCGGGTAGGGTCTACCCTTTGAAATTGACGTGCCCCCTTTCGATTGGGCTAAGGCTTCCTTTATCTACTGTTCGACCAACTGCTTAATGTCTTTCTCTGGCATCATATTCTGAGATGAATCTTTCTGTGGCGGTTCATCTTGGTTTGCAGAAGCGACTTCCCTTCATTCATCGGTAATATAGACAATCTCTGGCTGGTTTATCTCTGGGGATGCCACTTGCTGTAAGTGCGACTGTCCTTGCATTATGGTTATAGCTGTCGTCATTTCTTCAACTTTCTTCTCAAGACGGCTTATAATCTCATCTTTCTGTTGGGAGGCCCTTTGCCACTCATCCGCAGTGTCCTCCTCACGAAAAGGAGTGTAACTCGCAGCTAACATGGCTTGGGTCTCAACGACGTTGATTTCTGCGAGTTTGCCCTCCACGTAACCTGTTAGGTTGTAATCTTCATCTTCAGTTTCTTCTTTTCGATCTTTAGACAGTCGTGAAACGTCAGCTCAGAGCTTTTCCACAGCGGTCTCAATTGACTTTCCTTTGATAGCTTTAAGGTTAGTTAAAGGTTTTCGAGAAACATCACTTATTCCCTCGAGCAGCGGCGTCATCGTGTAGAAGTCAGTTGAATCACCCAAAATCGTATTTATAGAACCTTTTTCAAATTCTTTTAAGTACTCATTCGGGATTATCACATTTCCACTTCTGAAATTCTTCTTGAGCCAATCTTTGAAGCTTAAGCAGTTTTCTATGGTATGGCCGAGCATTCGGTGGTATGGGCAGTACTGGGGATGATCTTTCTTGCCGGCCTCCTCCGGTTTCTTTGGCTCCGGTAGTCCGAATTACGGCATCTTTATCAAGTAACGGAATATCCGCGACAACCGACTCCTCTTTGAACGGGTATACCTTGCTTAATCGTTGATTTATTGTCGGACCTCGTCTCCCATCTATCCGGTATGGTCTCAACTGGAACAACTGTTCTTCAGACCGATAAGGTTGTTGTCGCGGCTGCTTGATCTTCAGAATTCCCTGATTGCGCTTCCATTCCTGTGCCTTTGCCATTCGTATGGACTTCGAATCAGACTCAATCTTGAATTTAGAAGATGGCAAAATACAAGCATCGACTGACTTTTCTTCATGTAGAATATCTTTTCCTTTAGTTAGCGGAGCGACTGGTACAACGGTAGTGAATCCTGCGGTAAGAGCAGAAATAGTCTCAGGAGCAGTCCTGATGGCATCTGAGTTCTTTTCAATCCAATCCTTCTTTGGCATGGGGAATTCCTCAACAGACTTCATGTTGAACATTACAATAGGCTTAACGGACTTGCTCATTTCAGACTTTAACACTGCAATGGCCACATCCCCGAACTTGGCCTCAACATCATCGAATCCTTGTCTAAATTTGATGACCGCCAGCTCAGGCAGCTCGTCTCTATTAACGGCGAACTCAACTCCGGAGGCGAAAGAAAAGATCAACTTTGGTGAAGACATCGTTCCTGGCATTTAAAGAATTTCTAGAAGTCAGTAACATCCGATGTCTTGTAGTTTCAACTAGAAGACTCAAGTGACCGCACTCGTACTATAAACTGGGCAATTTTCTTTATACATTTTTTTTGTTTGGATTTAATTTATGTACATTATTCTTGTATTCTTTTATTTTATTTTGGTGCTTTCACCTTATTTTATTATTATTTTTTTTTCTTTTACATTTTTTAACAGTGTTTGCTTAATTTCAAGATTTGAACAAAAGGTACGAGAGTAGATATTTGGTTTAACTTACCGATAGCAAATCAAATCCGAGAGACACGAAATAAAAATGAAATTCAGGACCCAGTCCTCGGCTGAATTCATAACGCATCTCGCACACAACACACCTATTGGAGGTCCGACACCACAAAATCAAAAGAAAACCCTAAGGATTCCCGAACTACTCTATTTAGAGATGATTAAACAGACGGTCACGAAATCCAAAAGAGTTGACTATGCTCGCCCAAGAAAGAAATGAGTGAAGCATGTCAACGGAAGAATGGTAGTTTGATCCACTAGGGGCATGGATTTACTACCGATTTATGAAAGCAAAACCATCTGATTAAAATGGAGAGAGGAACTATTCCCCAGCGGAGTCGCCAGAAGCTGTCGGCATATTTTTTAGGTTTTAAAATTTAATTTAGGGATATATATATAATTTGGAAAGAAGAATTTGATTTTTTTGAAAATAATTTTAAGTTTGAAAATTTTAAGATATGAAAAATCCAACAGATCTCACATCCCAAATAGTTTATATAAACGAGCATCACACCACAAACCGTGTATCTATCCCAAACAATAGACACACTGCTTGATGATGGGGCTCGATTAAATAAACTAGAAGATTTGTGACATCCGTTTGGTCTGTGAACCAATTTTATAAACCAAAAGGTTCCCCTGCTTAATATAAAAGAATTAAGCAGGGTTTATATTACCTGGGTTCTTAAAGTTCCCTATAAGGGCAAGCCCATATAGTTAATTACATCCTAAATGTCCGAAGACACTTAAGAAAACTCTCGATAATGATCAGTTGTTTTGCTCTCAAGAATTTCAAAGTTTAAGGTTTTTAAACAATTGGATTTTGGAAATTTCAATTGGGAATGGATCAAATTTGGAGCAGTTTATTTCAGGAGTCTAAAGGAAGAGAAGTAGGGGAAGCTGGAGATCCAAGAAGAATCTTGGCAACATCCCAAACTCTCCTATTGTTTGGCTTCAATTTAGGAGTTTATTTAATGTTTCATCCTGCCTGTTTTAATCAATTAGGACTTATATTCGTACGACACAATCATACAAATAGCCTCGAAGATGTGAGGGTTTATGTCATACCAAACGACTACCTCAGAATCCTAAGACCGGTTAGGGCTTAATCTGCATAAGACAACTATGCAAAGACCTAAAAAAAAGTTGAGAATTTATGTTGCACTAGGCAAACTACCTCGAAATCCTATGGCTAGTTGTTTAATTCTAAGAAAAGTTTAGCTGATGTAGATCTGAGTTTTGCTGACGACGATGGTCGTGCGGCCCACTATGCTCCATGCTCTTTGTTGTTGCAGAGGTTTAGTTTTAGAAATCATAAATCAGGAGATGAGAGAAGTGTTTTGGTTTAGAAAAGTCTTAGAATTCAAATATTTTAGTGTTTTAATTAAAACAATTCTTAAAGTTGATTAAACAGAACCGATTAAGATCCCACGGTTCCGTCATCCCGGCACCGTTATTTTCATCAGATTCACTTAGTCCAGATGAATTTGCTAAACTCAACTGAATGAGTTCCACACATTCATTTAGACCGTGGGAAATCTCGTTAGCAACACGTGCGTTACGTCATCTAAGGTATTCCGGATCATCGAACAAGACGTTTTAATTTAGTTAAAGTTAAAGTTTTTTTTTTCTGTTTGTGATTAAATTTTGAGTTGTCTTATATTTTGAAATGTTGTGGCGGTAAATTTTATCTTGTATGACTTTTAATTTAGTTTTGGGTTTCAATTTTGTGGCTATCCTAAAGGTTTCAGTTTTCATGCAACAATCTTATTTATCATGCAAGAAAAGTAAAACGCGATGCGAGGTAAATAAATTGCAATAAGGTAAATTGCAATAAAGTAAAAGCGGACCTGGAGGGTCTTCTCGTCATTCCCAGTTGAAACTTTAGTATTGCATTGCATGTATGTGTTTATAGTATTGAAGAAATTAAAGCATGCCAGAAAATAGGAAGAAGTAGGACTAACAAGCCGTAACTACTTAATCCTATGATGTCTATGTTAAGATCCTGGTTGTCTACTGATTTCTATGTGAATTCCTATGTTGTGTTTCAATAAACTTTGTTTAATTTAATTGAGGATGGTTTCGTTAAGCAGAGATATTAAGTTTAATAGACCTCAGAGGTATCCAAACAGTCAAAGAAGGATGTAGGTCCATGCTTCCCTCTCATATCCTGATGAAAAGTCTCGGGCTCATTTAAACTTATTATGCTGCTTAACAACTCATCCTACCTATACCCTTACGCTTAATGAACACAGTTGTTTGGGGTAGGTTGGGGCAGATGGGTTTAAGTGTGGTTTGGGTTTGTATTAGGTGGTAACTGGTAGTTTGATTTGGACTTATGGGAGTGCTATGAAGAGTTTGTTGTTTTATTTGTGGAAGATTTGATTGAGTTTGATTTTAGTTTGAGGATTGGAGGATTTGAATTTGGTTTGTGTTTGTATTTGGTTTGGGTTTGAACTAGGTTTGTTTTTTTTTTGTTTTTGTTTGGGTTTTGGTTTTGTTTTGGTTTTGATTTAATTTTGGTTTGATTTTGGTTTTGGTTTATGTTTGGGTTTTTAATTTGGTTTTGTTTTTGGTTTGCTTTTTTGGAGCTAGGAACTTTGAGTTTGGATTGTGAATTGGGAAGGTTGTGTGGACATCGGGTAAAATTTGGGTTACTTCATGCATTCACTAAGCATAAGGGTATTCTTATTATGTTTTTTACACCAAGTTGTGATTTCCTAGGGGTCTTTATAAAGGGAAAAAGAAACCATGCCTCAGGAGGCCTATCCTAGGGTCGATTGTTATCGTGTTGGTATTGTATTGTGGTCGGGATTGCTGTTGTTGTATTTTGTTTATATGTTATATCATTATTGTATGTTATTTTATTCTTATGATGTTATATTATTTAAAATTATTATCTTTTATGTGTGATTAAAATTATTATTATCTTTATGGTTTATTTAATTTATTATTTATTATCTTATGTGATTTATTTACTTTATCATTATTTATTTAATTAATTGTTATCTATTTAATTTATTTTACTTTAGCTTGATATTTATTTATTATTATTTTAGTTTTAATTTATTTTATTGTTTAATTTAGTTAATTTAATTCAATTTATTAGCATTTACAATTATTATTTAACTTAATTTAATTTAACTTTATTTATTTTTTTATTTTAATTTATCATTTATTTTTAATTTAATTTAATTTAATTAATTATTATTTAATTTAATTTAATTTAATTTAAATTAGTTCATTTCATTTTAATTTATCATTTATTTGCATTATTATTTAATTTAGTTTAATTAAATTTATTATTATTTAATTTTGTTTAATTTATTTAATTTAATTTATTATTTATTTAATTTAATTTAATTTAACTTAACTTTATTTATTTAATTAATTTAATTTAATTTATTTAATTAATTTAATTTAATTTAATTTATTATATACATTTTTATTTAATTTAATATAATTTATTTAATTACTTTAATTTAATTTCATTTATTATTTACATTATTATTTAATTTAATTTAATTTAATCTAACTTTATTTATTGATTTAATTTAATTAACTAATTTCATTTCATTTCATTTCATTTCATTTATTATTTATTTACATTATTATTTAATTTAATTTAATTTTACTTAATTTAATTTAAATTAAATTAAATTATTTAATTAATTTTAATTTAATTTTAAATTATTTATTTATTTACATCATCATTTAGTTTAATATAATTTTGATTTATTTAATTTAATTAATTTATTTAATTTAATTTAAACTATTATTTATTTAATTGTTTTTGGTTTATTTAATTATTATTTAATTTAATTTGTTTAATTTAATTATTATTTATTTTTTTGGTTTTATTTAATTTTAACTATTTAGTTTTAATTTAATTTATTATTCATTCATGTTATTTAAATTATTTTCAATTTATGTATATATATATGTGTGTGTGTGTGTTATTTATTTTATTATCCTTTATATTCATATCATTTAATATATATTTAAATTATATGTTATTTTTATTTTAATTTATTATTGTTATTATTTAGATGTATATTTAAACTTATTATTTATATCATTTATTTATCATTTATATTATTATCTATTTAATTATACGGCTTTTCATTTTCTCTCTCCTTGATTATTCTTTTATTTCTTTTAATTTATTATCATTTTCATTAAGTTATAAGTTATTAAATTTATTATTTACACATATTCTCATTTACATTATTTTAAAGACGCATGACATTTTTATTTGCTTATTTTTATTATTTATTTATTTATAAAGCCTTTTTGTCTTTCTTTTTAACATTCTCTCTCCTAAATTATTCTTTCTTTTATTTAAAGTTATTATTATTTATATTAAGTTATTATATCTTAAAATTATTATTTACATTTTAAAAAGAATGCCATTTTTTTATTTACTTATTTTTATTATTTATTTATATTTACAATTACTAATTTATTATTATTATCCTTTTCTCATATTTTCATTATCTTTTAGGTTTATAATTATTTATTTTATTCTTATCATATTATTTTTATGACTTACATATATGTAATTTATGTAGTTATTTTATTTATATGTTATTTTATTATTATATGTTAAAAAAAATTTATTTCATTCCCTTTTATTTATTTTATCCTATTTTTATTTTCTTTTCTCTTTATGTTTATTTTCCTTTCTTTTATTTTTTTTTTCCTTTATGTTAAATTATTTCTTTTAGATTTTAAATCTTATTTTTCAATTTAGTAGAAATAGGTGGTAGATTTGTAAATATTTGAACTAGTAAGCTTAAATGGCTAAATAACTTTGCATAAAAGAAATCCCTAAGCCTATGCATGAATAAAGTGAAGATAGCATGAAGGATAAATAACCTACACCTGATTTTTTTACATGGAAGTTTGCATGAGAAAAGAAAAAAAGCTAAGCATGAAAACATTTGCATGAAAGAGAGGGATCTTAAGGCTATACATGGATACAAAAAAAAAAAAAACATGCATGAAAGCTAAAAGAAATTAAACAATTTGTATGTGAATTTAAAGGTCTTTGTAAAGGAAGAAGAACATTGAAATTGTCATGTGTGTGTGATGTTTTAGGCTAGGCATGAAAGGGGTAAAACATTTTCTTGAAGCTTAAATATTCATGGGATGAAAAGTAGGGGGGAAAAAAACTTACCTTTATTTTGGGAGATCCCTTTGAAGCTCACAGCTAGGAGATGTTAGGGTGGATGATGAAGTGAGTGTGTAGTGTAAGTGAGTGTAAGTGTGTAATAGGTGTCTAAGAGTGTTTATGGGAGGACTTATGGAGGAGGCTCACGGCTAGGAAGGAGATGAGGGAGTGAGGGAGTGGTGAGGTGGAGGTGTGGAGGAGGTGAGAAGGAGTTATGGTGGAGGTGATGGATGAGGGATGAGGTGGCATGTAGGGTGAGGGAGAAGTGAGGGAGAAGTGATGGAAGTGATGGATGAGGGAAGATTTTTTTGTTTTTTTATTTTATTTTATTTCATTTTATTTATTTCAGATATATATTTTATTATATATATAATTCTTTTAGGGGTGTCATGATGTTTAATTTAATTAATTTTGATTTTAATTTGATTTAATTTGAATTATTAATTTAATTAGATTCATTGGGTTTGGGCTAACATAACATGAGTTTGAATGAGAATGAGGTCTAGGTATCTAGATCAATATTTTTCATATGATTGTGATAAAAAGTTTTCATGAAGACATAAAGTGGCTTTGAGCTCATTTTGAGGTTCAATTTTGGCATGGATTGGATTTTTGATTATTTTGGACCCTGTTGGGTTCGGGTCAAATTAGATTGGGTTTACGTTGGAATGGGGTTCCGAGATCTTCAACAATAATGTAGATATGGTTGTCTATAAGAATTTTCATGAAGACATAAAATGGTTTTGACAAGGTTTAGGGGGTCAATTTGGAGGATTTAGAACATGTGTCCAACTTGGGTCAAAATGGTGAGGTTTTGGTCCAAAATGGATTTTGGGTAAGACCTGATCTCAAATTATGGGCACTTGATGATCCAATTAAGTTTAAGGAGGTGTTATAAAGAGTTTTGAATTGAAATTTTGGAGGAATTGATTGACATTGGCTCACTTTAAGAGTTTTGGGTTATTTAGACCAATTTGGGGATTTTGGATTTCAATTGGAATTGGATTCAAATGAGGGTCACATTGGGCTTGAATCTGGTCTAAGTTGTTATTGGGGATGTTAAATTTTGGTTTAGAATTGAATCTGATGAAAATCGGGATCAATTGGGTCAAGATTGGGTTTGGTTTAGGCACCTATAGGTTAAATGGGCCAAGTTTGGATTTTTAATTGAAAGTGTATAAATTTGGCAAAATTGACCCAGTGTAGTTGAACAAAATGAAATTGGGGATTTTTAGAATTTTCTGGAATTTTTTGAGAATTTATTAGAATTTTTTTTAGATTTTTGGATAAAAAGGGTATTTTGGGTATTTTGAGGGTATTGGAGGGTATTTTTGGAAATTTTCAAATTTTTGGTCATGAACGGTCAATTTGAGTGGCAAGGAATATCTTGGAATGATTTTTGAGGAATTTTGGTGAATTTTAAGATTTTTGGGTAATTTAGGAAATTTTGGGAGGCTCGGAGCCCGAAATTGAAACTTTGGAGATTTGAAGGTGTCTTCAAAGTGAGCATGATGTAATGTTGGATTTTTAATTGAAAGTGTCTTAATTTGGCAAAATTGACCCATAGTGTAGTTGAACAAAATAAAATTGGAGATTTTTAGGATTTTCTGGAATTTTTTGAGAATTTATTGGAATTTTTTTTGGATTTTTGGGTAAAAAGGGTATTTTGGGTATTTTGAGGGTATTGGGGGGTATTTTTGGAAATTTTCAAATTTTTGGTCATGAATGGTCAATTTGAGTGGCAAGGAATATCTTGGAATTATTTTTGAGGAATTTTGGTGAATTTTAAGATTTTTGGGTAATTTAGGAAATTTTGGGAGGCTCGGAGCCAGAAATTGAAACTTTGGAGATTTGAAGGTGTCTTCAAAGTGAGCATGATGTAATGGTTTAAATTGAGTTATAGATGAAGGGTCACCCTCATTTGGTCCTCTATGTGTTGGTCCCCACCACTTAGTCATATACTTAGGGCTGGGCTACCCACATGAGATTCCAAAGAGTTCAGGGTTGAAATTAGAATGTGCAGTGCGTGTATGTTGTAATGTGAAGTGTATGAGTGGTGAGCTCCAGACCTCCCTCAGGGCAAATCCTAAGGTCTTACCACCTATAGGAGACTTCCTCTAGGATTCCTTATGCTTGCCTTTTTCGTACCAAAAGGTGGAGGTGAGGCCTTAAGCATATGAAAACCCCCTAGTGAAGCAAGAAGAGTTTTGAATTTCTATGGGGAGGGTTCCATAACTAGTCCTCTAAGAAAGTCACCAGAAGAGTCCTATGGCTAGACCCTAGGCTATTCTAAAGAGATACTAGACCTCAACCAAAAGTGAGGTCAACAGAGACGAGTTCATAGAGCCCAAGAATGTGTGATTTGGTTAAGTATCGAGTGAGATCTTAGGGCTAGAAGCTGGACGGCTCTCGGCTCACACCAGTTGTGACGATGAACGGATACTATCGGATTACGCGTGTATCGGACGGATGGCTAGGATCACGCTATATGGAGCAACGAGACATGAACCGCGGGCCGCGTGGCTGTAGAGTCAGATGGTGGCGCCGAATTACAAAGCTACGCATGGAGCTCGACCCGCCATAGGTTGAGTTGGCGCCGACGTGGTTAAGTAAGAAATTAGGGATTTTATGATTTATTTAAATACGAGAACCTTTAAAAATTCATATCTTTGTATAGGAAAATCATAAAAATAAACTAAATATACCCTCTTACTCAGTGAACAGATGAGAATAATATGGAAAAAGAATTGATCTATTTTGTTAAGTATTTTATTTTTATTTAATTTAATACTTGTTCGAATATTTTAATTCTCCATGCATGTATACAATTCACCATGGCATGAGACCATAGGAGCTTTGTAGCCTTCCGATCTTGGGAACATTTCCTAAATTTTCCAAGGCCAGAGGCTATCTCTGTGGCAAGTTATTTATTTTCAAAATTTATGTGCCCGTTTTGGTATTTTAATTCCAATAATTAGCATGTTGATTAATAAAATCTAGAAAAATTAGGGGAAGTATCTCTGGACCAGAGGACCCTAGGATAATTATGGCTTGGCTTAAATCATTCAAATGAACCCTAATTTGGTCAAATCCCTAAAACTAAGATGGAATTAATGAGGAGTAACCACTTATCAAAATAGCTTGAAATCAATTCTCCACTGATCTTTAGGATCAGAGGAAACCCCATAAAAATTTTGATGTTAATTGAGAATGTTTTATCTCACTAAATGACTTTTCTAAATAACTTGGCTACTTTAAACTTTAAAAATTCATAAAACCTAAAATGTATTTCAAAAATTCACCAAATTAATTTTGAGGCCTCTCTGGTATCAGAGGAGTCTAAGAAAATTAAAATTGAGATTTTTATATAAATTTCATTTTTACCTATTTTTGAATATTTTAATAATTAAAAAATAATAAAAAACACAAAAATATTAAAAATCACAAAAAGTCATATTTGGTCTCCTAATCACTTAGGAACAAACCAAATATTTTTCCTAAGTCCCTAGGTTGAGATATTGAATTTTTAAGGCTTAAGATAAATTTTTAATTAAAAAAATGAATTTTCAACCCTTCCCACTAAAATAATTCTAATAAATCAAAGAAAAATTAGGAAAATATAAAATTTATTTCTCTGAACTCTTCGAGGTCAGAGGGACTTAAGAAAAATATAAAATCTATTTTTTGACTTTAAAAATTCACCGACAACTTCTGTAGGCACCCTCTTTTCAAATTACATAACCTAAAAATATGCCGACAGGAGATTAATAAGGATCATTCATTACACATTACCCATAATTAAGCCTAAATATTAGTTAAGGCTAAATTTCAATAATTACCATTTTGTCCCTTAGGCCTGTTCACTTCATAATTCATTAAATATAACTCAAATGACTTTGAATTTTTTTTTTCACCATACTCATGGGTCAGTTAAAATATCAGAGGAGAAAATGTGATCTTTCTATTTTTAATTTAATTTTAATAATTATTTTTATGAAAAATAGAAGTTTTCAATGAATAATCAATAACATGACCAAGGTAAAGTTTCTGTCCTTAAAAAAATTATGGGATGTCCCTACTAACCAGAGGACCACTTGGACTAATTTTTTTTATTTTTTGAATTATATTTTATTTATTATAATTATTTTGAATTTTGGGGTATTAATAAATTATAAAATAAAATTAAAGTCAAAAAATATATTTTATATTTTTCTTAATTCCCTTTCACCTCAAGGAGTCCAGAAAAACAAATTTTATATTTTTTTATTTTTATTTGATTTATTAGAATTAATTTTGTGAAAAGGTTGGAAAATCCATTTTTTAATGTTAAAAATTGCCTTAAGCCTTTAAAATTCAACATCTTAACCTAGGGACTTAGAAAAAATATTTGGTTGGTTCCTAAGTGATTAGGGGACCAAATATGACACTTTTATGAATTTTAATATTTTTGTGATTTTTTTAATTTTTTAATTATTAAAATATTAAAAGTTAGGTCAAAAATGAAAATGTTTAGAAAATTCCAATTTTAATTTTGTTAGACTCCTCTGATATCAGAGAGCCCACAAAACCAATTTGGTAAATTTTTTAAATTTTATTTTGGGTTTTATGAATTTTTTAATTTTAAAAATGACCATACAACTTAAATAATTCATTTAATGGCTTAAATTTTTTCCAATTGACTTAAAATTTTTTATGTGAGGTTCTCTACATCCTAAGTGACAATGGAGAATTATTTTCAAGTGATTTTGATGTGTGGTTACTCCTAATTAATTAAAGTTCAGTTTTGAGTGTTTAGGCTAATTAAGGTTATTTTTAAGGAATTAAGTCAAACCATAATTTTCCTAGGCTCCTCTGGTATAAGATACCACCCCTAATTTTTCTGGAATTTTCTAAGCAATATGCAATTATTGGAATTTAAATACCAAAACAGACACATAAACTTGGAAAATCAATAACTTGCCACGGAGATGGCCTCTGGTCTTGAAAAATTCAGGGAATGTTTCCAAGAACAGAGGCTACAAAAGCCCTATGGTCTCATGCCATGGTGAATTATATGCATGAATGGAGAATTGAAATACTTAAAACAGTATTAAATTAATTAAAAATAAAATACTTAACAAAACAAATTAATTCTTTTTTCACATTATTCTCCTCTGTTCACTAAGCAAGAAGGTATTTTTCTTTGATTTTTGTGATTTTTCTATGCAAAGTTATGGATTTTTGAAGTTCTAGGTATTTAATAAATTCTGAAAATTCCTATTTATCTACTTAAACTAGTCAGCGCAGCGTCAACCTTGTCCAGGTCGAAAGCACACGCGTCGCTTCACCATGTGACACCGCCATCTTACTAGGATGCCACGCGGCCCGCAGTTTCGTTCCCAGCTATCATCTGGCGTGATCCTGGCTGTCCATCTGATACACGCTCGATCCGACGGCGGCTGGTCATCATCTACGTCTGGTGCGCCCCAAGAGCCGTCCACCTTCTAACCCTAAGATCTCACTCAATACTCCACCAAATTACAAGATCATGGGCTCTATGAACTCGTCTTGACAAGACGAACACATCTATACGGCTAGCATGCATTGGAATCGACTAAAACAAAATGGTGAATCGAAAGAAGCTCTCAGGAAGGTGGAATTCAACACCTTGTCTCTAAGAAGTGAAGCTTCAAAAAGAGGGGCTTGGCACGTTCGTTGGAGTCCAGGGAAGCTAAGGATGAAGCCTAAAGCTATGGTGAAATGCCTAGGTATGAAAGTGACCAAGGCCGATTTCAAAGCTTGGCCGAGAGGAAGAATGGCTAGCCTGGTAAGGGGGCTTTCACTAGGGAACTTCTTCTCTTAGTCTGATGAAAGTGTAGAGTCAATCAATTTGTGGATTGACTCACTGTGGTGAAGTGTCCTGTTTTTAGGTCGAGAATTGAGCTCAGAAATTGAACTCACAGAGGGGGTTTTAGGGCTGGATTTCACTGGGGATCAACTTCTCTAGGTTAGCAGAAGAGTTTGGAGTAATTTTGGCAGAGTTTTGGTTAGGTTAATTTCATCACCTTGTTTGGCCGTGAAGGTGGTGGGTTAAATTGACATGGATATGGGGCTTCCCAGAGGCAATTGAAGTCTGGGATCAGCTGCTCAGGGGAGGAGAAGAAGAGCTCTAGTAACCATTGGCCATGGGACAGCTCAGCAAGGGAGAATTTGAATTTTTTGCTCACATGGAGCTCTCGGCCATGGTGTTTTCTGGCGACTGGCGTGGTGGTCCGGCCAAGATCCAGTCACCATCTTGACCAGTGAGGTCAAGGATTATGTTTAGTGCATTCAATGGAGGTTGGCCATGTGTAAAGGGCTTGATTCAAATGGAATGGAGGTAGTGGCTCTTTTGGGCTTAAATGAGTCAAGTCAAGTTTTTGGGCTGGGTTTACATTCCAAGGGAGACTTTGGGAGTTGTGGGGGTCAGGTGAGTCATCTAGTTTTAAGTGGAGAAGTCTCCATTCAAGCTTATTTAGATTAACTGTAGGTTAAGGTGAGGCATGGGTAAGGTTAAAATGTTTATTCATAGGTTAGGAAAGAGCTCCCCTCTCTTACCATTAATGGCTTGGTGATGTGTAAAGTGGCTCCCAAGGCTTGCATATGGCTTATGCATAGCTCCATGGCTCCATTTGGCTTGGGGAAAAGTGTGGTCAATTTTATTGAAAGAGATTTTAGAGATTTTGGCATTTTGATGGCAAATTTTCATGAAGCTTGATTTGGAATAGTTTAATGATTGTTTTGAAACTTATGGGTGATTTTGATTAAATGGATGATGGAAAGAAATGTCATGTGGGCCTTGGATTAGACATTTAGGCTTTTTAAATTTGATGAAAATGAGCTTTTAAGTGTTTTATGGAGGCGAGCTTTTTGATTTTAAAATAAACATTAGGACAAAAATTTTGTAAAAGATTGTATCAAATAAATGTTGTATTTAGTTTAGGGATGTGTCATGAAAATTTTAGGAAAGATTTGGTGTCATTTGGAGTTGAATGGGGTTTAATTTGGGTCTTTTAATAATAGAGTCAAAGTGGGTGAAATTGGGTTAAATTGGGGTAAGCTTGGGCTAATATTGGTTTTGATGTAAAATTGATGTTGGAAAATGTTTATGGGAGTGTAAGAAAGAGTTTTCAATTTTTGTTGGGTCTTAATGTTGGGATTTGGGCTTGTTTGGGTTCATGATTTGTTTATGCCAATTTAGGGAATTTTGTTTTGAGTTAGGTTTGGGTGAAGTTTGAGTTCAAATTTGGGGCAAATTAAGTTATAATTTTGTTTGCGGGGATACTAGGAAGATTTCAAAACAAATTTGGGATGGATTCGGTTTGTTGGTCATTTTGGGCCTTGAGGGCCCATTTGGGACATTTTGATCAAATTGGATTAAATTGACAAAATTGGGGTATGTCTCAGCTGAACAAAATGAAATTGGGAAATTTGGGATTTTTTGGAATTTTTTTGAGAATTTTTAGAATTTTTATATTTTTGCGTCAAAAAGGGCTTTTTGGATATTTGGAGGGTATTGGGGGGTATTTTTGGAAATTTTGGTATATTTGGCCATGGATGATCAATTTGAGTGGTGGAGAATATTTAGGATTGATTTTGAGGAATTTTGGGTAATTTAGGAAATTTTGCAAATTTTGGGCAATTTCAAGGGCATTTGGTAGGTTTGGTGGGTTTAGGGCCGCGGGGGTCAAAAATTGAAATTTGGGGAAAATGAAGACTAATTAGGTATGAGTAAAATAAAACCATTTTAGTTGAGCCATGAAACCATATTAAGCTCATAAGAGGCATAAGAGGACTCATTTTAGGCACTCAATATATTGTTCCTAACCCTCTTAGCCAGGGGCTTACGGGTTGAGGTCCATCCATATGAGTTACCTACATGAGGTAAGGAGTTGAGTTGGGTAAGAATGTGATTTTAGAGTTTAGAATGTGTGTGAGAGTGTGGTGTGCAAGCTTGCCCTCACCAAGACCAGGCCACCCAGGGTGATCCTAAAGCCAAAGAATCCTTTAGGAAACTCATCCTTTAAACCTCCACATATTGATTTCTACCCTCCAAGTGACCTGGGCGTTTACAGTAAAAATTGTGGGGTTTGAAGGGAGTTAAGAAGTGTCTGAATTTCTAAGTGGTGGGTTCCATCTCTAATCCTCTAGGATAGTCAAAGGGAAAACCTATGGTTAGATCCTAAGCACTAAGGAGAGAGATCAGACCTCACAAAAAATGAGGTCAACACTCTCCTTGAAACTCTGAGGTCGATACCTAACTTTCGACTCTCTTCCGAGACTGATACCTAACTTCTAGTTCTCACCCTGAAACTCCGAGATTGATACCTAACTTTCGACTCTCTCCCGATACTGGTACCTAACTTCCAGTTCTCACCATGAAACTCTGAGGTCGATACCTAACTTTTGACTCTCTTCTGAGACTCGTACCTAACTTCTAGTCCTCACCCTGAAACTCCGAGGTCGATACCTAACTTTTGACTCTCTTCTGAGACATTACCTAACTACTAGTCCACACCCTGAAACTCTAAGGTCGACACCTAACTTTCGACTCTCTTCCGAGAATGGTACCTAACTTTCAGTTCTCACTTTGAAACCCGGAGGTCGATACCTAACTTTCGACTCTCTTCCGAGACTGGTACCTAACTTTCAGTTCTCACCCTAAAACTCTGAGGTCGATACCTAACTTTCGATTCTCTTCTGAGACTAGTACCTAACTTCCAGTTCTCACCCTGAAACTCTGAGGTCGATACCTAACTTTTGAATCTCTTCCGAGACTGGCACCTTGAAACTCCGAGGTCGATACCTAACTTTCGACTCTCTTCCGAGACTGGTACCTAACTTCCAGTTCTCACCTTGGGACTCCGAGGTCGATACCTAACTTTCGACTCTCTCCCGAGACTGGTACCTAACTTCTAGTTCTCACCCTAAAACTCTGAGGTCGATACCTAACTTTCGTCTCTTTCCGAGACTAGTACCTAACTTCTAGTTCTCACCCTGAAACTCCGAGGTCGATACCTAAGTTTCAACTCTCTTCTGAGACTGGTACCTAACTTCTAGTTCTTACCCTGAAGCTCCGAGGTTGATACCTAACTTTTAACTCTTTCCCGAGACTGATACCTAACTTCCAGTTCTCACCCAGAAACACCGTGGTCGATACCTAACTTTCGACTCTCTTCCGAGACTAGTACCTAACTTCCAGTTCTTATTTCGAGATCAGTACGTAAATGCTTATTCTCATCCTTCTCGATCTGTACTTAAATTTTGATTCTCTCTTTGAGGCTGGTACCTAAATGCCAGTACTCTTTGTAATCCTGAGATTGGAACCTAGGTTCCAATTCTCGTTTTAAATCCAGAATCTCTAAAAAATCCTCTAAATCAATCTTAAGTCAAATTTCAACCTAAATTGAAACTCAAATCAATCTGAATCTCAAAATTAAAACTTGAAATAAAAATGAAAACGAATTTGAAATCGAATCTCTCCAGATCTTGTGATATGGAATTCACCTCCTCGCTTCCCCAACGAGAGTTTTGTAATCTTCAGTCTTGGAGATTTACCTGAGACTCCCCAATGGGAAATTTTATTTGCTTCATTCTAAGTGTGTCACTTAGACGTCTATGTTGGTTTTGTGGTCTCTTCGGTCAACGCCAATACGCACGGTGTGCTTGGTTAGCACACCACACCTATTGGGGGTCCATTTGTTGACCTCATTTTTGGTGAGGTCCTCTCCTTTCCTTTTAGTGCTTAGGATCAAGCCATAGGACTTTTCCTTGACTATCCCAGAGGACTAGAGATAAAACCCATCTTTTAGAAATTCAAACCAAGTCTTGATTCTCTTTAGAATCCTACATAGATGGTCATCAACCTCCAAATCACTTGGAAGGTTGGGACCAATGCGTGAGAAGACAAAGATGAATTCCTATAGGATGTTTAAACCTTAGGATTGCCCTGGGTGGCCTGATCTTGGTGAGGGCTGGTTAGCACACACACTGCACTCCCACACTCATCCTAAACTCTGAACCACCTTTACCCAATCCTGACTCCTGGTTCATTAGAGCACTCAGATGGCTTAGTCCAAACCCCTAGCCCTTGCCTAAGAGGGTTAGGAACAACCTATGAGATGTTCAAAATGAACATCTTTTTGGTCAATGGCTCACTCTAAGCTTTTCTACACTTCTCAACCATAATCAAATACCATTTTTGCCAAAATTTATGGTTTTGACATTAGGTCCTCAAGCCTACCGAAGTTTACCTTAAAAAACCCATACAACCACCAAACCCTTCACAAATTTCCCAAAAATTACCCAAAATTCCCAAAATACTAAAAAACATTCTGAAACAATTCTCACCTCTTAAATCCACCAAAATACCCCCAATACCCTCCAAATAACCTCTTAATACCCTAAATACCGTTTTAGCCCAAAATTCCCAAAATTCCAAAAATTCCCAGAAAATTCAAAAAATCCAAAATATTCCTAATTTCATTTTGTCTAACTACACCATAGGCCAATTTTGCCAATTCAACCCACTTTTATCAAAATCCCCAATTTGACCCATTTTTAAACTCAATGGACTCAATGTTAAACCAAACCAACCCATTTGACCTCAATTTTGCTCGATTTCAATTCCAAACGTTAATTCAACATCCCTACTATCAATCTATACCAAATACAAGTCCAAATTGATTCACATTTGAGTTCAATTTCATTTGAAATCCATAATCCCCAATTTGGCCTAATTAATCCAAAACCCCCAATAAACCTAATGCCAACATTTTTTCCCTAAATTTCAATCCTAAACTTTCCCTGATATGCCCATGAAACATATGCAACCTTCAATTGCCACAATTTGAGCCTAAGCTTAACCTACATCTATTTGAAAACAAAAATACCCCATTTTAGCCTAAAGTGAATCCATGCCTAAACCTACCAAATTGGTTAGCCAAATCCTAAAATTTCTTCCCAATTGATGTTTGGAACTCTTCACCACATTCCCCTAATCCATTTGAAATTTTCAATTGGGTCTAAACTCCACCTTAACCCAACTTGGGCCCAAGTTGATTCAACCTTGCATAAATTAACCAAAATCCCTAAATCCACCTAATTGACCTTTCAATTGAACTCAAAACCTTTCCATGTCTTCATGAAAGTTCTTCATGGCAATCATTTCTACAATGCTGCTCAAGACACTTTGACCTAAATCAAACCCATACCCAAGCTAACCTAACCTAAACCCAAGTGAGCTAATTTTAACCTATAGCCTAATCAAACAAAATTGAACCAAGTGTGGCTAAACAAAACTTTATGCAACCACCAAGTGAACCCTAGGAACCACCATATATCCACTTAGCCCAAGCTAAGTGAGCCATGGACCAAGAGTCCCCCATTTTGAGGGATCTCTTCCCTTAAATGGTTAAATCTACCTTTTGCCTCACCCCAAATCCCCCTTGCCAGGTTTATTACCATTAAACCCTACTCCTTAGTTGACCTGACCCATGGCCAGCTCCTCTGTCCTTGTCGGTCGGCCTAGCCGCCGGAGGGGGTCAAAACCGAGAGCCACCACTAGCCTATACTCACCCAAACTCCACCAATTGGCCACCTCAGCCAAATTAAACTGTGAATCTCCACTGCCCTCATCCTAAACAGTGGAATCCACCCACCAATTGAGCCCTGTCTCTGCCCTATGGCCCTGACCATATAATTCACACCTCTCGGCCATGAGAGGGGTGTTGAGAAATTTCTCAACAGAACCTCCCCAAATCACTCCCAGTGCTTCTCCCAGCCTAGAGAAGAAAAACCCCACTGCTTTCCTGCCTTCATCCCCACAGGCTGAACTCAAATTTTGAGCTCAATCTCAGGACAAAAAATAGGACATCCCTAAAACCTCCATAGAAACCCAATTAAACTTACCCACACCTTAACCAGACCAAGAGAAGAAGTTCCCCAGTGGAAGCCCCCTCACCAGGCCACCTAATCTCTCCAGCCGTCAAAGCTTGAAATTGGCCTTGGTCACTTTCATACCAGGACAATTCCTCAGAGCCAGAGACTTCATCTAGAGCTTCCTTGGGATCAATCGAACCTGCCACAACTCTCTGATTGAAGCTTCACTTCTCAGAGCAAAGGTATTGACCTCTTCTTCCTCCCGAGCTTCTACAAATTCTCCATTTTTTTTAGCTTAATTTTAATGCATCATAGCATTATAGATGTGTTTGCCTTGTCGAGATGAATTCATAGAGCACAAGAATGTGTGATTTGGTTGAGTATCGAGTGAGATCTTAGGGTTAGAAGGTGGATGGCTCACGGGACGCACCAGTCGTAGACGATGACCAGGGACCGTCAGATGGTTTGTGTATCGGGTGAACGGTAGGATCGCGCCGGAAGGATCAATGGGGCATGAACCACGGGTCGCGTGGCTACCGAGTCAGCTGATGGCGTCGAATCAGGAGGCGACGCGTGGAGTTTGACCCATCGTAGGTTGAGTTGGCGCTGACGTGGTTAAGTAGGAAATTAGGGATTTTCTAGATTATTTAAATACCTGAATCTTTAAAAATGCATATCTTTGCATAGAAAAATCATAAAAATAAACTAAAAATACCCTCTTGCTCAGTGAACAGAGGAAAATAAAGTGAAAAAAGAATTAAGTTAATTTTTTGAGTCTATGATATTTAATGATTTAAACACCATCTGTGATGTTTTAATTCTCCATTTTTATACATAATTCACCATGGCATGAGACCATAGGGCTTTTGTAGCCTCTGTTCTTGGGAACATTCCCTGAATTTTGTAAGGTCAGAGGCCATCTCTACGGCAAGTTACTTATTTTCCAAGTTTATGTATCTTCTTTGGTATTTTAATTCCTATAATAAGCATGTTGATTAATAAAATCTAGGAAAATTAGGGGAGCTATCTCTGTACCAGAGGACCCTAGGATAATTATTGCTTGGCTTAAATCATTCAAATGAACCCTAATTTGGCCAAAACCCTAAAACAAAGATGAAATTAATTTGAAGATACCACTCATCAAAATAATTTGGAATCAATTCTCCACTGATGTTTAGGATCAAAGGACACCTCATAAAAATTTTGAAGTCAATTGAAAATGATTTAACCCACTAAATGAATTATTTAAATTACCTGGCCACTTTTAAACTTTAAAAATTCATAAAACCCAAAATATATTTCAAAACTTCACCAAATTGGTTTTGTGGGCTCTCTGATATCACAGGAGTCTATGAAAATTGAAATTGGAATTTTCTGAAATTTTTCATTTTTAGCCCTATTTTCAATATTTTAATAATTATAAAATAAAAAAAATAACAAAAATATCAAAATTCGCAAAAATGTCATATTTGGTTTCCTAATCACTTAGGAACCATCCAATTTTTTTTCCTAAGTCCCTAAGAAAAGATATTGAATTTTAAAGACTCAATGCAATTTTTAATATTAAAAAAATGGACTTTTAACCCTTCTCACTAAAATAATTCTAAAAATTCAACAACAAATAGAAAAATATAAATTTTTTTTCTCTGAACTCTTTGAGGTCAGAGGGACTTAAGAAAAAAATAAAATTCATTTTTCAACTATAAATTTATTTTATAATTATTTAATACCCTAAAAATTAAAATAATTATAATAAATAAATTATAATTCAAAAAATCACAAAAAATGGTCCAAGTGGTCCTCTGGTCAGTAGAAACATCCCATATTTTTTCTAAGGAAAGAAACCTTACCTTGGTCATGTTGTTGAATTTTCATTGAAAACCCTTATTTTCCACAAAAATATTTATATAAATTAAATTTAAAAATGAAAAAATCACATTATCTCCTCTAATATCTTAATTGACATGTAAGTGAAGTGACAAAAAAATTTCAAATTCATTTGAGCTCAATTTAGTGATTTATGAGGTGAATAGGCTTAAAAGGGCATAAAGGTAATTAAGGGATTTTAATCCTAATTAATATCTTAGGCTTAATCCAAGGGGGGATAAAATATTTGATCTTAAATTCTTTCTTGGATGATTGAAACTTAGGGAAATTAAAGGTAGAATCCCATTAATTACCATGAAAATATTCAAAGTAGACCTTGATTAATTAAACAATTTAAGTTTTCGAAGGATAATTAAATTTTTTTATTATTAAAAAATAGGGATGTAATTTAAGAAGATATCAATTCTTTAATCTTAAAACCCTAAATGAATCACTCCAATAATATTTAACTCTTAATTAACTTTAAAGACATGATGATTGAAATTAATAATAAAAGAGGAAATAGTCTTTAATTAAATTAAGCTTAAAACATTAAATGATTTAATAATAAAATTTAAAATGAATCTAAAACATTAAAACTAATTTGAAATCACTTGAGAACAAACTTAAAACAAATTTGAAATATTAAGTAATATCAGAACAATTCATAATTAATAAATGTGAAGATTAAACCAATTAAAGCCAACCTAAAACAATATGATTAAATTTAAATCATCAAAATTTAATGAAATTAAATAGTTTAAACATTGCTTTCAATTCAAGTGACTTAAAACACTTAAAAGAAAACCAAACTGAATTCTTAAATTGAATTATCTTAAAAAAACAATTCAACTTTAATAAAAAAACTATTAAATTCTTTAACAAACTAAGTTGCTCCTAAAGACTTTCATTATTATAACTCTTAAATTAAATATCAAATGAAATGTCACTTCACTTATAGAATAATCAAACATCCTATATCACTGAGCAAGAGTAACTCGGGTGATTGATTCGCCACATCAATGAAACTAACTGAACTTAAATTAATCCCTAAAATGTTTAAGAAGCGGTTCAGAATTCAATTCCGAGCACTTCTCTAACTTGATGGGATATTTCAAAGAACAGTGAAACTTCATTTTTCTATGGTGAAGAAAATCATCCTTAACAAAACACAATAAACCTAGACGTCATAGGAACTAACTAGCAATAGGATTAGGATTTTGGTAGATAACCAGAACCTTCCCTTAGTTTTATCTAGGTATTTTCTTGTAAATATTTAATTGTCTTAACATGTGTTTTAGGTGAAGCTTGAAAGGACAAGAAGACCCTCCAGGTATGCTTTTATTTTATATCAATTTATTTACTTGTGTTGTTCTATCTTTCCTACAAAATTTGCATGTTAAACAAGAATGCCACCCTGCATGAAAACTGAAACCTTTTAGTATAGCCGCAAAACTTGATCACAAAAAAATTCATTAAGAAATTCTTATCTATTTTTGATGAAATTGCACTTTAAAAAAAGGTATTTTCTTTATTTTATTGCAGGAATGAAGATTTATAAGTGATGGAAGCAAAAAGCATGAAATGGAGCGAATTTTGATCAAAAAGGATGAAATTCATGCAAATTGAACTAAGTCACCGACGGCGAGATCGAAGCCGCCGACGGCGAGATCATGAGGAGAATTTCTGAAGGAATTATAACTACCTCGCCGACAGCGAGCCCGAGCCCGCCGACAGCGAGATAGTGCGGTTTGATGACCTTCTAGAAGCCCCGCTGACAGCGAGGTCGTTTCCCGCCGACGGCAAGACAGTTCAAAATGTAAATACATTGAACCTGGACACTTTTTGAAGTGGTGTTTAAGCATCCCTTGAACCTTTTCCTACCTCTATAAATAGAGGACAAATTTTGTGTCATTAGTGTCTCTTTTTGGTGTCTTAAGTGTGTCTGTTGTTTGTCATCAGTGAGTTTCTTTAGTTTATTTGAGTGCTATTTACTTAGAAGTTTGCTGTACTAGAAGGAAAAGTCAAAGGAACTTCAAGGAGTTTGCTTGGGGAGGAAATTAAGATAAGTATCTTTGTTTATTGTTATTGTTAACTTTAAAGGAAATCCATGCTTTGTTTTATTCCCATGCATTCTGAGTAGTTTTCTTAGTCTTTCTCCTTGTTTATGAAAATTATGCGGATTGATGAAATTAAATAGAAGTACCTAATATATTAAAATAAATTGTGATAATTTTTACTTAAAACTTAATTTACTTTCAATATGGCCAATTGAGTTGTTAAAATATGTTGAATTATCAACTATAGTAAAAATTACATCCAATATTTAGGGAAGTCAAAAACCTTGGAAGGAGGGTGCAAATAAATAGGGAAATATTAATTATCGGACGTAGAATTGGATATTTTAGTGTGATAGACTAAAATATTCAATTTGGTCCTATTGTTTGAGAGCTGAAGTGTAGATGTTTGCCCTCAGGTAAGGGGAACGTGGGAGCTCTGAAGTGGCGACCGATATCCTCCCAAACTTAACCACGCATTCAGTAATCAAACATAGGATTAGTCAATGTTCTTTGCACCTGGACAAAAGGGTAAAGAATAGGAATGCTCCTATTTGTCACAATACAATTCAAGAATTCTATTTAAATTCATCATTCACTTAATTTTCTAAAAACAAGGAGAAGGATACTTTTTCTGAATTATTTAAATCAACTTAATTTCAAGCATTAGTTTACTTTAGTTTGCTTTAGTTACTTTTCCGTTTACTATATTAGTAAGTAATTCCTTTAAATTTAGATGATACAAATTTGTTAAAAACTTCTCTGTGGGATCGATAACTAGGACTCCACTAGAGCCCTGTATTACTTGATACGATATGTATACTTGCGTAGAATCCACATTATACATTCCATCATTAAATCATATATATAAATTTAAAGCGGGATCAAGTTTTTGGCACCGATACTATTAAATATAAATTGCAAACATATTAAAAGTGGGTCAAGTTTTTGGCGTCGTTGCCGGGGAAGTAAAGAAATTATTTACTAGAGTAACTGACTATTTTGTTTTATAAAATTGTATGCGAAAATTTGGAAATGAAAACTTAATACCTTACGATTCAGAATTAGAGCATACAATTAAAAGAATTAGAAAACAAAAAAGAGAAATTATAAATTTAACACAAATGACAAATATTCCTGAAAATGAAAATATCAATCAACCAAGACCATTACGTGATTATGCCGACCCTACATTAGATGAAATTTATTTAACTATTCAAAACCCTGATGTAGCCGCTAATTCATTTGAACTTAAACCTGCAATTATCCAAATGGTACAAAATAATCAATTTAGTAGTTCACCTACTGAAGATCCTAATTTATATCTTGCTAGTTTTTTAGAACTATGTGCAACTTTCAAATATGAAGGAGTATCTAACGATGCTATTAGACTTAGACTTTTTCCTTTTTCTTTAAGGGATAAGGCTAAAATGTGGTTAAATTCGTTAGCACCTCGATCTATTAAAACTTGGGGAGAATTATCACAAAAATTTCTATCCAAATATTTTCCACCATCTAAAACTGTTAAGCTTATAAATGATATAACTTCTTTTAGTCAGTTTGAAGGAGAGTCAATATATGAAGCTTGGGAGAGATTTAAAGAACTTCTTAGGAAATGCCCACATCATGCGTTACCAGATTGATTAATTATCCAAACTTTCTATAATGGATTAGTAGGATCTTTAAGATCAATCATCGATACTCATTGCTGGAGGATAATTAATGTCAAAACCATTTGATGAAGCCTATGCACTAATCGAAGAAATGGCAACCAATAATTTTCAATGGCCTGCTGATAGAATGAATCCGAAAAAATTAGCTAGTATTCATGAAAATGATGCTATATCTATGTTAGCTTCGCAAATCACTCGCCGTATCTAAAAAATTAGATCATTTTGGAATGAATTACTCTCCAACTATATCGAAGAAAATTCATCCGGACAACTTATAGAATCCCAATCTCAATATGAAACTATTAATGCAATTAACAACAGACCCAATAATCCTTATGAAAATTATTATAATCCTGGATGGAAAAATCATCCTAATTTTAAGTGGAATAATAACATAACTAATCAACGGTGGATGAATAACAAGACACAACCATTAGGAAATCCATCTAATCAAGGAAATTCTAATTATAAACCTAATTATCCACCTGGATTTAATAACCCACAATTTAAAGACAAGAAATTATCTATAGAAGAATTAATATTAAATATGGGTCAACATTTACAAAATTAAGGAAATCAATTACAAATACAATGAAACCAATTACAAAATCAAGGAACAGCTATCAAAAATATTGAAACTCAACTTGGACATATCGCTACTGCACTTAATAATAGAATACCTGGTACATTTCCTAGTAATGTGAAAATAAATCCTAAAGACAAGGGAAATGAACAAATTAAAGCGATACAATTACGAAGTGGAAAGAATTAGAACTTCGAATTCAGAAAGAACTTGAAAGTCAAAAAGAGGAAGTGGAAATTGAAAAGGAAAAGAATCAACAAGATCCAAACATAGAAAATCCTTTAATACCTATGAAAATTTTTGTCGAAAAACCTCCACCATTTCCTCAACGACTAATTCAACATAAAAAAGATAAACAATTTGCTAAATTCCTTGAAATTTTGAAGAAATTAACGATAAATATTCCTTTCGCAAAAGCTTTAGAACAGATGCCAAACTATGTAAAATTCATGAAAGATATTCTAAATAAAAAAAGAAAATTTAACGATAATGAAATTGTCGCACTTAGTGAAGAGAAATTAGAAAAAGAAAATATTGAATTAATTAAAAAATCTGAGATAAATGAAGAACTAGATTATATTGAAGAGAAATTTGAATTTTTGGATAATACAGAAAACACTGAAAAAAATATAGTTCCATCGATTATTAAACCTCTTGAACTTGAATTAAAAATGTTACCTAATCATTTAAAATATGCTTACTTAGGTAATTCTTCAACTCTACCAGTTATTATTTCATCTGAATTAAATGAATCTCAAGAACAAAAACTTTTAGATACTTTAAAAAATTATAAGAAAATTTTTTGTTGGACTTTAGCAGATATTAAAGGAATTAGTCCTTCAATTTGTATGCACAAAATTATTTTAGATAATGAACATAAACCTAAAGCAGATCCGCAAAGGAGATTAAATCCAATAATGAAAGAAGTAGTTAAAAAGGAAATTTTAAAATGGTTAGATAATGGTATTATATATCCTATTTCTGACAGTGCTTGGGTAAGCCCAATTCACTGTGTACCTAAAAAGGAGGGGTGACCGTCAAAGCTAATGAAAATAATGATCTTATTCCTATAAGACAAGTCACTAGATGGCGAATATGTATTGATTATAGAAAATTAAACACAGCCACCAGGAAAAATCACATCCCTTTACCATATCTAGGCCAGATGTTAGATAGATTAGCCGGACATAAATATTTTTGTTTCTTAGATGTACCAGTTATCATCAAATACAAATTGCTCCTGAGGATCAAGAGAAAACTACATTTACTAGTCCTTATGGAACTTTCGCTTTTTGAAGAATGCCTTTTGGATTATGTAATGCACTTGCAACATTCCAAAGATGTATGATGTCTATATTTAGTAAATTAGTTGATAATGGAATAGAAGTATTTATGGATGATTTCTCTGTATTTGGAACAACATTTGACACATGCTTAAATCATCTTGAAAAAATATTTGAAGTATGTGAGAAAACTAATTTGGTTCTTAATTGGGAGAAATGTCAATTTATGATTATAGGCGGCATTGTATTAGGACATAAAATTTATGAAAAAGGCATGGAAGTAGACCCTGCAAAAATTCAAGTTATAAATAAATTATCACCTCCAACTACGGTGAAAGGGGTAAGAAGTTTTCTTGGACATGCTGGATTCTACAGACGTTATATTAAAGAGTTTTCAAAAATTACTAAACCTCTATGCCAACTTCTTGAAAAGGACAAGAAATTTGAATTTACAACTGAATGTCTGAATGCTTTCGAATTATTAAAAGATAAATTAATTACAACACATATAATAGTTTCACCTAATTGGGAGAAACCATTTGAGCTTATGTGTGATGCTAGTGATTATGCTATAGGAGCAGTTCTTGGGCAAAGATATGATAAGATTTTCAAAGTTATATACTATGCTAGTAAACCTCTAAATGAAGCTGAAATAAATTACACAGTTACTGAAAGAGAATTATTAGCATTTGTATATGCTTTTAATAAATTTCGGCATTATCTAATAGGAACTAAATGTATTGTACATACCGATCACTCGCTATAAAATATTTAATGCAAAAGAAAGATTCTAAATCAAGATTAATCGGATGGATATTATTAATGCAAGAATTTGATTTTGAGATCATTAATAAAAAGGGAACCGATAATCAAATTATCGATCATTTATCGAGATTAGAAAATCATGAATTATCCGATATTGATAATGAAATTTTAGACATGCTTTTCCTGATGAACAACTTTATAATATTAATGAGTTGAAAATACCTTGGTATGCTGATATAGTAAATTATATTGTAAGTGACATTTTACCACCTATGTTAACTTTGCAACAACAGAAAAAATTCATTCACGATACTAAAACATACTTTTGGGATGAACCATACTTATATAAGCGATGTAAGGATCTAATTATTAGAAGATGCGTGCCTTATGAAGAAACTGAACCAATCATTCAAAAATGTCATGACTCTGATTTTGGAGGACATTTTGGGACAGATAAAACTGCGTATAAAATTCTACAATCCGGATTCTACTTGGCCTACTCTATTTAGAGATGTATTTAGATATATAAAAACTCGCGATAAATGCCAAAGAGTAGGAAACATATCGAGAAAAAATGAAATGCCTCCGAATTTTATATTAGAAGTTGAAATTTTTTATGTTTGGGGATTAGATTTCATGGGACCTTTTATTCCTTCATTTGGAAACTCATATATATTAGTAGCTGTTGATTATGTTTCCAAATGGATCGAAGCACAAGCTTTACCTAAGTGTGATGCTAAAAGTGTTTCAAAATTTTTAATGAAAAATATATTTACTAGATTTGGAATGCCGAGAGTGATTATCACTGACGGAGGAATTCATTTTAGAAACAAATATATTCACAATGTAGTAGAAAAATATAATATTATGCATAAGATGTCAACTCCTTATCATCCACAAACTAGTGGAATAGCTGAAGTTTCTAATCGAGAGATTAAGCGTATATTAGAAAAATCAGTAAACCCTAATAGATTAGATTGGTCTATAAGACTAGACACTGCATTATGGGCATACAGGACTGCTTATAAAACTCCGATTGGAATGACTCCTAATAGGCTTATATATGGTAAAACTTGCCACTAACCAATTGAATTAGAACATAAAGTATATTGGGCGATTAAAGAATTTAATTATAATATGAAAGAAGTTGGTGAGAAGAGATTGCTGTAATTAAATGAATTGGAAGAATTAAGAAACAAATCATATGATAATGATAGGATTTATAAAGAAATAATGAAATTATGGCATGATCGGAAGATTAATCAGAAAAATTTTAAACCAGGATAAGAAGTTTTGCTTTATAATACTTGATTGAAATTATTTCCTGGGAAATTGAAATCTCGATGGTTAGGACCTTTCACCATAACTCAAATATTTTCATATGGAACTATAGAAATTGAAGATCCAAAAACAGAACATAGATTTAAGGTAAACAGACATAGACTAAAACCATAACTCGAAGGTAGAAGACCAAATTTTAAAGAGGTTTTAATGCTTAGGCAACCTGATTACTAACTGAATTAGGTCGAGCTGACGACGTTAAACCAAACACTTTATGGGAGGCAACCCATAGTAGTATATTATTTTAATTATCTACAAATTAGTGAGTCTATATTATTAAAACAAATCTTACTACTCAAATTTTTAAGTAGAATCATCACAAATTTGAACCTATATGATGAGATCAGAAAATATTCGGACCGGAGCGAAATTGGGCGATTTTTATGAATCTCGCCGACAGCGAGCCCGAGTCCGCTGACAGCGAGATCGTGCTCCATGACTTGAGTCAGTTCTATAACTAGCTCGCCGACGGCGAGAAACTTCTCGCCGACGGTGAGGTAGTTGAAATTTTGGTTTCTTAATGATTTTTCGTGCGGTTTTGGACGGATCTAGGCCATTTCTTCGTAGGAAATTATCCCAAATCCAAATTTACACTGTTTGCTTCCTTAGGAACGACTAGAGACCAATCCTTTCAATCTAAAATGGCCACCAAACTCTTAGAAACCACAAAAACTGATGTTTTCAACCGAAGAAAATTCGTTAGTTTGGAGGCACAGCGTATCTTCAACAAAGGTTTGATGAAGAAAAGACTTATTAAAGAAAGAGGATTTGTCAACTGAGGAGTAGAGAATTCCACTACAAAAATCGAAGAAATGATCGCACAACGGCATTGGGAGGTATTTTGTTATACGACATCCGCTGTTGTTATTCCAGTAGTTAAAGAATTTTACTCTAATTTACATGCGATGAACAATGGAAATGTCTACGTCAGAGAAAGATGGGTAACATTTACTCCTTCAAGGGTAAATGAATTATTTTCTATAGAGAATACCTCTGTTTGTCATTATTCCAACTTTGTGCCTTCAAGATACAATATGAATGAGATCTATAGATACCTGACCTACGAACCTGATGATTGGGAGTTACGCGAAGACGGGTATGTCAGTTTTTCTGCATCACTTCTTAACCCTATCTCGAAGCATTGGCATTTCTTTATATCATCAAAATTATTACATACTATGAGGGTAAATAAAGTTTCAAAGGAATGCACTATTTTAAACTTCTGTATTCAAATTGGACTACCTATCGATGTTGGATCACTAATAGTAAAGTCTACATTTATAGTGTTTTGGTTTGGATTGCGATGCTGAGTATTATGGATTTGAATATTTAATTTAAGTATGTCGTTAAGTTGTTATTATGAAATTGTAAGTTTTATGGATTTCATATATAAAGTTATATTGTTTGTGTTGTGTGAACTTTTTGTGAGTATAAGTATCTAATCTTCATATTATTATTAAATTATGTGATCGGAAGATTGATTAAGGGAAAATTGAGGTTGAAAATGATTGATGAATTTCAAAAATTTAAAAATTTTTGGGATCTCGCCGACGGCGATAATTATCTCGCCGACAGCGAGAAAACCCGCTGACAGCGAGAACGAGCTCGCCGACAGCAGATTTTTCCTGAAAGTTTTTGCCTTATCAAATAAATTAGCTTGCCGACGGCGAGAAAAATCTCGCCGACAGCGAGATCACGAAAAGACCTATATTTGACCAGTCAACCGACACTATTCATCATCCCCTTCCTCAAAACATCGAAAAAACCGACCTAGGGCATGAGAGATCTTGGATTAGAGGCGATTTCAACACTTTTTGACACCTGATTTCATCTTCCCATGGTAATAGTTTCACTCCTATGCAAAAATTTTTGATTTTCACCATGGATTTCTTCTACATTGGGAAATTTTGAAAAAATTTCGAAATGTGAATAAAATACTTGAATAAATTACATAGAAATTGATTTAAATAGATTTTAGATGTTGTAGGAAGCCTTCTTAGTAATATTTGGGAGTTTAGTTAAAATTTTTGCAAATTTCACAGATCAAAAAATGGCTCCACGACAAAAGCGAAGGATTGGTTACGACGAAACCCGATTCATTAATGCAAGAGCACAAACTCGATATTTTCAAAACATTCAAGCAAGAAAGTGCATACAAGATCGAGTTTTCAAAAATCCTGGAGAAGAAGTTGAGCGAATCATTAAGGAACGAGGATGGGAAAACTTCTGTTATGTGACCAACAGAGCCGTTGTGGAAGTGATGAAGGAATTTTATACGAACTTAACACAGGCTGAAGATGCACCGGTTAAGGTTAGAGGATTTTTTGTGGAATTCAACGCTGCTAGAATAAACGCTTATTGCGAGGTTAGAGACACCTACACCAGTGAGTATGAAACTTTTGGAACTATGGAAGGACCACTGGAAGAGGTGATCGACTTTCTCACTGATGGGAAAGGAGTATGGAAGATAAAGCAGCTGGAACGGGTAAACTTCCCTCTTTCTATGCTAAATGCAACATCTAAAGCCTGACATTATTTTATTTATTCTACTTTGTTACCAATCTACCACCATAGTGAGGTAACAAGAGATAGAGCAATTCTGAATTTCTGTATTCAGAACCAGAAGAGTATTAACGTGAGAAATGTTATTTATAAAAATATATTAGCCACCGCTAGAAATGAAAGTGGAGGAGGACTAGGACATCCTGGTCTTATCTATGCACTCTGCCAATTATCTGGGGTAGAGGCAAGAGATGATGAGAAATGGATTGAACCTATGAAACGCCTTACTCAGGATAATATAAAGAAATATGAATCCCACGAAGGATGGAGATCTGAGACAAGGGATTATGTACCTTCTTCAAGTAGAGATATACCCTCTACTAGTTATGAACCCCCTCAGTAGACCACTCTACCCTTCAAGATCTGATGAATGAACTAACCCTGAGTAGGAAGAGTTTTGAGCTATTTGGAGAAAATTTGGAAAGAAGATTTGAGCATATAGACCAAAGGATCGGAGGCTTGGAAAGAAGACACGATTATGATAGTGAATATCTCCAGCGACATTCAGAGTACAAAATTGCATACTATGAGGCTGAACGTCGATATAGGAGTGGTGATTTAGATGTTGTCTTTCCTGAGTGCCCCTGCTATTCACAGTACCAGCCCGCTCAGGCTTCTCAGCCTAGAGATCAGGGAGATGACATAGCATGGGATTTTGATGCAGAAGATTAGAGTCTTTGTTTAGTTTATTCAGTTTGTTTAGATTTGTTGTTATTTTTGGAAACTTTATTATTCTGTGTGTAATTATTCTGTACCTTTTGTGGACTGTGGATGTTGGTATGTTTTCTTATGCTATGATGTTAGACTTCTTATGTGTTAGTTTGAAATTTTTATTTATTTATTTATTTTTTATATATAGGATGTTAGTTCAAGTTTTTATAAGTTATGAATGTTAACGTTGTTTAGATTGTTTTAATATGTTTTAAAATAGATTAGTTAATTGTATGTGTAGTAATAGATTAAGTTTTCATTTGTTATGTTTGATACTTATTTTAAAATTTCATCCCCGCACTTTCTTTTAAATACTATATGTGGAAGAATACTAACAAGATAAGGTTCCGTAAGTAATGAAAAAGCTCGCAAAAATTTCAAAGAAAAGAAATACCTAAAGCTCAAAGGTATGATGAATTTTACTATATACTTTCCCTTTTTCACTATTTAGTATAGATAGAAATATTTAAGTTTGGGGGAAGGTAAAAATACAAATTTAATTATTAAAATTGTTCTCAATTTCTATTTTCAAAAATTATTATCAAATGATTTTCTATAGTAGTTTTTCAATTCAATAAACATGAATTACTTTATTTAATTATTATAGAAAGTTAAATAAAATGTTTCTAGTAATTCAATTAATTAATGGAATAAGATATTTGGTTAAAAGGAATAAGAATATAGTAAACTATTTAAAGTAAGGAAAACTATATTCTAAAATTGAAATTCTTAAGTATTTAAGTTAAAAAGAAAGGATTGAAACTCAATGAAGTAAAGGCTATGAAATATATATAAGCAAGGAAATATTTTAAGTTTCAAATTTAGGAAGAGAAATTGAAGTTAAAAATTATTAACAGGCTATCCAGATACAGTAATCCTCACTTGAAGAAAAAAAAAGAAGGATTGAAAATCAATCCAAAAAGAAAAGAAAAGAAAAGAAAAAACATAAAGTGAGGAGAAGCTTGAGGAGATGCCTTATCAAAAATTGGCTTCAATGGAATCAACCTAAAGGGTAAAACTTAATTATATTTCTAAACTTACATTTATGGATTAGTATTTTACTAAATAGTGTTTTCTTGAACTTCCTATCATCTAAATATCTTAAGTAATTTACTCTTTTTAAATATAGTCATTCCTAAAATAAATAGAAAACTAGAAATCTTAGACTTGATAACTAAATAATCTTATATCTATAAAGTTAATTTAATTACTCAGAAATATTTATATTTAACTTTATTATAATGCTATTTAAATTTAATTCATATTATCTGAATTAAAAAATTCTATTATAGAAATCATTATTTTTATTTAGTAATAAAAAAATTACTTCGAGGACAAGTAATAATTAAGTTTGGGGGATTTTGATCACGTAAAAATTCATTAAGAAATTCTTATCTATTTTTGATGAAATTGCACTTTAAAGAAAGGAATTTTCTTTATTTTACTGCAGGAATGAAGATTTATAAGTGATGGAAGCAAAAAGCATGAAATGGAGCGAATTTGGATCAAAAAGGAAGAAATTCATGCAAATTGAACTAAGTCGCCGACGGCGAGATCGAGGCCGCCGACGACGAGATCATGAGGAGAATTTCTGAAGGAATTATAACTACCTCGCCGACAGTGAGCCCAAGTTCGCCGACAGCGAGATGGCGCGGTTTGAAGACCCGCGCTATCTAGCGCGGTCTAGAAGCCCCGCTGACGGCGAGGTCGTTTCCCGCCGACTGCGAGACAGTTCAAAATGCAAATACATTTAACCTGGACACTTTTTGAAGAGGTGTTTAAGCATCCCTTGGACCTTTGCCTACCTCTATAAATAGAGGATGAATTGTGTGTCATTAGTATCTCTATTTGGTGTCTTAAGTGTGTTTGTTGTTTGTCATCAGTGAGTTTCTTTAGTTTATTTGAGTGCTATTTAGTTAGATGTTTGCTGTGCTAGAAGGAAAAGTCAAAGGATCTTTGAGGAGTCTGCTTGGGGAGGAAATTAAGATAAGTATCTTTGTTTATTGTTGTTGTTAACTTTAAATAAAATCCATGCTTTGTTTTATTCCCATGCATTCTGAGTAGTTTTCTTAGTCTTTCTCCTTGTTTATGAAAATTATGCGGATTGATGAAATTAAATAGAAGTACCTAATATATTAAAATAAATTGTGATAATTTTTACTTAAAACTTAATTTACTTTCAATCCGGCCAATCGAGTTGTTAAAATATGTTGAATTATCAACTATAGTAAAAATTACATCCAATATTCAGTGGAAGTCAAAAACCTTGGAAGGAGGGTGCAAATAAATAGGGAAATATTAATTAATCGGGCGTAGAATCGGACATTTTAGTGTGGCGACTAAAATATTCAATTTGGTCCTATTGTTTGAGAGCTGAAGTGTAGATGTTAGCCCTCGAGTGAGGGGAACGTGGGAGCTCCGAAGTGGCATCCAGCATCCTCCCGACCCTAACCGCGATTCGCAATCAAACATAGGATTAGTCAATGTTCTTTGCACTTAGACTAAAGGGTAAAGAATAGGCATGCTCCTATTTGTCACAATACAATTCAAGAATTCTATTTAAATTCATTATTCACTTAATTTTCTAAAAACAAGGAGAATGATACTTTTTCTGAATTATTTAAATCAACTTAATTTCAAGCATTAGTTTACTTTAGTTTGTTTTAGTTACTTTTCCGTTTACTATATTAGTAAGTAATTCCTTTAAATTTAGATGATACAAATCTGTTAAAAACTTCCCTGTGGGATCGATAACCAGGACTCCACTAGAGCCCTGTATTACTTGATACGATACGTATACTTGCCTAGAATCCACATTATACATTCCATCATTAAATCATATATATATATTTAAAGCGGGATCAAGTTTTTGGCACCGTTACTATTAAACTTAAATTGCAAACATGTTAAAAGGGGTCAAAACTGAAACCCAAAACTAAATTAAAAATTAACACAAGATAAAATTCACCGCCACAACATTCAAAAGATAAAACAACTCAAAATTTAATCACAAATAGAACAACAAAACTATAACTACAACTAAATTAAAATGTCTTGTTGGATGATTAGGAATCCCTCGGATGATGTAACCCACGTGTTGCTAATGAGATTTCTCACGGTCTAAATGAAACTGTGGAACTCATTCAGTTGAGTTTAGCAAATTCATTTGGACTAAATGAATCCGATGAAAATAACGGTGTCGGGATGACGGAACCATGGGATCTTAATCGATTCTGTTTAATCAACTTTAAGATTTGTTTTATTTAAAACATAAAGACATTTGAACCTTAAGACTTCTAAACCAAAACAGTTCGCTTATCTCTTTATTGCCACTTTCTAAAACTAAACCTTCTGCAACAATAAGGAGCTTGGAGCACGGTGGGCAGCATGGCCATCCTCATCAGCAAAACATGTGTCTACTTTAACAAAACTTTTCTTAGAATTAAATAACCAAGCCATAGGATTTCGAGGTAGTTTGCCTAGTGCAACATAAATTCTCAACTTTTCGTTAGGCATTTGCATAATCATATTATGCAAATTAAGCCCTAACCGATCTTAGGCCTCTCATGTAGTCGTTTGGTACGACATAAACCCTCACATCTTCGAGGCTATTTGTATGATTCTGTCATACAAATATAAGTCCTGATTAACTAAAATTGGTAGGATTTAAACATTAAATAATATTCTCAAATTGAAGCCAAACTATAGGATAGTTGGGAAGTCACCGAAGTTCACTTCGGGTCCAGGACATCCCTTATTTCTCTTCCTTTGGATTCTTAAAAATAAATTGTTCCAAATTTGAGCTATTCCTCATTGAAACTTCCAAAATCCAATTTGTTTGAAACCCTAAACTTTGAAATTCTTGTGAGTAAAACCACTGATCATTATCAAGAGTTTTCTTAAACGATTCTCATCATTTAAGATGTAGGGGCTTGTCCTTATGAAGGAGGAGAAGAACAATGTATTAAAGGTGATTTGCAACTGTTCACCGTCATGAAACTGGAATCCACGAAGATGCTTCTTACTACGTGCCTCCGAAGAAAAATATCTTATCTAGAAATACCATACAGAATGAAGCAAAATAAGTGTAAGGCAACAAAGAACCAGAAATTCTAGTTCAACAATTACTCACCTCTCCCTACGGCGAGATGGTGAAGGTTTCTCCAGAACTCACACCCAAGGTCGAGGCTGGGGACGAGGTTAAGGAAGAAATGATGTAACAGTTGAACAGAAGAATCCAGTAATTAATGTCAATTGGGAGAGCAACTTCGAAGAAGAAGACATCAAGAAAGAAGAAATAAAGACAAATAAAAAGAAACACCAGTTCAAAATCTCTCTCGATGACGAAAGAACGAAGAATACAAAGCAATGTACAAGAAGATAAACCATCATGTATAGACTATGACCCTAACCCTGATCTATCCTAATAAGGTCGAGGGTATGGTGGTCAAGGAAGTACATGGTAGAGGTGCTAAGCCGATCAAGTTCTACCGTGCTGCCTCATCTTCCAATACTGAAAATGATGTAAATTTTGAAGATGTTGCTTCATCCAAATTAATGGAACTGCCTTTTGAGTGGTATTCTCCCTGTGTTCAAAAATTGATTCAACGTGGCATCTTACCTAAGTAGTGGTCAAAAGATCAATCAGAACGCTTCAAAAAATTATGGAATAATGTCAGTTGGCCTCCCAATTCGATGCAAGGTCTCGGATTCAGTACGATAGGGCCAATTGATGATACATGATTCTGCTTGGTTATCACTTGCGAGCTTAATTAAGACTGCATGGTAGCTTCATATGATCTCGAGGACTTACCAATCAGAGACGCTCCGCCAGAATTTGAAGAAGAGATTAAATCTATAATAGACGAGTTAATGGAAGTTAACTTAGGTACTAGTGAAGAGCCTAGGCCAACCTTTGTTAGCACCTTACTCAGTATAGAAGACTCCAAAAATATGATCAAGCTATTGTTGGAATTCAAGGACTCTTTTCCTTAGAGTTATGATGAAATGACGGGATTAGCTCCAGAAGTCGCAGTTCACAAGCTAGGAGTGGATCACACTGTTGTTTCAGTCAGACAAGCTCCGATAAGAATGCATCTAGAAATTGAACAACAAGTTATAGCTGAAGTTAAGATGCTAATCGATGTTAAATTTGTCCGTGAAGAACAGTACCCGACTTGGCTAGCCTACGTGGTACAATACAGAATGAAGAACGATCAGATCAGAATCTGTCTGGATTTTAGAGATTTGAACAAAGCATGTCCAAAGGACGAATTCCCGCTACCAATTCCAGAGTTAAGGATCGACATCGCTTCGATGCACGAAGTCTTCTCTTCTCTGGACGCAAACTAGATAAAGACAAAAAGCTCACAGCCTTCAGATAAAGAGGGCACCGAAAGACAAAAAGCTCATAGCCTTCAGAATGCCAATTAGAGTATACTGCTACACAGTGATACCTTTCAGACTGAAGAATGCAGGAGCAACGTACCAAAGAGTAATGACGAGGATTTTTATGATCTCATTCACAACCAAGTAAAGTGCTACGTGGATGATGTGGTCATCAAAACCAAATTGAAAGAAGATCACCTTTATTATTTGAGAATTATTTTCGAGCAATTAAGACAATTTAACCTTAAGATGAATCCCCTGAAATGCGCCTTTAGCGTTACCTCTGGGAAATTCTTAGGATTTGTTGTTCAGAATTGCAGAATTGAAATTGATATGAAGGAGATTAAAGCTATCTTAGAAAAGCCGACTCCCAAAACTTTGAAACAACTACAATCCTTCCAAGGGATGTTGGCATATCTTCGACGCTTTATTTCTAATTTGTCAGGAAGGCGTCAGTCTTTTTCTGCTTTGGTTAAGAAGGATGCCAAGTTTACTTGGGACTCTAAATGTCAACATGCCTTCGACGACATCAAACAATATTTAATGACACCTCTTGTCTTAGTAGCCCTAGTATCAGTTCGACCGTTGATACTTTATACCGCGGCTTTAGATGAATCCCTCGGAGCTCTGCTAGCCAGGTCAATGACGTGGGTAAAGAAAACGCTCTCTACTACTTAATTCATCATATAAATTCGACGGAGGTAAATATCCTCCAATTGTTTGGCCCTGATCTTCGCCGCTGAAAAGCTCAGGCATTACATGCTTTGTCATAAGGTCAACCTTTTTTTAAAGTTTACTCCATTGCAATACTTGATGAGCTGTCCGACGCTTTCTGGCAGACTTGCCAGGTGGTCAATGATATTATTGCAATTCGATATAACTTTTGTTCCTCTTCGTGCCGTAAAGGGACAAGTCATAGCAAACTTCCTCACAGCGCACCCTTTACCGGATGAATTTCCTCTCAACGACGACTTGCTAGACAAACAAATAATGAACTTAGAATACCCCGATGATGAACATTGGGAACTGTTCTTTGACAGAGCGTCCTCAGAATAGAAAAATAAAGAATCACAAATGATAGTGCCCGGTAAGGCAGGAATCAGACTAATATTGATAACACTGGAGTGGGGGATGTTAAGGTACTCCGACCATTTAACAGAACCATGTACGGACAATGAAGCAGAATATGAAGACCTTATAACCGGACTGGAGTTAGACATTCGGATGGGGATAACGAATATCAACATCTATGGAGATTCTCAATAAATCGTACAACAGGTCGTAGGGCAATACAAAATTCTGAAACCAAGACTCGAGCAGTACTTCCAATATGCAATAATTTTACTAAAGCAGATTCTGAATGTAACGATCTACAAAATTCCCAGAATAGAAAATACTCTCGTAGATGCGTTAGTCCGCCTTGCAAAAGAATTTTCCTGCTTACAGGATGAGTCATTTGAAATGTCAGTTCAAGGATGACAGGTCCTATCACAGCTCGACATGGATGCAATGCACAAATCAGAAAAAGAAGAAGAAACAGTTGCAACAGTCACAGAAACTACGGAAGATTGGCTGCAACCATTAATAGACTACCTACAAACACGAAACCTACCGGACGATAGGTCATTAACCCATCAGATCAAGAAAAGAACTTTGTCACACACATTAAAAATAATACCTTATATAGAAAGTCTTTCGATCAGATGTGGCTAAGGTGCCTGAGTGGGTATGAGGCTCGTGAAATTGTTAAAGAAGAGCACTTAGGACTTTGTGGCGCTCATCAGTCGGGTACGAAGATGAAAATGAAAATTAAGAGACTAGGGTACTACTGGACCTCAATGATGACCGACTGTATGAAAGTTGCCAAGAGTTGTCACCAGTGCCAAGTGCACGGAGTGGTTATACATCAACCTCCAAATGTGCTACATCCGACAATTACGTCGTGGCCATTTGAGTGTTGGGGCACAAATATCGTGGGTCCGATAGAACCACCTTCTTCGAGGGGACATTGTTTCATTCTTGCCCCGACAGATTACTTTTCCAAATGGGTAGAAGCAATATCGCTCAGAGAAGTAAAGGTACATCACGTGCTACAATTCTTCAAGAATCAAGTCGTCTACCATTTCGAGGTACCGCGCAGAATTATCTCAGATAACGAGTCCACCTTTAGAAGCACGAAGATCAACAATTTTGTCAGAAGGCACGGTATCGATTGGCACTATTCAACAATCTTTTACCCAAGAGCAAACGGCTCGGTCGAGGCATTTAATAAAGCTCTCGTCCAAATCCTAAAGAAAACTTTGGACGACAACAAGAGAATTTGGTACGAGAAGTTATTAGAAGCCTTATGGGCCTAAAGGAAAACTTCCAAAACTCCTACGCAGTCTACAGTTTACGCTTTAGTGTGCGGGTCTGAGGCCATTCTACCGCTAAAGGTTCAGCTTTCGTCACTCAGAATTGTAGTCGCAAACAAGATTACTACAGAAGAGAATGCCAAACTACGGTTAGAAGAACTGGAAAGCTTGGAAGGGAAATGACTTTCAGTGCAGTAGAATTTGGAAATGTATCAAGTCAAGATGATCCAGGCCCACGACAAACTGGTCCGCCCAAGGACATTCAAAGTCAGCGACTTTGTTCTAGTTCTCAAGGGTCCTATTCTTGCACACCGCAAGATAGGAGGTAAATTTGAACCTACATGAAAGGGACTGTTCGTGGTTGATACTGTCTACTCAGGAGGTTCCTACCGGCTTGTGAATTTTCGTGGAGAGCGATCTATACTTCCAATCAATGGACGAAATTTAAAGAAGTATTACACAACCTGATGTTTGGAAGTATGAACTTTTAAAAATGAAGTATCATTCCTAGAAACACGGGTATAGTAATCACTTGTAACTTGGTCCGAACCCAAAATTTGATAAGAAAAAAATGACGAAGAAAAAAATTTTGTGTTAAAAAGAAGATATGTGAAAGAAATCATCATAATAATAAAATTTTAAACTTTCCATCCAAATCAAAAGTCATTCCTGATTTTCCCTTATCTTTCTCTATCATATTAAAACTCAAACAAAATAAACAAACAAGATTTTCATTAATGAATAAATTTCCTTATTGTTCTCGTTCTTGATACAGCCCCTGATCCTTTCCTTGTTTTCGCAGGGAAATGTCGAACGGGTAGTTGATTCTGAACATTAAGAATGGCGTGAGTCTAGTACTCGATGAAGAGAAGATGAAGGATGAGGTCGTGATTAAGATCGACTGTGATTTCACATCAGCCGGTTTACAGTACAAGGAGGCCGATTGGACCCCGATTAACCGAGATGAGTTCCACAGCTAGACAGTGTTGAAATTGGGTGGCCCGAGTTAGCAGGCTACTGACAAGAAGAGGAAAGTGAACGCTGCTCATGTAACTGAAATAGATAAGAAGATCAAGTCCATGGTTACTACAGCAGAGGGCAGGCTTGTCAGCGCTGTGCCCACAAAAGTTCAGGAAGTAAGGAGGGCTACTCTCACTCCTACCTAGCAAAGAAACAAGTACCGCTGTATCCACAAGATGCAGAGCAAGCTAGCAGCGGACCAACAGAAAGAAAAAATTGCTATCGTCAGCACAAGTACATTGAAGAAACCAGTTCGGCAGGAACCAGAAAAGAGGAGATCAACTCCTAGGACAACATAGAAGATGAAAGAAATTCCAAAAAGATCAGAAACAAAATTAGTGCCACGGTGTTAAACGGACATACCAGCTCTGAGGAGTCTTGTTGCGAAAGCAACCTTGGAGGATGTCTTGACAGAGACTATCCCCGAGGAGGTGAGACAAGTAGGAGAGCGTGCTGGGGTAGATCCATACATCCCACAGTACGTTACCAGACCCCGACGATGTTAGATAATTGGAAAATATGAGCTGGAGAGGCTTCAGAGAGTTGATAAGAAGACCTTCGAATATTTTGAAATTATTCAAGGCAAGAAGATCAATATCCTGGAGAACCTTGAGCTACATACAGACATGTTTTTGGACTACAAGCAGCAGTAGATTGTTGACTGTGTCTTAGATCTTCAGAAATTGGGCTGAGCGGGTCGCTTAGGAGGAAAGACCTACTCAGAACCCCGGAAATGGATGAAAGGAAAAGGAAGAGTTACAAATCAGTTTGGATGTTGTTACAACTTTGCTTAACACAGGAAAGGAAATTCACCAGGGATTCTCTGTCACAATGATGTGGATCCAATGCCAAGGATCATTAAAAGGATGGACAAGAGGATGGTGACATGGTGGGTACTACCTGCAGATTGCATACCCAACGGTTTTATCATCAACATTTATGAGGAAGGCGACTGCATACCGCCTCACATAGATCATCATGATTTTGTAAGACCCTTCTGCACAGTGTCCTTCATCAACCAGTGCAACATCATGTTCGGATCAGACCTCCGGATAGCAGGCCCCGGAGAATTCTGAGGGCCAGTGGAGATACCTCTAACGGTAGGTTTCGTTCTGGTGTTAAAAGGAAATGGAGCAGACATAGCGAAGCACTGCATTCCAGGGGTAACTTTTCAGCGAATTTCCGTCACTTCCAGAAGGATGGATGACAGTAAGATGCCTTTCCACTTTCAACCAGATCCAGAGCTAGAGAGCCTCCAGCCTTATGAGCTATGAGCTACATGGAAAATAACACACCTCTAATACACATTCGAACAACATTTCCTGCCAAGGATGGCTTGGAAGTTAATGTTATTATCCATGTATCTCACTATTCAGACATAGATTTTGACAGATGGTTTTGAAGAAACTGACAAGGATCCTACGCAGTCTGTTTTGGAATTATATGGATTGTATGAGATACATGAATTTAAAAGAAAATATCATCATGTTTTGGATCAAGCTATATGATTTATTTTCAGCAAATTGAATGGAAAAGACCGTGTCGTATTTTGCCTTCAATCTTGTGCAAATTGACTGAAAAGTCCCATTAAGTTAAATAAACCTCAAAAGAAGAATGATTTGAAAATAAATGAATAAGATAATACAAAATGAACATAAAACAAAAATAAAACAAAAAAAAATTTTAAAAAAAGGAGAGAAAGAAAAGAAAATGAATGAGAACTCTTTTAAGAATCTAAATGTCAAAAAAAATTTCAAATTAACACGAACTCTAATTGAACACAAAAATAAGATCGAATCACTAAAACAAATGAAACGAATCTAAACCTTCAGTGCAATTCCAATCTGGATCCGTTGATTCGAATCTTTCAATTCTTCTTCAAATTGAAATCCGTTTGAAACACCCTCAAACCCCAATTCGAGTTGATTCTTCCCCACGGAAGACTCAATTCAATTTCAAACTTCTAAACTTTTCAATCATTCTGAACCCTTTCAATTCTCTGCAATTCCTTCCCTCTTTTGAAAAGTTTGCTGAGTCTACTGACTCGGAACCACAAATTTTTATTCATTTTGGTTCTGATGGCATGGATTCACATCCTTCGCCAAACAATCAATCTTTGATTAAATCTTTCGAGACGTGAAACACCTTCATATCCCTTTCTATCTTTGAGGCTGGAGCATAATTTCTAGTTATCTTTCAAATTCTAAGGTTGGAGCCTAATTTCCAACTCTCTTCTTCGAGGCTGGAGCCTAATTTCCAATTCTCATTCAATTCCGAGGTTAGAGCCTAATTTCCAACTCTCATCTTCGAGGCTGGAGCCTAATTTCCAGTTCTCTTTCATATTTCGAGGTTGGAACCTAATTTCGAACTCTCTTCTTTGATGCTGGAGCCTAATTTTCAGTTCTCTTTCAATTCTGAGGTTGGAGCCTAATTTCCAACTCTCATCTTCAAGGCAGGAGCCTAATTTCTAATTCTCTTTCAATTCAAAGGTTGGATCCTAATTTCCAACTCTCATCTTTGAGGCTGGAGTTTAATTTCCAGTTCTCTTTTAATTCTGAGGTTGGAGCATAATTTCCAACTCTCATCTTCGAGTCTGGAGCCTAATTTCCAATTCTCTTTCAATTCTGAGGTTGGAGCCTAATTTCCAACTCTCATCTTTGAGGCTGGAGCCTAATTTCTAACTCTCATCTCTGAGGCTGAGCCTAATTTCTAGTTCTCTTTCCAATCCTCAAGGCTAGAGCCTAAATTCTAGTTTTCTTTCACTTCCGAGGCTAGAGCCTAATTTCCAGCTGTTTTTTCAAATCTCAATTTCCTTTCAAACTCCTGATGCTGGAGCCTAAATTCTAGCTCTCAATTCTAACTCTCTTTCAAAATTCTGAGCCTGGAGCCTAATTTCTAGCCGCCATTTTAAATCCTGAGATTGGGACATAGGTTCCAATTCTCATTCCAAATCTAATCCATTGGAAATCTTATGACTGTAAATTCACCTCCTTTTTCTGCAGTGAGAGTTCTAAAATCTTCAGTCTCGATGATTTACCTGATAATCCTCAGTAAAAATTTTCTACGATTTGTTCTAAGTGTGTCACTTAGACATCTGTGCTAGTTTTGTTAATCTCTTCGGTCAACACTAATACGCGCGGTGTGCTTGGTTAGCACACCACGCCTATTGGGCCCATTTGTGGACCTCATTTTTTGTGAGGTGTTTTCTTTCCTCTTATTTCTTAGGATCTAGCCATAGGACTTCTCCTTAACTATCCTAGATGACTAGAAATGGAACACACCTTTTAGAAATTCAAACCAAATCTTAACTCTCTTTGAAATCCAACATGGATGGTCGTCAACCTCCAAACCACTTGGAAGGTTAGGACCAATATGCAGGAAGACAAAGATGAATCCCTATAAGATGATCAAGCCTTAGGACAACCCTGGGTGGTCTGGTCTTGGTGAGGTCTTGCTTGCACACACTGCACTCCTACACCTATCCTAAACCCTAAACCATCTTTACCCAATCTTGACTCCTGGTTCATTAGAGCACTCATATGGATGGATCCAAACCCCTAGCCCTTGGCTAAGAGGATTAGGAACAAGCTATGAGATGTTCAAAATGGACACTACCATTAGTCCATGGCTCAGTCTAAACAATTTCACTCCAATCAACCTTAACCAATTTATAATTTCCTAAAATTGCTGGTTTTGACATTGGGTCCTTAAGCCTACCTAAAATTACCTAAATTGCCCATACAACTACCAAAACTCTCCAAAATTTTTCCAAAAATTACCCTTCCCAAAATTCCTAAAAATCATTTTAAAAAAATTTCCACCTCTTAAATCAACTAAAATACACATATACCCTCTAAATAACCTCCAAATACCCTAAAATACCCTTTTGGCCCAAATTTTCAAAAATTCCAAAAATTTCCAAAAAATTCTATAAAATCCAAAATAATACCAATTCCATTTTATTCAACTACACAATAATCTAATTTTGCCAATTTAACCCAATTTTATCATAATCCCCAATTTGACCCACCCATAAGGATCCAATGTCAAACCAAATCAACCCATTTAACCTCAATTTTACCCAATTTCAATTATAAACTTTAATTCAACATCCAAATTATCAATATAAACCAATTCCATGTCCAAATTGACTCACATTTGAGTACAATTCCATTTGAAATCCAAAATCCCCAATTTTGCCAATTTAATCCAAAATTCCTCAATTAACCTAATGTCAACCAATTCCCCCCAAATTTCAATCCTAAACCTTATATGGAACTCCCATGAAACCCATGCAACATTTAATTATCCCAATTTGAGCTCAAGCCTACCCTAAATCCATTTGAAAACCAAGAACATCCATTTTAACCAAAATTGAACACATGTCCTAAATCTACCCAATTGATTGGCCTAATCCAAAAATTTCCTCCTAATTGATGTTGGGAACTCTTCAATACATTCCCCTAAACCATTTGAAACATTGAATTGGGCCTAAACCCCACCTTAAGCCAACTTAGACCCAAGTTTACCCAACCTTACCCAAATTGATCAAAATCCCAAAATCCACCAAATTGACCTCTAAATTTAACTCAAAACTATTCCATGTCTTCATGAAAATTCTTCTTGGCAATCATTTACACAATGTTGCTTAGACACTTGGACCTAAATCAAACCCAAACTAAAGCTAGCCCATGTTGAACCCAACCAACCCATGTGCACACATGAGTCAAATTGAACCTAACCAAACAAAATTTAATCAAGTCAATCTTTTGGCAGCCAACCTTAAACCTCCGAGGATGGGTTTGACCTGACCCAACCCATGCCCCTTGAGCCATGGACCAATTGTCCACCACTTTGGTCCAATGGGTTTAGCCCTCTGCTAAGGCTAAGTCCCGTCCTTTAAATCTCTCTTAAGCAACCTCCTCGGCCTAATTAATGCAGCTGAACCTCTCCCCCACTCCTCCTCAGCCTACCCAGCCGCCTGACTGTCCTTGCTAGCCACCCCAGCGACTGGAACAGCCACGCCCGAGTACCCCATTATCCTTGAAATTTTAAAATTGAGCCTTGGCAGTGTGCCATCTCCTCTCCAGCCACCTTGCCTGCCCAGCCCTTGTCCTAAGCAGCCTAAAACACTCATTGCCTGGCTCTGAGCTCCACCAGGCAGCCATGTCTATAAAATCCTCATCGTTCATCCTTGCGCTAGGTGTTGAAGTTTTTCTCACAGAACTCCCCCAAACTGCTCCCAAACCTTCTCCCAGCCTAGAGAAGAAGAGCCCCACTGTCCTCTTGCCCTAATCCCCACTGGTTGAGCTCAATTTTGGAGTTCCATTTTAGTCCAGAAACCAGGACACTCTCTGAAACTCCACAAAAATGAAATTAAACCTTCCCACACCTTCACCAGAGGTAGAGAAGGAGTTTCCCAGTGAAAGTCCTCTCACCAAGCCAGCCTTTTGCTCTATCGGCAAGAACACCAAATCGTGTTTGGACACTTTCATACCTAGTCATTTAACCATCGCTCGAGGCTTCATCTGTAAGCTTCTGGGACTCCAACAAACATGCCAAGCATCTCTGATTGAAGCTTCACTTCTCAGAGCAAAGTTATTGACCTCTTTTCCCTCCTGAGCTTCCAGCAATTCTCCATGTTGTTCTGTGCAATATCAATGCATGTTAGCAATATGGATGTGATCGTCTAGGCTAGACACGTCGATAGAGACCAACCACGCTTGATTTGGTTTAGTCTCGAACGAGATTTTAAGGTTTTAGGGTGGATAGCTCTCAAGTTGAACCAGATGGAGATGATAACCAGAGATCGTTTGATCGCACGTGTATCGAATGGACAGCGGAGATGGAGTCGAATGGAACCGTTGAACAGAAAGTACACACTGACTCAGATGGTGGCGCCAAATTATATTGCACCGCGTGGAACTTCGGATCTGCCTAGGATGAGGTGGCGCCGCGTCGAATAAGTAGAAAAATAGGCTTTTTCTAAATTAATTAAATACCTGAAACTTCAAAAATGCATAATTTTGCATAGAAAAATTCTAAAAATAAACTAAAAATACCCTCTTACTCAGTGAACAGAGGAGAGCAATGTAGAAAAAAATTAAAGTCATTTTGTTGAGTTTGTGATATTTAATTAGTTTAATACTGATCTGAATGTTTTAATTCTCCATTATCATGCATAATTCACCATGGCATGAGACCATAAGGCTTTTGTAGACTCTGATCTTGGGAATATTCCCTGAATTTTTTAGGACCAGAGGCTATGTCTATAGCAAGTTATCTATTTTCTAAGTTCAGGGTCATTTTGTGCAAAATTAATTGTTAAAATTAGCATGTTGATCATAAAAAATTAGAAAAATTAGGCGGAGTATCTCTGGACCAGAGGACCCTAGGAAAATTGTAACTTAGCTTAATTCACTTAAACAAACCCTATTTTGGCTAAAACCCCAAAATTGAAATTAAACTAATTTGAAACAATCACACTTCAAAATTACATGAAATCAATTCTCCACTAATCTTTAGGGTCAGCAGAATCCCACATAAAAATTTCAAGCCAATTGGAAAAGATTTAACCCACTAAATGGATTATTCAATTCACATAACCATGTTTGAAATTAAAAAATTCACAAAACTCAAAAATATATTTAAAAAATTCAGCAAATCAGTTTTGAGGCCTCTCTAATATCAGAGGAACCTAAAAAAATAAAAATTTGTATTTTTCTAAAAACTTCATTTTTAAACTAATTTTAAATATTTTAATTATTAAAAAATAATAAAAATCATAAAAAAATTAAAATTCATAAAAATGTCACATTTGGTCCCTAATCACTTAGGAACCAACCAAACATTTTTCCCAAGCCTCTAAGTAAGGATATTGAATTTTAAAGGCTTAGGGTAATTTTTAATATTTAAAAATGGATTTTCCAACCTTTTTACTAAAATAATTCTAAAAATTCAACAAAAAAATAGAAAAATACAAAATTTGTTTCTCTAAGTTCCTTGGGATTAGAGAGATTTATGAAAAATATAAAACATAATTTTCAACATTAATTTTATTTTATAATTAATTAATTCCCCAAAAATAAAAATAATTATAATAAAGAAAATATACTTCAAAAAATCACCAAAATTGGTCCAAGTGATCCTCTAGTTAGTGGTAACTTTCCATAATATTCCTAAGGATAGAAACTTCTCATTAGTCATGTTGTTGAATTTTCATTGAAAATCTTTATTTTTCACTAAAATAATTATATAAATTAAATTAAAATTTTGAAAATTTATATTTTCTGCTCTAATGTGGTATAAAAATTTCATGCTCATTTGTGCTCAATTTAATGAATTAAAAGAAGTATAAGCTTAAGAGGGCATTAAGATAATTAAAAGGCTTTAACCTTTATTAAACTTTAGGCTTTAACCAAAGGGAGGGTAAAATATTTGATCCTAATTTTCATTTGGATGATTGAAACTAAGGGAGTTAAGGGGTAGAAACCAATTAATCACCTTGAACCTTTAAAGAAGAAACCTTAATTAATTAAATCACAAAACTTTGGAAGTCAATTAAAAAAATGAATTATTAAAGTTTAAGGGATTTTGACCCAGGAAGATTTTAATACTTTGAAATTTAATCCCTAATTAATGAATTAATCAAACATCATTTAATCTCTATTAATGAAGTCTTGACAAATAATGTTTAAAATTAAAAGGAATAATCTTGAAACTTTATAATTAAATTAAAAAGCTTAAAATACATAAATTAATGAAAATGATTTAAAATCAAATTAAAATAACTTAAGATGTTAAAACCAATTTGAAATCACCCAAAACTAAGACTGAAACAAAACTGAAACATTATGGTCAATTTAAAGACAATTCATAATCAAGCTATTAAAATTAAACCAATTAAAAGTTAAAAAAAAAGGAAAACATCATAATTAAGTTACAACAAGCTCAACTCATTAGAACATAACTGAACCAAAAGATATTTTCCATTATAAAATAATTTTAAACATTTAAAACATTTAAAAAAAGATGAACTAAAATGTTATAACTAAATTAAATCACTTTAAACCATTAACTCAAACTCTCGTTAAGAATGGTTAAATTCTTTAATGAACCAATTTGCCCCTAAATGCTATCACTCTTATAATTCTTAAATAAAGCATCAAATAAAATTTCACCTTATTCACAAGGATAATCAAGTATCCTAGTTCACTGAGCAAGAAGCAAAACTTAAATGAATTCTTGGATGATCAACCCATCCATATGATAAAATTCATTTGGACTCAGAATAGTCCCAGCAGTGTTAAAAAGATGTTCAGGACCCGTCCTAAGCACTTTCTTAACCAAATGGGGTGTTTTAGAAGAACAATTGAACCTCATTGTTCTTTGATGAAGAAAATCATACATAAAACACACCTTAGGACTTAACTAGTGATATGATTAGAATCTTGGTCGACAACCAGAACCTTCCCTTAGCTTTACCTATGTGTTTTCTTTTAGAAATATAAATGCTCTAACATATTTTTCAAGTGCTGCTGGAAATGACGAGAAGACCCGCCAGGTACGCTTTAATTTTATAGAAATTTATTTACCTACGATGTGCTTTCTTTTATTGCAAGCTTGCATGTTAAACAAGAATGCCACCCTGTATGAAAACTGAAACCTTATATGATAGCCGCAAAACTGAACCAAAACTAAGTTAAAAATCACAACAAGATAAAAAATTCACTGCCACAACATTCAAAATATAAACCAACTCAAACTTTAATCACAAACAAAACAACAAAAACTACAATTAAAACTAAATTAAAACATCCCGTTGGATGATCGGGAATCCCTAAAATGATATAACTCACATTTTGCTAACAAGATTTCCCATGGTCTAAATGAAAGTTTGGAACTCATTCAGTTGAGTTTAAAAAATTCATTTGGACTAAGTGAATCCGATGAAAATAGCGGTGCGGGGATGACAGAACCGTGGAATCTTAATCGATTCTGCTTAATTAACTTTAAGATTTTTTTTTAATTAAAACATTAAGCCATCTAAATTTTCAACCTTTCTAAACGAAAAAAATTCTCTCATCTCTTGATTTCTGCTTTTTAAAACTAAACCTTCTGCAACAACGAGGAGCTTGGAGCATGGTGGGCAGCACAGCCATTTTCAACAGCAAAACTTGGGTCTTCACCAGCTAAACCTTTCCTAGAATTAAATAATCAAGCCATAAGATTTTGAGGTAGTTTTCCTAGTGCAACATAAGTCCTCAACTTTTTGTTAGGCATTTGCATAATCATATTATGCAAATTAAACCCTAACTCGTCTTAGGACTTTGAGGTAGCCGTTTGTACGACATAATCCCTCACATTTTCGAGGCTATTTGTATGATTATATCATACAAGTATAAGTCCTAATAAATTAAAATTGGCAGGATTGGAACATTAAACAAACTCTCAAATTGAAGCCAAACAACAAGATTGTCGAGAAGTCACCATAATTCACTTCGGGTCTGTGACATCCCCTATTTCTCTTCCTTTGGATTCCCAAAATAACTGTTCTAAATTTGATCTATTCCCTATTAAAATTTCGAAAATTCAATCATTTGAAAACCTTAAACCTTGAAATTCTTGAGAGCAAAACCACTGATCTTTATCGAAAGTTTTCTTAAGTGACTCCTGTCATTTAAGATATAATTAACTATAGGGCTTTGCCCTTATAGGGAACTTTAAGAACCCAGGTAATATAAACCCTGCTTAATACCTTTGTATTAAGTAGGGGAAATTTGTCGGCCTATAAAATTGGTTCGCAGACCAAACAGATGTCACAAATCTATTAGTTTATTTAATCGAGCCCCATTATCAAGCAATATGTCTATTCCTCGGGATAGATACACGGTTTGTAATGTGGTGCTCGTTTATATAAACTATTTGGGATGTGAGATCGGTTTGATCTCATATCTTAAAATTTTCAAACTTAAAATTATTTTCAAAAATCAAATGATACTTTCTAAATTATATATATAAATTTAAATTAAACACTCAACCTACAAAAATATGGCGACAGTTGGTTTTGGAAGATGATAAACCACTAATATAATACCCACTAATTTGATGTTTAATGATAGATCATTGATTTGATAAGAATCATGTTCATACGGCTAAACCGTTCTAAAACATCACATAATATACCCACTAAAATCTTAAGGGCTTTGTAGCGAGACTAGGCTTAATTGAAAAATTAACTAATAAGGATTAGAAAATTAAACACAGTTAATATTAAACTATTTTTGAAACACTACAAGCCCTTAAAAAATTGGTTAAAATCTTTCATAGATTAAGCTTGCCTCTAAAGGCCCCACTTACATGATTCATAAGTAAATATCAAATGATAACTACCCCACCTTTCAGGATAATTAAATCATTGGCTCACTGAGCACAAGGATATAAAGCAGATGAGTCATGCAAAAATTATAAGAATTTCAAAATGACCTCAAGGAAACTCGAAAGTATTGTGAAATTTCTAGGTACCTTCTAAGCCCGTTTCACAAATCTTCTGAAGACCTTGTAGGACAAATGGGCCTATCATATTTATTAATTGAAGAGATCTCTTAAATGGATGAATAAGACCAACCAGGTTATGAGATAGAGTTTGGTAAGCCTGTGACGAACCTATCTATAGGCTTTTACATTCCTACAAATTTTTAATGTTTATTGCAAAAGGTACTAAAGTTTAAGGTGGAGGAACGAGAAGACTGACCAAGTACACTTTTATAGTTTACAACGCTTTCTTTTCCTGAATTTTCCTTACTTTTTAGAACTTACAAGCTTGCATGCTAAACAAAAATCTCACCCTGCATGGAAACTAAATATTCTAGGACAGACGTAAAACCAAAACCGAAATCAAAATTAAAAATCAAAATAAGGTAAAAATCACTGCCATAACAGTCAAAATATAAAATATCTCAAAATTTACATACAAAATAAGATCATAATTGCAACTAAATTAAAACCTCAGAGGATACAACCTACGATTGTAAACAGGATTTCCCAAGGCTTGAATGAAAGTATGGAACTCATTAAGTTGAGTTTAGTAATTTCATCTAGACTAAGTGAATTCGAAGAATACAGTGGTGCCGGGATGATGGAACCGTGGGATCTTAACTGGTTCCTCTTAATCAACTTAAGCATTATCCTATAATAAAACATTAAGACACCTCGATTTAAATACTTCTAAAACATGACACTTCTCTTCTCTTTCCAATAAACACTTCTTTAAACTAAACCTACTATGACGAGGAGCTTGGAGCATACGCAGTGGTAAGCATGACCATCTTCGATAGCAAAACTCCTTAAAAATTAAAACAACAAGCCATTGGACATTGAGGTAGCTTGCTTAGTGCAGCATAACCTCACTTTATCTCTTTAGCCCTTTGCATGACCATGTTATGCAATATAAGCCCTAACTTGTCGTAGGATTCCGAGGTCGTCGTCGGGTATGACTTTTAGCCATTTTAAAATTTTTGAGGGGGAGTTTGAAATTTTTGAAAGGAGTTTAAAATATAGTTTTCATAAAATAAAATTTTTATTTAGTTTAATATATATGGATTTTTTAAAATAACATTTTAATTTTGAAGAATTTGAAATCAAACTGATTTCATATAAGCGTTTGTTTAGATAATTAAACACTTCAATACAAGACATATATATATCCCGAAGAATAGATACATGGCTTGAGGTGACAATTGATCAAATAAACTAAAGAGTTCATGACATCTATTTTGTTTGTGAAACATTGTTGACCGACAATTACCAATATCTAACATGAAGGAATTAGATAGGGTTTATATTAATATGGGGTGTTTATGTTTCCTATAAGGTCAAGCCCTTATAGTTAATTACATCTTAGATAACCAAAGTCACCTAAGAAAACTCTTGATATAGATCAGGAAATATTTATATTCGTGACTTCCAAAGGTAAGGTTTTCAAAGAAAATGTGATAGTCGGAAATTTAATAGCGAATGGCTCATGTTTTGGAACATTTTATTTTATCAGAAATCAAATGAGAGAAGACTAGAGGAAAGACATAGATTTAAGGGAAATCTTGATGTGTTCCCAAACTATCTTATGGTCTGGCTTTGATTTAGGATTTTTATTTAGTGTATCATCCTATCAATTTTATTATTTATGACTTACATTCACTTGATACTGATCATGTGAATGGCCTGGAAGATAGGAGGATTTATATCATAACCGATGACAACCTCAAAAATCCTAAGATGAGTTAGGTCTTATGTTGCACAACATGGTTATGCAATGGCCTAAAGAAAATGTGAGGATTTATGCTACACTAAGTAGGCAACCTCGAAGTCATATGGCTTTTTGTTTATCTTTAAAAAATTTTGTTGTTGAAGATGGTTGTGCTGCCGACAATGCATGCTCCAAGCTCCTCGTCGTGGCAGATTTAGTATAAAGAAGTGTCAATAGAAGAGAAAAGAGAAGTATCATGTTTTGGAAATTTTTAATTTCAGGTGTCTTAATATTTTATTAGGGGAAAATTAAAGTTGATTATAGCGACACTGGCTAAGATCCCACGATCCATCATTCCGGCACCACTATTTTTATCGGATTCACTTAGTCTAAATGAATTTCATAAACTCAACTTAATGAGTTCCATACTTTCATTTAGACCGTGGGAAACCCCATTAGCAACACGTAGGTTACCTCCTCCGAGGGATTCCCAATCATCCAATGAGACGTTTTAATTTAGTTACAATTGTGATTTTAGTTTTATTTCTGATTTAATTTTGATTTGTTTTATATTTTTTGAATGTTGTGACATTGAATTTTATCTTGTATTGATTTTTAATTTGGTTTATAGTTTTGGTTTTATTGCTATCCTAAAAGTTTCAGTTTTCATGCAAGGTGACATTGTTTTTTAACATGCAAATTTGCAAAGAAAGAATGTGTCGTAGAGTGCAGGTAAGTAAATTGCAATAAAATAAAAGCATACCTGGTAGGTCTTCCCATCATCTCCACCTGAAACTTTAGTATTCTTGCAGTAAACATTTATAATTTACAGGAAAGTAAAACCTATGGATATGTTCGTTATAAGATTACAAAGTCCTAGGTCATAACTTGGTGGGTCCTCTTCATTTATTTGACATATATTTTTCATTTAATAGATATGACAGGTCCAGTTGTCCTACAAGGTGTCCAGAAGACTTGTAAAAAGATTCAAGAGAGGCCCAAATATTTCACAATATTTTTGAGCTTCCTTGAGGTCTTTTTAGAAATATCATAGTTTTTACATGATTTATCTGTTTCATACCCTTATGTTCAGTGAGCCAATGTTTTAGTCATGCCGAAAGGTGGGGTAGTTATCATTTGATACTTAGGAATTATGTGAGTGGGCCTTAAGAGGCAAACATAACTAATGGAAGAATTTATCAATTTTTTTTGGTCTTGTAATGTTTCAAAAGTTGTTTAAAATTAACTTTGTTTTTTTTTTTAATTCTTATTAGCTAATTCCTTTGATTAAGCCTAGCTCACTACTAAGCCCTTAAGATTTTTGTAGGTATTTTTATGTCTTAAAAAAATAAAATGACCTTCATGATTATGATTCTTATAAAAATATTGAATTATCATTTAAACATTAAATGAAGGGGTATTAAATTATTGGAATATTAACTTCCAAAATCAACCCTAACCTTAAGCCTCTTTTAATTTAATTTTCTTCCAAATTACGATAATTAAATAAATCATAAATTTTGTCCTTTAATGTGGCAAAATAAAATTGTTTTCTACCACTCACCCTTCTATATTTCAAACATCCAATCATAATAATTAAGATCATTTATTGCCCCTTTCCATTTTAATTAAGCTTAAATATTGATTAAGGCTAAATTCTTCAAAATTACAAATTTACCCTAAAAGGCCTTTTATCGCATCCTAATTAATTAAATTTAACTCAAATAACATTGAAATTTTTATGTGAACCCGCTTTTGGGTTAGTTAAAACGTTAGAGGAGAAGATGTGATTTTTAAAATTTTAATTTAATTTATATATTTATTTTAATGCAAAAATAAGGGTTTCATTAAAAATTCAATAACATTTCCAAAACATGACTTCTAACTTTGAAATTTTTATTGGAGGTACCTAGACCAGAGGACAACTTAGACCAAACTTCATGATTTTTTGAGTTTTAATTTAATTACTAGAATTATTTTAAGTTTTCGAGATTTAATTTTTAATAAAATATTTTAAAAGTTGAAAATTTAATATTATATTTTTTTAAGTCCCTCTGAGGTCAGGGAACCCACAAAAACAAATTTTATATTTTTATGAATTTTAGTTTAATTAGAATTATTTTAATGAAAAAATAAAAAAAATAAATTTTTTGCCTTTTAATAATTAATTTAAGCTTTTAAAAATTAATATTTTGATACGCGAGGCTTAGGAAAATTATGTGGATGGTTCTTAAGTGATTAGGAGACCAAATGTGAGAATTTAGTGATTTTTATTATTTTTTAATTATTTAAATATTTAAAATATAGTTAAAAATGAAAATTTTACTAAAATTCCAATTTTATAGAAAATTTCTCTAATAATAGAATACTCTCAAAATCAATTTTACAATTTTTTGAGTTGTATTTTAATTATCAAAATTAGTTCTTTGACTTTAAAGTTTCACTTAGAATATTTTAAAATTATAATTTCACTTAGAAAATTTATTTAGTTGACCAACTGAACTCCAAATGCCATAAAATTTTTATGGGGAGTTCTTTGCTTTAAAGTTTAATGGAGAATTATTTTTGAGCAATTTTCATTTATATATAATCCAATTCATTTTTTTTAATTTTTATGTTTTAATTACCATTAGAGGTATTTCTAGTGAGTTAAATCAAATTTCTATTTTTCCTAGGGTCCTCTAGTTATAAGGAACCTATCCTAATTTTTCTGGATTTTTTAATCAATATGCTCACTATTGGAATTAATTTGCCAAAACAGATGCAAAGACTTGGAAAATATAGATCTCTTCATAAAGGTCTCCTCTGACCTTGGAAAAGTCAGTGAAGATTCCCCATGACAGAAGCTGCAACGTGCTAAAATGGAAAGCCACAGTGAAATGTGATAATGCATGGAGAATTAAAATACTACAGACAGTATTTAAAAAATTAAAAGTTATACATGCATCAAATAAATCTCAAAACATTTTCACATTATTCTCCTCTGTTCACTAAGCAAGAGGGTATTTTTTTATTTTTATAATTTTTCTATACCAAGTTATGGATTTTTATATAATTAATTTAGAAAATCAATATTTTTCTACTTAACCACGTCAATGCCATGGTGAAATGTGATAATGCATGGAGAATTAAAATACTACAGACAATATTTAAAAAATTAAAAGTTATACATGCATCAAATAAATCTCAAAACATTTTCACATTATTCTCCTCTGTTCACTGAGCAAGAGGGTGTTGACCTCATTTTTGATGAGGTCTTCTCTTCTTCTCTTTAGTACTTAGGATCTAGCCTTAGGCTTTTCCTTTGACTATCTTAGAGGACTAGAATTGAGACCCACCACCTAGAATTTCAAACCACTTCTAAACTCCCTGCAAACTCCACAAACTTGACTATAGACCCCTAATCACCTAGAGGGTTGAAATCAAGTGTGGAAGTTTAGAGGATGAGTTCCTATAGGACTCTTTGGCCTTAGGACTGACCTGGGTGGCCTGGTCTGGTGAAAGGGCTGACTTACACACACACTACACTTATGCACTACACTTTCACACACCTCCTAAAACCACACCTATACCCCTCTTGACCCAAAAATCCAAAAATTCAAAAAATTCCCAGAAAATTCCAGAAAATCCCAAATATTCCCAATTTCATTTTGTTCAACTACACCATGGGCCAATTTTGTCAATTTACCCCACTTTTATCAAAATCCCCAATTTGACCCATTTTAACCCAAAGTGAACCCAATGTCAAACCTAACCTACCCAATTGACCCAAATTCTGATCCAATTCAATTCTAAACTTCAATTCAACATTCCCAACACCAATCTAGACCAAATCTAAGCTTAATTTGATTGACATTTGGATCCAATTTCACTTTTGACCTTAAAGCCCGATTTGAACCTATGACCCGAACCTAACCCAAACTCACCCAATTCAATTCCAATTAACCCCAAATCTTTTCTAAACCTTCCTTAACATCCCCATAAACAAAACACTAACATGATTTGCCCAAGATTTTGATCCAAACCCCACTCAAATTCAACCCAAAATCAAAAAGCCCAATTTTGACCCAAACTTAAACCTAGCCCAAATGAGCCCAAATCCCAAAATCAAAACCTAACCAAAGCCAAAACCTCTTTGAAACACTCCCATAAATATTTCTCAACATTTATTTTACATCAATTTCAACCCTAGCCCAACATTGGCCCAAATTAGCCCAATTTGACCTACATTGGCCCACTTACCAATTAAACCCAAATTCAAACCAATTCAAGTCCAAATCACACCAAATTGACTCCAAACCACTCATGACACATCCCTAAACCAAACTCAACAATTATTTGGCCCAACCTCTTTACAAAATTTCTATCCATAAATTCATTTTCAAACCTAAAAGCCCACTTCCCTAAACCTTCCTAAAAGCCGCATTTCCACCAAATACAAAAGTCCAAAATTGGTCCTAAAGCCCACATGACATTTCCATTTGCCATCCATTTAATCAAAGCCATTCCCTAAGTTATAATTCCATCATCAAACAATTCCACATTAAGCCCCATACAAATTCACATCAAAATACCAAAATTTCTCTTAAATCCATTTCCATGAAATTGACTTGACTTTTCCGAAGCCAAAGGTGAGCCATGAAGCCATGCATGAGCCACATGGAAGCCATGAGAGCCTCTTTACATGTCACCATGCCATTTTGGGCAAAAGGAGGAGACTCTTTCCTTAATTCCTAAAGGTGATTAACCACTCCCATGATTCCACTAAATCTTGCTTAAGCTTAATTGTACTTGGATGGTGACCATTCCCCACTGATTAAGCCGACCTAAATCACTTTCTATTCAGCCTAAACAAAGCCTTGGGTGGTGCACCTAGCCCAAATGGAGGGGTTGACCAATTTGAGCCAAAATAAGCCCTCTCCCATTCCATTCTAATCCAAGCCTTTTACACATGGCATTTGCCAATTGCTTGCACCAAGTCCAGCCACGACCCACCGACCTTGAGGGTGACCCATGCTGGCCGGCCGGCCACCCGGTCGCCAGGAAAACACCATGCCCGAAACCTTGGGAGAAGCCGAGCTTTGAAATTCCATCTCGCTGAGCTGCCCCACTCCGAATGGTCACCATGGCTGTTCTTCACATGCCAAGAGCAGCTGATCCGGCCCTCGACTCCCCACAGGAGAGCCTCCGGCCACCTGCTATTTAAACCCCTCACCTTCTCGGCCATGGGAGGTGCTTGAACCGAACCTTGCCGAAACTCGCCAAAATTGCTCCGAGATCATTCTCCATACTTAGAGCACTTGATCCCCGGTGAGATTCCCCTGCCATTTCTCCTCCGAGAGCTCGATTTCGGAGTTAAAATTCCACCCAAAACCGGGACACTTCTCCACAGTGAGCCAATCCCCAAATTGATTGGTCCTACACCTGCACCAGACCAAGGGAAGGTGTCCACCAGCAAAAGCCCCATCTCCAGGTCACCCAGTTGTTCCAGACTCCAAAGGTTGTGATCAGCTTTGGTGGAAATCACACCTAGGCAATTCACCACATCCCCGAGGCTTCATCCACTAGCCTCCTGCATCTCCAACGAACGTGCCGAGCATCTCCGATCGAGGCTCCACCTCTCGAGCTAAGGTATGAGTTAATTCTTCATCCCGAGCTTCTGGAGATTCTCCATTTCAAATGCTTTAATTTCAATGCATGATAACCATATAGATGTGTTCGTCTCTTCGAGACGAATCCATAGAGCATAAGAACATGAAAATCCATTGAGTATCGAGTGAGATATTAAGGATTTAGTGTGGACGGCTCTCGGGTGAGGACACTTGGGGACGATGAACGGATGTCGTCCATTTAATACACGCGCGGACGGACGGCCAGGATCGCGTCGGATCGGAAGACGGAACGATACGGCGGGTCCGGGAGCGCCGACGCGGATGGCGGCGTCGAATGGGAGCGCGCCGCGTGTGCATTCGGAGGCTGCTTAGGGTTGACGCGGCGCCGCGTCACTTAAATAGAAAATTAGGGATTTTCTTAATTTATTTAATTCCACGAACTTTGAAAATTCATATCTTTGTGTAGAAAAGTCCTAAAAATAAAATAAAAATACCCTCTTGCTCGGTGAACGAGAGGAGAATAATGTGGGAAAGAAATTAATAAATTTTGTCTAGTATTTTATTTTTAATTAATTATTTACTCCCTGCATTATTTCAATTCTCCATGCATTCACACAATTCACCATGGCATGAGACTATAGGGCTTTTGAAGCCTCTGAACTTAGGGACATTCCCTGAATTTTCCAAGGTCAGAGGCCATCTCTGTGAAAAGTTGTTGATTTTTCAAATGCATGTTGCTATTTTAAGTATTTTAATTTCAAAAATTAGCATGTTGTGAAATAAATTTTAGGAAAATTTGGTGATGTTCCTGATGACCAGAGAACCTTAGGAAAAATAGGATTTGAGTTAATTCACTTAGATTAACCCTAATTGGCTTAAACACCCAAAATAGGTTTCTAATTAATTAGAGTTAACCATAGATCAAATTGACTTGAAATCAATTCTCCACTGAACTTTAGGATCAGAGGAACCCATCATAAAAATTTGAGGTCAATTGGACTTGGTTAGCCCCACTAATTGGGTTGATTAAGCCACTTAGTCATTTTAAACTTTAAAAATTCATAACATTCAAAATATCTTTCAAAAATTCACCAAATTGGTTTTGGAGTCTCTCTGATATCAGGGGAGTTTAAGAAAATTAAAATTTCAATTTTCTAAAAAAGTTGATTTTTAATATTATTTTAATTTTTTTAATAATTAAAAAATAATAAAAATCACAAAAATAATAAAATTCACCAAAATGTCATATTTTGAATTTTAATCACTTAGGAATAAGTCCCATATTTTTCCTAGGTCTATTTAGTGAGATATTAATTTTTAAAGCTCTAGGGTAATTTTAAAATTAAGAAATGTATTTTCTAGCATTTTCACCAAAATAATTATAATAAATCAAAGAAAAAATCAGAAAATTGTAAAGTTTGGTTCTCTGGAATCCTTGATATCAGAGAGAATTTTAAAAATTATAAAATTTATTTTTCAACATTTATTTTATTTTTAAATTAATTAATACTCCAGAACTTAAAATAATTCTAATAAATAAAATATAATTCAAAAAATTACAAAATTTGGTCCAAGTGGTCCTCTGGTCATTAGGAATGTCCCCTAATTTTCTTAAGGACAGAAACTTTCCCTTGGTCATGTTATTGAATTTTCCTTGGAAATTCCTATTTTCTACTAAAAAATAATTATATAAATAAATTAAATACAGAAAAATCACATTTTCTCCTCTCATGTCTTTATTGACACATAAATGAAGTCACATAAAAATTTCAAGTTCATTTGAGTTCAATTTAGTGAGTTATGAAATTATTAGGCTTAAAGGGCAAAATGGTAATGAAAATTTTAACCCTTAATTAAAACTTTAGGTTTAATAAAAATTTTTAACAAGTAAAATATCTGATCCTAATCTGATTTGGATGACCGAAATTTAAATAACTAAAGGGTAGAAACCCATTAAGCAATTTAAAATGATTAAACTTTAATTAAATAATTAATTGAATTTGGAAGAATAATAAAATTGGAATTATTAAAATAGGGATATTATTAGGAAGAGATTTATTCTTTAATTTAAAAAATCCCTAAATTAATCATCTCATTAATACTCAACTCTTAATTAAAATGATAACTCAAATTTAAAATATTAAAAGACTTAATCATTAAACTAAAATTAAATCATTAAACTCTTTCAAAAAATTTCAATTAAATTAAATTAAATTAAATTAAAATTAAAATAAATTAAATAAACAAATTAAATTAAATTAAATGAATTAAATACATTAAATTAAATAAATTAAATTAAATTAAATTAAATTAAATAAAAATTAAATAAATAAATTAAATTAAATTAAATAAATTAAATTAAGTTAAATTAAATTAAATTAAATTAAAATTAAATTAAATTAAATTAAGAAATTAAATCAAATAAATTAAATTGAATTAAATTAAATCAAATCAAACTAAATTAAACTGAATTAAATTAAATTAAATTAAATTAAATTAAATTAAGTTGAATTAAATAACCTCACTTAAGACATGAAGAAATAAATGCTAAAATAACTTGAACAACTATTCGAAACTTAAATCATTAATTTGAACTTAAATTTGAATCACAAATCATTAAATATCATTTTGCCCTTAGGAGCTTTAGTTATCATAACTCCTAAATAGAACATTAAAATGAAATGTTACTTCACTTATAGGACATTCAAATGTCCTAGTTCAACTGAGCAAGTTAACAAAGCTTGAAAACCTCGGACGATCGATTCATTTACACAATTAAATTCATTTGGACTTAAAACAATCCTAGAAATATTGAAAAGATGTTTGGGATCTCTCCTAAGCACTTCCTCGATATGATAGGATGTTGATAAGAACAATTGAACTTAATTGTTCTTTGATGAAGAAAATCGTCTTGAAACTAAAAACACGAAAGAACCTAGACGTCATAGGAAATGACTAGGCTATAGGATTAGGAATTTGGTAGAAAACCATAAACCTTTCCCTTAGCTTTACCTAGGAACTTGCTTAAATATTCTAGCTGTGTTTTAAGTGCGGCTCGGAATGACGGGAAGACCCTCCGGGTACGCTTTTATTTTATTGCGGTTTATTTTATTGCAAATGCACTTTATTTTTCTTGCATGATAAACAACGGTTGCATGAAAACCGACACCTTTAGGACGAAAACCAAAGCTGAAACCCAAAACTAAAATAAAAGACACTACAAGATAAAATTCACCTCCACAACATTTCAAAATATAAGACAACTCAAAATTTAATCACAAACGGAACACAAAACTACAATTACAACTAAATTAAAACGTCTGTTGGATGATCGGGAATACCTCGGATGATGTAACCTACGTGTTGCTAACGGGATTTCCCACGGTCTAAATGAAAGTGTGGAACTCATTCGGTTGAGTTTAGCAAATTCATACGGACTAAGTGAATCCGATAAAAATAATGATGCCGGAAGGATGGAACCGTGGGATCTTAACCGGTGTCGTTATAATCAACTTTAAGATTTGTTTTAATTAAAACACAAAAAACACTTGGAAATTAAGACTTCTCTAAACCAAACACTTCTCTCATCTCCTGATTTATGACTTCTACAACTAAACCTCTGCAACAACAAGGAGCTCGGAGCATGGTGGGCAGCACGGCCATCGTCGTCAGCAAAACTTGAACTTACTTCAGCAAAACTTTCCTAAAATTAAATAACAAAGCCATAGGACTTCGAGGTAGTTTGCCTATTGCAACATAAATCCTCAACTCTTCGTTAGGCATTTGCATTGCAAATTAAGCCCTAACCGGTCTTAGGATTCCGAGGTAGTCGTCCGATACGACATAAACCCTCATATCTTCTAGGCAATTTGTATGATTCTATCATATAAATATAAGCCCTAATTAACTAAAATTGGCAAGATTAAAACATTAAATAAACATTAGGACTTTCCTAAATCCAAGCCAAATAATAGGATAGTCGGGAAGTTATCGAAGTTCGCTTCGGATCCGTAATTTCTCCTACTTTTCTTCCTTTGAATTTCCAAAAATAAAATGTTCCAAATTTGAACTAATCCCTTTTGAAATTTCAAAAATTCAATCCTTTGAAAACTTAAACTTTGAAATTCTTGAGAGCGAGAATTATTGATTATTATCGAGAGTTTTCTTAGGTGATTCCCGTCACTTAAGATGTAATTAACTATAGGGGCTTGCCCTTATAGGGAACTTTAAGAACCCGAGTAATATAAACCACTGTTTAATAGTTTCATATTAAGCGGGGAATTTGTCGGCTTATAAAATTGGTTCGCATACCAAACGGATGTCACAAATCTTCTAGTTTATTTAACCGAGCCCCACCGTCAGCGATGTGTCTATCCTTAGGGATAGATACACGGTTTGTGGTGCGGTGCTCGTTTATATAAACTATTCGGGATGTGAGATCGGTTTGATTTCATATCTTAAAATCTTCAAATTTAAAATTATTTTCAAAATCAAATATTACTTTCTAAATTATATCTATATTTAAATTTAAAATTCGCCGACAACTTACGTTAGGCGACCCCTTTTAAAATAAAACACATAACCTAAAAATATGCGGACAAATTTACGGCGACTCCGTTGAGGAAAAGTTCCTCTCTCCATCTTAATCAAATAATTACGCTTTCAAAAATCGGTAGTGTATCCATATCCCTTGTGGGTCGAACTACCCTTCCTTGCGTTGGGATACTATGTTCATTTCTATCTTGAACAAGTATAACCAACATTCTCTCGGATTTAGGAGCCATTTGTTTAGACACCCATAAACGGAGAGGTTCCGAGATCCTTTTACCTCATTTACGAGGTGGGGTGGACCCCAGATAGGTGTTAGTTTAGGAGTGATCCTTCGGGTCGAGAAGTCTTGCTTAAGACTCTCTTTTCCCTTCCAACTCCGATTCGGATTCCTTACCTTCTCTACACCTTTGAACACTCCGATCTAAATAAACAAACCCTTTAATAAGTGATTCCTTTTTATAAATACATGAACATGAATGAGTTCGGACTCTTTTCGATTCCTTTCTTTTCGTCCTAAAGAAAAGAAGCATAATTTGGGGTCGACAACGAGAATCTACCTGCAGAAATGGAAGCCCCAAAGCGATTTTCTCCTTCACCAATGGATTGGACCTCGGCATGCTATAAGGATGAGTTGCCCGACAATGGAATCATCCGATTTGGACAAGGATTTGAAAACACGAACGTCAAGATCACCGACGTCTCCCTTTTCGCCCGATGAACAAGGTATCGAAGCTGAAGAGCCGCTGCGCGAGTTCAACCTTAGGTCAACCCAAGAATTCCCTCCTCTGCAAAGGATCCCGACTAAGAAGAATACTGTTGCCCGCAGGAGGACTGTTCTTTCTACCCCCACTGGTCTAGTTGTTTCTGCACCTGTCCTGACTTTTGCCAAATCAAAGGGGAAAGAAATCCAAGATTATGATGGACACGTTACCGTGGAGGGTACGGATCTTCTGTAAGACCTTCGTTTTCGAGATCGGGTCCGGTTCAAGAATTCCGTCACTAACAAAGACCCGGAGAAGAAACGAAATAGAAGGATCGCTAAAGAAGCCGGAGTCGCTGAAATTGCTTTCCTAGAAGAAATTCCGGAAGCTGCCGGAATATACACCGCTGCTCGAATACATACCACTCTTGGGAGGAAGCGGGTTTCATCCCCTCTCCGCCGCAGAAGATGAAGAAAATATTCGCAAGATTGCTGCCACATTACCACGACCCACATATTACAACGATAGCCGCAAGAAAAGAACTAGAACTACGCCGTTTGCTCGATTGCAAGCTTTGGTAGAAAAGTTAGCGAAGAAGGAAAGCGCCCATATCGAAATTCTACGGAGGATAGGGCGGGTGCCGGTCAGAATCCCGTCTTGGGCCCCGAGTAGAACCCGCCATCATGGCGAGAAAAGCCAAGTAAAAGGATGAAGGCTAGTCCGCTCTGTTGTCGTCTCGGGATTACGGATTAGGGAGGATACCACCTTCCGGCATTTGGCCGACGGACCATCTGACGACGAAGGATGGTATGGCGTCCCACTACTTGGGCGATTGAGATTGAAACGACGGCTCGAGAAAGAAAGTCTCGCCGGGAGACTTGAATGCGAAGAAAGTGCTACCGCGATGAAGGGGACTCGTGAGAAGGGGACCGGCGGCTATCGCACGACAACCACGAAGACACACGAAAAGCCCCGATAGAAGATGCCATGGAAAAGTTGAGAACCGATATCCGACGGTTGGCAAAGAAAGAGAGGAAAAATTCGGAGACGAGATTGATTCATCGGAATTCATGGACGACGAATACGCGAGAAATCAACATGGTTGAGACACGAGCTTCATCGGCTTCGCAAGGTGCTCCTGCGGCCGCGAGAAGAGAGGAGCCGGGCGATGAGAAGGCGGCTTCGGGAAAAAGACGACACGATCGCTCGAATGGCAAAAAGGATGGAAGAGATGGCCGTAGCTGCGGCCACTCTCCGGAGTCGAGTACGACCACGAAGGAAACACCCCCGGAGGTCATTCACATTGTAGACGGAGGAAAGGAGATTACGTCCGTCGATGGGGATGATCGAGTGAAAAAGGATACGACACAAAGTATGATTCTCGAAAAGGATATCAAGAACTTGAGTGGAACGAGCGAGTGCGAGAAGCCTTAGCACAATCGAAGAGCGGGACATCCATTCGGACGGGTAGACCTTACCCGGAAGAATTCGACGGCTGTCCGATACCGAAAGGCTTCGTACCACCTCTGTTCAAGACCTTCGACGGAGCCAGGAACCCCAGACGGCATGTGGCACACTTTCGTGCCGGTTGTTGCAATGCGGCGGGAGCGATGCATTACTCTTCCGACGGTTCGTCGGCGATCCGTCGGGAATCGCCTTCGGCCGGTATGCGAAGTTACCAAACGGTTCGGTTAAGACATTCTCGAGCTAGAGAACCTCTTCATCGAGCGATTCGCCGGAGCTCGACACCACATCACTATAGGTGATTTAGTGGTAGAGAAGCGAAGCCGAATGAAACTTTGGTGGATTACATACTCCGATGGAGGAACTTAAGTATGAAGTGTGAACCACAAGCTGCAAGAACAGCATGCGATCGGCATTTTGCTAAAAAGCATCCATGGCCCGATAGCACTTCTCCTCGAGGATTTACTATTAAGACTTTCGAGAAGTTGTTAAGCAAGGCCGGAAGCTTGCAAGAGGAGGCGAAAGCAATTAAGTTTCACCGACAAGACGGATAAACAAGAGCACTGTAAAGACTTTTGAAAAGAAATCCGGGATCGTCGCAGCGGTTGACAAAGGCAAGCAACCGATGCAAATACCACCGGAACGGCCGCAACAACCACAACGAGATTACCGACGACCCCGGCCCGGCTATCGGTCATCTCCGCAATATGAACAACCGCCTCGTCCGCAACGTACATTAAGAGAGCTTTTGAGCGAGAGAATATCCGTTCGAGAATGAAGCGAGTGCCAAAAATGTTCCGTAGTCGATGAAGACTCCGGATTTCCAGTACCCGAGCCTAAAAGACCGGAGAGTCAACAAGAAAGGTGATCCCGACTTTTGCCCCTACCACTGGATGCTTGGGCACAAAATAGAAGATTGCATTACATTCAAAAGTTGGCTCAATGACAACCTGTGGAAAGGGAATATAACGATCCCGAAGGAGTACATGAAGGAACCCCAGAAAGGAGGTTCCGTCAATGTTGTCTCGACTGATCCCATCATTCCGATAAATCCCTATACGACTGACGATGGATGGACTACCGCTTGGACGAAGTCTTCGAAAAGATTTTAGACGACATCCAGACCGCTTCGGTGCGAGCTTCAATTCGAGTTTGAACACTGTTAAGCCGGTACTATCACTTGCGATAGAAGAACCACCTCAACAGGAGACGATTGAAGAGAAGAAGAAAATCAACGAAGAAGAGAAGACTGAGGCACCTAAGGCTAGACTAGGGGCTGCTTGTCCTAGGATAGTTATTTCCGATTCGGGGGAGAAATCCCTCGAACCCCTGACTCTGTATGATTATCTGCTCACTTCGGTGGGATCATATAATGATAAGGGTGATGGCGTTGGCTACGTTTTGATCGTTTCTAACGATTACGTAACTAACGGTAATCCGGATATCGATTTCGACACCAATGACAATTCTCGAATCATACACGATCTCGACGAGCAAAATAATGAAGAAGACATCCATCAAGGAGGCTACGAGAGTTCAACAAGCAACGAATCTATCCGCGAGTTTCGAGGAGCTCCGATCACGATAGAGTTAGAGCCTTCGGACTGCGAAGCTAATCCGGAAGAGCTCTGTCATTCCGATTCGAAGAGACACCGGCAAGCTCGACAATAGATTCGGAGGAAATTACGAAGTCAACTTAAGAAGTGGAAAAGTTCTACCTCCGAGAATGGGTCCAAAGGACAAAGGAAAGCAGGTGGTTGTTCAGGAAGAACCAACCCCGGCAGAAGAAACACCCATTCGAGAAGAAAATGAGACACATGAAAACAAAGTGGACTACAACGTGCTAGCCCATCTTAGGAAACTACCGACCAAGCGAGCATCTACGACGCTCTCATCTTATCAAAGGAGATGAGAGAAGCTCCGATCGAGGCCTTACTTGATCCGAGAAATTTGCTTAGCTCGAATGGCGGAGAGTCCTTAGATGAGGTTTGCTCGTTAAAAGAACGACGAGGTGTTACCTTCACGAGACGACGACCTACTACTTGGAACGACGAGATCACGACCGACCGTTGTACATTTCGATTACAATCGGAAAATTTACACTCTCCAGAGTATTGGTGGATCCAGGAGCATCAATCAATATAATGAATCTTCGAACGCTAGCATACTTGGAAATTGATGCCCGCGAGCTCGAGACGGACAAAATGTTATTAAGAGGATTCAACCAGAAAGGAGAAAGAGCCCTCGGCTCGATAACGCTACTGATGAAGACCGGTGACTTAGCAAAGACAACCGCGAAATTTCACATAATTGATTCAGAAACATCGTTCAACGCTCTACTGGGCCGACCATGGATACATGAAAACAGGATGGTACCATCATCTCTACATCAGTGCATCAAGTACTACGATGGAGGGGAACGAGTGCATCAAAGGTGACTTACAACCATTCTCCGTACATGAAATTGGAATCCACGAGGATGCGGCTTATTATGCACCACCGAAGAAAACGATCTTCTCCGGAGATACCATAACAAATGAAGCAAAGAAAGTTCGGGACAACGAAGAACACGAAGTTCTAGTCCAACGATCACTCACCACTCCCTTACGGCGAGATGGTGAAGGTTTCTCCACAACTCGCATCCGAGGTCGAGGCGGGGACGAGGTCGTGGTAGAGACGTTAGGATGATTGGACAGAGGAAACCAACCATCAATGTCGATTGGGAAGATAGTTCTGAAGAAGAAAAAGAAATCAAACAAGAAGCAGCGACAATAAGTCGGAAGAAGCCACAATTCAGAATCCCTCTCGAAGGTGAAAGAAACGAAGAATATAAATAGATGTACGAAAAGATTAACCACTATGTACATACTATGACCCTGACCCCGATCCATTCTAATAAGATCGAGGGTATGGAGGTCAAAGAGGTACGTAGCGGTGGTGCAAAACCAATCAAATTCTACCGTGGTGCTTCTTCCTCCAAAAGCTGAAAATAATGTACAATTTGAAGATGCTACTTCATCGGAATTAATGGAATTGCCTTTTGAGTGGTACTCTCCTGTGTTCAAAATTTAATTCAACGTGGTTTCTTACCTCGACGAGTGGACAAAAGGTCAATCACAACGTTTTGAAAATTTATGGAATAACTCCGGTCGTCCACCCGACTCGAAAACATGGTCTCGGATTTGGCACGATAGGATCGATTGACGATGCGAATTTTGCTTGGTTGTCACTGCGAATCTAATGAAAACTGCATGGAAACTACAGAAGGACTCGAAGATTTGCAAATTGGAGACGCTCCACCAGAATTCGAAGAAGAAATCAAATCTACAATAGATGAGTTAATAGAAGTTAACTTAGGTACTAGCGAAGAGCCTAGACCTACATTTGTTAGCTCTTTACTCAATAAAGAAGACTCTAAAGAAATAATCAAGTTATTAATGGAATTCAAAGACTGTTTTGCTTGGAGCTACGATGAGATGCGGAGTTTAGCTCCGAGGTCGCGATCCATAAACTAGGAGTGGACCCTACTACGTTCCGGTCGGACAAGGTCCCAGAAGAATGCGTCTAGAAATCGAACAACAAGTCATAACCGAGGTTAAAAAGTTAATAGACGCTAAATTTGTCCGTGAAGAACAATACCCGACTTGGTTAGCCAACGTGGTACCGATCGGGAAGAAGAATGGTCGGATCGGAATTTGTGTGGATTTCGGAGATTTAAACAAGGCATGTCCGAAAAGATGAATTTCCTCTACCGATCCCGAATTAATGATCGACATCGCTTCAACACACGAAATATTCTCATTCATGGATGGATCTTCGGGATACAACCAAATAAAAATGGCTCCGAGAAGATGAAAAACTTACGGCATTCGAACGCCGATCGGAGTATATTGCTTTACACGGTGATGCCATTCGGATTGAAGAACGCAGGAGCAACCTACCGAGAGAGCAATGACAAGAATTTTTGATGATCTCATCCATAATCAAGTCGAATGCTATGTGGACGATGTGGTCATCAAAAGCAAAGTAAAGGACAACCACTTGTATGATTTGAGAATTGTTTTCGAACAATTAAGGCAATTTAACCTTAAGATGAATCCCTTAAAATGCGCCTTCGGCGTCACCTCCGGGAAATTCTTAGGATTCGTTGTCCGACATCGTGGAATCGAAATCGACCCGGAAAAGATTAAAGCTATCTTAGAAATGCCGCCTCCCAAAACCTTAAAACAACTACGATCTTTTCAAGGGAAGGCTGGCATATCTTCGACGCTTTATCTCGAACCTGTCGGGTAGGTGTCGGCCTTTCTCGGCACTAGTTAAAAAGGACGCCAAATTTATTTGGGAAGAGAAATGCCGAGAAGGCCTTCGAGGACATTAAACAATATTTAATGACACCTCCTGTCTTAGCAGCCCCGGTCTCGGGTAGACCGCTAATACTTTATACCGCGGCTTTAGACGACTCTCTCGGAGCCACTGTTGGCCGGGTCAATGATGAGGGTAAAGAAAATGCTCTTTACTACTTAAGCCGTCGTTTACTGCCGACGGAAATAAGGTATCCCGCAATTGAAAAGCATTGTTTGGCCCTGATCTTCGCTGCTCAAAAGCTCAGGCATTACATGCTTTCTCATAAGGTCAACCTAATCTCGAAGTTTAATCCATTGCAATACTTGATGACTCGTCCAACGCTTTCCGGCAGACTTGCCAGATGGTCGATGATATTATTGCAATTTGATATAACTTTCGTGCCTCTTCGTGCCGTAAAGGGACAAGCCCTAGCGGACTTCCTCGCGAGCACACCCTTTGCCGGCGGAATCTCCTCTCGATGACGATCGCGAGATGAACAAATAATGAATCTAGAAGACCTTGATGATCGACGTTGGGAATTATATTTCGACGGAGCATCTTCGGCGCACAAAGACGAAGAATCGCAAGTGATAGTGCCGGTAAGGCGGGAATCGGGCTAATCTTTATAACACCGGAGCGGGGGATGTTAAGATACTCCTACCACTTGACGGAGCCGTGTACAAACAACGAAGCGGAATACGAAGCCCTCATAACGGGATCTGGAATTAACCATTCGAATGGGGATAACGGACATCGACATCTACGGGGATTCGCGAGTTAATCATTCAACGGATCGCCGGACAATACGAATTTTAAAACCAAGACTCGAGCAATACTTCCGGTATGCCATACAGCATGTTGGAACAGATTCCAAATGTGACAATCTACAAAATTCCCGAAAAGAAAATGCTTTAGCAGATGCTTTAGCCCGTCTCGCAAAAGAATTTGCCTGTTTGCAAGATGAATCAGTGGAAGTGTCAGTTCACGGACGCCAGGTCCTATCACAGCTTGACATTGACACGATACACAAATCAGAAAAGGAAGAAGAATCAATTGCAGCAGTGACAGAAAACACGGAAGATTGGCGACAACCATTGATGGATTACCTACAAACAGGAAAACTACCAGGAGGATAGGTCGTTAGCCCATCGGATCAAGAAAAGAACTGCGTCCTACGCATTAATAAACAACACATTATACGAAGGTCTTTTGATCGAAATGTGGCTAAGGTGCCTAAGCGGGTCCGAAGCCCGTGAAATTGTTAAGGAAGTCCATTCGGGACTGCGTGGCGCTCACCGGTCGGGTCCGAAGATGAAAATGAAAATTAAAAGACTAGGGTACTACGGCCCTCGATGATGACCGGCTGCATGAAAATCGCCAAGGGCGTCATCGATGCCAAGTGCGCGGGGTGGTTCTACACCAACCTCCAAATGTGCTACATCCGACAATTGCATCGTGGCCATTTGAATGTTGGGGCACGGATATAGTTGGTCCAATAGAACCACCATCGTCGAAAGGACATCGCTTCATTCTTGCGGCTACAGATTACTTTTCAAGTGGGCGAGAGGCGGTTCCACTAAGAGAAGTGAAAGCACATCACGTACTACAATTTTTCGAGAACCAAGTTGTTTACCGTTTCGGGGTGCCGCGCGAGATCATCTCGGATAATGGGTCGGCATTCGAAGCACACAAATCAACAATTTTATCGGGAGACACGGAATCGGCGGCGATATTCAACAATTTACTACCCGAGAGCAAACGGCCTAACCGAGGCTTTTAATAAAACTCTCGTTCAAATTTTAAAGAAGACTTTAGACGACAATAAGAGAAATTGGCACGAGAAGTTGTTAGAAGCCTTATGGGCTTACTCGGACAACCTTCGAACTCCTACGCAAGCTACACCTTACGCTGCGGTGTATGGGTCCGAGGCGATGTTACCTTTAGAGGTTCGGCTCCTTCACTCGGAATTGCGATTGCAAATAAAATCACAACGAAGAGAACGCCAAATTACGACTCGAAGAATTAGAGAGCACCGGAAGGGAAAAGACTTGCGAGCGCAACGGAATTTAGAACTATACCAAGCTAAGATGATTCGAGGCTCATGATAAACTGGTCCGCCCAGGAACCTTCAAAGTTGGTGATCTAGTTCTCGTTCTCAAAAGACCTATTCTTGCACACCGCAAGATAGGAGGAAAATTTGAACCCACTTGGGAAGGACCATTTGTAGTTGAGGCGATCTACTCGGGAGGCTCCTACCGGCTAGTGAATTGCCGGGGAGAACGACATATGCTTCCGATCAATGGACGATACTTGAAAAAGTATTACGCTACTCGATGTTTCGAAGGAATGAACTTTCCATCCCTAGAAGCACGGGCGAAGTGATTACTTATGATCGGGTCCGAACCCAAAAATAACAAAAATGTGCCAAAATAAATAAAATCCTGACAATAAAATTTTCCTTGTTTTCTTTTCCAAATCAAAATCTCTTACCTGATCTTATCCCACTTCATTCCCGTTAAGTTTGAAAATATAAAAATAATAATAAAACAAGATGTCTTTAATAAACATTTTCTTGATGTTCTTGTTCTTAGTACGACTCTCGATCCTTTTCCTTGTCTTTTCGCGGGGAAATGTCGAGCGGGCGGTTGGTCTTGAACTTTAAGAATGGCGTAAGCCTTGCACTTGATGAAAAGAGGGTGAAAGATGGAGCGATAATCGAGATTGACTCAGATTTCGCACCGGCAGGCCTACAGTACGAGGAAAGTGACTGGGTCCCGGTTGACCGAGAAGAGCTGCCCGGACATACAGTGATGAAAGTGGGTGGCCCAAGCCACCAATCCAGCAACAAGAAAAGAAAGACAAATATTGAAGAAGATAAGAAAATGAAGTACGTAGTCGCTACGGCAGAGGGCGGGCTTGTCGGCGCCGCGCCCGCGAGAGATTCAAGAAGTTCGGAGAGCTACTCTCACGGCAACGCAACGAAGAAATAAGAATCGCCGTATCCGTAAGATGTTGACAAAACTAGGCTGCGGATCAGCACGACGAGGCGGTTGCTAATGTCGGTGCATACACTTCGAGGATACCGGTTCACCGGGAACCGGAAGAAAGGAGGCCGGCTCCTAGGATAACGAAAGAACCGGAGAAATCTCACGAGGACCGAGAAGAAGAAGGCTACCACGCCACCGGATAGAACCACCGGTGATGCATGACCTTGTTGCGGGAGCAACCCCGGGGGATGTCTCGATAGACATCATCCACGAGGAGCCGAGGTATGCGGGAGAACGTGAAGGGATTGAACCATACATCCCACAATATGTCACAAGGCCTCGCCATCTACGAGATCATTCCGAATACGAGGCTGGAGAGAATGCAAAATGTTGAAAAGAAAACCTTTGAATACTTTGAAAGGATTAGAGGCAGAAGAATCAATATACTGGAGGGCCTCGAATTACATACAGACGTATTCTCAGAGTATGAGCAGCAGCAAATCGTGGATTGCATCCGGGATTTGAAAAGAATGGGCCGAGCGAGGCCGCTTAAGGAAAACACATACTCGGAGCCCCGGAGATGGATGCCGGGGAAAGGAAGAATCACAATACAATGTGGATCTTTGTTACAACTTTGCCGAGGACGGGAAGGGAAACCCGCCGGGAATACTCCGTCATGGGCAAGTGGACCCGATGCCATTAGTCATCAAGAGAATGGTAAAGAGATTGATAACATATAGAGTGCTGCCGGCGGACTGCATACCCAATAGCTGCATCATCGACATCTACAAGCGGGGTGACTGTATACCCCCACACATAGATCACCACGACTTTGTCGGACCTTTACGCACGATCTCTTTTCGAGCGAGTGTAACATCATGTTCGGATCCGACCTCCGGATAGCGAGGCCCGAGGTGAGTTCCGAGGGCCGATAAAGATACCACTACCGGTAGGTTCCATCATGATGCGAAGGGTAACGGAGCGGATATCGCCAAGCATTGCATACCGGGAGTACCGGTGAAGCGGATCTCGGTTACGTTCGGGAGGATGGACGACGAAAGATACCTTACCATTTCCGGCCGGACCCGGAGCTAGAGAGCCTCCGGCCTTACGAGCTGTGAGTTACATGGAAAATATCACACCTCCAATGTACATCCATACGGCATCCTTGCCAAGGATGGCTTGGAAGGTGATGTTATTGACCATGCATCTCACTATTCGGACATGGACTTTTGACAGACGCTTCTTTAGATGGATCAACAAAGATCATACACAGTCCGTTTTGAGTCTACATGGATTGTATGAAATATATTCCGGATCGAGTTGTACGATGTATCTTCGACATGATTGGAAATGAAAGTGACCATGTCACATTTTTTGGCCTTCACCTCTTTTGTGCAAATTGATTGGGAAACGGCATTAAATTTAAATTAACTTCGAACAAAGAATATAAAATAAAAAAAAAATATAAAAGAAAACTTTCTAAAAAAAAAAAAAAAAAATCTAAAAAATGACAAACACCAAATTCACATGAACATTAAACAAACAACAAAATAAAATTTGAATCATTAAAGGATAAACAAAACCAACAAGAATGTTAAATCAAATTCTCAATCAAATTTCGAATCCAATCTCGATCAAATTTCAAATTCAATCTTTCCAGATTCCAAATCTTTATTCCAGATTCCAAATCTTTATCAAATTTCAAATTCAATCTTTCCAGATTCCAAATCCCTATCAAATCTCAAATTCAATCTTTCCGAATTCAAACTCATCCCTATCAAAATTCAAATTCAATCTTTCCAGATTCCAAATCTCTATCAAATCTCAAATTCGATCTTTCCAGATCTCACATCAAACATCACATCAAATTCAAACTTTTGGGTCGAGGATTTTACATCCAAGTTTGCCTTCGCTTTAGGATTCTCTTCTGTTACACTGAAATACATCAAATCCAAACTTTTGGGTCGAGGATTTTACATCCAAGACTGCCTTTGCTCTAGGATTCTTTTCCTACTGCCTTTGAAATACATCAAATTCAAACCTTTGGGTCGAGGATTTTACATCCAAGACCTGCATCGCTTAGGATTCTTTTCTACTTGCATCGAAATACATCAAATTCAAACTTATGGGTCGAGGATTTCACATCCAAGACTGCCTTTGCTTTAGGATTCTCTTCCTATTGCACTGAAATACATCAAATTCAAACCTTTGGGTCGAGGATTTCACATCCAAGACTGCCTTGCTTTAGGATTCTCTTCCTATTGCCTCTGAAATACATCAAATTCAAACCTTTGGGTCGAGGATTTTACATCCAAGACTGCACTCGCTTAGGATTCTTTTCCTATCGCACTCGAAATACATCAAATTCAAACTTTTGGGTCGAGGATTTTACATCCAAGATCGCACCGCTTTAGGATTCTCTTCCTATTGCACTGAAATACATCAAATCCAAACTTTTGGGTCGAGGATTTTACATCCAAGACTGCACTGCTTTAGGATTCTCTTCCTATTGCACTGAAATACATCAAATTCAAACTTTTGGGTCGAGGATTTTACATCAAAGACTGCACTGCTTTAGGATTCTCTTCCTATTGCACTGAAATACATCAAATCCAAACTTTTGGGTCGAGGATTTTACATCCAAGACTGCACTGCTTTAGGATTCTCTTCCTATTGCACTTGAAATACATCAAATTCAAACTTTTGGGTCGAGGATTTTACATCCAAGACTGCCTTTGCTTTAGGATTCTCTTCCTATTGCCTTCGAAATACATCAAATCCAAACTTTTGGGTCGAGGATTTTACATCCAAGACCGCACTGCTTTAGGATTCTTTTCCTATTGCACCTGAAATACATCAAATTCAAACTTCGGGTCGAGGATTCTACATCCAAGACTGCCTTGCTTTAGGATTCTCTTCCTATTGCATCGAAATACATCAAATCCAAACTTTTGGGTCGAGGATTTTACATCCAAGACCGCATCGCTTTAGGATTCTTTTCCTATTGCCTTCGAAATACATCAAATTCAAACTTCAGGGTCGAGGATTCTACATCCAAGACCGCATCGCTTTAGGATTCTCTTCCTATTGCACTGAAATACATCAAATCCAAACTTTTGGGTCGAGGATTTTACATCCAAGACTGCACTGCTTTAGGATTCTTTTCCTATCGCACTGAAATACATCAAATTCAAACTTTTGGGTCGAGGATTTCACATCCAAGACTGCACTGCTTTAGGATTCTCTTCCTACTGCACTGAAATACATCAAATTCAAACTCTTGGGTCGAGGATTTTACATCCAAGACTGCACTGCTTTAGGAATCTCTTCCTACTGCACTGAAATACATCAAATCAAATTCCTGGGTCGAGGATTTTACATCCGAGACTGCATTGCTTTAGGATCATTTCCTATCGCAATGAAATACATCAAATCAAACTCTTGAGGTTAAGGATTTTACATCCAATACCGCATTACTCGCGATCTTTCCTCATTGTAATGATCCAATCCAATCGATTCGATCTTCTTTTGGGGTTGAAGATGTTACATCTAAAACTTCAAAATTCCAATTTTCATTTCAAATCAAATCCCTTCAAATTAATCTTGACAAACCTCAATCTAAATTGAAACTCCAAATTGAAATCTAAAACTCACACATCATGACTTAAACATGAAACAAAATAAAATCTAAATTGGAATTCTCCTAAATCATGTGATTTGGGATTCACCTCCTTTTCCTTTCCCCAGCGAGAGTTCAAGAATCTCCAGTTCCAGAGATATACTTGACACTCCCCAGCGGAAATTCTTCTACTTCGTCCTAAGTTTGTTACTTGGACACCTGTGTTGGTTCTGTTGATCGCTTCGGTCAACACCAATACGTGCGGTGTGCTCCGTCAGCTCACCACACCTATTGGGGGTCCATTTGTTGACCTCATTTTTGATGAGGTCTTCTCTTCTTCTCTTTAGTACTTAGGATCTAGCCTTAGGCTTTTCCTTTGACTATCTTAGAGGACTAGAATTGAGACCCACCACCTAGAATTTCAAACCACTTCTAAACTCCTCGCAAACTCCACAAACTTGACTATAGACCCCTAATCACCTAGAGGGTTGAAATCAAGTGTGGAAGTTTAGAGGATGAGTTCCTATAGGACTCTTTGGCCTTAGGACTGACCTGGGTGGCCTGGTCTGGTGAAAGGGCTGACTTACACACACACTACACTTATGCACTACATTTTCACACACACCTCCTAAAACCACACCTATACCCCTCTTGACCCAAAAATCCAAAAATTCAGAAAATTCCCAGAAAATTCCAGAAAATCCCAAATATTCCCAATTTCATTTTGTTCAACTACACCATGGGCCAATTTTGTCAATTTACCCCACTTTTATCAAAATCCCCAATTTGACCCATTTTAACCCAAAGTGAACCCAATGTCAAACCTAACCTACCCAATTGACCCAAATTCTGATCCAATTCAATTCTAAACTTCAATTCAACATTCCCAACACCAATCTAGACCAAATCTAAGCTTAATTTGATTGACATTTGGATCCAATTTCACTTTTGACCTTAAAGCCCAATTTGAACCTATGACCCAAACCTAACCCAAACTCACCCAATTCAATTCCAATTAACCCTAAATCTTTTCTAAACCTTCCTTAACATCCCCATAAACAAAACACTAACATGATTTGCCCAAGATTTTGATCCAAACCCCACTCAAATTCAACCCAAAATCAAAAAGCCCAATTTTGACCCAAACTTAAACCTAGCCCAAATGAGCCCAAATCCCAAAATCAAAACCTAACCAAAGCCAAAACCTCTTTGAAACACTCCCATAAATATTTCTCAACATTTATTTTACATCAATTTCAACCCTAGCCCAACATTGGCCCAAATTAGCCCAATTTGACCTACATTGGCCCACTTACCAATTAAACCCAAATTCAAACCAATTCAAGTCCAAATCACACCAAATTGACTCCAAACCACTCATGACACATCCCTAAACCAAACTCAACAATTATTTGGCCCAACCTCTTTGCAAAATTTCTATCCATAAATTCATTTTCAAACCTAAAAGCCCACTTCCCTAAACCTTCCTAAAAGCCCATTTCCACCAAATACAAAAGTCCAAAATTGGCCCTAAAGCCCACATGACATTTCCATTTGCCATCCATTTAATCAAAGCCATTCCCTAAGTTATAATTCCATCATCAAACAATTCCACATTAAGCCCCATACAAATTCACATCAAAATACCAAAATTTCTCTTAAATCCATTTCCATGAAATTGACTTGACTTTTCCCGAGCCAAAGGTGAGCCATGAAGCCATGCATGAGCCACATGGAAGCCATGAGAGCCTCTTTACATGTCACCATGCCATTTTGGGCAAAAGGAGGAGACTCTTTCCTTAATTCCTAAAGGTGATTAACCACTCCCATGATTCCACTAAATCTTGCTTAAGCTTAATTGTACTTGGATGGTGACCATTCCCCACTGATTAAGCTGACCTAAATCACTTTCTATTCAGCCTAAACAAAGCCTTGGGTGGTGCACCTAGCCCAAATGGAGGGGTTGACCAATTTGAGCCAAAATAAGCCCTCTCCCATTCCATTCTAATCCAAGCCTTTTACACATGGCATTTGCCAATCGCTTGCACCAAGTCCCAGTCCCCGACCCACCCGACCTCGAGGGTGACCCATGCCTGGCCGGCCGGCCACCCGGTCGCCGGAAAACACCATGCCCGAAACCTTGGGAGAAGCCAAGCTTTGAAATTCCATCCCGCCGAGCCGCCCCACTCCAAATGGTCACCATGGCTGTTCTTCACATGCCAAGAGCAGCTGATCCCAGCCCTCAACTCCCCCTGGGAGAGCCTCCAGCCCTGCCTATTTAAACCCCTCACCTTCTCGGCCATGGGAGGTGCTGAACCAGACCTTACTGAAACTCTGCCAAAATTGCTCCAGATCATTCTCCATACTTAGAGCACTTGATCCCCAGTGAGATTCCCCCGCCATTTCTCCTCCGAGAGCTCGATTTCGAGTTGAAATTCCACCCAAAACCAGGACACTTCTCCACGGTGAGCCAATCCCCAAATTGATTGGTCCTACACCTGCACCGGACCAAGGGAAGGTGTCCACCAAGCAAAAGCCCCATCTCCGGGTCACCCGGCTTGTTCCGGACTCCAAAGGTTGTGATCGGCTTTGGTGGAAATCACACCTAGGCAATTCACCACATCCCCGGGCTTCATCCCTAGCCTCCTCGCATCTCCAACGAACGTGCCAAGCATCTCTGATCGAGGCTCCACCTCTCAGAGCTAAGGTATGAGTTAATTCTTCATCCCGAGCTTCTGGAGATTCTCCATTTCAAATGCTTTAATTTCAATGCATGATAACCGTATAGATGTGTTCGTCTCTTCGAGACGAATCCATAGAGCATAAGAACATGAAAATCCATTGAGTATCGAGTGAGATATTAAGGATTTAGTGTGGACGGCTCTCGGGTGAGGACACTTGGGGACGATGAACGGATGCCGTCCATTTAATACACGCGCGGACGGACGGCCAGGATCGCGTCGGATCAGAAGACGGAGCGATACAGCGGGTCCCGGGAGCGCTGACGCGGATGGCGGCGTCGAATGGGAGCGCGCCACGTGTGCATTCGGAGCTGCCGAGGTTGACGCGGCGCCGCGTCACTTAAATAGAAAATTAGGGATTTTCTTAATTTATTTAATTCCCCGAACTTTGAAAATTCATATCTTTGTGTAGAAAAGTCCTAAAAATAAAATAAAAATACCCTCTTGCTCGGTGAACGGAGGAGAATAATGTGGGAAAGAAATTAATAAATTTTGTCTAGTATTTTATTTTTAATTAATTATTTACTCCCTGCATTATTTCAATTCTCCATGCATTCACACAATTCACCATGGCATGAGACTATAGGGCTTTTGAAGCCTCTGAACTTAGGGACATTCCCTGAATTTTCCAAGGTCAGAGGCCATCTCTGTGAAAAGTTGTTGATTTTTCAAATGCATGTTGCTATTTTAAGTATTTTAATTTCAAAAATTAGCATGTTGTGAAATAAATTTTAGGAAAATTTGGTGATGTTCCTGATGACCAGAGAACCCTAGGAAAAATAGGATTTGAGTTAATTCACTTAGATTAACCCTAATTGGCTTAAACACCCCAAATAGGTTTCTAATTAATTAGAGTTAACCATAGATCAAATTGACTTGAAATCAATTCTCCACTGACCTTTAGGATCAGAGGAACCCATCATAAAAATTTGAGGTCAATTGGACTTGGTTAGCCCCACTAATTGGGTTGATTAAGCCACTTAGTCATTTTAAACTTTAAAATTTCATAACTTTCAAAATATCTTTCAAAAATTCACCAAATTGGTTTTGGAGTCTCTCTGATATCGGGGAGTTTAAGAAAATTAAAATTTCAATTTTCTAAAAAAGTTGATTTTTAATATTATTTTAATATTTTTAATAATTAAAAAATAATAAAAATCACAAAAATAATAAAATTCACCAAAATGTCATATTTTGAATTTTAATCACTTAGGAACAAGTCCCATATTTTTCCTAGGTCTATTTAGTGAGATATTAATTTTTAAAGCTCTAGGGTAATTTTAAAATTAAGAAATGTATTTTCTAGCATTTTCACCAAAATAATTATAATAAATCAAAGAAAAAATCAGAAAATTGTAAAGTTTGGTTCTCTGGAATCCTTGATATCAGAGAGAATTTTAAAAATTATAAAATTTATTTTTCAACATTTATTTTATTTTTAAATTAATTAATACTCCAGAACTTAAAATAATTCTAATAAATAAAATATAATTCAAAAAATTAAAAAATTTGGTCCAAGTGGTCCTCTGGTCATTAGGAATGTCTCCTAATTTTCTTAAGGATAGAAACTTTCCCTTGGTCATGTTATTGAATTTTCCTTGGAAATTCCTATTTTCTACTAAAAAATAATTATATAAATAAATTAAATACAGAAAAATCACATTTTCTCCTCTCATGTCTTTATTGACACATAAATGAAGTCACATAAAAATTTCAAGTTCATTTGAGTTCAATTTAGTGAGTTATGAAATTATTAGGCTTAAAGGGCAAAATGGTAATTAAAATTTTAACCCTTAATTAAAACTTTAGGTTTAATAAAAATTTTTAACAAGTAAAATATCTGATCCTAATCTGATTTGGATGACTGAAATTTAAATAACTAAAGGGTAGAAACCCATTAAGCAATTTAAAATGATTAAACTTTAATTAAATAATTAATTGAATTTGGAAGAATAATAAAATTGGAATTATTAAAATAGGGATATTATTAGGAAGAGATTTATTCTTTAATTTAAAAAATCCCTAAATTAATCATCTCATTAATACTCAACTCTTAATTAAAATGATAACTCAAATTTAAAATATTGAAAGACTTAATCATTAAACTAAAATTAAATCATTAAACTCTTTCAAAAAATTTCAATTAAATTAAATTAAATTAAATTAAAATTAAATTAAATTAAATAAACAAATTAAATTAAATTAAATGAATTAAATACATTAAATTAAATAAATAAAATTAAATTAAATTAAATTAAATAAAATTAAATAAATAAATTAAATTAAATTAAATTAAATAAATTAAATTAAGTTAAATTAAATTAAATTAAATTAAAATTAAATTAAATTAAATTAAGAAATTAAATCAAATAAATTAAATTGAATTAAATTAAATCAAATCAAACTAAATTAAACTGAATTAAATTAAATTAAATTAAATTAAATTAAATTAAGTTGAATTAAATAACCTCACTTAAGACATGAAGAAATAAATCTAAAATAACTTGAACACTATTCCAAACTTAAATCATTAATTTGAACTTAAATTTGAATCACAAATCATTAAATATCATTTTGCCCTTAGGAGCTTTAGTTATCATAACTCCTAAATAGAACATTAAAATGAAATGTTACTTCACTTATAGGACATTCAAATGTCCAGTTCACCGAGCAAGTTAACAAAGCTTGAAAACCTCGGACGATCGATTCATTTACACAATTAAATTCATTTGGACTTAAAACAATCCTAGAAATATTGAAAAGATGTTTGGGATCTCTCCTAAGCACTTCCTCGATATGATAGGATGTTGATAAGAACAATTGAACTTAATTGTTCTTTGATGAAGAAAATCGTCTTCAAACTAAAAACACAAAGAACCTAGACGTCATAGGAAATGACTAGCTATAGGATTAGGAATTTGGTAGAAAACCATAAACCTTTCCCTTAGCTTTACCTAGGAACTTGCTTAAATATTCTAACTGTGTTTTAAGTGCAGCTCGGAATGACGGGAAGACCCTCCAGGTACGCTTTTATTTTATTGAAGTTTATTTTATTGCAAATGCACTTTATTTTTCTTGCATGATAAACAACGGTTGCATGAAAACCGACACCTTTAGGACGAGAAACCAAAACTGAAACCCAAAACTAAAATAAAAGACACTACAAGATAAAATTCACCTCCACAACATTTCAAAATATAAGACAACTCAAAATTTAATCACAAACGAACACAAAACTACAATTACAACTAAATTAAAACGTCCTGTTGGATGATCGGGAATACCTTGGATGATGTAACCTACGTGTTGCTAACGGGATTTCCCACGGTCTAAATGAAAGTGTGGAACTCATTCGATTGAGTTTAGCAAATTCATCCGGACTAAGTGAATCCGATAAAAATAATGATGCCGGAAGGATGGAACCGTGGGATCTTAACCGGTGTCGTTATAATCAACTTTAAGATTTGTTTTAATTAAAACACAAAAAACACTTGGAAATTAAGACTTCTCTAAACCAAACACTTCTCTCATCTCCTGATTTATGACTTCTACAACTAAACCTCTGCAACAACAAGGAGCTTGGAGCATGGTGGGCAGCACGGCCATCGTCGTCAGCAAAACTTGAACTTACTTCAGCAAAACTTTCCTAGAATTAAATAATAAAGCCATAGGACTTCGAGGTAGTTTGCCTAGTGCAACATAAATCCTCAACTCTTCGTTAGGCATTTGCATTGCAAATTAAGCCCTAACCGGTCTTAGGATTCCGAGGTAGTCGTCCGATACGACATAAACCCTCACATCTTCTAAGCAATTTGTATGATTCTATCATATAAATATAAGCCCTAATTAACTAAAATTGGCAAGATTAAAACATTAAATAAACATTAGGACTTTCCTAAATCCAAGCCAAATAATAGGATAGTCGGGAAGTTATCGAAGTCCGCTTCGGATCCGTAATTTCTCCTACTTTTCTTCCTTTGAATTTCCAAAAATAAAATGTTCCAAATTTGAACTAATCCCTTTTGAAATTTCAAAAATTCAATCCTTTGAAAACTTAAACTTTGAAATTCTCGAGAGCAGAATTATTGATTATTATCGAGAGTTTTCTTAGGTGATTCTCGTCACTTAAGATGTAATTAACTATAGGGGCTTGCCCTTATAGGGAACTTTAAGAACCCGGGTAATATAAACCCTGTTTAATGTTTCATATTAAGCGAGGAATTTGTCGGCTTATAAAATTGGTTCGCGGACCAAACGGATGTCACAAATCTTCTAGTTTATTTAACCGAGCCCCACCGTCAGCAGTGTGTCTATCCTTAGGGATAGATACACGGTTTATGATGCGGTGCTCGTTTATATAAACTATTTGGGATGTGAGATCGGTTTGATTTCATATCTTAAAATCTTCAAATTTAAAATTATTTTCAAAATCAAATATTACTTTCTAAATTATATCTATATTTAAATTTAAAATTCGCCGACAACTTCTGTTAGGCGACCCCTTTTTAAAATAAAACACATAACCTAAAAATATGCCGACAGAGGGTATTTTTTTATTTTTATAATTTTTCTATACCAAGTTATAGATTTTTATATAATTAATTTAGAAAATCAATATTTTTCTACTTAACCACGTCAACCTACGGCAACGTCGAAGTGGCGATGCGGTGTTGTTGGATTGACTGACGCTATCTGGTTTGACGGTGTGTTAACAAACCATCAATCTGTCTAACACCATCAGAGTCTTTCATTTATTACACGCGCAATCGAACAACTGCCCATCTTCATCCCCATCTGGTTTGATCCCGTGACCGTCCACACTAAAACCCTAATTTCTCACCCAGACACAATGAAAACTGTTTGGGTTTGATATTATGGACTTGTCTAAGCACGGTGAACATATCCATACTGCTAAGCATTGTTTAACTTAACTCTAATTTCATAGAGAATTCAGAGAAGTTGAGAAGAAGGAGAGGTCAATACGTTGACTCTAAGAAGTGAAGCTTCGATCAGAGTTGGTCTACACCTTCGTTTAAGTCCCAAGAGCTCAGGGATGAAGCCTGTTGCTCTAATGAATTGCCTAAGTATGAAAGTGACTAGAACCGATTTGGAGCTTTGATGGAAGTCCCTGTTGGAGTGGCCTAGTGATAGGGCTTTTAGTGGGGAACTTCTTGTCTTGCTGTGGGGATGGTGTGGGTGAGTTTAATTTGACGTTGGTGAAGCTTTGGAGGATGACCTATTTCTAGGCTGAAATTGAACTCCAAAATTAAGATGGGTTAATGGGTTTCAGGGAAGGAATGCAGTGGGGATTGAGTTCTCTGTGTTGTGGGATGGATTTAGAGTGATTTGTGCAGATTTTAGTTAAGGTCTGGTTCAGCTAAACTTTTGGTCATGAAGGGTGGTGGTTTAAAATGCTATGGCTGGAGTGGCTACCAAGGCTTCAATTCAGGTGCAAAGAGCTGCTTAGGTGGAGTGCAGAGAAGCTTCAATGGAAATTTTAGGATGACCTGACCATAGGGTGGAGTTTGGGTTTTCTTGGCTTAGATGTGGCTCTTAGTTAGGGCTTCTCCGGCGACTAGGTCGGCCGGCCAGGCCGGTGGGTCAGCTGAGTCAGTGGGCAGGCGATGATTGCAATGGATTTTAATGGCTAAGGCATTATGCAAACATCCCTTAGATTTAACCATTTAAAGAAGGAGATACAATAATTTAGGGGACATTTGTTCCATGGCTCCACTAGGATGTTCTAGGTAGGTTTAGTCTAGTCCCTAGGGTCAACTTAGTGGCTTTGGAGGGTTTGGTTTGGTCACATTTGGTTCAGTTTGATTAAATTTAGTCATGGGTTCATTTGGGTCACCATGGGTCAAAATTGGGCTAACTTGGGTTTGAGCCTGTATTTAGCCCATGTTATTGAGCAATATTGTATATATGATTTCCATAAATGGTTTAGAGAAGGATTGGAGTGGTTTTGGATTGGTTTAGAGGATCAATTTGGCTTGATTTGGGACTTTGGTCATCTTGGGACAAAATGGCATGGTTTAAGGTTAGGCTAGGGTTCGGTCCAAAGCCACTTGAAGGTTCCAAATGGTCCAGGAAGATGTTATAAAGAGTTCCCAACATCAATTTGGTGGAAATTTTGAGAGTAGGGCAATCAAATTGGGAGATTTTGGGCATATGGCATGTTTGGGTAAATATTTGGGGTTTTTGACTTTAAGTGGGTTTGGGTGAGAGTTGGGCTCAAATTGGGGGCAATTTATGGTTTACTTCAGTTTTGGGGAGTAATATGAAGAGTTTGAGATTCAAAGTGGGGAGAAATTGATTGGCATTAGGTCAAGTTGGGGGACTCGGGTCATTTAGGCAAAATTGGGGCTTTTGAATTTTAAGTGAAATTGAACTCAAATGTAGATCAATTTGAGCTTGGATTTGCTTTAGATTGGCATTGGAGATGTTGAAATAAAGTTTGGAATTGAAATTGGGCAAGATTGGGATCAATTGGGTAGACATTTGGATGAATTTGGGAACTTTTAGGTTAAATGGGTTAAATTGGGGCTTCTGGTTAAACTTTACTAATTTGGCCAAATTGTGTGATATGGTAGTTGGGAGAAATGAAATTAGGAATATTTGGGAGGTTTTGAGAATTTGAGAATTTTTGGAATTTTTGGAATTTTTGGAATTTTAGGCTAAGAGGGGCATTTTGGTCATCTTGTGGATTTTTCAGAAGATTTGGTATTTTTTGGTAATTTTGGTTAATTTGAGTGGTAGGGAGTATTTTTGAATGATTTTTGAAGAATTATGGGTAATTTGTGTGATTTGGAAATTGTGGGGAATTTTAGGGTTTTGGGGGTATTTTGGGTATTTTGGGTTTTATGGGGCAAATGGGTTAGAAATTTGATGTTTTTGGGAAAATTGGGATTGTTTGAATGTGAGTGATATGGCATTGTTTAGGTTGAGCCATGGACCAGGGGTCACCCTCATTTGGTTCTCTATGTGTTGGTACTAGCCAAACCCTAGCCTGAGGCTAAGGGCTTGGAAAAACCACTTAAATGAGTTTCCAAAGGGTTAGGGGATCAAAGGTGATGTGCCTTCTTTAGGATTGTTAATGTGTAGTGTAAGTGTTGTGTAAGCTCCAGACTTCTTAGGGTAGATCCTAAAGTCTGACCTTCTATAGCAGACTTCCCTTGGGCTTCCTTATGCTTGGTCTCTTCTTCCAAAAAGCTGGAGGTTAGGCTTTAAGCATATGAAAACTTCCAGTAAAGTGTAAAAAGTTTAAATTTCTAAGGGAAAGGGTTCCATAGCTAGTCTTCTAAGAAAGTCACTAGGAGAGTCAAATTTTTTGAGTTGTATTTTAATTATTAAAATTAGTTTAATGTTCAAAATTATCATTTCACTTAGAAAATTCATTTAGGTGACAAAATGAACTCCAAATGCGATGAAATTTTAATGGAGAGTTCTTTGACCTTTAAAGTTAATGGAGAATTATTTTTGAGCAATTTTCATTTATATATAATTCAATTAATTTTTATTTAATTTTTAGGTCTTAATTACCATTAGAGTTATTTTTAGTGAGTTAAATCAAATTTCTATTTTTCCTAGGGTCCTCTGTTCATAACGAACCTACCATAATTTTATTGGATTTTTCTAATTAACATGCTATTTTTTGGAATTAATTTGCCAAAACATATGCAAAAACTTGAAAAATGTAGATCTCTTTATACAGGTCTCCTCAAACCTTGGAAAAGTCAGTGAAGATCCCCCATGACAGAGTCTACAACATGCTAAAATGGAAAGCCATGGTAAAATGTCCTATGCATGGAGAATTAAAATACTACAGACAGTATTTAATTACTTAAAAATCATACATGCATCAAATATATTTCAAAATATGACCATATTTTTCTTCTCTGTTCACTGAGCAAGTGGGTATTTTAATTTATTTTTATGATTTTTCTACACCAAGTTATGGATTTTTAAGGTTAGGTAATTTAAATAATTCAAAAAATCCATATTTTCCTACTTAACCATGTCAACCTATGGCGGCGTCGAAGTGGCCACGCGGTGCTACGGGATTGGCTGGTGTTATCTGGTTTGATGGCGTGTTCACTAACCATCTGTCCGTCCAACTCCATCAGAGCCCTTCATTAATTACACGCGCGATCGATTAGCTACCCGTCTTCGTCCCCATCTGGTGTGATCCCGTGACCGTCCACACTAAAATCGTAATTTCTCAGCCCAGGATCAATGAAAACTCTTCGGGTTTGATCCTATGGACTCTTCTAAGCATGGAGAACATATCTATATGGCTAAGCATGGTTTAAATTAACCCAAATTACATGGAGAATTTAGAGAAGCTCAGGAAGAAGGAGAGCTCAATACTTTGGCTCTGAGAAGTGAATCTTCAATCAGAGATGCTCTACACCTTCTTTTGAGTCTCAGGAGCTCAGGGATGAAGCCTCTTGCCCTGGTGAATTACCTAGGTATGAAAGCGATCAGACCCGATTTAGAGCTTTGATGGAAGTCCCAATTGGAGTGGCCAAGTGATGGGGCTTTCAGTGGGGAACTTCTTTTCTTGCTATGGGGATGGTGTGGGTGAGTTTAATTTTACTTTGGTGAATCTTTCGAGGATGTCCTGTTTTTGGCCTAAAATTAAACTCCAAAATCGAGCTGGGTCAATGGGTTTCAGAGCAGGAATGCAGTGGGGATTGAGTTCTCTGTGTCGTGGGAAGGATTTAGTGTGATTTGGGTAGTGTTTTGTTAAGGTCTGGTTCAGCTAACCTTTTGGCTGTGAAGGGTGGTGGTTTAAACAACTATGGCTGGGGTGGCTGCCAGGGCATCAATTCAGGTGCAAAGAGCTTCTTAGGTTGTGTGAAGAAAAGCTCTAATGGAAATTTTGGGCTGAGCTGGCCATAGTATGGAGTTTAGGTTTGCTTGGCTTTGATGTGGCTCTCGGTTTGGGCTCATTCAACAACATGACCGGCTGGCCAGGCCAGGGGAGGTGGCCAGTTGGTCAAGTGAGCCAGTGGGCAGACCATGACTGCAGTGGATTCTAATGGCTAAGGAATTATGGCAAACATCCCTTACATTTAACCATTTATAGGAGGATATCCCTTAATTTAGGGGAACTTTGGTCCATGGCTCCACTAGGGTAGGCTAGATGGGTCTAGCCCATTCCCTAGGGTCAACTTAGAAGCTTTGGAGGGGTTGGTTTGGTCACATTTTGTTCAATTTGATTAAATTTGGTCATGGGTTCATTTGGGTCACCTTGGGTCTGAATTGGGCTAACTTGGGTTTGAACATGAATTGAGCCCAAGTGGTTGAGTAATATTGTGTATATGACTGTCATAAAAGGTTTATAGAAGGATTAGAGTGGTTTTGGATTGGTTTGGGGGATCAATTTAGCTTGATTTGGGAATTTGATCAGTTTGACGCAAGTTGTGTTAGCTTGGGTTTAGGTTAGGCTAAGGGAAGAGTCCAAGGCCAATTGAAGGTTCCAAATGGTCTAGGGGGATGTTATAAATAGTTCCCAACATCAATTGGGTGGAAATTTGGGCGTAGGGCAAACAATTTGGGAGATTTTGGGCATATGACATGTTTGGGTCAAAATTTAGGCATTTGGGCTTTAAGTGGGTTTGGGGGAGGCCTAAATTAGGGGCAATTGATGGTTTAATTCATTTTAGGGGAGTATTATGAAGATTTTGAGATTCAAAATGGGGAGAAATTGATTGACATTAGGTCAATTTAGGGGATTTGAGTCATTTAGGCAAAATTGAGGCTTTTGAACTTTAAGTGAAATTGAACTCAAATGTGGTTCAACATGATCTTGGATTTGGTGTATAATGGAATTGGAGAAGTTGAATTAAAGTTTGGAATTGAAGTTGGGCAAGATTGGGATTAATTAGGTAGACATTGGGGCACTTCTGGGTTAAATGGGTCAAATTAGGGCTTTTGGTTAAATTGGGCTAAATTGGCCATATTGGGTGACGTTGTAGTTGGGAGAAATGAAATTAGGAATATTTGGGAAGTTTTTAGAATTTATGAAAATTTTTAGAATTTTGGGAATTTTGGGCTAAGAGGGGCATTCTGGTCATTTCACGGATTTTTTGAAAAATTTGGCAATTTTGGGTAATTTTGGTTAATTTGAGTGGTAGGGAGTATTTTAGAATGATTTTTGAAGAATTATGGGTAGTTTGGGTGATTTGGAAATTTTGGGGAATTTTAGGGTTTTAGGGGTATTTTGGGTATTTTAGGGTAAAAGGGTTAGAAATTTGAAATTCCTAGGAAAATTGGGATTGGTTGAAGGTGAGTGATATGGCTTTGTTTAGGTTGAGCCATGGACCAAGGGTCACCCTCATTTGGTCCACTATGTGTTGGTACTAGCCAATCCCCAGCATGAAGCTAAGGGCTTGGGAAAACCACTTACATGAGTTTCCAAAGAATTAGTGGATCAAAGGTTATGTGCCTTGTTTTGGATTGTGAGTGTGTAGTATAAGTGTGGTATAAGCTCCAAACCTACCAGGGTAGATCCTAAGGTCTGACCCTCTATAGGAGACTTCTCATAAGCTTCCTTTTGCTTGGTTTCTTCCTCCAAAAAGCTGGAGGTTAGGCCTTAAGCATATGAAAACTCTAAGTGAAGTGAAAGAAATTTGAATTTCTAAGGGAAATGGTTCCATGGCTAGTCTTCTAAGAAAGTCAGTAGGAGAGTCCTATGGCTTGACCCTTGATGCACCAAAAATATATACCCTTTTTACTATATGATTTTACTCATTTTTGGTGATATTACACTTTAAAAGGAAGGTATTTTGTATGTTTTTTGGTTTTAAGTAAAAAAATGGTGATTGGAGCAAAAAAAAAAGCAAAAATTGTGCATTTTAGAGCAAAAACGTGCAAGAAAACAAATTTTGGCTCGACACCTTTCGATAAGTCTTTCTATATTTAATCTCTTTTACACTTCATGCATATTTTTGAATGAGATTACAATTTAAAGAAAGATTGTTTTATGCCTATTTTGTAGGGTTATCTGTTAGGAACGCAACACAACTGAAACGGGGCGAATCGGAGCTGTAACGGAGCCAAACGGAGCAAAATGGTGGACCTGCGCAGGATGGCCGCCGGAGGCGCCCAAACATGCGCCGGCGGCTCCAGAAACCCGAGAGCACCGAAAATAGGACGCCGGCAGCACCCTATTCCGTGTCGGCGGCGCTCGAGATGACTTGGACACGATATTAGGCGGTTTTTGGCCAAATACATTGAATCTACCTCTTAGGAAATTCGTCCCTACTCTATTTTAAACCGAATTTGAAGCCAAAAATGAAGAAGAGATGTTAGGGAAAACTTGGAGAATGCTTAGAGATCTGAGAATAGGAGTAGAAATTTAGATTTCTACCTTTTTGGAGAAATTGGTGAGGGGATTTTGAGAGAATCTGTAAGGGAATGTTCTAGCATTACATGGATCCACGGGAGACTTTGTGGGAGAGATTTTCATCTTTCGTACAAAGGGAAAAAGCTAACTATTGTGTTTTTATTAACTTATGATATTGTAAACACTTATTTTGTGGATTTGCTTTGAAATGAAGTTTTCAGTAGTGTTTTCTTCGTGCTTTGTGATGTCTTTCTCTTACTCTATATTCTTCTATGAAAATAGTGGCATGAGAAGATTATGCCATTGTTTTCATTCTACTTTTCTTTTGCAATGAGTAGGACTCATGTTTAGGATATTGGGATGCTTGCTAAAAGAAGTTTTAATTATAAATGTGATGGTTTTTTACTTTCTCTTCATTTACATTACAATAAGGGCTCGTTGTATTGTTAAAATTTGTTGTAATTGCATTGACCTGAAATGGTAATGTAATTCTCAATAAAGTGGAACCACATTCAATGTCCAATGAATTACGTAGTTCATGGGGATTGAGTGCAAATAAATAGGACAATATGGTTTTGATAGGCGTCGAATTGGAGGTTTCAAGGTGACAGGCTGAGATCCCCAATTTGGTCCTAAGATTAGTAACTAAACTCGAAGGTTAGCCTTCAGGTGAAGGGTGAGTGAGGCCTCCGTAGTGACAGCCGGTATCCTCCCAGTCTAACCTTACATTTAGTGACTAAACTTAGGATATGTCAAAGTTCTTTACATGCTTGAAAGAGGGGGTACTCTTTTAAGGGTAAAGAATAGGATTGCTCCTATTTGACACATACAATATTTAATGCATCACATTCCTAAACTTTATCCAATTCATTAAATAAGAATAGTAGATTTCATTATCTCAAAATTCACCAAACCAATTTCCCTAAAAAGGGTTATCTTTAGAAGTAATATTTACATTAAGGAGTAGTTATTATCCTTACATATGATCATCTGCATTTAGGAGTAGTTGTTAGAAAAACCACTTATATCACCCTTCCAAACTAAGGTTGTTATTAGTAGACTAGAATTTGACTAAGAACCTCTTACCTAGCTTCTCTGTGGGATCGATAAACGTGACTCCATTAGGGCCCTATATTATTTGATACGATGCATATACTTGCGTTTGAAATTGTGACTTTACCAAAATCATTATAAATATATAAATTTGAGGTCATATATTCTTACATATAAAATTCGCATCAAGTTTTTGGCGCCATTGCCGGGGAAGCTTCGATAAGAACTTTAGGAGAATTTTAGTTGAAGTAATTAGGCTTAGACTTGGAAAACTGTAGTATCGTAAAAAATATTTTTTTGTGAAAAGTGTTTTTATATGAAAAAGTGTTGTGAAAAAAAAGAAATAAAAGATTAAAATTGTTTGTGTGAAAAATATGGTGTTCGTGAAAAAGTTTTGTTGTTTTGAATATATTTTTCATTTAATCTATATAATTATTAATGTATTGTTTGTTGTGTTACGTATGCAAAACAAAGGATCTGCAGGACTTGTCCCATATGATCCCGAGTATGAAGAAAATAAAAAAATAAAAATACAGAAATGACTCAAAAAAATAGAAATGGAGATGGAGAACTTTCAAGATAATAACTTAGAAAATCATCATACTTCATTGAGGGATTACGTAAATCTTACGACATATTAAATTCACTCAAGTATACAAAACCCTGTCGTAGAAGCTGACTCGTTTGAAATAAATGCTGAAATTATCCAACAGGTGCAGAACAATCAGTTTGGGGAAACTCTTTTGGAGGATCCCTATTTACACTTATCAAATTTTTTAGAACTTTGTGCTATATTTCGTTATAACGGTATGTCAGAAAATGCTGTTAGACTGAGGCTTTTTCCTTTCTCACTAAGGGATAAGGCTAAAATGTGGTTATACTCATTAGCACCTGATTTTATTAAAAATTGGGAGGAGTTAACTCAAAAATTCCTAGCTAAGTATTTTCCACCTTCAAGGACTACTAAACATAGAAAGAATATTATCTCATTTTGTCAATATGAAGGTGAATCAATATACGAAACCTAGGAAGGATTTAAGGAACTCCTAATAATGTGTCTACACCATGCTCTGCCCGATTGGTTAATCATTCAAACTTTTTATAATGGGTTAGAAGGATCCCTTAGGTCTATAATTGATGATGCTGCTGATAGATCATTAATGTCAAAAACACTTGATGAAGCGTATGCATTAATTAAAGAAATGACTACAAATGAATTTCAATGGCCCTCTACAAGGTTAAATCAAAAAAATGTAGCTAGTGTTCATGATACGGATACGATTACAATTCTTGCATCTCAGATTGCTGCAATATCAAAAAAGTTGGACCAATTTGGAATGAACCAACCTCAATTTACTCCTGTAAGTGAGGAAAGATCATTAGGGCCTATGATTGATTCTAACTTATCATATGATACTTTAAATATCACAAACAACCCATATTCTAACTTTTACAACCCATGTTTGGAGAAACATCCTAAATTCAATTGGAATCATACTACTGATGGTGGAAACCAACAATGGGAAAATAATCTTGTGAATCGTCATGGAAGTTGGAATAATCAGGGGAACACAATCTATAGACCTTCATATCCACTGGACTCTAACAATGATCAACAATTTGAGGATAAGAAGATGTTTATGGAAGAAGTGGTATTGCAAATGGAAAACCAGTTGCAAAGTCAAAATGTTGTAATTAGAAACATAGAGAATCAACTGGGACAAATTGCTAATTCACTTAGCAATAGACCCCAAGGAACACTTCCTAGCAACATTGAGATCAACCCTAAAGAGAACACTAATAAACAAGTAGAAGCTGTCCAATTAAAAAGTGGAAGAGAGATAGAGGATATGGTTAGAAAAGAGAAATATGTTGTGAGAGAAACAAAAGAAACTAAAAGACCTGAAGAACATGTTTCTAAGGATCTAGAAAAATTAATATCTCCAACTAAAATCAGTTTGGAAAGGCCACCACCTCCATTTCCTCAAAGACTTATACAACATGAGTTGGATAAAAAATTTTCAAAGTTCATGAAAGTAATTAAGAAGTTAACGATAAATATTCCTTTCACTGAAGCTTTGGGACAGATGCCAAGTTGTGCAAAGTTTATAAAAGATATATTAAACAATAAAAGGAATTTTGGGGATTATGAGACAGTTGGACTAAGTGAGGAGTGTAGTGCCATACTTCAGAAAAATTTTCCTCGAAAACTTAAAGATCCTTGTAGCTTTACAATCCCTTCTGCAATTGGAAAAAGATTATGTGAAAAATATTTATGTGATTTAGGAGTGAACATTAATGTGATGCCACTATCTATATTTAGAAGGTTAGGTTTAGTCAATATTTCTCCCACTACTGTAACCCTTATGTTAGTTGATCGATCTATCATTTATCCAAAGGAGTTATAGAAGACGTGCTTGTTAAAGTGAATAAATTTATCTTTCCTTTGGACTTTATTAGATATGGAGGAAGATAAAGAAATTCCAATTATTTTAGGGAGACCTTTTTTTGTTACTGGACAAGCTATGATAGATGTACAAAAAGGAAATTTGACTATGAATATTAATGACCATGAAGTCACTTTTAATGTATTAAAGACTATGAAATATCCAGCTGAGAGAAAAGACGATGATTGTTTTTGGATAAATGAAATTGATTATTTAAGTAAAGATCATTTCCAAGAAAGTTTTGAGAGTAAGTTAACAGATGAGATTGAAATAGACTTTCATGATGAGTCCGAAATGTTATGTGAAGAAGACTATATGTGTGTTCATGAGAGCTGTGAAATAATGGACGCTACCAAAAATTGTAATGTTTTAATTCCATCTGTTGAAAAATCTCATGAACTTAAGATGGATGTACCCCATACAATTTTTAAACCTGTCTATTTAAGAAATTCATCTACATAACCATTCTTTATATCTTTAGATTCGACTCAATCACAAGAAAAAGCTGAATTGAATGATGAACATAATAAAATTATTGAACTAAGACTTGGAAGAGAATTTGAGGATATATTTCAAAAAAACTTTGAGTTGAGAAAAGAGGATAAGAATATTGGAAGAACATTGGAAGAAAATTCCAAGGAATTAGAAAAACATATTTCCTCAACTAAGATAGATCCTCTAACATTTAATAATTATAAAGGGGAAGAATTGGTAGATAACTTGATACAGAAGAGTGACATAGAAGAATTTGATCCTGAATCTGAATTATCTAGAGAGAATTCGATCCAAAATTTGGGAGATCTTGAATTATCTTATATAGATCCATTTCTTATAAATTTCAATGATGATATTAAAATGCGGATTAAGAAAATCAATAGAAGATTATTGGATCTAGAAAGTAGTATGAGGAACAATAATAAAAATCCAACTGAAAATGAAGAGTTGAATGAAAAATTACAATTTGAGGATTTTTTAGGAATTCCTGGATCTGAAAAAGACTAGATGATTGATCGAGGATTACTTAGTTGGAATTTTGATCCAGGAGGAATAGTTTGTCGGGCCCGCGACATTAAAACCAAGCGCTCTATGGGAGGCAACCCATAGTTACCAGTGTGCTTTGATTTAGTTTACTTGAGAGTCATGATTGTTAGTGTTGTATTGTGTTTGCTTTAGTGTGGATTAATCAGCTTAATTCATGTTTGGATTAGTGGATTGACTTAATCTTTATGTGTCATTATGGATTGATCAGTTTGATTGTTGTTGGTAGATGTTTGGATTGTTAGTGGTTGGATTTGATCTTTCTGTGTCATGAGGGAGGTGATTCCTTAACTTCTTATTTTGGTTAGACTTGTATGTTCTCTTATAGTAGTTGGATTGATGAGTCTACTATGACTCGAGTCTTACTCGGACTTGAGTTTTACAAGAGATATCATGAATTTGAATAATGATAGCTTCATCTCAATTTTGTTACATCCTTTCTCTAACTTTGTTTTCATTTGGTAGGAGTCGCGAACCCATTTGATGAATAACATTAGGATGATCTTACACTACAATATGTATCTGTTAACAGTGCTTAATTAAAGGAATTTGATGATGCTTGAGATTGGTGTCCGGAAACCAATTTATCAGGGATAATATATAAAATCATTTTAAAATGTACCTAATTTATTAGTGTAGTGATTCTGTTAGAAATTGGAAGTAAATCAGTGTGATGTGATGAGTTAAAGGATGAATTGACCTGATTTATCTTATGTGTGATTATGTTTGTGTTACAATTTTATATAATAATTGAAGAACATTTTTATATTCCCTTACTGTTACCTGCTATGCTAGTTAGACTTTGGTTTAGTTAATTTCATTCTGGCATGATTAGTTTAGATTTATTTTCTGCTGCATATGGTTTTATCCTAATGAATACTTACAAATAGATTTGATTGACAATTGTGGTAGATAGAATTTCTAAACTGTTTTTCTTCCTGCAAATATTTTCTTTACTGAATGCTTATATGTTAAAAATTAAGTTTGGGGGTAGGAAGAAAAAAAAAATTTTAAAGTGAAAATAAAAAATTTTAAAGTGAAAATACTTCCTTTCAGTGTAATTTTATTACAAGCATGTTTTAGGCTAGATTTACTTTCTCCTACAGTCATTCTATCCTGATTATGTATGTATATGAGTTTGATAGGATGTTGTAGTAGTAAGTAGATTCAACCATTACTTTTTCTTCCTGCAACATTTTATGGAATTAATTGCAAAATATTTTTGAAATTTTAGTTTGGGGGGAAGAAAAATATTAACTCTTATTTGTTCTCAATTGTTGTATTTTCAAAAATTATTAGCATAACTTCTGGCAGTTGAACTTCACTTGAGATAACTAAAACTTTTTATTTTAGTTGAATATTATTGAAGGATTGGATGAAAATTTTTAGTAATAAAAGTTAATTTTATAAGGATAAGATATTTAGTATGAAAGAATTTGATTATAGTTAACTATTTAAAGTAAATAAAACTGTATTTTTTAAATGTTAAGAGACTTAAAGCACTGTGTGTTAAGAAGAGATTGAGTTTATGATGAATAATAAAGCTCATACCTAATTATAAAGTAAGGAGGTGTTTCAAGTTTGAACTTTAGAAAGAGGAGAGTGAAGTTCAAAATCATTACAGGCTATCTAGATATAGTAATCCTCATTAAAAAAAGAAGAGAGAAAAAGAAAAAGAAAGAAAATATTTATGAGGAGAAGCTTGAGGAGATGCCTAATCAAAAAGTGGCTTCACTTGAGTCACCCTAAGGGGAAAACTTGAATTTACATTCTGATGAAGTTTGCATAAACTCCTTTTTCACATAATCATTCAAAGCACTCTTAATGTGACAAATTATGGTTTATCTTGAAATAAATACAAGACTAGAACCCTTAGACTTGATTGCTGAACATTCTTATACCTGTAGTGTTAACCTGAGTTACTGAATTTCTTTCTAAAAGTCTAACCAATATATTCTTTTGAATGAAAAATTTTAGTTTCTTACAGGTGAAAAGTACATTGCCTTGAGTTATATTTTTATGTAGTAAAAGGGTTACTTGAGGACAAGTAACAGTTAAGTTTGGGGGATTATGATGAACCAAAAATATATATGCTTTTTACTATATGATTTTACTCATTTTTGGTGATATTACACTTTAAAATGAAGCTATTTGGTATGTTTCTTAGTTTTAAGTGCAAAAATGGTGATTGGAGCAAAAAGAAGCAAAACCGGTGCAATTTGGAGCAAAAACGAGCAAAAAAACAAATTTTGGCTTGACACCTTTCGATAAGTCTTTCAATGTTTAATCTCTTTTATACTTCTTGCATATTTTTCAATGAGATTAAACTTTAAAGAAATGTTATTTTTTATGCCTATTTTGTAGGGTTATCTGTTAGGAACGCAACGCAACTGAAACGGGGTGAATCAGAGCTGTAACGGAGCCAAACAGAGCAAAATGGTTGAGCTATGCAAGATGGGCGCCGGGGGCGCCCATATTGGCGCCGGCGGCGCCAGAAACTCAAGTGCACCAAAAATAGGGCGCCGGCAGTGACCTATTCAGCGCCGGCGGCGTCTAAGACAGCCTGGACGCGATATTAGGCGGTTTTTGGCCAAATACATTGAATTTGGATGATTTTTGGAGGGTTCCATCATGCAGCCCTTGGAAAATTCGTCTCTACTCTATTTTAAACCGAATTTGAAGCCAAAAAAAGAAGAAGAGATGTTAGGGAAAACATAGAGAATGCTTAGAGATCTGAGAATAGGAGTAGAAGATTAGATTTCTACCTTTATGGAGAAATTGGTGAGGGGATTTTGAGAAAATCTGTAAGGGAATGTTCTAGCATTGCATAGATCCACGGGAGACTTTGTGGGAGAGATTTTCATCTTTCTTACAAGGGGAAAAAGCTAAGTATTGTGTTTTTATTTATCTTATGATATTGTAAACACTTATTTTGTGGATTTTCTTTGAAATGAAGTTTTTCGTAGTGTTTTCTTCGTTCTTTGTGATGTCTTTCTCTTACTCTATTGTCTTCTATGAAAATAGTGGCATGAGAAGATTATGTCATTGTTTTCATTCTACTTTTCTTTTGCAATGAGTAGGACTCATGTTTAGGATATTGGGATGCTTGCTAAAAGAAGTTTTAATTATAAATGTGATGGTTTTTACTTGCTCTTCATTCACTTTACAATAAGGGCCCGTTGTATTGTTAAAATTCGTTGTAATTGCATTGTCCTGAATGGGCAATGTAATTCTCAATAAAGTTAAACCACATTCAATATCCACGAATGAATTGCGTAGTTCATGGGGATTTAGTGCAAATAAATAGGGAAATATGGTTTTGATGGGCGTCGAGTTAGAGGTTTCAGGGTGACAAGCTGAGATCCCCAATTTGGTCATAAGATTAGTAACTAAACTTGAAGGTTAGCCTTCAGGTGAAGGGTGAGTGGGAGCTCCATAGTGACAGCCAGTATCCTCCCAGCCTAGGCTTAGATTTAGTGACAGAACTTAGGATATGTCAATGTTCTTTACATGCTTGAAAGAGGGGGTACTTTTTTAAGGGTAAAGAATTGGATTGCTCTTATTTGGCACTTACAATATTTAATGCATCACGTTCCTAAACTTTATCCAATTCATTACATAAGAACAGTAGATTTCATTATCTCAAAATTCACCAAACCAATTTCCCCGAAAATGGTTAACTTTAGAAGTAAAATTTACATTTAGGAGTAGTTATTATCCTTACATATAATCATCTGCATTTAGGAGTAGTTGTTAGAAAAACCACTGATATCACCCTTCCAAACTAAGGTTGTTAGTAGTAGACTAGAATTTGACTAAGAACCTCTTACTCGCTTCTCTGCGGGATCGATAAACGGGACTCCATTAGAGCCTTGTATTACTTGATACGATACGTATACTTGCGTTTGAAATTGTGACTTTACAAAAATTATTATCAATATATAAATCTGAGGTCATAAATTCTTACATATAAAAATTCGCATCAACCCTAGGCTATTCTAAAGAAAGACTAGACCTCAACCAAAGGTAAGGTCAACAATGACATAAACCCTCCTATCTTCCAGGCCATTCTCATGATCGGTATCAAGTGAATGTATGTCATAAATAATAAAACTGCTAGGATGAAACATCAACTAAATATATCAGATTAGAGCCAAATAATAGGTTAGTTTAGGAAGACACTGAGATTTTCTCAGATCCCTGCTTTTCTCTCCAGCTTTGTTCTCCCTTGGACTCCTACATTAAATGTTCTAAAATTTGAGCCTTTCACTTACTGGATCTCATATTACCACTCTTTGTTGAGGAACCATATCCTTCGGAAGTCATGACTACAATATTTTCTGATCTATATCAAGAGTTTTCATAGTTAACTTCGGTTATCTATGGCATAATTAGGGGCTTGCCCTTATAGGAAGCTTAAAGACCCCATATTAATAAAAACCCTATCTGATTCCTTCATATTAGATAGGGAAAGTTGTCGGTCAACATGAATGGTTTGCAGACCAAAAAGATGTCATTAATTTTTTAGTTTATTTGACCGCGCCTCACTACCAATCCATGTATCTATTCTCAGGGATAGATACATGTCTCATAGTGAAGTGCTCGATTATTTTAACTATCATTCATATAAGAGCAATTTGATTTTGTATTTTATCAAATTAAAAAAAATATTATTTTAAAAAATCCATATATATTAAATTAAATCAAAACCTTATTTTTATAAAACTAAATTTTAATCTCTTCAAAAGTTTCAATCCCAAACGATTCAACGACCGACAGTTTTCTAGCGACTCCGCTGGGGAGTAGTTTGTCTTTTCATTAAGATCAGGAAATTTTATATTCATACATCAGTAATGGGTTCATGTCCCTCATGAACTAGATTACCATTCTTCCATTGATATACTTTGCTCATTTCTTTCTTAGGTAAGTACGATCAACTCTCCTCGATTTCAGGATCATCTGTTTAACCATCCTTAAGCAGAAGAGTTAAGGAATCTTTTAGGATTCTTCTTAGTTTTGTGGGGTCGGACCCCCAATAAGTGTTGGCAAATAAGTTTCGTCAGGACAATGTGCGTTGCGAAGGGTATCCCGGACGGGGTCCCATACTTTACTTACTCTTTATGCCTCCCGAGCTCAATCCTGTTTTTGGCATATTGACCCATTCCTCCTTAAAATCTTAAGACTCCTTTTAACAAACATATTAAAATCTAAAAACAAATAATAGTAATAATAATAATAAAATATTAAGATGAAATGAATTGCGCCCAGTTCACATAACAACTTTCCTTTTCATAGTGTTTGCACTATGATTAAAGGGTTTAAGCCCTCACTAATTTTCAGAATTCTTTTCTGTCGACAGTCAAAAGGTGTCAACCCCTACTCTGACTCTCTCCTGCAACTTGCCTACCTCCCGTGAGGCCCGCCATGCAGCACCAATGATTGAATTCAGTACCGGCTTCAATGAGTTTGAAGTTGTACTTGGAAAAGCTCCTTCCTGGTCAAGAAAGTTGCCACCCACAAATTTCAAGAACAATCTACAAAGTTCTACTTGAATTCCCACAAAGATTTCACTTATGTTAAAGAAGGTGAAGATTTCTACTGCCCTCGTTAAATCAGTCGCCTCCGTGCCTAGAAGAGTTGTCGCCCCTATCGCTACCTGTTTCGCCATCACCGCACCTACTATCTAGTCTGCAAAAGGGAAAGAAATTGTGCATGAAGAAGATTTCAAAAATGCCTTCTTAGCCCGCCGTCAGTTATTGAGATTGGTTCTAGCTCTAGAGTTCCCTCTCCAACAAGATCTCAAAGGAGGAACTACAACCGCAAAACCCTTAAAGCCCCCAGGGCACAATTTACAATTCTGCCAATGATTGATGAGATTCCTCAACAGGAGGAACTCGGTTTAACAGATACCTCTCCTCTCCTTCAAGGGAGTAGGTTCACCCGTTAGGTGACTCTCCCGGAGAAGAAAGCCTCCAAAGGATTGCTGCTACACTGCCGTTGGTGCGACTTTTTAAATTTGTAAATATTAATGAACTCAAATTTAGATTTATATATTGATTTAAATGATAATGAATCACACAATTAACGCAAAAATAGTATCGCTTAATTAATACAGGGCTCTAATGGAGTCGTGAAATATCGATCCCACTGGGACGCTTTACTTTTATGGCTTAGCACAGAAATCTCTTATCGAATCACAGCACAATTGCAAGTGGTTTAATTCTTGAAGTAAAGACAAATAAGTTCAGTTATTATACCTACCATAGCACGTTCTAAAATCTAGCAAGTTAAACTAACACAAGACTAAATTTATAACAAAGTTCAGTTGCAAGAAAGAGTCTTCCTCCTTTCCATTCATAACGTGATAATTATTGTGACATAGATCAGTGATGCAAATGTATTGTGAAAAATAGGAGCATTCATATTCTTTAACCATATTTCAACATATAAGAAACATTGGAAAATCCTAAGTTTAGTCCTCAAATATGTGGTTAGGCTAGGAGGATACTACCTCTCACTCTAAAGATCCCACTTCCCTTCACCTGAAGGTTAACTCTCGCTTCAGTTCTTAAACATTAGGACCAAATTGAGGATTCCAGCTTGTCTCTCTAAATTCTCAAATTCTACGCCCATCAAAGTATATTTCCCTATTTATTTTCACTCAACCACTATGAACTTCACCATTCATGGAATTTAAATGTGACCTTCACTTTTATTGTGGAACTAATAATCCTTTCAAAACATATGTTTCTCAACAAGTTTTAACAATTCAATTGACGAGATCAAAAAGTAAATTAAGTTCTAAGTGAAAAAATTATCACAAATTCTCCATAATAAATCAACACATCATTTCCATTTCACAACATCAACACATTACATGAAATGAGAAAGACAAAAATCTACTCAATACGCATGAGGAAAAGATGACAAAATATGGATTTGATATATAAAAACAATGTCATACAAAAAAAGTAAAGTAAAGACAACTTATCTCAAATTCCTCCCCAAGCGAATCTCAAGGAATTCCTTTGACTAATTTTATTTCTTCACAACAACACACAATTCTCTCTTTAGAATTGTAAGGAAGAAGAAATCACTTACTTTCCTTTCCACTCACACTCCTTAGAAGAGAAAACACAAACCTAACTTCCTACACAAAATGGAAAGAACTATCTCTAAACTATAAACTCTTCTCTTCCTTTCTTCCCCGCTTTGAAATGTGGCTCCAAAAGGGTTTAAATTCGGCCAAGACTAAATTCCCAAGAGTTTCCTCAAGCAACTTTTCAAAATCAGCCAAATACATTGAATCTAGTTCAAAATTGGGATAGGGCGCTGTCCGAGACCGGTAGGGGCGCCGTTCGGCACATTATTCTGCCAAAACATTGTAACTCTCTAGAAACTAGCGTTGTTCGGAGTTGGTGACAGTGCCGTTCAACGCTAGTTCAATAAAATGCACTTTTGTCCTTTCTCACTCCAAATTAACTCCTTTTCACTAGCTTTTGCTCCAAAGGATTAAAATCATTGTACCTGCATGAACTCATCAAAAATACATTTCTTTAAAGTGCAATATCATCAAAAATAGATATGAAATGAATAGTAAAAAGCTATCAAATTTTCAATGGATCAAGATCCTCCAAACATAACTATTACTTGTCCTCAAGTAATTTTAGTTAATATATAAAATTATGATCCACTGTAATGAACTTTCTTTCTAGAATACCATAATTTTGATTTAGATAAGTACAATAGTGAAATTTTCAGAAAGATCTTTGAATAATTCAAGTAAGTTATGTAGGTTTAAGAATATCTAGTAATTAAGTCTAAGAGTTCTATCTTTCTATTCATTTCAAAAATGACTGTAGATTGTCCTATTAAGGCACTTAAAAGGATTACATGAAAAGAAGTTTATGAGAACAATACTAGTAAAAATGCTAATCCATACATATAAGTTCAGAAAAGTAATTAGGATTTTTCCCTTTAGGTAGGTCCAAATGAAGCAAATTTTTTATTAGGCATCTCCTCCAACTTCTACTCACTTTTCTTTTCTTTTCTTTTTCTTTTTCTTTTACAATTTGGTTTTCTGTTCTTTTCTTTCCAGTGAGAATTATTGTATCTAGATAGCCTTTAATGACTTTGAACATTACCCTTATCTCCCTAAATTTGAAAGTTACCACATTCCTTTACCTGATAGGCATTTGTTTAGCTTATTAATGATTCATCATAGAGTCTCAATCATTTCCTATTACATAAAATTTTAAGATTCTTAATATTTCAAACAGACAATTTTTCTTACTTTGAATAGTTGACTATAGTCTTATACTTTTTTACCAAATATCTTACATTACAAAATTACTTTTCATTACCAAACACTTTCATTCAATTTTATAGACTAGTTAAATAAAATCAAAACACAATTATCTGAAATTGATTTCTATTACAGGAAATCATGTTAATAATTTTAAATGAGAACAATTTACAGTTAATTCTTTCCCTTCCCCCAAACTTAGATTTTTGAATATATTTCACATGGAAGAAAGAAAAGATCTAAATATAACTCATACCTTTGAGTTTCAGCAGGTTTTTCTACATAAGAAAAACAGTAGACCTGAAATAATTAAGAAGCATTTCTATACAAAAATATGGGTTAGAAGTTAATAAAGAAGAAGTTTAAACACATTAAACATTGCACTAAACATTAACATCCAACTGTCACTTCTACAGATTAAACTAGCAAACAAAACACATAAAAAACTTTACTATCTTGTCACATACATCACAAATCAACAACAAAGTCTACTACAAATACATCCAACACACATATAACATTTCAGATACAAATCATAAGGAGTCTCAAGTACATCAGAAGTACAAAACACAAATAAATCACAAAGTTCAATGAAAAATAAAAATAAAAATACACGAACTACCAATCTTCATCATATGCAGGAACACTACCAACATCAGGTTCCTCAAGCTAGTATGGAGTATACTCAGTGTAAGTAGGAAATGCATCACCAGTGTCTCCCCTGAAAAATCTCATCTGTGCGTCATGATAAGCTATCTCATATTCTCTTCACCACACTTGATAATCATCATTAATTTTGTTCCCTACTTTCAGTCCCTCTTCTCTGGTGTTTAACCTTTCCAATTGATCCATAACATCATGCAGAGTAGGCTCCTTAGATGTAGATGGTCTATCTCGACTAAAAGAAGGCTCATCAGCTCTTTTACTCCATTTCCATCGTACATGGGCTCCATAAGTTTTTAGGTTTATGTTAGTAATAGGCTTCAGGGGGTGAACTACCTCATCATTATCTTCAATCATTACACCTACCTGAATACATAAAGCATGAATCAGGCTGGGGTGTCCTAGTCCTCCTGTAGTCTCTCCTTTTGAGCTTGTTAAAATACTTTTATGAATAATAGCCCCAATATTTATATTCTTCATATTTTGAATACAATAATTCAGAACAACTCTATCAACAGTAACATCACTATGATGGTTGGTAGGTAACAGTCTTGCAGAAATGAAATAATGTCAGACTTTTGATACATGATTCAAAGTAGAAAGGGGAAAATTAACTTTCATTCTCTACTTAATCTTACATTCCTCTTTTCCATCAATCAAAAAGTTTATAATCTCAACCAATGCTTGATTTGTGATAGAAAAATTTTCATATTCACAATGGTAGGGTGCTCTCAACTGATAAAATGCATTTATGCTGGTAGGAGTGAATTCAACCATTTGGCCTCTAACCAAAATAAATTCACTCTCAGAATAATACAGATTAGCATAAAATTCCCGAACAATAACCAACATCGCATTTGTAGTGAAATAACATAAAATATCCCATTAACGATTAGTAATCAGTTCTTCAAGCATTCCTCCAGGATTTTCAAAGGCTCTTTCATGAATACATTTCATATTACTAAAAAACGTACTAAAACGTGAATAGGCTTTGAAATTCAAAAATTTACTTTCATCATATTCAAATTTCCTCTTACCCTTAGCCAATCTTGGAGCTATTTATCTCAAAATATCAAAATTTTCCAAACCAGATTCAAAATTACAATGCAGTCGACTCCAAGGAAAATCTAAATAGATGAACTTAAAATCCATGAAAAATCTCAAATGTTTCTCCAAAAACATCAAAATTCCAAATTTTCCTAATTTAAGAGATTTCCACAGTCAAAATCACAAAATGATAGGTTAAAGTGTAGCTCTTACCAAGAGAAGATGAAATTCAAACTTTTTTTGCCACGAAATCGCTTCAAATCCAAATGCTACTGAGCCCTAGGCACTAAAATCATCCTTGATTGGAGGTTGAAGACAAAGATTTGGGCAAATATGGTGGGTCCCAGGGGTAAATTGTGAAAATTTAGAGTTTCAGGAATTTTTTGCATTCGAGCGTTGTCCAACGCTAGAAGCGGCACCGTTCGACTCATTATTTTGCTGAAATGGCCAAACTCTCTGACATTTGGTGCTGTCCGGGCCTGGGGGCAGCGCTGTTCGGCGCCAATTCAGAGACTGGGCTTCCGACTTTCTTTTGAAATTTTAATCATTTCAAGCCCACTCTTATGTCTAATTAGTCTAATTAAGCATTTAAAATCATCCCAAAGCCTTGGGAAGTGATATTTTTTAACACAAACAACACATAAAATTACTTTCATATATAAAATCCATGAGTCATACACATACACACAACACTAAACATTATATATTTTCAAGCCATAAAATCTTAAATTCAGCGTCACACACAATCACAACACAATAATGCTGAGAACTAAATAAACAAGCATGTCCAATTATAACATTCAAACAAAATAAAGTAAAGCAAAGCAAAGTAATCAGACATACGAACACATAAATACATTAATCAAGTTTTCATTCTTCCTCCAAACTATCATCAATTCTAAGATCTCTCATCGATTGAGCATGGACAAATAAATTGTAGAATGGAAGAAACTGAAATTCTTCAGTAGAATCCTCTTCAATCCAACCTTTCCTTATCATCAATCACGTCAAACTTCCTTCAAGATATCCTGAATAATCAAAGTGCTCCTTCATTCTCTAATCCGATGATCAAAGAAATCAGAAAGATTGTTGATTGCATTCATTAGATGTTGTACTTCCTTCTCCAATTTCTTAATTTTCTTCAAGATGATCAATGAAATTTCAGGAAAATAAGGAGAATAGGTGCTGACCTTTACGATTGTTGATCTTCAATAATGCTCATATCATTCATATCACCAATTGCCTAATTATTATATGCATTTGCTGGGTCTATTGGCTTCCAAGGTAGAAGTACTCTTTATCGGTTCTCATATGGTACTTATGATTGACTGCAGAGGAGAACTATGGTGGAATGATTTCCAAGCCCATTGTTTGATCCATGAACAATCAATCCGAAAATAGACTTAATAATTATCAAACCAACATCAATAGACATTTGCATTTGAATACAATAATTTAAAAGTACACACTTCTTAGTTACCTTACTGATTTTCATTGTTGGGAGCAATTTTGCACAAATGAAGTAATGTAAGTGTTTAGACGTAGGATTTAACAGTGTGGTCGAGAAACTTACATACGTGCTATCCTTATCTCCCATTCATTACTTTCATCCATCAGGTATCTGTATATGTCATTCATATTGTCCTTCATCGGGGAAAAATTTGAATAATGACAGATTGGCACATTCTCAATCATGTATAAATCAGTAATCTCTGAAGGATTAAATGTTTAAAATCTACCTCGCACATAAACTGATCCTTGGTTGATTCCATGAAGATTTGTATAAAATTCCTTCACAATCGGAACAACTACAGTGGCAATAGTATAACACAATACTTCCCAACGTCTCTAAAAATAATTTCATAAATTCAATTAGTAGGAGAATTAGTACCTCGTTTTACAAAGCCTCGCTCCTAAATCAATCTCATTTTTTAGATATTTTTGTTGAAAAGTTGCTGCATCTCGAAACGTATGAACTTCCTATGGTTGAACACTTCAAATCTTTGAATTTACATCGAGTCGGAATCAATTTGTACAAGAATTTAGGTCATCCTCTTCTTTCCTTTGGAAGTTCTAGCGTCTAGGGGCTGTTTTTGGACGCTCTAATGGAAGAGTTACCGCCTAGAACTACCAAAACTCGGATTTTTAAAGACGAGAAACAATTTTTTGAACAGCGACGCTGTCTGGCGCTAGTTCAATTCACCAAACTTCACTTCGTTCAAATTTTTTCCAAATTTCGATTCGATTCATTTCTTAAATATTATTAATGATAATTAAGGAAGAAAATGACTTAATTAAGCAACAAAAAACACAAATAACACATCAAACAAAGCAAAAACTTAATAACTGTGCGTTGCCTCCCACAAAGCGCTTGGTTTAACGTCGTCAGCCCGACATAACTTTTAGTTATTCAGGTTGATCCAACATTAAAACCACTTTAAAAATAGGTCTATTTCCTTCAAAATATGGTTTTAATCTTTGCCCATTAACTTTGAATACTCATCCAGATTTAGGTTCTTTGTTAATCACAGCTCCAAACTAATACACTTTTACGACAATGAAAGCTCCTGTCCATCTAGATTTCAATTTCAAAGGAAATAATTTCAATTTTGTATTATATATTAAAACTTTTTGTCCTAGTTCAAATTCCTTTTTTACTTTCTTCTGATCATGCCATATTTTTCTTCTTTCCATATATATTTTATCATTATCATATGATTCATTTATGATTTCTTCAAATTCATTCAATTGCAACAGTCTCTTCTCACCAACATCTTTCAAATTAAAATTCAATTTCTTTATCGCCCAATATGCTTTATATTCTAATTCAACTCGTAAGTGACAGGTTTTTCCAAAGATTAATCTATAAGGGGACATTCCTATAGGAGTTTTATAAGCAGTTTTGTATGCCCACAAATCTAATCTAGCAGACCAATGCAATTTGTCAAGATTAACGACTTTCTCCAGAGTTTTTTTAATTTAACGATTAGATACCTCCGCTAAACCATTATTTTGGGGATGATAAGTTGTAGAGATTCTATGCATAATATTATATATTTCCACAAATCTCTGAATAAGATTATTTTTAAAATGGGATCCTCCATCAGTGATGATTACTCTATGCATTCCATGTCTTGTGAAAATATTTTTCATTACAAACCTCGAAACACTTTTAGCATCACACCTAGGTAAAGCTATTGCATCAATACAATTTTATACATAATCAACACAATCAGTATATATATATTTCCAAATGAAGGCATAAACTGTCCCATAAAATCTAATCCCCATGCATCAATAATTTTAACTTCTAGAATAAAATTAAGAGGCATTTCATTTCTTCTAGGTATGTTTCCTATTCTTTGACAACGATCACAAAATTTGATAAATTTATAAACATCTCTGAAAAGTGTAGGCTAATAAAATCTAGATTGCAAAATCTTATGTGCAGTTCTATCAATTCTGATATGTCTTCCAAATTCAGATTCATGACATTCTCGAATAATTTTTTCAGTTTCTTCATAAGGCACACATCTCCTAACAATAAGATCTTTAGATTGCATGTACAGATAAGGATCATCCTAGAAATAAAATTTAGCATCATGCTTAATTTTTTTTTATTGTTGCATTGTTATATCAGATGGTAAAATATTACTAACGATGTAGTTCACAATATCATCTTACCACGATAAATTTCCTTTAAAAATATTATATAATTGCTCATCAGGAAAAGTTTCAGTAATTTCCTTTTCAAAATCATCCAAATTAGGTTGTTCAAGACTAGATAAATGATCAGCTATTTGATTATCTACCCCTTTTCTATTAACAATCTCAAAATCAAATTCATACATTAAAAGCATCCATCGAATCTGTCTTGGTTTTGCGTCCTTCTTTTACATTAAGTATTTAATAACATGATCAGTATGCACTATACATTTAGCTCCGATTAAGTAAGATCTAAACTTTTCAAAAGCATATACAATTGCTAATAACTCTCTTTCAGTAATAATGTAATTAATTTGAGTAGCAGTATGAGTCTTACTATCATAGTATATAACTTTAAACATTTGGTCATGTCTTTGCCTAAAACAACTCCAATAGCATAATCGCTAGCATCACACATTAGTTTAAATGGTTTCTCCCAATCAGGTGAAACTTTTATAAGGGCAGCAATTAATTTTTTTTTCAAAAGATCAAAAGCTTTTAAATATTCATCGTTAAAATCAAACTTTCTCTCATTTTCCAAAAATTGGCATGGATGCTTAGCAATTTTTGAAAAGTCTATGATATACCACCTGCAAAATCCTATATCTCCCATAAAGCTTCTTTCCTCTCTCACAGTTGTTTGAGGTAGTAATTTTTCTATCATAATAATTTTTGCAGGATCTACTTCCATGTCATATTCAGATATTTTATGCCCAAGAACAATTCCTCCTGCAACCATAAATTTACACTTTTCCCAGTTTAAGACAAAATTTGTTCTCTCGCATACCTCTTAAACTTTTTCTAAGTTGCATAGGCATGCATTAAGTGAATCTCTAAATACTGAGAAATAATCTATAAACACTTCTATTGTCCATCATCATTTAAATTACTAAATATGGATGTCATACATCTTTGAATTGTTGTAGGTGCATTACATAATCCAAAGGGCATGCTTCTAAAAGAAAAAGTTCCATAAGGGCTATTAATTGTAGTTTTCTCTTGACCCTCAAGAGCAATAAGTATTTTGTGATAACCCGTATATCCATCTAGAAAGCAATAGTACTTGTGTCCAGTAAGTATGTCAAGCATTTAGTCTAAAAAGGGTAAAGGACAGTGATCTTTTCTAGTGGCGACATGTAATTTTCTATAATCAATACATATTCGCAAATTTGTTTCTTTTCTTGTCTATAAAATTTTATCTTAATCATTTACATCAACAGTCACTCCTTCTTTCTTAAGAACACATTGAATTGGGCTCACCCAAACGCTATCCGAAATAGGATATATAATTTCAGCATCTAACCACTATAAAATCACTTTTTTAACCACTTCTTTCATTATTGGGTTCAATCTCCTTTATTGATTAATTGTTTGTTTGTGTTGTTCATCCAAGAAAACGCTGTTCATACAGATCGAAGGACTTATTCCTTTAATATTAGCTATGGACCAACCAAAAAATTTTTTGGTATCTTTTTGAGGTTTCCAATAATTTTTTTTCTTGATTTTCATTTAAATCTGAAGATACAATGATGGTAATGTAGATGATTCTCTTAAAAACATGTACTTTAAAAGATTAGAAAGAATTTTGAGGTCAAGTTCAAGGGGTTTAATGATAGATGGAATCAAATTTTTATCTTCATTTTCCACAGTATCGAATCTTTCAAACATTTCCTGAACAAAGTTTATCTTTTCATTCTTCATATCATTTAAATCATCTTCATTTTCACTTTCATTTTCATCCTCACATTCCATATTTTCTTCAAACACTTCTTTAAAATAATCTTCACTTAAATAATCGCAGACTTCCATTCGATAACACTCATCATCTTTTTCAGTTGAAGGGTACTTCATAGATTTCAGAATGTTGAAAGTTGCCTTTTGTTCATTAACTCTCATAGTTAATTCTCCTTTTTGGACATCAATCATAGCTCTCCCAGTAGCAAGGAATGGTCTTCCCAAAAGAATTCAAATTTCTTTATTTTCCTCCATATATAATACAATAAAGTCCACAGAAAAGATAAATTTATCCTCCATCACTAATACATCTTCCAAAACTCTTCTAGAATAAGTGATAGAACGATCAACAAGTTGAAGTCATAGATGTAGGTGAAATTTGTCCTATTCCCAATCTTTTGACAGTTGATAAAGGTATAAGATTAATACTAGCTCCAAGACCACATAAAGCTCTTCCGAAAAAAATTTCTCCTATAGCACACGGGATAGTGAAACTACCTGGGTCTTTAAGTTTTTTAGGATGCTTTTTCAGGATAATTGTACTACCCTCACAGCTAAGTACAACATTCTCACGGTCTTTAAAATTTATCTTCCTTTTAAGTATATCCCTCATCAACTTTGCATAATCAGGCATCTACTCTAATGCTTCAACAAAGGGAATATTAATCGTCAATTTCTTAAAATTTCCAAAAATTTTGCAAATCTGTTATCCCTGTTCTGTTTCTTAGGCTTTGAGGAAAAGGAGGAGGTGGGTTTTTAACTATTATCTTCATTAGTTCTATCGGATAATCGTTTGGATATATCTTATTAGAACATTTCTCAATGTTCACTTCCTCCCTTTCAATTTTGACTTATTTTTAATTAACTCTTGGTTCCAATTATTTTCCACTCCTTAATTGAATAGCCTTAATTTTCTCTTTGTTTTGATCTTTCGGTTTGATCTCAACATTGCTAGGAAGATTCCCAGAAGGTCTATTATTAAGCGTAGTAAAGATATGTCCCAATTTATTTTTAATGTTCTTCATCGCAACCTTTTGAGCTTAAATTTGATTACCCATATTCAGAATTATTTCTTTAGTAGAAAACTTCTTTTCCTTAAATTGTTGATTATTATTAAAACCAGGAGGATAAGAAGGTCTAAAATTGGTATTTCCTTAGTTTTTCAGATTTCCAACTGGATTCATAGGATTGTTTCCCCATTGCGGGTTAATGACATCATTGGTGTTATTCTAGTTGAAGTTTGGATGATTCCTACAACTAGGATTATAATAATTCAAATAAGGATTATTGACTTTATTATGTATAGCATTTAAGGTTTCATAAGATCTATCCTGTTAAATTTTCTTCTAACACTGGGGGTTTTGGAGAATAATTCATTCTATATTGATCTATTTTCTTAGAAAGTGCAGCAATTTGAGAGACTATCATAGTTATCACATCAGAATTATGAATACTGACTACTCTCTTAGGATTTACCCGCTCAGAGGGTCATTGAAAATTATTAGTAGTCATCTCTTCAATTAATGAAAATGCTTCATCAAAAGGTTTTGACATTAATGATCCACCAGCAGCAGCATCGATAATCAATCTCAATGATCCTTCTAATCCATTATAGAAGGTTTGAATTATTAACCAGTCTGGTAAAGCATGGTGTGAACACTTCCTCATAAGATCTTTGAATCTTTCCCAAGCTTCATATATGGATTTTCCATCAAACTGACTAAAAGATGTGATATCATTTCTCAACTTAGCAGTTTTGGAAGAAGGAAAATATTTTGACAGAAACTTTTGTGAAAACTCTCCCCAAGTTCTAATAGATCCAGGTGGTAACAAATTTAACCATGCCTTAGCCTTATCCCTAAGTGAAAATGGAAAAAGTCTAAGTCTAACATTATCGTTCGACACTCCATCATTTTTAAAACTAGCACATAGTTCTATAAAACTAGCGAGATGTAAGTTAGGATCTTCATTAGGTGTTCCTCCAAATTGACTATTTTGTACCATTTGGATAATAGCAGATTTAAGATCAAATGAATTAGCAGCAACATCAGGATTTTGAATAGTTAAGTGAATTTCATCTGTTGTTGGATTAGCATAATCTCTTAAAGGTCTTGGTATATTTTTGTTTTGATTGTCTAAACTGTTCGCCATTTTTTGAGGATTTGCAGATTGTTTTTGTTGTTTTAGATTTTTTCTAATAGTACGCTCTAATTCAGAATCGTAAGGTACTAAACCTATATATCTGATACTACGCATATAAGCACAATAAACACACACTAACAATAAACAAACACACACATCTATGACTTGGAATTTGAATATATGATTTCCAATACTACAAAAATAAATTTTAACAGTTACTTTTTCTTTTACCTTGCCTCCCTAGCAATGATGCCAAAAACATGGTGTGACTTTTTTAATTTGCAAAAATTAATGAACTCGAATTTAGATTTCTATATTGATTTAAATGATAATGAGTCATATATTTAACGCAAGTATACGTCTCGCTTAAGTATCACAGGGCTCTAGTGGAGTCCTTAAACATCAATCCCACAGGGAGGCTTTACTTTTATGGCATAGCATAGAAATCTCTTATCGAATCACAACTCAATTGCAAGTCGTTTAATTCTTGTAGTAAAGACAAACATGTTCAGTTACTATATTGAACAAAGCACGTTCTAAACTCTAACAAGTTAAACTAACACAAGACTAAATTTATAACCAAGTTCAATTGCAAGAAAGATCTTCCTTCTTTCCATTCATAATGTCATGATTATTATGACATAGATCGATGATGCAAATATATTGTGCCAAATAGGAGCATTCCTATTCTTTACCCATATTTCAGCGTATAAAGAACATTGGCTAATCATAAGTTTAGTCCACAAATTAAATATTTGGCTAGGAGGATACTGATTCTCACTCCAGAGCTCCCACTTCCCTTGGTCTCTCACTTCAGTTTCTAAACATTAGGACCAAATGGAGGATTTCAGCCTGTCACTCTGAAATCTCCAATTCTACGCCCATCAAAGTATATTCCCTATCTATTTGTACTCAACCCCCCTGAACTTCACCATTCATGGAATTTTAATGTGACCTTCACCGTTGTGGTAGAACTCATAATACTTTTAAAACATATTTTTCCAAAAAATTTTTAACAAGTCAATCGTCCAGATCAAAAAGTCAATGAAGTTCTAAGTGAAAAGATCATCATAAATTCTCCATAATAAATCGACTCATCATTTCCATTTCACAACATCAACACATCACATGAAAAGGAGAAAGACAAAGAAATCTACTCAAGACTAATGAGGAAAAGATGACAAAACATGGATTTCATATATAAAAATAGTGTCATACAAGTAGAGTAAAGTAAAGATAACTTATTGTCGGCATATTTTTAGGTTATGTGTTTTATTTTTTTTAAAAGGGGTCGCCTACAGAAGTTGTCGGCGAATTTTAAATTTAATTTAAATATAGATATAATTTAGAAAGTAGTATTTGATTTTGAAAATAATTTTAAATTTGAAGATTTTAAGATATGAAATCAAACCGATCTCACATCCCAAATAGTTTATATAAACGAGCACCGCATCACAAATCGTGTATCTATCCCTAAGGATAAACACACTGCTTGATGGTGAGGCTCGGTTAAATAAACTAGAAGATTTGTGACATCCGTTTGGTCTGCGAACCAATTTTATAAGTCGACAAATTCCCCGATTAATATGAAAACATTAAACGGGGTTTATATTACTCAGGTTCTTTAAAATTCCCTATAAGGGCAAGCCCCTATAGTTAATTACATCTTAAGTGACGGGAATCACCTAAGAAAACTCTCGATAATAATCAATAATTCCGCTCTCAAGAATTTCAAAGTTTAAGTTTTCAAAGAATTGAATTTTTGAATCTCGATAGGGAATGGATCAAGTTTGGAACATTTTATTTTGGGAATTCAAAGGAAGAAAAGTAGGAGAAATTACGGATTCGAAGTGAACTTCGATAATCTCCCGACTATCCTATTGTTTGGCTTGGATTTAGGAAAGCCCTAATGTTTATTTAATGTTTTAATCTTGCCAATTTTAATTAATTAGGGCTTATATTTATATGATAGAATCATACAAATAGCCTGAAAGATATGAGGGTTTATGTCGTATCGGACGACTACCTCGGAATCCTAAGACCAGTTAGGGCTTAATTTGCAATGCAAATGCCTAACGAAGAGTTGAGGATTTATGTTGCACTAGTGCAAACTACCTCGAAGTCCTATGGCTTTGTTGTTTAATTCTAGGAAAGTTTCTTTGAAGTAGGTTCAAGTTTTCGTTGACGACGATGGTCGTGCTCGCCCACCATGCTCCGAGCTCCTTGTTGTTGCGAGAGGTTTAGTTTTAGAAATCATAAATCAGGGGATGAGAAAAGTGTTTTGGTTTAGAGAAGTCTTAATTTCCAAGTGTTTTTTGTGTTTTAATTAAAACAAATCTTAAAGTTGATTATAACAACACCGGTTAAGATCCCACAGTTCCATCCTTCCGGCATCATTATTTTTATCGGATTCACTTAGTCCAGATGAATTTGCTAAACTCAACTGAATGAGTTCCACACTTTCATTTAGACCGTGGGAAATCCCGTTAGCAACACGTAGGTTACATCATCCGAGGTATTCCCGATCATCCAACAGGACGTTTTAATTCGGTTGTAATTGTAGTTTTGTGTTACGTTTGTGATTAAATTTTGAGTTGTCTTATATTTTGAAATGTTGTGGAGGTGAATTTTATCTTGTAGTGTCTTTTAATTTAGTTATGGGGTTCAGTTTTGGTTTCTGTCCTAAAGGTGTAGGTTATGCAACTGTTGTTTATCTGCAAGAAAAATAAGTGCGATGCGATTAAATAAATTACCGTAAAGTAAATCGCAATAAAATAAAAGCGTACCTGGAGGGTCTTCCCGTCATCCCAAGCTGTACTTAAAACACAGTTAGAATATTTAAGCAAGTTCCTAGGTAAAGCTAAGGTAAGGGTTATGGTTTTCTACCAAATTCCTAATCCTATATGGCTAGTCATTTCCTATGACGTCTAGGTTCCTTGTGTTTTGGTTTGAAGACGATTTTCTTCATCAAAGAACAATTAAGTTCAATTGTTCTTATAAATATCCTATCATATTGAGGAAGTGCTTAAGAAGAATCTTAAATATCTTTTCAATATTTCTTGGATTGTTTTAAGTCCAAATGAATTTAATTATGTAAATGAATCGATCGCCCGAGGTTTTTAAGTTTTGTTAACTTGCTCAGTGAACTAGGATATTTGAATGTCCTATAAGTGAAGTAACATTTCATTTAATATTCTGTTTAGGAGTTATGATAACTAAAGCTTTTGAGGGTAAATTGGTGTTCAAATGGTTTGTGATTTAGCTTAATTTCAATTGAAGGGTTTAAATTTGGAATAGTGTTCAAGTTATTTTAGGCTTATTTCTTTATGTCTTAGGTGATGTTATTTAATTCAACTTAATTCAATTTAATTTAATTTAATTTAATTTAATTTAATTCAATTTAATTCAATTTAGTTTGATTTGATGTTACATTGAATTAATTTGATTTAATTTAATTAATTTTTTTATTTAATTTGATTTAATTTAATTTAATTTAATTTAATTTATTTAATTTAATTTAATTTTTAATTTAATTTAATTTAATTTAATTTTTAATTTAATTTAATTTTTAATTTAATTTTTAATTTGATTTAATTTGATTTAATTTAATTTTTTAATTTAATTTAATTTTATTCAATTTAATTTTAATTAAAATTTTAAAAGAGTTCAATAATTTAATTTTAGTTTAATGATTAAGTCTTTTAATATTTTAAATTTGAATTATCATTTTAATTAGGAATTAAACACTAATGGAATGATTAATTTAGGGATTTTTTAAATTAAAGAATAAATCTCTTCCTAATAATATCCCTATTTTAATAATTCCAATTTTATTATTCTTCCAAATTTAATCAATTATTTAATTAAAGTTTAATCATTTTAAATTGCTTAATGGGTTTCTACCCTTCAATTATTAAATTTCAATCATCCAAATCAGATTAGGATCAAATATTTTACTTGTTAATTTTTTATTAAACCTAAAGTTTTAATTAAGGATTAAAAAAAATTAATTACCACTTTACCCTTTAAGCTTAATAATTTCATAACTCACTAAATTGAACTCGAATGAACTTGAAATTTTTATGTGACTTCACTCATATGTCAATAAAGACATGAGAGGAGAAAATGTGATTTTTCTGTATTTAATTTATTTATATAATTATTTTTGGTAGAAAATAGAGATTTCCAAGGAAAATTTAATAACATGACCAAGAGAAAGTTTCTGTCCTTAAGAAAATTAGGGGACATTCCTAATGACCAGGGGACCACTTGGACCAATTTTGGTGATTTTTTGAATTATATTATTTTTATTATAAATATTTTAAGTTCTGGAGTTTTAATTAATTTAAAAATAAAATAAATGTTGAAAAATGAATTTTATGTTTTTCAAAAATCTTTCTGATATCAAGGAAATCAGAGAAGCAAATTTTGCAATTTTCTGATTTTTCTATGATTTATTATAATTATTTTAGTGAAAATGCTAGAAAATACATTTTTTAATTTTAAAATTACCCTAGAGCTTTAAAAATTAATATCTCACCAAATAGGCCTAAGAAAAATATGGGGTTTGTTCCTAAGTGATTAAAATTCAAAATGTGACATTTTGGTGAATTTTATTATTTTTGTGATTTTTATTATTTTTTAATTATTAAAAATATTAAAATAATATTAAAAATCAACTTTTTTAGAAAATTCAAATTTTAATTTTCTTAAATTCCCCTGATATCAGAGAGGTTCTAAAACCAATTTGGTAAATTTTTGAAAGATATTTTGAAAGTTATGAATTTTTAAAGTTTAAAATGACTAAATGGCTTAATCAACCCAATTAATAGAGCTAACCAAGTCCAATTGACCTCAAATTTTTATGGTGGGTTCTTCTGACCCTAAAGGTCAATGGAGAATTGATTTGAAGTCAATTTGATGTATGGTTAGCTCTAATTAATTAGAGACCTATTTTGAGTGTTTAAGCCGATTAGGGTTGTCTAAAATGAACTAACTCAAAACCTATTTTTGCTAGGGTTCTCTGGTCATAAGGAACATCACCAAATTTTCCTAGAATTTATTTCACAACATGCTATTTATTGGAATTAAAATACTAAAAACAGTGACATGAATTTGAAAAATCAATAACTCTTCATAGGGATGACCTCTGACTTTGGAAAATTCAGGGAATGTTCCCAAATTCAGAGGCTTCAAAAGCCCTATGGTCTCATGCCATGGTGAATTGTATACATGCATGGAGAACTAAATGTATGCAGAGAGTAAATAAATTATAAAAAATAAAATACTTGATGAAATTAAATGATTTCTTTTCCACATTATTCTCCTCTGTTCACCTGAGCAAGAGGTATTTTTATTTTATTTTTCTGATTTTCCTACACAAAGTTATGAATTTTTAAAGTTTCTGATATTTAATAAATACATTAAATGCCCTATTTATCTACTTATCCACGCGGCGCCAGCGAAACATCGGCAGCTCCGAAGGGGTACGTGTCGCGCTATGATTGGGCACCGCCATCTGAGTCAGCCGTCCCGGGGCCCGCTGTATCGTTCCGTCTCCTCATCCGGCGCGATCTGAACCGTCCGCTCGATACACGCGCGATCCAACGGCTCCTGGTCATCGTCTACGACTGGTGTGCACCGTGACCGTCGACCTTCTAACCCTAATTTCTCACTCGATTCTCAACGGATTTTCGTGTTCTTATGCTGCATGGATTCGTCTTGAAGAGACGAACACATCCATACTGATAAACTTGCATTGAAATTTATTCAAATGAAATGGAGAATCTCTGTAAGCTCGGGAAGAAGAATGAGTTCATACCTTTGCTCAGAGAAGTGAAGCTTCGATCTGAGAGTTGTTGCACCTTCGATTGGATCCTAGCAAGCTCCAGATGAAGTCTCCGGTCGCAGTGAATTATCTAGGTTGGACTTCGACCACGGCCGATCACAAAGCTTGGAGAGCTGGAGCAAGCTGGGTGGCTCGGAGATGGGGCTTTTGCTTGGTGGACACCTTCCCTTGGTCCGGTGAAGGTGTAGAACCAATCGATTTGGGGATTGGCTCACTGTGGAGAAGTGTCCTGGTTTTTAGGCTAAAGTTTGAGCTCAAAATTGAGCTCAGCTGGAGGGAATTGGGGCTGGAATTCAGTGGGGATCAAATGCTCTATGTGTAGAGAGTGATCTGGAATGATTTTGGCAGAGTTCCCTTAAGGTTTGGTTTAGCACCTCTCATGGCCGAGAAGGGTGGTGTTTAAATAGGAGAGGGTGGAGGGCCTCCCAGGGAGAGTTAGGGCTTGGGATCAGCTGCTTAGGTCAAGGGCGTAATAGCCATGGTGGCCATTGGGCATGGGGCAGCTCGGCAAGCTAGAATCCCAAAGTTGGCTCACATGTGAGCTCTCGGCCATGGTGTTTTCCGGCGACCTGGTGGTCGGCCGGCCGAGCATTGGTCACCATCTTGTTCGGGTAGGTCGTGGCTGGGGTTTGGTGCATTCAATCGAGGTTTGACATGTGTAAAGGAGTTTGATTTAAATGGAATGGGAGAAGGTTCACTTTGGCTTGGTTTGGGTCGACCCACCATTTTGGGCTTGGTGCACCCTTCCAAGCTACGATTTTGAGCTGAGGGAATCATTTAGGTCGGCTTAGAAGGAGTGGTGAAGTCTCCATCCATGATGAGGTAGCTAAACATGGTTTAGTGTGTGACATGATTAAGGTAAAAAAGGGTTAAAGGAGGTTTAAGAAAGAACCCCCTCTTCTTGCCATAAATGGACTAATCACAAGTCAAAGCCCTCATGGCTTCATGTGGCTTCGAGAATGGCTTGTTCATGGCTCCATTTGGCTTGGGAAAAGGTTGACTTGTTTCATGAAAAGGGTTTTAGAAATATTTGACATTTAGGGGGTAATTTGACATGTGGCTTGATTTGGAATGGTTTAATTGATGATTTTGAAACTTAGGGGTGATTTTGATCAAATGGATGATGAGGGGAAGTGTCATGTGGGTTTTAGGATGATTTGGGCTTTTGAATTTTGAAGGAAATGGGCTTTTAGGAAGGTTTAAGGGAAGTGGGCTTTTAAGTTTAAGAATGTGTTCATAGATGAGAATTTTTTGTAAAAGTTTGGGCCAAATAATTGTTGGTTTTGGTTTAGGGATGCTTCATGAGTAGTTTGAAACAAATTTGAGGTGATTTGGGTTTGAATTGGGTTGGATATGGGCCTTTTTGGTAAAGAGGCTAAGATGGGCCAAAATGGGCTACCATGGGCCAAAGTTGGGCTAGAGTTGAAATTGATGTAAAATTAATGTTGGGAAATGTTTATGGGAGTGTTTCAAAGAGGTTTTGGCTTTGGTTAGGTTTTGATTTTGGGATTTGGGCTCATTTGGGCTAGGTTTAGGTTTAGGTCAAAATTGGGCTTTTGATTTTGGGTTGAATTTGAGTGGGGTTTGGGTCTAAATTTTGGGCAAATCATGTTAGTGTTTTGTTTGTGGGGATGTTAAGGAAGGTTTAGAAAAGATTTGGGGTTAATTGGAGTTGAATTGGGTGAGTTTGGGCTAAATTTGGGTCATGGGTCCAAATTGGGCTTTAAGGCCAAAAGTGAAATTGGATCCCAATGCCAATCAAATTGGGCTTGGATTTGGTCTAGATTGGTGTTGGGGATGTTAAATTGAAGTTTAGAATTGCATTGGACCAGAATTTGGGTCAATTGGGTAGGTTAGGCTTGACATTGGGTTCACTTTGGGTTAAAATGGGTCAAATTGGGGATTTTGATAAAAGTGGGGTAAATTGACAAAATTGGCCCATGGTGTAGTTGAACAAAATGAAATTGGGAATATTTAGGATTTTCTGGAATTTTACTGGGAGTTTTCTGAATTTTTGGATTTTTTGGCTAAGAGGGGTATTTTGGGTATTTGGAGGGTATTGGGAGGTATTTTTGGAATTTTTGGTATTTTTGGTTATGGATGATCAGTTTGAGTGATGTGGAAATGTTTGGGAATGATTTTGGAGAATTTTGGGTGATTTGGAAATTTTTGAGAAATTTGGGCTATTCAGGGCCTTGGGTAGGTTGGCGGGTGTAGGGTCCGGGAGTCAAAAATTAAAAATTTGGAAAATGGAAGATTAGGTGAATGTAAGTGGAATAAAATCATTTTGGTTGAGCCATGAAGCCATATCAAGCCCACATGAGCCATGAAGGGACTCATTTGAGGCACCCACTATGTTGTTCCTAACCCTCTTGCCGAGGGCTTAGGGGTTAAAGACCATCCATGTGAATCACCTGCATGAGTCGGGAGGTCAAGTCGGGTATGGGTGTGTTTTAGGAGGTGTATGGAAGTGTAGTGTATGAGTGTAGTGTGTGTGTAAGTCGGCTCCTTCATCGGACCGAGCCACCGGAGGCGATCCTAAGGCCGAAGAGTCCTATAGGAACTCATCCTTTAAACTTCCACACTTGATTTCAACCCTCTAGGTGATTAGGGGTCTACGGTCGAGTTTGTGGAGTTCTGTCGGGAGTTAAGAAGTGGTTTAAAATTCTAGATGGTGGATCCCAATTCTAGTCCTCTAAGATAGTCAAAGGAAAAGCCTAAGGCTAGATCCTAAGTACTAAAGAGAAGAAGAGAAGACCTCATCAAAAATGAGGTCAACACTTATCTCAAACTCTTCCCCAAGCGAATCTTGAGGAATTCCTTTGACTTCTCATCTTTCTTCACAACAACACACAATTCTCTCTTTAGAATTGTAAGGAAGAATAAATCTCTTACTTTCCCTCTCCTCTCACACTCCTTAGAAGAGAAAAACACAAACCTAACTTCCTACACAAAATGGAAATAACTCACTCTCTAAACTCTTCTCTTTCTTTCTTCACCCTGTTGACCTCATTTTTGGTGAGGTATTTTCTTCTCTCTCTTTACTACTTAGGATCTAGCCATAGGTTTTCCCTTTGACTATCCTAGAGGACTAGAAATGGGACTCACCACTTAGAAATTCAAACCACTTCTTAACTCCCTTTAAACCCCACATGTCTGATTTTAAACCCCTAAACCACTTGGAGGCTTAAAATCAATATATGGAGGTTTAAAGAATGAGTTTCCTATAGGACTCTTTGGCCTTAGGACTACCTTGCATGGTCTGGTCTAGTGAGGGTTGACTTGCACACACACTACACTCTCACACACATTCCAACCCTAAAATCAGTCTTAACCAATTTGACTTCCTGACTCATGTAGGTAATTTAGATGGATGGACCTCAACCCCTAGGCCCCTAGCTAAGAGGGTTAGGAACAACATAGTGAATGCCTAAAATGAGTCCTCTCATGGCTCTTGTGAGCTTAAAATGGTTTCTTGGCTCAACCAAAATGATTTCATTTCACACACACTTGATCGACCTTCATTTTTCTAAAATTTCAATTTTTGACCCCCGGAACCCTAAACCCACCAAAACTATCAAATGCCCTTGAAATTGCCCAAAATTTGCAAAATTGCCTAATTTACCCAAAACTCCTCAAAATCATACCTAAACATTTCCCACCACTCAAATTGATCATTCTAGGTCAAATATACCAAATTTTTCAAAATACCACCTCAATAACCTCCAAATACCCAAAATACCCTTTTAACCCAAAAATTTTAAAAATTCAGAAAATTCCTAAAAAATTCTAGAAAATCCTAAATATTCCCAACTTATTTTTTTCAACTCCACCATAAGGCAATTTTATCAATTTAGCCCACGTTTACCAAAACCCCTAATTGGACCTATTTTTAACCTAAGAGCCCAATGTCCAACCAAACCACTCCAATTGACCTCAATGTTGATCCAATTCAATTCTAAACTTCAATTTAATATCCCCAATACCAATTTATACCAAATCCAAACCCAATTTCATCAACATGTGGAACCAATTTCAATTTGAAGCTTAAAGCCCAATTTTGGCCCATGACCTAAACTTAGCCCAATCCAACCCAACTCAACTCCAATTAACCCCAAATCTTTTCCTAAACCTTCCTATTCTCCCCACAAACAAAAAACTAACATGATTTCCCAAAAATTTGAAACCAAACTCTACCCAAGCCTAACCCAAACCAAAAATCCCCAGTTTGGCCTAAATCAATCATGAACCCAAATGAGCACAAATCCAAAAATCAAAGCCCAACCAAAATTGAAACTCTTTGTCACACCCCCATCAACATTAATTTTACTTCAAACCCAACATTGGCCCAACCTTAACCCAAGTTAGCTCAATTTGATCCACTTTGGCCCCATTACCAAAGAGACCCAAATTAAATCCAATTCAACCCCAAATTACCCCAAATTTGCTCCAAACCATTCATGAACATTCCCAAATAGAATCCAATAATTATTGGGCCCAATCTTTTACAAAACTTTTATCCAGTAAATTGTTTTAAAACCTAAAGCCCACTCTCTTAAAATATTTAAAAGCCCATCCAAAATGATTGCAAGAAGCCCAAAATCCATTCCAAAGCCCACATGAGATTTCCTCTCATCATCCCTGTAATTTAAATAATTCCCTAAGTTTCAAACCCATCATCAAATTATACTATATTAAGCCTCATGCCAATCTCCCCTAAAGTTATCAAAAATGCCAACATCCTTTCTCATGCAAATGAGTTAACCTTTTCCCAAGCCAAATGAAGCCATGAAGCCATGCATAAGCCACATAAAAGCCATGAAGGGCCCTTTCCACCTCACCATGCCATTAGTGGCAAAAGAGGGAGCTTCTTTCTTAACCCTTCATTAAATCTTTTTAACCTCATTTATTCTACACTGTAAACCAAGCTTAACCACCTCACCATGGATGGAGACTTCACCACACCAATTCAGCTTACCCAAATGATTCCCTAAGTCAAAAACCAGGTCATGGGAGGGTGCACCCAACTCATTTGCATGAGTTGACCAAACCAAGCCTAAAATATCCCTTTTCCCATACCATTTAAATCAAACCACTTTACACAGGTCCAAAGCCAATTGAGTTCACCAACTTCCACCCCTGACCCCACTGAGCCAGATTGTGACTCGACCCTGGCCGTACGAACACCTGAGCCGCCGGAAAACACCAGGTCGAGAGAATCATTTGAATTCAAAAATTTAAAACTCACGTGCTGAGTTGTCCCAACCCAAATGGCCACTGTGGTTGTTCTTCTCCTCCCCTGAGCAGCTGATCTCAGTCTCCAATTGCCCCTGGGAAGCCCTCCAGCCAGCTCTATTTAAACTCCACCCCCTCTCAGCTAAAAGAGGTGCTGAACAAAACCTTTCCAAAACTCTGCCAAAATTGCTCCACACTCCTCTCCATACATAAAGCACTTGATCCCACTGAAATCCTGCCCTAATTTCCTCTGGCCGACCTCAATTTCTGAGTTAAATTTCAAGCCTAAAACTAGGACACTTCACCACAGTGAGCAAATCCTTAAATTGATTGACTCTACACCATCACCAGACCAAGAGAAGAAGTTCCCCAGCAAAACCCCCTCTCCAGGCTAGCCATTTCTTCTGCCGGCCAAGCTTTGAAATCGGGCTTGGTGGAAATCGGGTATAGGCAATTCACCAAAGCCAGAGACTTCATCTGGAGCTTCATTGAGTTCAACGAAGGTTCCACAACTCTCTGATTGAAGCTTGACTTCTCAGAGCAAAGGTATGGACCTCTTCTTCCACCCGAGCTTCTATGAGTTCTCTATTTTGTTTAGCTCAATTTCATAGTAGGTTAGCTGTATAGATGTGTGCGTCTTGTTGAGATGAATCCATAGAGTATAAGAACATGAGATTTGGTGGAGAAATGAGGGAGATCTTAGGGTTTTAGTGTGGACGGCTCTCGGGATATACCAGTCAGAGACGATGACCAGGAACCGTCGGATCGCGCGTGTATCGAATTGACGATCCAAATTGCACCCGACGAGAGAACGGGACATGAACCGCGAGCCGCGTGGCGCTAAGTTAGATGGCGACGTCAAATAGGGAGGCGCCGAGTGGGCTTTCGATCCGTCGTAGGTTGAGGAGCGCTGACTTGGTTAAGTGGGAAATTAGGGTATTTTCTGATTTATTTAAATACCCAGAACTTAAAAAATCCATATCTTTGTGTAGAAAAATCACAAAAATAAAATAAAAATACCAACTTCCTTAGTGAATAGAGGAGAATAATGTGGAAAACGAAATAAATTATTTTGATGAGTATTTTATTTTTAATTAATTATTTACTGATTTTTAGTATTTTAATTGTCCATGCATTTGTACAATTCACCATAGCATGAGACCAGGCTTTTGTAGCCTCCGTTCTTGGGAACATTCCCTGATTTTTCCAAGGACAGAGGTCATCTCTATGGCAAGATATTGATTTTTCATATTTATGTATCAATATTTCCATTTTAATTCTAGTAATTAGCATGACCAGAGGACTATAGGAAAATTTTGGTTTGGTTTAATTCCTTAAGAATAACCCTAATAGGTCTAAACACCCAAAATTGAATTTTAATTAATTAGGATTAACCACACACCAAAATTACTTGAAAATAATTCTCCACTGTCACTTAGGACGCAAAGAACCTCACATAAAAATTTGAAGTCAATTGGAAATAATTTAACCCATTAAATAAATTATTTAAGTTGTATGACCACTTTTAAAATTAAAAAATTCGTAAAACCTAAAATACACGTCAAAAATTTACCAAAATGGTTTTGAGGGCTCTCTGATATCAAAGGAGTCCATGAAAATTAAAATTGGAATTTTCTAAAAATTTTCATTTTTAATCATATTTTTAATATTTTAATAATTAAAAAATAATAAAAATTTCAAAAATATTAAAAATCATAAAAATGTCACATTTTGCCTCCTAATCACTTAGGAATAAACCAAATATTTTTCTCAAGTCTATAGGTTATGAAATTGAATTTTAAAGGCATAGGACAATTTTTAATATTAAAAAAATGAATTTCCTCACCATTTCACTAAATTAATTCTAGTAAATCAAAGAAAAATCAGAAAAATATAAAATTTGCTTCTCTAAACTCCTTAAGGTCAGAGAGATTTATGAAAAATATAAAATTCATTTTTTAACTTTAATTTTATTTTATAATTAATTAATACCATAAAACTCAAAATAATTATAATAAATAAAATATAATTCAAAAAAATCACCAAAATTGGTCTAGGTGGTTCTTTGGTCAGTAGGGACATCCCAAAATTTTTCTAAGGATAGAAACCTCACTTTGGTAATGTTGTTGAATTTTCATTGAAAACCCTCATTTTCTCACAAAAATAAATATATAAATTAAATTAAATTCAGAAAAATCACATTTTCTCCTCTAGTGTCTTAATTGACATATGAGTGAAGTGATATAAAAACTTTTAAATTCATTTGAGCTTAATTTTATGAGTTATGAAATAAAAAAGCCTAAAGGGGCATAAAGGTAATTAAAGGCTTTAACCTTAATTAATATTTAGGTCTAATCAAAGGGATGGTAAAATATCCGGTCTTAATTTTTGATTGGGTGAGTGAAACTTAAGTAATAAAGGGGTAGAAACCTATTAATCATCTTGAAAATATTTAAAGTAAACCTTAATTAATTAAATAATTAAAATGTTGGAAGAATAATCAAAATTTTGATTATTAAAGTTGGGGATATGACTTGAGAAGATACCAATTCTTTAATTTGAAATCCCTAAATAAATTACTTTGATAAAATTTAACTCTTAATTAAACTGAAGACGATAATTGGAATTAATAATTAAGTAATTAAAAAGAAAATAACCCTTAATTAAATTAAACTTTAAAATATTAAGTGATTTAATAATTTAATTAAATTAAGAATAGTAAAATTAATTTATCATTTGAAAACAAACCTTAAACAAATTTAAAACATTAAAACTAATTTGAAATATTAAGATCTTTAAAATATAAAGATTTAATTGAATTGAAACAACATGGACACTATTCCAAACTTAAAATTATTAATTAAAATTGTATAACTAAACCAAATCATTTCAAATCATCAATTTCCTAATTAAGAATTGTTAAAAATCTTCAATAGATTAATTTACCCTAAAAGGCTTTCATTATCATAACTCTTAAATATAGCATTAAGTGAGATGTCACTTCACTCATAGGATAATCAAACATCCTAGTTCACTGAGCAAGAATCAAATAAAATTAGAACATTAAAGTAACCTGGGTTATTGATTCATCACCACAATGAAACTAACTAAACTTAAAATAATCTCTACAATGTTTAAGAAAATGTTCATAATTCAATTCCGAGCACTTCTCTAACTTGATGGGATGTTTTAAAAGAATAGTGAGACTTCATTGTTCTTTGATGAAGAAAATCATCCTTAACAAAACACAGGAACCTAGACGTCATAGGAATTGACTAGCTATAGGATTAGGATCTTGGTAGACAACTAAAACCTTCCCTCAGCATTTCTTAGGTGTTACTTGTTGCAAATATATAAATGCCTTAACATGTGTTTTAAGTGCAGGAAAAAATAAATAGAAATGCTTACCAGGTACGCTTTTATTTCATTGCAATTTATTTACCTGCACTGTACTTTACTGCTCTTGCATGTAAAACAAGAATGTCACCCTGCATGAAAACTGAAACCTTTAGGATAGCCAAAACTGAAACCCTAAACTAAATTAAAAGTCACAACAAGATAAAATTCACCACCACAACATTTCAAAATATAAAACAACTCAAAATTTAATCACAAACAGAACACAAAAGTACAACTACAACTAAATTAAAATGGCTCGTTGGGTGATCGGGAAAACCTCGGATGATGTAACCCACGTGTTGCTAACGGCAATTACCATGGTCTAAATGAAAGTGTGGAACTCATTCAGTTGAGTTTAACAAATTCATCTAGACTAAGTGAATCTGATGAAAGTAACGGTGTCGGAATGACAGAACCGTGGGATCTTAATTGGTTCTATTTAATCAACTTTAAGATTTGTTTTAATTAAACAATAAGACATTTGAACCTTAAGACTCTTCTAAACCAAAAAACTTCTCTCATCTCTTGATTTTCACTTTCTAAAACTAAACCTCTGCAACAACAAGGAGCTTGGAGCATAGTGGGCAGCACGACCATCTTCATCAGCAAAACTTGAATCTACATCAACAAAACCGTTCTTAGTTTAAATAACAAGCCATAGGATTTCGAGGTAGCTTGCCTAATGCAACATAAATCCTCAACTCTTCGTTAGGCATTTGCATAATCATATTATGCAAATTAAGCCCTAACCGGTCTTAGGACTCCGAGGTAGTCGTTTGGTACGACATAAACCCTCACATTTTCGAGGCTATTTGTGTGATTATGTCATACAAATATAAGTCCTAATTAATTAAAATTGTCAGAATTGAAACATTAAATATAATCTTAAAATTGAAGTCAAACAATAGGATAGTTTGGGATGTTGCCAAGATTTTTCTTGGATCCTCAGCTTCTCCTACATCTCTTCCTTTAGACTCCTGGATTTAATTGTTCCAAATTTGATCTAATCTCTTTTGAAATCCCAAAATTCAATCCTTTGAAACCTTAAACATTGAAATTCTTGAGAGCAAAACCATTGATCATTATCGAGAGTTTTCTTAAGTGATTCCTGTCACTAAGGATGTAATTAACTGTAGGGGCTTGCCCTTATAGGGAACTTTAAGAACCCAGGTAATATAAACCCTGCTTAATTCCTTTATATTAAGCAGGGGAACTTGCCACTTATAAAATTGGTTCGCGGACCAAACAGATGTCACAAATGTTCTAGTTTATTTAATCGAGCCTCATCATCAAGCAGTGTGTCTATTCTTGATGCGTGGTTTGTAATGCGGTACTTGTTTATATAAACTGTTTGGGATGTGAGATCGTTTTGATTTCATATCTTGAAATTTTTCAAATTTAAAATTATTTTCAAAATCAAATGCTACTTTCCAAATTATATATATTTAAATTAAATTTAAAACCTAAAATTCGCCGACAATTTTTGTAGGCGACCCCCTTTCAAAACTCAACCTAAAAATATGCCGATAACTTCTAGTGACTCCGCTGGGGACTAGTTCCTCTCTCCATTCTAATCAGATGGTTTTGCTTTCATAAATTTGTAGTGAGTCCATACTCTTTGTGGACCAAACTACTATTCTTTCCGTTGGCATACCATGTTCATTTCTGTCTTGAACGGGTATTGTCAACTCCTTTAGGATTTTGGAGCCACTATTTAGACACCCCTAAACAGAGAGGTTCTGAAATCCTTTTGCCTCTTTCTGAGGTAGGGTGGACCCCCAATAGGTGTTAGCCTAGGAGCGGTCTTTTGAGTTGAGAAGTCTTACGAGACTTTCTCTTCCTTTCCAATTCTGAATCTGATCCTTTACCTATTCTATAACCTTCCTCCTTTAATCGTTTTGTTCCTAACAAACAAATCCTCTAATAAACAACATTCTAATAAACAAAACATTTTAAAAACCACGAATACACTAAGATAAAGGAAAATGTGTTCGGACTCTCTTTTTTTCGTCTTAAGTATTGTGACAAAAGGAAGTATGATTCGGGACTGAGGTTCGGAATCTACCCTGTAGGAAATGTCTGTACCGAAGTTAATTTTCTCCTTCACCAATAGACTGGACTTAGCTGTCTACAAGGATGAACTGCCTGAAAATGGGATCATCCGTTTTGGACAAGGATTCGACAATACAGAGATCAATTTCACTGACGTCACTCTCTTCCCACTTATGGACAAAGTACCAGAAACTGAGGAACGCGTAATTGAGTTCAGCCTGAAATCGACTCAAGAGTTCCCTCCCCTGCAAAGGGTTCCAACTGAAAGAAGTACTGCTATTCGTAAGAGGACTGTTGTCTCTACCCCCACCGGTCTAGTCATCTCTACACCTACCCCGGCTCCTGCCAAACTAAAGGGGAAGGAAATCCAAGTCTGTGATGAGCCTGTCACCGTGGAGGGTACAAATTTTGCTACAATACCTTCTGTCTTTGAGATAGGGTCCAGTTCAAGATTTGTACCCTTAACTCAGACTCAAAGGAGAAATAGAAGCAGAAAGATTGCCAGGACCGAGGGGCGAAGGCTGCTGAAGTTGCCTTCCTGGAAAAGATTTCTAAGAAAGAGGAAGAACTGCCCGAGTATTCTCCTCTGTTGAAGGGAAATAGGTTTCACCCTCTCTCTGCTGCATCAGATGAAGAAGACGTTCGGAGGATCGCGGCTGCATTACCTCGACCTGCATACTATAATGACTGCAAAAGAAAAAGGGTCAGGACTACGCCATTTTCCCGTACTGCAGGCCATGGTAGAGAAACTGGCTAAGAAAGAGAGATGCCCCGTGTAAGAAATCCTAAGAAGAATGGGACGAATACCAGAAAAATACCGCCTTGGACCACAAGTAGAGCCTGTCGCTGCTGTGGAGAAACCAAGGAAGAAGATGCGATCTGGTTCGCCTATTGTTGTATCGGGTAACCATATTAGGGAGGACACCACCTACCTGCATATAGCCAACAGACCGTCTGGTCCTAGGCCGTCTGTTGCAGGAAGGATGGTTTGGCGACCTATTATCGCTGAGCCGATACCGACACAACTTCCCGAGAAGAAAGACCTCGTCAGAGAGCCTGAATCAGAAGAAAGTGCCACTGCATTAAAAGAAACTCCTGGTATAAAAATTCAATAATCATCACGTGATAACCGCGAAACCATCTGGAAGAGGCCACTAGAGGACGCCATAGGAAAGCTAAGGATGGACATCCGATGGTTGGCAAAAGAAAGAGGAGAAAAATTAGAAAATGAAGTAGATTCATCAGAGTTCATGGATGACGAGTATGCCGAGGTTAATATGGTCGAGACTCGAGCGTCGTCAGCTCTGCAAGGAGTTCCATCAGCCTCAGAAAGAGATGAACCAGAAGTAAAGAGAGCATGTCTTCAAGTGAAAGATGATACGATTTCTCAGATGGCAAGGAGGATGGAATAGATGGCTACCATTTTAGCCACTCTCCAGAGTCAGCTTCAACCACAGAAGGAAACACCCCCGGAGATCATTCACATTGCAGATGGAGGGAAAGAGATCACATCCATCAACGGAGATGAACAACCAAAGAAGGATTCTGCACAAAGCATGATTCCCGAGAAAGATATTAAGAACATGGTGGAACAGCAGGTCCAAGAAGCTTTAGCACAGTCTAAGAGCGGGACATCCATTCAGACGGGTAGACCTTACCCTGAAGAATTTGATGCGGTCCAATACTCGAAAGTTTTCGTACCACCTTTGTTCAAGACTTTTGATGGTACGAGAAACACCCAGCAGCATGTCGCATATTTTCGTGTTAGTTGCTGCAATGTCGGTGGAAGTGATGCTTTACTCTTCCGTCAGTTCGTCAGCAGTTTGTCAGGGATTGCCTTGGATTGGTATGAAAAACTTCCAAATGGTTCAGTCAAGACTTTTTCAGAATTGAAAAACCTCTTCGTTAAGCAGTTTGCCGGGGCTCAGCACCACATCACTATCGGTGATCTAGTGGTGGAGCAACAGAAACCGAACGAAACTTTAGTGGACTACATACTTCGATGGAGGAATTTAAGTATGAAATGTGAACCACAGCTGCAGGAACAACATGTAGTCCGTATCCTGCTTAAGAGTATTCACGGCCAGATAGTGCTTCTCCTTAAAGGATTTATAATAAAGTCTTTTGAGAAGTTACTTAGCAAGGCCGGGAGCTTGCAAGAGGAGGCAAAGTAGCTAAGTTTCATCAATAAGACTGATAAACAGAAGCTCGTAAATGCATTTGAAAAGAAATTTGGGATTATAGTGGCAGTCGATAAGGGAAAGCAACCAATGCAAATACGGCCAGAGCAGCCATAGCCCAGTTATCAACCATTGTAATGGATTTACCAACAACCACAACATATTTATCAGCAACCTCAGCGGGGCTATCAACAGCCTCGACCGAGCTTTCAGCCATGACAGCATGATCAACCACTGCCTCGTTTATCACGTCCCCTGAAGGAACTTCTGAACAAGGAATATCCTTTCAAAACTGAAGCAGTGGCTAAAATGTTTCACAGTTTGATGAAGACACCCGATTTTCAGTTGCCAGAGCCCAGGAGGCCAGAAGAAGTTAACAAGAAGGATCATCTGAACTACTGTCCCTACCATAAGATGCTCAGACATCAGATCTAAGACAGCTTCACCTTTAAGAATTGGCTCAAAGATAATCTCCAAAGGGGGAACATAACGATCCCAAAGGAATACATGAAGGAACCCCAAAAAGGAGGTTCCATCAATGTTATTTCAACGGATCCTATTGTTCTAATAGACCCTTACACGACCAATGATGGATGGAGTACCGTCTGGATAAAGTATTCAAAGATAATTTTGAATAATATCCAAACCGCTTCGGTGCGCGCTACAACTCAAAGTTTGAAACCTATCGAGTCGGCACTATAGCTTGTGATTGAAGAACCGCCCCAGAAGGAGGAGAAGATCATAAAAGAAAAGAAAGCCGAGGCTCCGAAGGGTAGACTAGGGGCTGCTTATCCTAGGATGGTTGTTTCTGATTCAGGGGAGAAATCCCTCAAACCTCTTACTCTGTATGATTAGTTGCTTGCCCCGACAGGATCTTATAATGATAAGAGTTTTGGTGTTGGCTACTTTTTGATTGTTTCTAACGATTACGTAACTAACAACAACCAACCTAATCCGTATCTCGATTCCAATATGATAGACTATTCTCCAATCATACTGAACCTCGATGACATGATGAAGGAGAAGACGCTCACAAAGATGGCTACAAAAGCTCAACAAGCAACGAGTCTATTTGTGAATTTCGAGGAGCTCCAATCATGATAGAATTAGAGTAATCAGATTCTGAAGCAACTCCAGAAGAGCCAGTAGTTCCGATTCAAGAGGAGACACCAGTAGATTCACCACCAGATTCAGAACAGATAACAGAAGTCAATCTAAGAAGAGGAAAAGTTCTACCTCCGAGAATTGGTCCAATGGATAATGGAAAGCAGGTGGTTGCTCAGGAAGAGCCAACCCAATAGAAGAACTGCACGTTCGGGAAGAAACCAAGGAACATTGTAATAAAGTGGATTATAACGTGCTAGCCCATCTTAGGAAGCTACCAGCCAAACTGAGCATTTACGATGCTCTGATTCTGTCAAAGGAGATGAGGGAAACTCTGATCAAGGCTTTACTTGATCTAGAAATTTGCTTAGCTCAAATGGCTGGTAATTCCTTCAACGAGATTTGCTCGTTAAAAGAACAACGAGGTATTACCTTCACGGATAATGATCTACTATTAGGAACAGCTGATCACAACCGACCGTTGTATATTTCAGTCAATATTGGAAAGTTTACGCTCTCCAGAGTGTTGGTTGATCCAGGAGCATCAACCAACATAATGAATCTTCTGACGTTGGCATATTTAGAAATTGATGCTCGCGAGCTTGAAGCAGACAAAATTTTATTAAGAGGCTTCAATCAGAAAGGAGAAAGAGCTCTGGGATCGATTACACTATTAATGAAGACCGGTGACTTAGCAAAGACAACCGCAAAATTCCATATAATTGATTCTGAGACATCGTTCAACGCTCTACTGGGTCGGCCATGGATCCATGAGAACCGGATGGTACCATCGTCTCTGCACCAATGCATAAAGTATTACGAAGGAGGATAACGGTGCATTATGGTTGATTTGCAACCATTCTCCGTACACGAGATTGGAATTTATGAAGATGCAGCCTACTATGCCCCTCTAAAGAGAACAATCTTCTCCAGAAACACCGTACCAAATGATGCAAAACAAGTTTGAGATGATGAAGAACCTGTAATTCTAGTTCAACAGTTACTCACCACTCCCTTACGACGAGATGGTGAAGGTTTCTCCAGAACTCGTACCTGAGGTCGAGGCCGGGAATGAGGTAGAGGAAGAGACGTTGGAACAGTTGGACAGAAGAAACCGGTCATCGACGTTGATTGGGAGAACTGTTCCGAAGAAGAAGAAATCAGGGAAGAAGCAGCAGCGATAAGTCAGAAGAAACCACAGTTCAAGATCTATCTCGAAGATGAAAAGAATGAAGAATACAAATCAATGTACGAGAAGATTAACCGCTATGTACATACCATGACTCTGACCCCGATCCATTGTAATAAGGTTGAGGGTATGGTGGTCAAGGAGGTACATGGTGGCAGTGCTAAGCCGATTAAGTTCTACCGTGGTGCTTCTCTTCCAAGACTGAAAATGATGTACAATTCGAAGATGTTACTTCTTCCGAATTAATGGAACTACATTTTGAGTGGTATTCTCCCTGTGTTCAAAATTTAATTCAACGTGATATCTTACCTCGATGATGGATAAAAGGTCAATCACAACACTTTGAAAAATTATGGAATAATGCTAGTCGGCCTCCCAATTCAAAACATGGTCTCGGATTCGGCACAGTAGGATCAGTTGATGACACGAGATTTTGCTTGGTTGTCACTTGCGAACCTAATGAAGTCTTCTTAGAAGCCTAAGATGATCTCGAAGATCTACAAATCAAAAATGCTCTGCCAGAATTTGAAGAAGAAATTAAATCTACAATAGACGAGTTAATGGAAGTTAACTTAGGTACTAGCGAAGAGCTTAAGCCGACCTTTGTTAGCTCCTTACTCAATAAAGAAGACTTTGAAAACATGATCAAGCTACTGATGGAATTCAAGGATTGTTTTTCTTGGAGTTACAAAGAAATGCCAGGATTAGCTCCAGAGGTGGCACTTCACAGGCTAGGAGTGGATCCCGCTATCGTTCCAGGAGGCAAGCTTCCAGAAGAAAGCGTCTAGAGATTGAACAATAAGAAATAGCTGAAGATAAGAAGCTAATAGATGCTAAAATTGTCTGTGAAGAACAATACCCGACTTTGCTAGCCAATGTGGTACCAGTCAGAAAGAAGAATGGACAGATCAGAATCTGCATGGATTTCAGAGATTTGAATAAAGCATGTCCAAAGGATGAATTCCCACTATCAATTCCAGAACTGATGATCGACATTGCTTCAACACATGAAATCTTCTCTTTCATGGATGGATCTTTAGGATACAATCAAATAAAAATGACACCGAAAGATGAGAAGCTCACAGCCTTCAGAATGCCAATCGGAATATACTGCTACAGAGTAATGCCTTTTGGGTTGAATAACGCAGGAGCAACATACCAAAGAGCTATGACGAGGATTTTTGATGATCTCATTCACAATCAAGTTAAATGCTACGTGGATGATTGAGTCATGAAAAGCAAACTGCAGGAAGATCACCTGTATTATTTGAGAGTTATTTTCAAGCGACTAAGACAATTTAACCTTAAGATGAATCCCTTGAAAATGCACCTTCGGCATCGCCTCTGGGAAATTCTTAGGATTTGTCGTCCGACATCGTGGAATTGAAATTGATTCGAAGAAGATTAAAGCTATCTTAGAAATGCCTCCTCCCGAAACTTTGAAACAACTATGATCCTTCCAAGTGAAGTTGGCATATCTTCGACGCTTTATCTTGAATTTGTCAGGTAGGTGTCAGTCCTTCTCGACATTGGTTAAAAAGGACACCGAATTCATTTGGGAAGATAAATGCCAGCGGGCCTTCGAGGACATTAAACATTATTTAATGACACCTCCTGTTTTAGCAACCCCAGTCTCGGGTCGATCGTTAATACTTTATACTGCGGCTTTAGACAACGCCCTCAGAGCCCTGCTAGCCCAAGTCAATGACAAGGGTAAAGAAAATGCTCTCTACTACCTGAGCCGTCATCTAATTCCGACGGAGGTAAAGTACCCTTCGATCAAGAAGCATTGTTTGGCCCTGATCTTCGCCGCTCAAAAGCTCAGGCACTACATGCTTTCTCATAAGGTCAACGTTATTTCAAAGTTTAATCCGTTGCAATATTTGATGACCCGAACGATGTTTTCCGGCAGACTTACCAGGTGGTCAATGATACTATTGTAATTCGATATAACTTTCATTCCTTGTGCTGTAAAGAGACAAGTCCTAGCAGATTTCCTCTCAGCACACCCTTTACCGGCAGAATCGCCTCTCAACGACGACTTGCCTGACAAGCAGATAATGAGCCTAGAAGACCCCGACGATCAGTGTTGGGAGCTGTACTTCGATGGAGCATCTTCAGCACAGAAAGACAAAGAATCGCAAATGATAGTACCTGGTAAGGCAGGAATCGGACTAATATTTATAACACCAAAAAGGGGAATGTTAAGATACTCCTACCATCTAACGGAACCATGTACGAACAACGAGGCCGAATACGAAGCTCTCATAACTGGACTAGAATTAACCATTCAGTTGGGGATAACAAACATCAACATCTACGGGGATTATCAGTTGATCATTCAACAGGTCGCCGGACAGTACAAAATTCTAAAGCCAAGACTCGAGCAGTACTTTCAATATGCAATGAAACTGCTGGAGCAGATTCCGAATGTAAAGATCTACAAGATTCCTAGAAGAGAAAATGCTCTCGCAGATGCATTTGCCCGCCTTGCAAAGGAATTTACCTGCTTACAGGATGAATCAGTTGAAGTGTCAGTTCAGGGACGTCAGGTTCTCTCGCAGCTCGACATGGACACGATACACAAGTCAGAAAAAGAAGAAGAATCAATTGCGGCAGTAACAGAAAATGCAAAAGACTGGCGTCAACCGCTCATAGACTACCTGCAAACAGGAAACCTACCGGACGATAAGTCATTAGCTCATCAGATCAGGAAAAGAACTCTTTCTTATGCATTAATAAACAATACATTATACAGAAGGTCTTTTGATCATATGTGGCTAAGGTGCCTGAGAGAGTTCGAGGCTCGTGAGATTGTTAAAAAGTGCACTCAGGACTTTGTGGAGCTCATCAGTCAGGTCTGAAAATGAAGACGAAGATTAAAAGACTAGGGTTACTACTGGCCTTCAATGATGACCGACTGCATGAAAGTTGCCAAAAGTTGTCACCAGTGCCAAGTGCATGGAGTATTTCTACATCAACCTCCAAATGTGCTGCATCCGACAATCACGTCGTAGCCATTTGAATGTTGGGGCACAGATATTGTGGGCCCGATAGAACCACCTTCTTGAAGAGGACATCGCTTCATTCTTGCAGCTACATATTACTTTTCCAAGTGGGCAGAAGTAGTACCGCTCAGAGAAGTGAAGGCACACTACGTGCTACAGTTCTTCAAGAATTAAGTCGTTTATCGTTTCGGGGTACCGCGCAGGATTATCTCGGATAACAGGTCCGCATTCAGAAGCACAAAAATCAATAATTTTGTCAGAAGACATGGGATCGACTGGAGCTATTCGACGATCTACTCCCAAGAGTGAATGGCTTGGCCAAATCTTTTAACAAAACTCTCGTCCAAATCCTAAAGAAAACTTTGGACGACAATAAGAGAAATTGGCATGAGAAGTTGTTAGAAGCCTTATGGGCCTACAGAACAACTTTCAGAACTCCTACTCAGTCTACGCCCTACGCTCTAGTGTACGGGTCCGAGGCCGTCTTACCCTTGGAGGTACAGCTTCCCTCACTCAGAATTGCAGTTGCGAACAAGATCACTACAGAAGAAAATACCAAATTACGACTAGTAGAATTGGAAAGCTTGGAAGGGAAATGACTTTCAGCACAGCAGAATTTGGAACTGTATGAAACCAATTTGATCCAGGCTCACGATAAACTGGTCCGCCAGATGACGTTCAAAGTCGGTGAGCTGGTTTTAATTCTCAAGAGGCCTATTCTTGCACACCGCAAGATAGGGAGTAAATTTGAACTAACTTGGGAGTGGCCATTCGTAGTCGAGACAGTCTACTCTGGAGGTTTCTACCAACTGGTGAATTGCCATGGAGAACGACATATGCTTCCAAGTAATGGATGATATTTGAAGAAATATTACGCAACCTGATGTTTCGAAGGATGGACTTTAAAAGTGGAGTCTCATTCCTAGAAACACGAGTAGAGTAATCATTTGTGACTGGGTCCGAACCCAAAATAAAATGGATGATAAAAAAAATCATTAACAAAAATGTGTTAAAAGAAAACATGTGAAATCGTAATAATAAAATGTTGATCTTTCCTTTTTAATCAATTCATCCCTAATCTTTCCTCATCTCTTCCTACATTCTTTAAAATTTAAAAGAAATAAATAAAATTTTTCATTAATAAATGTTTTCTTATTGTTCTTGTCTTAGTACAGCCCCTGATCCTTTTCTTGTTTTTTGCAGGGAAATGTCAAACGGGCGGTTGGTTCTGAACTTTAAAAATGGCGTGAGTCTAGCACTTAATGAAAAGAGGGTGAGGGATGGAGCCGTGATTGAAATCGACTCCAATTTCACACCAGCCGGGCTACAATATGAAGAAACTGATTGGACTCCGATTGATCGGGAAGAGCTCCATAGCCATACAATGATGAAATTTGGTGACCCAAGTCAGCCGTCTACTAGCAAGAAAAGAAAAGCAAATGCCGCTCATGCAACAGGAGAAGACAAGAAAATAAAGTCTGTTGTTGCTACAGTAGAGGGCAGGCTTATCAGTGCGATGCCCACAGAAATTCAAGAAGTAAGGAGAGCTACTCTCACTCCTACCAAGCGAAGAAACAAGAACCGTCACATACGGAAGATGCTGACCAAGCTGGCAGTGGATCAACAAAAAGAGACAGTTGCTACCGTCAATGCAAATATTTTGAAGAAATCGGTTCGTCAAGAACCAGAAAATAAAAAGCCAATTCCAAGAACAGCAGAAAGGATGAATGAAATTCTGAGAACAACAGAATGGATGAAAGAAACTCTAAAAAGAGCAGAAATAGAATCAGCACCTTGATGCCAAGCAGATGTATCAGTTTTGAAGAGTCTTGTTGCGAAAGCAACCCTGGAGGATGTCCCGATAGAGACTATCCCTGAGGAGCCAAGACATGCACGAGAGCGTGCTGGTGTTGAACCATACATTCCCAAGGGTTTCATGGCCCTGACTTTCAAAACATTCAACGAGACAGGAAATCCTACTCAGCACGTGGCACACATGAGAACCAGTAGTTGTAACACAGGTGGAAATGAAGCTCTTTTATTTTAACAGTTCGTCAGTAGCTTGTCAGGTATAGTATTTGAGTGGTATGCTGAGCTTCTCAATGGATTAGTAAAGACATTAGCAGAGATGGAAAACATGTTTCTGAAGAGATTTGTCGGTGCTCATCTCCATGTCACTATAGGAGATCTCATGGTGGAGTGGCAGAAGACCAATTAGATTTTGGTTGAATACAACTTGAGATGCAGAAACATAAGCATGAAGTGTGAGCCTCAGCTACAGGAACAACATACGATCGAGATACTACTCAAGAGTATTCACGGTCCGGTGGCTTTCATGCTTAAGGGTCTCACCATCAAGTCCTTCAAGAAGTTACTTAACAAAGCAAGCAGTTTACAAGGGGAAGTCAAGCATTTGGAGCCTGCAGAGTAAGTAGAGAAATCAAGGCCCACCAAAGCATATGAAATGAGATCTGGCGTAGTGTCAATGGTTGATAAAGGAATACAGCTAATGAGAATTCAGGCTGAGCAGTCGCCGCTGCAACACAGTCAGTCCCCTCAGTATAGTCAGTCTCAGCAGTATGGTTAGCCTTATGCACAGCAGAGCAGTCAGCCTGGTTAGCAATAGAGGTCATAAAAGACAGATGTACGCAGGATCTGACAATGTCAGAATAGTTATGCAGGAACTACTCCTTTAAGGATGAGGCCATGGCAAAGATGTTCAAAAATCTGATAAAGAAGCCCGAGTTCTGTTTGCCCGAGCCGAAGAAGCCAGAGAAGATGAAAAAAAATGATTAACCCAACTTTTGTCCCTACCACAGGTTGCTCAGACACATGATAGAAGGATGATTTAGTTTCAAGAATTGGCTTGAAAAAATTACAAAGAAGGGAATATAACAATACCAAAGCAATATTTAAAAGAACCTGAAAGAGGTTTTATAAATGTGATTTTGGTCAAGTCAATCTCTTCGATTGATCCATATGCCATCAAGGGTGGGTGGAGTATGATTTATAACAAGCTCAAGAGAGTCCTGAATTAGATTCATTCTACTTCAAAGAAAACCACTGCTCGGAATACACCACCAGCTCAGCCTAAGATGAATATTACACCATGGAGACTACTATAGCTGGAAAAAAGGATGAAAGAGATCATGAATGAAGTTAAGGACAATAGTGTGAGGCATAGGATAGGGGCTACCCCTCTTAGATTTGTTGTCTCAGATTTGGAAGTAAAACCCCTCAAACCCCTGACTTTGTATTTTCTTTATGTCCGTCCAGGGTCTCATAATGATAATAGAAATGATTTTGGCTACGTTCTTAATGTCTCTAATGATGACGTAACTAATCAAAATTTGTCTAACTCTGATTACGATTCCCAAGATGATCCTCAAATCATGTTAGTTCCTAACAAAAACATTTACAAAAATGAATATGATATTGACAACACCAGTTATGACAATACGAAGAGCGACGAGCTAGTTCTCGATTGCAAAGGAACTCTGCTTGACATCAATTTGGATCTTTTAGATACAGACATAATACCAGAAGATCCAGCTATAATAAAAGGAGAACCTCAGGGTCTTGAGGAGGAAATTAAAGTTTGAAATCTAGTAACAACTTCAAAATTTCATGTCATCAACGTGCATGCTTCGTTCAATACCCTACTTGGTCAATGGGTTCACGAATACAGTATGGTCCCTTCATCACTTCAAAAAAGCATCAAGTACTACAAATATGGATAAGAACATTGCATCAAGGGAGATCTACAACTGTTCTCAATACGTGAAGTAGGCATCCACAAAGACGCCACCTACTACACTCCTTCGAAGAAAATAATACTTTCAAGAGAAGTTATGACAAGCAAAGTTAAAGATTCAGAAAAACCACCAGGATTGGACCATACACCTCTACATCAACAATCTCCCACTTCTCTTTCGCAACAAGTTGGTGGAGGATATTTTAGCCTACATATGCAAGGCCAAGGCCGGAGTCGGCCGTTTTTAAATTCCTTGTTTTGTTAAAAAATATGTTTTCGGGTGTTTCACTTTACAAAGGGTTTTAATTTTATAAAATAGAAATTTGACTTTATTTAATATATATCAATTTTGAATTTAATATTTTTTTTTTTGAAAAATATGAAATCAAATTGATCTCATATAAATAATAGTTTAAATAATCAAGAATTTTGCCGCAAGACATGTATTTATCCCGTAGAATACGTATGTGGCTTGGGGTGAAGCTTGATCAACTAAACTAAAGAATTTATGACATCCATTTGATCTGCATACCATTTTGACTGACAATTTCCCCTATATAATATGAAGGAATTAGATAGGGTATATAATAATTGGGTCTTTAAGTTTTCTATAAGGGGAAGCCCCTATAGCTAATTACATCCAAGATAACTGAAGTCACCTAAGAAAACTCTTGATATAGATCAGGAAGTATTTATATTCATGACTTCCAAAGGTAAGATTTTCCAAGAAAATGTGATAGTCGGAAGTTCAATGTGTGATTGGCTTGAATTTTGGAACATTTTATTTTGTCAAAATCTAAAGGAGAGAAGGCTAGGGGAAGAACACAGATTCATGGAAAAATCTTGATGTCTTCCCAAACTATCCAATGGTTTGGCTTTAAATTTTGGAAATGAAGTTATTTAAATTTCAATCCTACCAATTAATTATATGAATTACATTTGCGTAATACTGTTGACCTCATTTTTGATGAGGTCTTTTCTCTTCTCTCTCCATAGGGCTTCTTTTTGACTATCTTAGAGGACTAGAAATGGGACCCATCACTTAGTAATTCAAACACTTCTTGGCTCCCTTCAAACCCTACAAGTTTGATTGTAAACCCCTAAGCCACATGGAGGGTTAAAATCAAATGTGGAGGTTTAAAGGATGAGTTTCCTATAGAGTCTTTGGCCTTAGGATTACCCTGGGTGGCCTGGTTTGGTGAGGGTAAGCTTGCACACACCCCACTCCCACACACACATTCCAAACCCTAAAACTACCTTTAACCAATTTGACTCCCTGACTCACGTAGGTAACTCATATGGATGGATCTTGCCCCCTCAGCCCCTAGCTAAGAGGGTTAGGAACAACATATTTATTGCCTAAAATGAGTCCTCTCATGGCTTTTGTGAGCTTAATATGGCTTCATGGCTCAACCAAAATGATTTCATTTTACTCACACTTGATCAATCTTCATTTTCCCAAATTTCAATTTTTGACCCCTAGGACCCTAAACCCACCAAACCTACCAAATACCCTTGAAATTGCCCAAAATTTGCAAAATTGCCTAAATTACCCAAAATTCCTCAAAATCAGTCCTAAACACTTACCCCCACTCAAATTGATCATCCATGGCCAAATATACCAAAAATTCCAAAAATACCCCCAATACCCTCCAAATACCCAAAATACCCTTTTAACCCAAAAGTTCCAAAAAATTCAAAAAATTCCCAAAAAATTCCACAAAATCCCAAATATTCTTAATTTCATTTTGTTCAACTACAACATAAGCCAATTTTGCCAATTTAGCTCACTTTTACCAAAATCCCAATTTGACCTATTTTTAACATAAGTGGACCCAATGTCCCACCAAACCACTCCAATTGACCTCAATTTTGATCCAATTCAATTCTAAGCTTCAATTCAATATCACCAATATCAATTTAGACAAAATCCAAACCCAATTTTATTAACATGTGGATCCAATTTCAATTTTAAGCTTAAAGCCCAATTTTGGCCCATGACCTAATCTTAGCCCAAACCAACCCAACTTAACTCCAATTAACCCCAAATCTTTTCCTAAGCCTTCCTAACATCCCCATAAACAAATCACTAACATGATTAGCCCCAAATTTGATCCCAAACTTAACCCAAATAAAAAAACCCCAATTTGGGCTTAAACCAATCATGAACCCAAATGAGCTCAAACCTCAAAATCAAAGCCCAACCAAAGTTGAAAAGTCTTGGCCACACCCCCATAAACATTTTTCAACATTAATTTTACATTAAACCCAATATTGGCCCAACCTTAACCCAAGTTGGCCCAATTTGATCCACTTTGGCCTCATTAACAAAAAACCCAATTTGAACCCATTTTAACTCCAAATGTCATCAAATCTCTTCTAAAATTCTAATGACACATTCCTAAACCAATCCCAACATTTATTTAACACAACCCCTCACCAGATTTCATCCATCAATTTATTTCAAAACCTAAAAGCCCACTTCCTTAAACAATTTTAAAAGCCCATTCCAAAACCATTTCAAAGGCCTAAGACTTATTCCAAAGCCCATGTGATATTGTCTGATCATGCCCACTTAAATAAAATCATCCCCTAAGTCCAAAACCCATCATTTTGATTAAACCAAAATAGCATCATGAAAAAACCAATCAAAAAATCCAAAGTTTTAAAAAAATTCCAAATAACTTTTTTTATGAAATTGACTAAACCTTTTCCCAATCCACATGAAGCCATGAAGCCATGCATAAGCCATATGCAAGCCATGGGAGTCACTTTAGACCTCACCATGTCATTTATGGCAAATGGAGGGGGCCTCTTTCTTAATACCTCATTAAGCATTTTAACCCTATTCATTTCACACTTTAAACCAAGCTTATCCACATCACCTTGGATGGGGAGTTCACCACCCCTTCCTAGCTGACCCAAATGATTCTCCCTCAGCCCAAAGTCAAGCCTTGGGGAGGTGCACCAAGCCTAAACCATGACTTGACCAAATTGAGCCCAAAATGCACCCTTCACCATTCCTTTTTAAATCAACCCCTTTACACATGGCATCAGCCAATTGAGTTCACAAACATCAAGCCCTGACCTCCCTGACCCTGAGGGTGACCTGACCCTGGCCGGACCACCACCCCAGTCGTCGGAAACCACCAGATCGAGAGGCCAAATTTTATTCAAAAATTTAAATTGAATTGGCTGAGCTGTTCCAAACCAAATGGCCACCATAGCTCTTCTTCTCCTCACCAGAGCAGCAAATCCCAGCCCTCAATTGCCTCTAGAAAGCCCCTAACCATGGCGCTTTAAACCAGCCATTCCTCTCGGCCAAAAGGTTGGCTGAAATCAACCTTCACAGAACTTCACCAAACTCCTCATACAGCTTCCCCTAGCCTAGAGCAACTCATCCACACTGTCTTCCTGCCCTAATTTCCACTGATTGAGCTCAATTTTGGAGCTCAATTTTCAGCCCAGAATAGGACATCCCTTGAAACTCCACCAAATCCAAATTAACTTTTCCCACACCTTCACCAGAGGTAGAGAAGAAGTTCCCTAGAAAAAGCCCCCTCACCAGGCCAGCCATTGCTTCTAGAGTCCAAGGTTTCAAATCAGCCTTGGTCGCTTTTGTACCTAGGAAATTCCCCAGAGCCAAAGACTCATCTGGAGCTTTCTTGGGTGCAATCGAAGGTGCCACAACTCTCTGATTGAAGCTTCACTTCTTAGAGCCAAGGTATGGATCACTTCTCCCTCCTGAGCTTCTGTGAATTCTCCATTTCATTTAAATCAATTTCATAGCATGTAAACTGTATGAATGTGTTCGTCTCCTCAAGACGAATCCATAGATCATAAGAACACAAAAATTCGTTGAGAAATGAGAGAGATCTTAGGGTTTCAGTGTAGACGGCTCTCGGGACACACCAGTCGGAGACGATGATCGACCGCCGTTGGATCGAGCGTGTATTGAATGGACGGTGTAGTTCGCGTTGGATCAGAAGACGAAGCAGGACTGCGGGACGTGTGGCTGCTGACTCAGGTGGCGGCGTCGAATAGGAGCGCGCCACGTGGGCTTTCGGAGCTGCCGAGGATGAGTCGGCGCCGCGTGGATAAGTAGATAAATAGGTATTTTCCTTCTATTTTTCTGATTTTCTAAGCCAAGATATGAATTTTTATATTTCTAGTGATTTAAATAATTAAAAAAATATGGATTTTCCTAGTTAGCCACGCAGCGCCACGCAAACCTACGGCGGGGCGAAAGCACACGCATCTCCTTCTGGTTGGGCGATGCCTTCTGAGTCAACACCACGCAGCTCCGCGGTTCTGCTTCATCTTCCCATCCAGCACCATCCTCGCCCTCTGTTTAATACACACATGATCCAATGGCGCCTGAGCTTCATCCCCAACTAGTTCATCCCAAGAGCCGCCCACACTAAAACCCTAATTTCTCAGCCTAGACTCAACCAAATCACTTCGGGTTTGATCCTATGGACTCGTATAAACATGGCGAACATATTTATACGGCTAATCACAGTTTAAATCAACCCTAATTACATGGAGAATCCAGAGAAGCTTGGGAAGGAGAAGGAGGCAATACCTTGGCTCTGAGAAGTGAATTTTCAACCAGAGAAGCTCTACACATACGTTGGAGTCCCAGGAACACAGAGATGAAGCCTCTTTCCTCAGTGAATTGTCCAGGTATGAAAGTGACCAGACCCGATTTTGAGCTTTGATGGAAGTCTAGTGCAGAGGCCTTCTATGATGGGGCTTTAAAGGGCGATCTTCGTCATTCACTGTTGGGAAGGTGTGGGTGCAGTTAATTAAGATTTGGTGCTGTGTGAAGGGGTATTAGAAAGTATCCTGGTTTCCAGCCAAATTTGAGCTCTGAAATTAAGCTCAGACAGTGGGGACCAGAGGTAGAAAATGACTGGAATGGTCTTAGCGAGGTCTGGAGGAGCTCAGGTAAGATTTTGGTAGAGTTTTTGTTAAAAAATTTTCAGCACCCTCCCTTGGCCGTGAAGGGTGGTGGCTTAAATAGCCATGGATAGGGTGGCTTCCAGGGCTTCAATTCAGGTGCAAAAAGCTGCCTAGGTGGAGTGCAGAGGAGCTTTGGTGGCAATTTTGGGCTGAGTTGGCCATAGGGTGGAGTTTGGGTTTTGCCAAGTAGGAGGTGGCTCTTGGTTTAAGCATTTTTCAACCACTAGGTAGGCTGACCAGGCCAGGGGAGGTGGTCAGTGGGTCAGGTGCACCAGCAGGCAAGCCATGAGTGCAAGGGGTTTTAATGGTTAAGGCATTGAGGAAAACATCACTTAGATTTAACCATTTAAGGGATCAGACCCTTAATTTAGGGGACCTTTAGTCTGGGGTACCACTAGGGTGGGCTAGGTGGGTTTAGCTCAGTCCCTAGCGTCATCATAGTGGTTGTGGAGGAGGTTGTGTTGTCACATTTGGTACAATTTGGTGAGATTGGGTGGGTCATGGGTTCATTTGGGTCACCTGGGTTCAAATTAGGTTAACTTGGGTTTGAGCTTTAATGGAGCCAAAGTATCTTCAGCAACATTGTGTAGATGATTGTAATGAAGATTATTCTTGAAGAGTTGGAGTGGTTTTGAGTTCATTTGGTGGTTCAAATTGGTGGATTTTGGGATTTTGTCCAATTTAGGGCAAGTTGGGTCAACTTGGGTGTAGTTTAAGCTAGGGTTGGATCCAAGGCTAATTGAAGGCTCCAAATGGTCTAGAGGAATGTGGTGAGGAGTTTCCAACATCAATTAGGTGGAAATTTTAGGAGTAGGGCAATTAATTTGGTAGATTTTGGGCATGTGTTGAACTTGGGATAAACATTGGTATTTTTTTATCTCAAGTAGATTTGGGTGAAACATGGGCTCAAATTTGGGGCAATTGAATGTTGCATGTGATTCATAGGAGTGTTATGGAGGGTTTAGGATTGAAATTTTGGTGAATTGGATGGCATTATGTCAATTTGGAGAATTTGGATCATTTAGGGAAAATTGGGGATTTTAGATTTTATGTGAAATTAAACTCAAATGAGGTCAAATTGAGCTCGAATTTGGTTTATATTGGTTTTGGAGATATTCAATTAAAGTGTGAAATTGAAATTGGGTAAGACTGGGATCAATTGGGTAAACATTGGGTTTACTTTGGGAACTTTTGGGTTAAATGGATCAAATTGGTGCTTTTGGTTAAAATGGGGTAAATTAGCCAAATTGGGTCATGTGATAGTTGAGATAAATGAAAATGGGAATATTTGGGATGTTTTGGGAATTTATAGGAATTTTTTGGAATTTTTGGAATTTTGGGATAAGAGGGGCATTTTGGTCATTTTGGGGATTTTTGTGGGAAATTTGGCAATTTTGGGTAATTTTTGTCAATTTGAGTGGTTGGAAGTATTTTGGAATGATTTTTGGGGAATTATGGGTAATTTGGGTGATTTTTGGAAATTTTAGAGGGTTTTAGGGTTTTGGGGATAGTTTAGGTATTTTGGGAATTTTGGGTATGTTGAGCATTTTGGGGCAAAGGGGAAAGAAATTTGGAATGGTTGGGCAAATTAGGATTGGTCGAAGGTGAGTAGTATGGATTTGCTTAGATTGATCCATGGACTAAGGGTCACCCCTCATTTGGTCCTTTATGTGTTGGTACTAGCCAAACCCTAGCTTGAGGCTAGAAGCTCGGGAAAACCACTTACATGAGTTTCCAAAGAGTTAGGGGATCAAAAGATTGTGTACCTTGTTTAGGGTAGTGAATGTGTAGTGTGAGTGTGGTGTAAGCTCCAGACCTCCTGGGATAGATCCTATGGCCTAACCACTTATAGGAGACTTACCCTGGGCTTCATTATGTTTGATATCTTCCTCCCAAAACTGAAGGTTAGGCCTTAAGCATATGGAAACTCTCAGTGAAGTGAGAAAAGTTTTAATTTCTATGGTGAGGGGTGCCATGACTAGTCTTCTAAGAAAATTCACCAGGAGAGTTTTATGGCTAGACCCTAGGCTAATCTAAAGGAAGACTAGACCTCAACCAAAAGTGAGGTCAACAAATGGACCTCCAATAGCTGTGGTGTACTGGGCATGCACACTGCACGTATTGGTGTTGACCGACGAGAATAACAAAACCAACACAATTATCTAAGTCAAAACTAAAGACCAACAAAGATTTAGCGAGGAAGTTTTCATTGGGGATTAGGAGATATAACTTCAAGTCCCAAGAACTCTTGCTAGGGAAGGAAAATGGAATACCTTCTTGAGAGAAGCTATGGATTTCAAGCTTTAAAACTCTGAAGGACTCCAATTGGAATCAATTTGAAGTTGGAATTTTGATTTAGGATTAGGATTTGATTTCAATTTGAATTTTGAGTTTAAATTTTAATTTAATTTTGAGTTTCAAAATTAGATTTTAAGCTTTATAGAATTCGTGTAAATTTTAGAATTTGTGGAATTTTAAATTTGACGATTTTAACTTTATGGGAAATTTTGAGTGAGAGGGGAAATCGGAATTTCAGTACCGATCTCGGAAGGATGAGAACTGGAATTTAGGTTCCAGCCTCAGAAATAAGATTTAGGATTTCAGGACCGACCTTAGAATTTCGTGGGTGTGGAAAAGTTTCTCAAAAAGGAAATGGAAAATTAGGGAATTTTGGGGGAATCAGAGAACAAAGCTTCGTTCTCGAAATTTTATGAAGGGCGGAAAAATTTCTCGGAAAGATGATGGAAAATTAGGAAATTTGGGGGAATCAAATGAATAAGCTTCGTTCTCGAAATTTCATGGAGGGCGGAAAAATTTCTCGATAGGATGATGAAAAATTAGAGAATTTGGGGAAATCGGACGATTAAACTCAGTTCCCGGAATTTCATGGAGGGTGGAAACATTTCTCGGAAGGATGATGGAAAATGATGGAATTTTGAGGGAAATTGGACGACTAAGCTCCGTTCCCAAAATTTCATGGAGGGTGGAAAAATTTCTCGGAAGGATGATGGAAATATAGGAAAATTGAGGGAATTAGACGACTAAATTCCGATCCCAAAAATTTCATGGAAGGCGGAAAATTTTGTCGGATGGATGATAGAAAACTAAGGAACTTTGAGTGAAATTGGATGACTAAGCTCCGTTCCCTGAGTTTCATGGAGGGTGGAAAAAGTTATTGGAAGATTGATGGAAAATTAAGGAATTTTGACGGAAATCGAACGACGAAGCTCTATTCCCGAAATTTCATGGAGGGCGGAAAATTTCTCAGAAGGATGATGAAAAATTAGAGAATTTTATGGAAATCGTAAAACTAAGCTTCATTCTCGGAATTTCATGGAGGGCTTCAAATTTTCTCTGGAGGGAGATGGAAAATTAGGGAATTTTGAGGGAAATCGGTCAACTAAGCTCCATTCCCGGAATTTCATGGAGGGTGGAAAAATTTCATGGTGGACGGAAAAATTTCTCGAAAAGATGATGGAAACTTAGAGAATTTAGGGGAATTAGACAACTAAGCTCCGTTCCTGAAATTTCATGGAGGGCGGAAAAATTTCTCGAAAGGATGATGGAAAATTAGGGAATTTTGAGGGAAATCGGACGACTGAGCTCCGTTCCCGGAATTTCATAGACGGGGGAAAATTTCTTAGAAGGATGATAGAAAATTAGGGAATTTTGAGGGAAATCAGATGACTAAGTTTAGTTCCCGGAATTCATTTGAGGGCGGAAAAATTTCTCAGAAGGATGATGAAAAATTAGGGAATTTTGAGGGAAATCGGACGACTAAGCTCCGTTCCAAAATTTCATGAAGGGAGGAATAATTTCTGGAAAGGATGACTTAAAATTTAAGAATTTTAAGGAGATCTTGGGGAGGAATGCTCAAGGACTCACAGTGGGGCCAAGGTGTCACTTTAGGATGGAAAACTCAAGGACTCATATCTAACCTAAGAGGTGACAGAGGGGAATCAGGATTTAGGTACTGATCCCGGAATTTCATTTGGGGAGAATTGGGTAAAACTTGGTATTTGACTTTCAAAAAAAGTGATTTGGTGCAATTCAGCCAAGATCTGTAGCCATTGTAAGATTTGTAGGATTTCAAGGTATTTCGAGTTTGTGAGAAGTGACGCCGTGTAAAAAGTGTCAAATTTCACGGAGCACCCGCAAAGTGGAGGATTTGAAGATGAGTGCAAAGACTCAGGATCTCGAGAGAAAGGAAGAGCAAATATTATCATTTGTTTATTTTCAATTCATCAATTTCTTTTTAATTTGTTTTGTTTCATTATGTTTCATTTGATTTAAAGTTTCATTTTAAATTTCAATTTTGATTTCATTTCAATTTCATTTTCATCTTATTTAAGTTTCGAGTTCTCTTCAGTTTTAATTTCATTATGTTTTCTTTTTATCCTTTTCTTCTGCAATATTCTTTTTTTTTCTTTTTCATTTTGGAACCAAACACGTGGTTCAACGGATTTCGACTATCACATAGAAAAGAAATCATTTCTGAAAAATAGAAATTTTCATTAATTCTGCTGAAAGTAGCACAACTGATCAAATGGTGACAAGCATCCAAAAGTAGATCATGTGTATAAAACAGAAAAGTGCTGACATGTCATATCATCTGACTGCTACAAAAGTGGTGATACCGACTGTCATGACCTGGTGTAAGGGGTAGTAGATTTCTGCTATCTGAGATTGCTGCGGGGATGAGCCAACCTGCCAAGGTTACACTCCAAAACAAAAGTGCCCTCGCGAACACCCGGAGGTACAACCGTCACAGTGGAAACGGATGAAGGCTCTCCAGTTCTGGATCTGGCTCATAGTAAAATGGTGCTTTGCCATAATCCATTATTCTGAAAATGCCTGACACCCTTTTTCATCAAACTCCTGGGATGCAGTGCTTTGCTAAATCTGCTCCATTTTCCTTTAATACCAGTACTCATCCTACTAGTAGGGAGATTTTTTTCGGCAAATTTTAAATTTTAAAATTTAAATTTAACTTAAATATATATAATTTGGAAAGTAACATTTGATTTTGAAAATAATTTTAAGTTTGAAAATCTTAAGATATGAAATCAAACTAATCTCACATCCCAAATAATTTATATAAACGAGCACTACACCACAAATCGTGTATCTATCCCAAAGAATAGATGCACTGATTGATGGTGGGGCTCGATTAAATAAACTAGAGGATTTTGTGACGTCTGTTTGGTCTACGAACCAATTTTATAAGCCGATAAGATCTCCTGCTTAATATAAAAGAATTAAGAAGGATTTTTATTATCTGGGTTCTTAAAGTTCCCTATAAGGGCAAGCCCTTATAGTTAATTACATCCTAAATGTCCGAAGACACTTAAGAAAACTCTCGATAATGATCAGTGGTTTTGCTCTCAAGAATTTTAAAGTTTAAGGTTTTAAACAATTGGTCTTTGGAACATTCAATAGGGAATAGCTCAAATTTGGAACAGTTTATTTTAAGAATCCAAAGGAAGAGAAGTGGGAGAAGCTGAGGATCTAAGAAGAATCTTGTCAACTTCCCAAACTATCCTATTGATTGGCTTCAATTTGAGAGTTTATTTAATGTTGTAATCCTGCCAATTTTAGTTAATTAGAACTTATATTTGTATGACAAAATCATACAAATAGCCTCGAAGATGTGAGGGTTTATGTCATACCAAATGACAACTTCGGAGTATTAAGACCGGTTAGGGCATACTTTGCATAGTATGATTATGCAAATGCCTAACAAAAAGTTGAGGGTTTATGTTGCACTAGGCAGACTACCTTGAAATCCTATGGCTTGGTTATTTAATTCTAAGAAAGGTTTTGCAGATGTAGATCCAAGTTTTGCTGATGAAGATGGCTGTGCTGCCCACTATGCTCCAAACTCTTTGTTGTTGCAGAGGTTTAGTTTTAGAAAGTGGCAATCAGGAGATGAGAGAAGTGTTCTGGTTCAGAAAAGTAAAAAATTAAGATGGCTTAGTGTTTTAGTTAAAACAAATCTTAAATTTGATTAAACATAACCGATTAAGACCCCACGGTTCCGTCATCCCGACACCGTTATTTTCATCGGATTCACTTAGTCCAAATGAATTTGCTAAACTCAACTGAATGAGTTCCACACTTTCATTTAGACCGTGGAAAATCTCGTTAGCAACACGTGGGTTACATCATCCGAGGGATTCCTGATCATCCAACGAGACTTTTTAGTTTAGTTGTAATTGCAGTTTTGTTGTTATCTTTGTGATTAAATTTTGAGTTGTTTTATATTTTCGAATGTTGTGGCGGTAAATTTTTATCTTGTTGTGACTTTTAGTTTAGTTTTAGGTTTCAGTTTTATGGCTATCCTAAAAGTTTCAGTTTTCATGCAGGGTGACATTCTTGTTTAACATGCAAGAGAAGTAGAGCACAGTGCAGGTAAATAAATCGCAATAAAATAAAAGTGTACCTGGAGGGTCTTCTCGTCATTCCCGGCTGCACTTAAAACACATGTTAGGGCATTTAAATATTTGCAAAAAGTACCTAGGTAAAGCTAAGGGAAGGTTCTGGTTGTCTACCAAGATCCTAATCCTATTGCTAGTCAATTCCTATGACGTATAAGTTCTTGTGTTTTGTTAAGGATGATTTTCTTCACCAAAGAACAAATAAGTTCAATTTTTCTTCTAAATAACCTCATCATATTGAGAAAGTGCTTAGGACGAGTCCTGAACATCTTTTCAATGCTTCTGGGATTGTTTCGAGTCCAAATGAAATTCATTGTACAGGTGAATTGATCATTCAAAAGGTTTAGTTAAGTTTTGATTCTTGCTCAATGAACTTGGACATTTGATTATCCGATGAGTAAAGTGACATTTCACTTGATATTCCATTTAAAGGTTATGAAGGTGAAAGCCTTCAGGGGCAAATTAATTCATCAAAGGATTTAGTCATTCTTAATTGAAATTTGTGTTGGAGATTTAAAGTGGTTTTGATTTAATTATAATGTTTTTTTGATCTTTTTAGGTGTTTTAAACCATTATAAGTTGAAATATTATTCAAGTTGTTTAATTCAATTAAACTTTTATATTTTAAATGATCTTAATGTTTTAAATTAATTTTAATGTCTTAAACTGATTTAATTTTTAATTTATGATGTTTCAGTCAAGAATTGTTCTAGGTTAATCTTTATTGTTTAAAATTATTTAAGTTGAAAGAGGTGTTTAGATTATTTAATTTCATTAAATTTTAATGATTCAAATTTGGTTTAAATTAATCGTAGTACTTTAGGTTAATTTTAATTGGTTTGGTTTTCACATTTTTTTATTAATTTTTTTGAGATTAATTTTTATGTTTCAAATTTGTTTTAAGTTTGTTTCCAATTGATTTCAAATTAGTTTTAATATTTTAGATTTATTTTAGTTTAATTATTAAGTCATTTAATGGTTTAAGCTTTAATTTAATTAAGGATTATTTCTTCTTTTTTCAATTATTAATTTCAATTATCACTCCTTAAAATTAATTAAGAATTGAGTATTATTGAATTGATCCAATTAGGGATTTTAGATTGAAGAATTGATATCTTCTTAAGTCATATCCCTAATCTTAATGATCTAAATTTTAATTATTCTCCCAAAATTTAAATAATTTAATTAATTAAGGTTCCATTTTGATGTATTAAAAGTGATTAATGGGTTTCTACCTTTACTTCCCTACGTTTCAATCATCGAAGAGGAAATTAAGATCAAGTATTTTACACTCTCTTTGATTAGGTCTAAAGTATTACTTAGGGTTAAAATCCTTAATTACTTTTATGCCCTTCTAAAGATGTTCATTTCATAACTCACCAAATTGAGCTCAAATGAACTTAAAATTTTATGTCACCATACTCACATGTCAATTAAGACATTAGAGTAGAAATTGTGATTTTTTCAATTTTAATTTAATTTATATAATTATTTTAATGAAAAAATAAGGGTTTTCAATAAAAATTCAACAACATGACCAAAGTAAAATTTTTGTCCTTAGAAAAATTTTTGGATGTTTCTACTAACTAGAGGATCACTTGGACCAATTTTGGTGATTGTTTGGATTATATTTTGTTTATTATAATTATTTTAAGCTTTGGGGTATTAATTAATTATAAAATAAAATTGCAGCTCAAAAATAGATTTTATATTTTTCTTAAGTCCCTCTGACCTCAAGGAAGTTAGAGAACCAAATTTTATAATTTTTTGATTTTTTTTTCTTTATTAGAATTTTTTTAGTGGAAGGGTTTGAAAATTCATTTTTTTAACATTAAAAATTACATTAAGCTTTTAAAATTCAATATCTTTACCTAGAGACTTAGGAAAAATATTTAGTTGGTTTCTAAGTCATTAGGGAACAAAATATGAAACTTTTGTGATTTTTAATATTTTTCTGATTTTTTCAATCTTTTAAGTATTAATATATTAAAAATTACGTTAAAAATGAAAATTTTTAGAAAATTCCAATTTAAATTTTCTTATACTCCTCTAGTATCAGAGAGCCCACAAAACTAATTCGGTGAATTTTTGAAGTATATTTTGGGTTTTATGAATTTCTTAATTTTCAAAATAGCTATGTCACTTAATTATTTCATTTAATGGGTTAAATTATTTCCAACTGACTTGAAATTTTTATGTGAGGTTTCCTGTATCCTAAGTGAAAATGGAGAATTATTTTCATGTGATTTTGATGTGTTGTTACTCCTAATTAATTAAAGTTTAATTTAAGTGTTTGGGCTAGTTAGGGTTATTTTTAAGAAATTAAATCAAACCATAATTTTCCTAGGGTCCTCTGGTTATAAGATACCTCCCGTAATTTTTCTAGAATTTTCTAAGCAATATGCTAATTATTAGAATTAAAATACCAAAACAGACACAAACTTGAAAATTAGATAAATTTCCATAGAGATGACCTCTGGCCTTGGAAAATTAAGGGAATGTTCTCAAGAACAGAGGCTAAAAAAGCTCTATGGTCTCATGTCGTGATGAATTGTGTATGAAAATGGAGAATTAAAACACCACAGGGGGTATTTAAATCATTAAAAATAACAGACTCAACAAATTAACTTCATTCCTTTTTACTGAGCAAGAAGGTATTTTTAGTTTCTTTTTATGTTTTTTCTATGCAAATATATGAAATTTTGAAGTTCTGGTTATTTAATAAATTCAGAAAATCCTATTTATCTACTTAAACCAGTCAGCGCTGCGTCATCCTCATCCGGGTCGAAAGCACAAGCAGTGCAATTTTATTCGGTGCCGCCATCCGACTCAGTAGCTACGCGTCCCAAGGTTCCGTTCCGTGCCTCGTTCCGACGTGATCCTAGCCATCCATCCAATACACACGCGAATGAATGACATCCATTCATCGTCCCTAGGCGTCCTAACCCGAGAATCGTCCACCTTCTATACCTAAGATCTCGGTCGATACTCAACCAAATCATGTGTGATTGGTCTCTATCGACGCGTCTAGACTAGACAAACATATCCATACAGCTATGATGCATTGAAATCAAGCCAAACAAAATGGAGGATTCATAGAAGCTCGGGAGGAAGAAGAGGTTAATACCTTGGCTATGAGAAGTGAAGCATCAATCAGAGGGGCTTGGCACGTTCGTTGGAGTCCAGAGAAGCTAAGGATGAAGCCTGGAGCTGTGGTGAATTACCTAGGTATGATTTACACGAAGCCCAATTTCAAGCTTTGGTCTCCAGCACAAATGGGGTGGCCTGGTGAGGGGGCTTCCACTAGGGAACTTCTTCTCTTGGTCTGGTGAAGGTGTGGGTGAGTTTAATTTCATTTTGGTGGAGGTTTCAGGGATGTCCTGGTTTCAAGCCTGAGACCGAGCTCTGAAATTGAGCTCAACCAGTGGGAATTAGGGCAGGAAAACAATGGGGATCAACTTCTCTATGCTAGGAGAAGAGTGTCGAGTAATTTTGGCAATGTTTTGGCAAGGTTTTTGTTCATCACCACTTTTGGTCGTGGGGTGCTGAGTTTAAATAGCCATGGCTGTGGAGCTTCTCAGGGCAAGCCAGGGGCTGGGATTAGCTGCATAAGTCAAGGGAAGAAGGGCCATGGTGTCCACTGGCCATGGGACAACTCAACAAGGGAGTTTTGAATTTTTTGGCTCACATGGAGCTCTCAGCCAGGTGGATTCCGGCGACTGGGGTGGTGGTCTGACCAGGGTCAAGTCACCCTCATGGTCAGTGAGTTAAGGGCTTGAGGTTTGTGAGCGCAATTGGCTTTGGACATGTGTAAAAAGGTTTGATTAAAATGGAATGGGGAGTGTGTATTTTGAGCTTAGTTTGGTCAATCAATGGAAATAGGCTTAGTTCACCTCCCTAAGGCCTGATTTTGGGCAGAGGGAAATAAGGGGGTTCAGCCAAGAGAAGGTGGTGAGGTCCCCATCCATGGTGAGGTGGCTAACATGAATTAGAGTGTGGCATGAATGGGGTTACAAAAATTAGTGAAGGATTAAGAAAGAGCCTCCTCCTTTTACCATTAATGGCTTGGTGAGGTGTTAAGTGGCTCATATGGCTTGCATATGGCTTACCCATTGTTTCATGGCTCGATGTGGCTTGGGTAAAGCTTGGTCAATTTCATGGAAAAGGGTTTTAGGAATTTTGACATTTTAGGGATAATTTAGCATGAGCCTTGATTTAGAATCATTTAATGATGACTTTGAAACTTAGGGATGATTTTATTAAATGGTTGATGAGAAGAAAATGTCATGTGGGCCTTAGAGCCAATTTTGGGCCTTTTAAGTATAGTGAAAATGGGCTTTTAAATGTTTTAGGAAAATGGGCTGTTAGGTTTCAAAATAAACTTTTTGATGAAAATTTGGTAAAAGTTTGAGCCAAATAAATATTGCATTTGGTTTAGGAATGTGCCATGAATGATTTCGAACAAGTTTGGGGTAATTTGGAGTTGAATTGGGTTTAATTTGGGTCTTTTAGTAATAGGACCAAAGTGGATCAAATTGGGCTAACTTAGGGTAAAGTTGGGCTAATGTTGGCTTTATTGTAAAATTAATATTGCAAAATGTTTCTTAAGGTATGAAAAAGAGTTTTCAATTTTGGTTGTGTCTAGATTTTGGGATTTGGGCTTGTTTGGGTTCATGATTGGTTTACGCTAATTTGGGAAATTTTGGTTTGAGTTCGGCTTAGGTGCGGTTTGGGTCTAAATATTAGGTAAATTTAGTTAGAGTTCTATTTGTGGGGATGTTAGGAACATTTCAAAATAAATTTGGGGAAAATTGGGTGACATTTGGGTTGAATTTGGGATGGATTGGGTCACTTGGTCAATTTTGGGCCTCAAGGGCTAATTTGGGACTTTTGATCAAATTGGGTTAAAATGATAAACTTGGGGTATGTGGCAGTTGAACAAAATGAAATTGGAAATATTTGAGATTTTTTGCAATTTTCTGGGAATTTTTAAAATTTTTGGATTTTTGGGCCAAAAAGGATATTTTGGGTATTTGGAAAATATTGGGGGGGGGGGTATTTTGGAAATATTGGTATATTTGGCCATGGATGATCAATTTGAGTGGTGGGGAGTGATTAGGATTAATTTGGTGGAATTTTGGTAATTTGGGCAATTTTTGAGAATTTTGGGCAATTTCAAGGGTATTTGGTAAGTTTGGTGGGTTTAGGGCCCCCGAGGGTCACAAATTGAAATTTGGGAAAAATGAAGACTGATTAGATGTGAGTAGAATGAAACCATTTTGGTTGAGCCTTGAAGCCATATTAAGCTCACAAGAGCCTTGAGAGGACTCATTTTAGGTACTCAATATGTTGTTCCTAACCCTCTTAGCCATGGGCTAAGGGGTTGAGGTTCATCCGTATGAGTTTCCTACATGAGTCAGAAAGCCAACTTGGGTAAGAGTGGTTTTAGGGTTTGGAATGTGTGTGGAAGTGTGGTGTGTGCAAGTTGAACCTCACCAAGACCAGGCCACCCATGGTTGTTCTAAGGCTTGAGCATCCTATAGGAACTCATCCTTGAACCTCCACATTTGACTCTTAACCTTCCAAGTGGCTTGGAGGTTTATGGTCATCTGTGTGGTTCAAGGGAGATTTAAGAAATGTTTGAATTTCTAAATGGTGAGTTCCATTTCTAGTCCTCTAGAATAGTCAAAGGGAAAACCTATGGGTAGATCTTAAGCACTAAGAAGGGAAAAGACCTCACCAAAAATGAGGTCAACAAATGGACCCCCAATATGTGTGATGTACTAAAGGAACACATCGCGCGTATTGGCATTTACTGAAGAGATCAAAAAAGCCGACACAGACGTCTAAGTGACACACTTAGAACAAAGTGTAAAAAATTTCCACTAGGGAGTATCAGGTAAATCTCCAAGACTGAAGATTCCAGAACTCTCGCTGGGGAAAAAGGAGGTGAATATCAAATCACAAGATTTCAAGAGATTAGATTTTAGATTCGTTTCATTTTTATTCAAGTTTTAAGTTTGAGTTTTAAATTTCGATTCGGGTTTCAATTTTGCTTAAAATTTTATTTGAGATTGATTTCAAGATGTATTTCACAGAAATTTTGGATTTAAGATGAGAATTGGAATCTAGGTTCCAACCTCTGGATTGAAAAGAGAACTAGAATTTAGGTACCAGCCTCAAAGAGAGAATCAGAATATAAGTACCGATCAAGATGGATGAGAATCAGAATTTAGGTACTGACCTCAAAATGAGAGCTGGAAGTTATGTACCAGCCTCGAAAGACAGTCGGAAGTTGGGTACCGACCTCGAAAAGGGTTAGAACTGGAAGTTAGGTACCAGTCTCGGAAGAGAGTCGGAAGTTAGGTAACGACATCGAAAAGGGTCAGAACTGGAAGTTAGGTACCAGTCTCGAAAGAGAGTCGGAAGTCAGAAGTGCAGAAAAGTTTCTTGGAAGAGTGTGAATTTTGCGGACACCGAGATCAGGATGCCTTGTCATTCTTATACCCATGTCGGAGGATTAGAATGCAAAAAGTTTCTCGGAAGGGTGTGGGATTGGCGGTCACCGAGATTAGGATGCCTTATCGGTCTTATACCCAAGTCGGAGGATTAGAATGCGAGAATGTTTCTCGGAAAGAATGAGAATTTATCGGACACCGAGATTAGGATGCCTTGTCTGTCTTATACCCAAGTCGGAGGATTAGAATGCAAAAATGTTTCTCGGAAAGAATGTGAAATTGGCGGACACCGAGATCAGGATGCCTTGTCGGTCTTATACTCAAGTCAGGGGATTAGAATGCAAAAAAGTTTCTCGGAAAGAGTGCGAGATTAGCGGACACCGAGATCAGGCTGCCTTGTCGGTCTTATACCCAAGTCGGAGGATTAGAATGCGAAAAGGTTTCTTGGAAAGAGTGCGAGATTAGCGGACACCGAGATTAGGATGCCTTGTCGGTCTTATACCCAAGTCGGAGGATTAGAATGCGAAAAATTTTCTCGGAAAGAATGTGAAGTTAGCGGACACCGAGATCATGATGCCTTGTCGGTCTTATACCCAAGTCAGAGGATTAAAATGCAAAAAGTTTCTCAGAAAGAGTATGAGATTAGCTGACATCGAGATCAGGCTGCCTTGTGTCGGCATATTTTTAGGTTTATGGTGTTGTATTTTTGAAAAGAGGTCGCCTACAGAAATTGTCGGCGAATTTTTAATTTAATTTAAATAAATAATTTGAAAAAGTAGTATTTGGTTTTGAAAATAATTTTAAATTTGAAAATTTTAAGATATGAAATCGAACTGATCTCACATCCCGAATAGTTTATATAAACGAGCGCCGCACCACAAACTATATATCTATCCCGGAGAATAGATACACTGCTTGATGATGGGGCTCGATTAAATAAACTAGAAGATTTGTGACGTCCGTTTGGTCTGCGAACCAATTTTATAAGCCGACAAATTCCCCTATTTAATATGAAAACATTAAACAGGGTTTATATTACCTGGGTTTTTAAAGTTCCCTATAAGGGCAAGCCCCTATAGTTAATTACATCTTAAGTGACGGAAATCACCTAAGAAAACTCTCGATAATAATCAGTAGTTCTGCTCTCAAGAATTTCAAAGTTTAAGTTTTCAAGGGATTGAATTTTCGAATTCCAATAGGGAATGGATCAAATTTGGAACATTTTATTTTAGGAGTCCAAAGGAAGAAGGGTAGGAGAAATCACAGATCCGAAGCGAACTTCGGTAATTTCCCGACTATCCTATTGTTTGGCTTGAATTTTGGAAGGTCCTAATGTTTATTTAGTATTTTGATCCTGCCAATTTTAATTAGTTAGGACTTATATTCATATGATAAAATCATACAAATAGCCTCGAAGATGCGAGGGTTTATATCGTATCGGACGACTACCTCGGAAATCCTAAGACCGGTTAGGGCTTAATTTACATGATATGATCATGCAAATGCCTAACGAAGAGTTGAGGATTTATGTTGCCCTGAGCAAACTACCTCGAAGTCCTATGGCTTGGTTATTTAATTCTAAGAAAGTTTTGCTGATGTAGATTTCGGTTTTGCTGACGACGATGGCCGTGCTGCCCACCATGCTCCGAGCTCCTTGTTGTTGTAGAGGTTTAGTTTTAGAAATCATAAATCAGGAGATGAGAGAAGTGTTCTGGTTTAAAGAAAGTCTTAATTTCCAAGGGCTTTTATGTTTTAATTAAAACAAATCTTAAAGTTGATTAAACAGAACCGATTAAGATCCCACGGTTCCGTCATCCCGGCACCGTTATTTTCATCGAATTCACTTAGTCCAGATGAATTTGCTAAACTCAACTAAATGAGTTCCGCACTTTCATTTAGACCGTGGGAAATCCCGTTAGCAACACGTGGGTTACATCATCCGAGGTATTCCCGATCATTCAATGAGACGTTTTAATTTAGTTGTAGTTGTAGTTTTGTTGTTCTGTTTGTGATTAAATTTTGGGTTGTCTTATATTTTGAAATGTTGTGGAGGTGAATTTTATCTTGTAGTGTCTTTTAATTTAGTTATGAGTTTCAGTTTTGGTTTCTGTCCTAAAGGTGTAGGTTTTCATGCAACTGTTGTTTATCATGCAAGAAAGGTAAAGTGCAACGCGATTAAATAAATTGCCGTAAGGTAAATCGCAATAAAATAAAAGCGTACCTGGAGGGTCTTCCAGTCATCCCAAGCTGCACTTAAAACACAGTTAGAATATTTAAGCATTTAAAGTAAGTCCCTAGGTAAAGCTAAGGAAAAAGGTTATGGTTTTCTACCAAGTTCCTAATCCTATAGCTAGTCATCTCCTATGACGTCTAGGTCTTCAATTTTGGTTTTAAGGATGATTTTCTTCACCAAAGAACAACTAAGCTCAATTTGTTCTTAAGGACATTCCATCATATTGAGGAAGTGTTTAAGACGAATCTTAAACATCTTTTCAATATTTCGGGAATTGTCCTAAGTCCAAATGAATTCTATTGTTCAAGTGAATTAATCATCCAGGGTGTTCGAGTTAAGTTTTATTTCTTGCTCAGTGAATTAGGATGTTTGAATATCCTTATGAGTGAAGTGTCATCTCACTTGATACTCCATTTAGGAGTTATAATAGTAAAAGCTCCTAAGGGCAAAATGATATTTAATGATTTGTGATTCAAATTTAAGTTCAAATTAATGATTTAAGTTTGGAATAGTGTTCAAGTTATTTTAGATTTATTTTTGAATTCTTCATGTCTTTATATTGAATTTAATTTAATTTAACTTAATTTAATTTAATGTGGTTTAATTTAAATTAATTTAACTTAAGTTAATTTAATGTAATATGATTTAGTTTAATTTAATTTAATTTAATTTAATTTAATTTAGTTTAATTTTAATTTAATTTAATTTAATTTAATTTAATATAATATAATATAATATAATATAATATAATATAATATAATTTAATTTAATTTAATTTAATTTAATTTAATTTAATTTAATTTAGTTTAATTTAATTCTTAATTTTTAATTTAATTTTTAATTTTAAAGGAATTTGTTTTAAATAATTTAACTTTAATTTAATTTAATGATTAAGCCTTTTAGCATTTTAAATCTTAAACTTGAATTATCATTTTAATTAGGAATTAAATATTATTGGGATGATTAATTTAGGGATCTTTAAATTAAAGAACAAATCTCTTCCTAATAATATCCCTATTTTAATAATTCCGATTTTATTATTCTTCCAAATTTAACTAATTATTTAATTAAGGTTTATTTCAATTATTTTAAATTATTTAGTAGGTTTCTACCCTTTAATTATCTAAATTTCAATCATCCAAATCAAGTTAAAATCAAATATTTTGCCTATTAATTTCATTAAGCCTAAAGTCTTAATTAAAGGGTTAAGATTTTAATTACCATTTTGCCCTTCAAGCCTAATAATTTCATAACTCACTAAATTGAGCTCAAATGAACCTGAAATTTTTATGTTACTTCACTCAAATGTCAATAAAGACACTAGAGGAGAAAATGTGATTTTTCTGTATTTAATTTATTTATATAATTATTTTTGGTGGAAAATAAGGATTTCCAAGGAAAATTTAATAATATGACCAAGGGAAAGTTTCTGTCCTTAAGAAAATTATGGGATATTCCTAATGACCAGAGGACCACTTGAACCAATTTTTGTGATTTTTTATATTATATTTTGTTTATTAGAATTATTTTAAGCTCTGGAGTATTAATTAATTTAAAAATAGAATATAAGTTGAAAAATGAATTTTATAATTTTTAAAATTCTCTCTAATATCAAGGATTCCAGATAACCAAATTTTACAATTTTCTGATTTTTCTTTGATTTATTATAATTATTTTAGTGAAAATGCTAAAAAATACATTTTTTTAATTTTAAAATTACCCTAAGGCTTTAAAATTTAATATCTCATTAAATAGACCTAAGAAAAATATGGGGTTTGTTCCTAAGTGATTATATTTCAAAATATGACATTTTGGTGAATTTTATTATTTTTGTGATTTTTATTATTTTTTAATTATTAAAATATTAAAATAATACTAAAAAATTAACTTTTTTAGAAAATTGAAATTTTAATTTTCTTAAATTCCCCTGATATCAGAGAGGCTCCAAAACCAATTTGGTGAATTTTTGAAAGGTATTTTGAAAGTTATGAATTTTTAAAGTTTAAAATGACTAAATGGATTAATCAACCCATTTAGTAGGGCTAACCAAGTCCAATTGACTTGAAATTTTTATGGTGGGTTCCTCTGATCCTAAAGGTCAGTGGAGAATTGATTTCAAGTCAATTTGATGTATGGTTAGCTCTAATTAATTGGGGGTCTATTTTGGATGTTTAAGCCAATTAGGGTTATCTTAAGTGAATTAACCCAAGTCCTATTTTTCCTAGGGTTCTCTGGTCATAAGGAACATCACCAAATTTTCCTAGAATTTATTTCATAACATGCTAATTTTTGGAATTAAAATACTCAAAACAGCAACATGCATTTGAAAAATCAATAACTTTTCATAGGGGTGGCCTCTGACCTTGGAAAATTCAGGGAATGTTCCCAAGTTCAGAGGCTTCAAAATCCCTATGGTCTCATTCCATGGTGAATTGTATGAATGCATGGGGAATTGAAAATGTGCAGGGAGTAAATAATTAATTAAAAATAAAATACTAGACAAAATTAATTAATTTCTTTTCCACATTATTCTCCTCTATTCACTGAGCAAGTGGGTATTTTTATTTTATTTTTGTGATTTTTCTACACAAAGATATGGATTTTTAAAGTTCTGGTATTTAAATAAATAAAAAAAAATCCCTAATTTCCTACTTATCCACGCGGCGCCACCGTCATCCTCGGCATCTCCGAACGACCACGCGGCGCGCTCCCATTCGACGCCGCCATCCGACTCGGCTGCCCGGGGCCCCGCGGTTCACGCACCATCCGCCGGTCCGACGCAATCCAAGCCGTCCATCCGATACACGCGCGATCCGACGGTTCCTGGTCATCGCCTACGACTGGTGCGATCCCGTGACCGTCCACACTCTAACCCTAAGAACTCACTCGATTCTCAATGGATTTTCGTGTTCTTATGCTCTATGGATTCGTCTTGAAGAGACGAACACATCCATATGGTAAACATGCATTTAAATTGACTCAAATTAAAATGAGAATCTCCGGAAGCTCGGGAAGAAGAGGGAGTCCATACCTTCGCTCGGAGAAGTGAAGCTTCGATCCGAGAGTTGTGTCACCTTCGATTGGGTCCAAGTAAGCTCCGGATGAAGTCCCTTGGCTCGGTGAATTGTCTAGCTATGAAAGTGACCACAGCCGATCACAAAGCTTGGAGGTCGGAGCAACCGGGTGGCTCTGGAGATGGGGCTTTCGGTGGGAAACTTCTTCCCTTGGTCCAGGTGAAGGTGTAGGACCAATCAATTTGGGGATTGGCTCACCTGTGAGGAGATGTCCTGGTTTTGGGTGAAATTTCGGCTGAGAAATTGGATTCGTCGATGGGGATTAGGGCGAATCGACACCTGGGGATCAACTGCTCGAAGTGTGGAGTAGGGTTTGGAACAATTTTGGCAGAGTTTCGGCAAGGTTTATGCAACTCTCTTTCATGGCCGTGAGGGGGTCGGGTTTAAATAGAGGTGGCTGGAGACTCTCCCAGGGGGAGTTGAGGGCTGGGATCAGCTGCTCTTGGCATGTGAAGAACAGCCATGGTGGCCATTTGGAGTGAGGCAGCTCAGCAGGTGAGAATTCCAAGTTTGGGCTCACATGTGAGTTCTCGGCCTGGTGGTTTCCGGCGGCTGTGGTGGCTGGCCGGCCAGGGTCAGGTCACCCTCAAGCTCAGGTGGGTCAGGGCTGGAGGCTTGTGCGATCAACTGGGCCTTGCCATGTGTAAAGGGGGTGGCTTGGAATGGAATGGGGAAGAGGCCATTTTGGCTTCAATTTGGTCAACCCATTGGTTTGGGTTGGGTGCACCTCCCCATGGCTCGATTTTGGGCTGAGAGGATCGGTTGGGTCAGCCAAGAGAGGATGGTGTGGTCTCTATCCAAATAGTTTAAGTTAATTTTGGGTTATAGTGTTGCATTAAAGAGGTTAAAATGGCTTAAGGAAGGCTTAGGAAAGGACTCCCTGTTGACCTCATTTTTGATGAGGTCTTCTCTTCTTCTCTTTAGTACTTAGGATCTAGCCTTAGGCTTTTCCTTTGACTATCTTAGAGGACTAGAATTGGGATCCACCATCTAGAATTTTAAACCACTTCTTAACTCCTCGCAAACTCCACAAACTTGACCGTAGACCCCTAATCACCTAGAGGGTTGAAATCAAATGTGGAAGTTTAAAAGGATGAGTTCCTATAGGACTCTTTGGCCTTAGGATCGCCTCGGTGGCCTGGTCTGATGAAGGGGTTGACTTACACATACACTACACTTCCATACACCTCCTAAAACACACCCATACCCGACTTGACCTCCTGACTCATGTAGATGATTCACATGGATGGTCCTTAACCCCTAAGCCTTGGCTAAGAGGGTTAGGAACAACATAGTGAATGCCTCAAATGAGTCCCTTCATGGCTCATGTGGGCTTGATATGGCTTCATGGCTCAACCAAAATGATTTTACTCCACTTACATTCACCCAATCTTCAATTTTCCAAATTTTCAATTTTTGACCCCGGGACCCAACACCCGCCAACCTACCCAAAGCCCTGAATAGCCCAAATTTCTCAAAAATTTCCAAATCACCCAAAATTCTCCAAAATCATTCCCAAACATTTCCACATCACTCAAACTGATCATCCATAACCAAAAATACCAAAAATTCCAAAAATACCTCCCAATACCCTTCAAATACCCAAAATACCCCTCTTAGCCAAAAAATCCAAAAATTCAGAAAATTCCCAGAAAATTCCAGAAAATCCCAAATATTCCCAATTTCATTTTGTTCAACTACACCATGGGCCAATTTTGTCAATTTACCCCACTGTTATCAAAACCCCCAATTTGACCCATTTTAACCTAAAGTGAACCCAATGTCAAACCTAACCTACCCATTGACCTAAATTCTGGTCCAATTCAATTCTAAACTTCAATTCAACATCCCCAACACCAATCTAGACCAAATCCAAGCCCAATTTGATTGGCATTGGGATCCAATTTCACTTTTGGCCTTAAAGCCCAATTTGGACCTATGACCCAAACCTAACCCAAACTCACCCAATTCAACTCCAATTAACCCCAAATCTTTTCTAAACCCTCCTTGACATCCCCATAAACAAAACACTAACATGATTTGCCCAAAATTTAGACCCAAACCCCACTCAAATTCAACCCAAAATCAAAAAGCCCAATTTTGACCTAAACCTAAACCTAGCCCAGAATGAGCCCAAATCCCAAAATCAAAACCTAACCAAAGCCAAAACCTCTTTGAAACACCCCCATAAACATTTCCCAACATTAATTTTACATCAATTTCAACTCTAGCCCAACTTTGGCCCATGGTAGCCCATTTTGGCCCACCTTAGCCTCTTTACCAAAAAGGCTCGTATCCGACCCAATTCAAACCCAAATCACCTCAAATTTGTTTCAAACCACTCATGACACATCCCTAAACCAAACTCAACAATTATTTGGCCCAAGCCTTTACCAAAATTTCATCCCAAAATCCATTTTAAAATTCAAAAGCCCACTTTCCTAAACCATTTTAAAAGCTCATCCTTTACCACATCCAAAGGCCCAAAATTGGTCCCAAAGCCCATATGACATTTCCCCTCATCATACTTTCAATTAAACTCAATACCTAAGTCCTAAATTCATCATCAAATCATTCCAAATCAAGTTCCATACAAATTTCCATCAAATTACCAAAAAATTCCTATAATCCATTTTCATGAAATTGACCAAGCTTTCCACCAAGCCAAAGGTGAGCCATGAAGCCATGCATGAGCCACATGTGAGCCATGAGAGCCTTGGACACTCCACCATACCATATTAGGTAGGAAGGAGGGACCCTTTCCTTAATCCCTAAAGCTCATTAGCCTTAATCATGATTCACCTAAACCTAAATTTAATCCAAATATATTAGGATGGAGACTTCTCCATGCCAAACCAAGTCGATCCCTTTGATCCCCCACAGCACCCAAAGCCACCTCGAGGGGTGCACCAAGCCCAAATGGGTGAGTTGACCCATTTAGACCCAAAACTAGCCATGCCCCATTCTATTTTGGATCAAGGCCTTTACACTTGGCCATTGCCAATTGCTTGCACAAACACCCGACCCCGACCCACTCGACCCCGAGGGTGACCCTCGCCTGCCGGCCACCACCCTGCCGCCGGAAAACACCATGGCCGAGAGCTCACATGTGAGCCAACTTTGGAATTCTCACCTGCCGAGCTGCCCCATCCCCGGTGGCCATTGTGGCCGTTCTTCACATGCCGGGAGCGGCTGATCCCGACCCTCAACACCCCCGGGAGAGCCTCCGACCATGCCTATTTAAACCCCTCACTCTCTCGGCCATGAGAGGTGCTCGAAACAAACCTTAAGGAAACTCGCCAAAATTGTTCCGGACTACTCCCCATACACAGAGCACTTGATCCCCACTGAAATCCCCCTGCCATTTCTTCTCTGTGAGCTCAATTTCAGAGTTGAAATCCAAGCCCAAAACCAGGACACTTCTCCACAGTGGATCAATCCTCAAATTGATTGGTCCTACACCTTCACCAGACCAAGAGAAGGTGTCCACCAGCAAAAGCCCCATCTCCAGGCCACCCAGTTGTTCCAGACTCCAAAGGTTGTGATCGACCTTGGTGGAAATCACACCTAGGCAATTCACCACATCCCCAGGCTTCATCCCTAGCCTCCTGCAGCTCCAATGAACGTGCCGAGCATCTCTGATCGAGGCTTCACCTCTCAGAGCTAAGGTATGAGCTAATTCTTCATCCCGAGCTTCTGGAGATTCTCCATTTCAAATGCTTTAATTTCAATGCATGATAACCGTATAGATGTGTTCGTCTCTTCGAGACGAATCCATAGAGTATAAGAACATGAAAATCCATTGAGTATCGAGTGAGATATTAGGGATTTAGTGTGGACGGCTCTCGGGTGAGGACACTTGGGGACGATGAACGGATGCCGTCCATTCAATACACGCGCGGACGGACGGCTCAGATGGCGTCGGACCAGAAGACGGAGCGATACAGCGGGCCCCGGGAGCGCTGACGCGGATGGCGGCGTCGAATGGGATCGCGACGCGTGTGCGTTCGGAGATGCCGAGGATGACGCGGCGCCGCGTGGATAAATAGAAAATTAGGTGTATTTTCTATTTATTTAATTCCCTAAACTTCAAAAATTCATATCTTTGTTTAGAAAAATCGGAAAAATAAAATAAAAATATCCTCTTGCTCGAGTGAACGGAGGAGAATAATGTGGAAAAGAAATCATTTAATTTCATCAAGTATTTTATTTTTTATAATTTATTTACTCTCTGCATACATTTAATTCTCCATGCATGTATACAATTCACCATGGCATGAGACCATAGGGCTTTTGAAGCCTCCGAATTTGGGAACATTCCTCGAATTTTCCAAAGTCGAGGCCATTCCTATGAAGAGTTATTGATTTTTCAAATTCATGTCACTCGTTTTGAGTATTTTAATTCTAATAAATAGCATGTTGTGAAATAAATTCTAGGAAAATTTGGGGATGTTCCCTATGATCAGAGAACCATAGGAAAAATAGGTTTTGAGTTAGTTCATTTTAGACAACCCTAATTGGCTTAAACACTCAGAATAGGTCTCTAATTAATTAGAGCTAACCATACATCAAATTGACTTCAAATCAATTCTCCACTGACCTTTAGGATCAGAGGAACCCACCATAAAAATTTGAAGTCAATTGGACTTGGTTAGCCCTACTAAATGGGTTGATTAAGCCATCTAGTCATTTTAAACTTTAAAAATTCATAACTTTCAAAATACCTTTCAAAAATTCATCAAATTGGTTTTGGAGCCTCTCTGATATCAGAGGAATTTAAGAAAATTAAAATTTCAATTTTCTAAAAAAGTTGATTTTTTATATTATTTTAATATTTTTAATAATTAAAAAATAATAAAAATCACAAAAATAATAAAATTCACCAAAATGTCACATTTTGAATTTTAATCACTTAGGAACAAACCCCATATTTTTCTTAGGCCTATTTGGTGAGATATTAATTTTTAAAGTTCTAGGGTAATTTTAAAATTAAAAAAATGTATTTTCTAGCATTTTCACCAAAATAATTATAATAAATCATAGAAAAATCAGAAAATTGCAAAATTTGCTTCTCTGATTTCCCTGATATCAGAGAGATTTTTGAAAAACATAAAATTCATTTTTCAACATTTATTTTATTTTTAAATTATTTAATACTCCAGAACTTAAAATAATTCTAATAAATAAAATATAATTCAAAAATCAAAAAATTTGGTCCAAGTGGTCCTCTGGTCATTAGGAATGTCCCATAATTTTCTTAAGGACAGAAACTTTTCCTTGGTCATGTTATTAAATTTTCCTTGGAAATCTCTATTTTCTACCAAAAATAATTATATAAATAAATTAAATACATAAAAATCACATTTTCTCCTCTCATGTCTTTATTGACATATGAGTGAAGTCACATAAAAATTTCAAGTTCATTTGAGTTCAATTTAGTGAGTTATGAAATTATTAAGCTTAAAGGGTAAAGTGGTAATTAAATTTTTTTTTCCTTAATTAAAACTTTAGGTTTAATAAAAAATTAACAAGTAAAATATTTGATCCTAATCTGATTTGGATGATTGAAATTTAATAATTGAAGGGTAGAAACCCATTAAGCAATTTAAAATGATTAAACTTTAATTAAATAATTGATTAAATTTGGAAGAATAATAAAATTGGAATTATTAAAATAGGGATATTATTAGGAAGAGATTTATTCTTTAATTTAAAAATCCCTAAATTAATCATTTCATTAGTGTTTAATTCCTAATTAAAATGATAATTCAAATTTAAAATATTAAAAGACTTAATCATTAAACTAAAATTAAATTATTGAACTCTTTTAAAATTTTAATTAAAATTAAAATGAATAAAGTTAAATTAAATTAAAAATTAAATTAAATCAAATTAAATCAAATTAAAAATTAAATTAAAAATTAAATTAAATTAAAAATTAAATTAAATTAAATTAAAATTAAATTAAATTAAATCAAATTAAATAAAAAAAAATTAATTAAATTAAATCAAATTAATTCAATGTAACATCAAATCAAACTAAATTGAATTAAATTAAATTAAATTAAATTAAATTGAAACTAAATTAAATCAAATTAAATTAAATTAAATTAAATTAAACTAAATCATATTACATTAAATTAACTTAAGTTAAATTAATTTAAATTAAACCACATTAAATTAAATTAAGTTAAATTAAATTAAATTAAATTAAATATAAAGACATGAAGAATTTAAAAATAAATCTAAAAGAACTTGAACACTATTCCAAACTTAAATCATTAATTTGAACTTAAATTTGAATCACAAATCATTAAAATATCATTTTGCCCTTAGGAGCTTTTACTATTATAACTCCTAAATGGAGTATCAAGTGAAATGACACTTCATTCATAAGGATATTCAAACATCCTAATTCACTGAGCAAGAAATAAAACTTAACTCAAACACCCCGGATGATTAATTCACTTGAACAATAGAATTCATTTGGACTTAGGACAATTCCCGAAATATTGAAAGGATGTTTAAGATTCGTCTTAAACACTTCCTCAATATGATGGGATGTCCTTAAGAACAAATTGAGCTTAGTTGTTCTTTGGTGAAGAAAATCATCCTTAAAACCAAAATTGAAGACCTAGACGTCATAGGAGGTGACTAGCTATAGGATTAGGAACTTGGTAGAAAACCATAACCTTTCCCTTAGCTTTACCTAGGGACTTATTTTAAATGCTTAAATATTCTAACTGTGTTTTAAGTGCAGCTTGGGATGATGGGAAGACCCTCCAGGTACGCTTTTATTTTATTGCGATTTACTCTATTGCAACTTATTTAATCGCATCGCACTTACTTTTCTTGCATGATAAACAACTGTTGCATGAAAACCCACACCTTTAGGATAGTCCCTAAAACTGAAACCCATAACTAAATTAAAAGACACTACAAGATAAAATTCACCGCCACAACATTTCAAAATATAAGACAACTCAAAATTTAATCACAAACAGAACACAAAACTACAATTACAACTGAATTAAAACGTCTCGTTGGATGATCGGGAATACCTCGGATGATGTAACCTACGTGTTGCTAACGGGATTTCCCACGGTATAAATGAAAGTGTGGAACTCATTCAGTTGAGTTTAGCAAATTCATCTGGACTAAGTGAATCCGATAAAAATAATGATGCCGGAAGGATGGAACCGTGGGATCTTAACCGGTGTTGTTATAATCAACTTTAAGATTTGTTTTAATTAAAACACAAAAAAAAACACTTGGAAATTAAGACTTCTCTAAACCAAAACATTTTTCTCATCCCTGATTTATGATTTCTAAAACTAAACCTCTGCAACAACAAGGGGCTCGGAGCATGGTGGGCAGCACGGCCATCGTCGCCAGCAAAACTTGAATCTACTTCAGCAAAACTTTCCTAGAATTGAACAACAAAGCCATAGGACTTCGAGGTAGTTTGCCTAGTGCAACATAAATCCTCAACTCTTCGTTAGGCATTTGCATGATCATATCATGTAAATTAAGCCCTAACCGAGCCTTAGGATTCCGAGGTAGTCGTCCGATACGACATAAACCCTCATATCTTCCAGTGCCATTTGTATGATTCTATCATATAAATATAAGCCCTAATTAATTAAAATTGGCAAGATTAAAACATTAAATAAACATTAGGACCTTCCTAAATTCAAGCCAAACAATAGGATAGTCGGGAGATTATCGAAGTTCACTTCGAATCCGTAATTTCTCCTACTTTTCTTCCTTTGAATTCCCAAAATAAAATGTTCCAAACTTGATCCATTCCCTATTGAGATTCAAAAATTCAATTCTTTGAAAACTTAAACTTTGAAATTCTTGAGAGCAGAATTATTGATTATTATCGAGAGTTTTCTTAGGTGATTCCCGTCACTTAAGATGTAATTAACTATAGGGGCTTGCCCTTATAGGGAATTTTAAAGAACCCAGGTAATATAAACCCTGCTTAATTCATTTATATTAAGCAGGGGAATTTGTCGGCTTATAAAATTGGTTCGCAGACCAAACGGATGTCACAAATCTTCTAGTTTATTTAACCGAGCCCCACCATCAAGCAGTGTGTCTATCCTTAGGGATAGATACACGGTTTGTGATGCGGTGCTCGTTTATATAAACTATTTGGGATGTGAGATCGGTTTGATTTCATATCTTAAAATCTTCAAATTTAAAATTATTTTCAAAATCAAATACTACTTTCTAAATTATATCTATATTTAAATTAAATTTAAAATTCGCCGACAACTTCTGTAGGCGACCCCTCTTAAAAAAAATACAACACTCAACCTAAAAATATGCCGACACTCCCTCCACTTGCCATTAATGGCTTGGTGACAAGTCAAACCCCCCCCATGGCTTCATGTGGCTTGTCTATGGCTTGCATGGCTTGTATTTGGCTTGAAAAAAGGTTGACTTGTTTCATGAAAAAGGGTTTTAGAAATATTTGACATTTAGGGGGTAATTTGGCATGAGGCTTAATTTGGAATTATTTGATGATGTGATTAGAACTTAGGGAATGGCTTTGATTAAGTGGATGGCAAATGGAAATGTCATGTGGGCTTTAGGGTAGATTTTGGGCTCATTGAAATGGTTTTAGATGGGCTTTTAAAATGGTTTAGGAAAGTGGGCTTTTGAATTTTAAAATGGATTTTGGGATAAAATTTTGGTAAAGACTTGGGCCAAATAATTGTTGAGTTTGCTTTAGGGATGTTTCACGAGTGATTTGAAACAAATTTGAGGTGATTTGGGTTTGAATTGGGTTGGATATGGGCCTTTTAGTAAAGAGGCTAAGGTGGGCCAAAATGGGCTACCATGGGCCAAAGTTGGGCTAGAGTTGAAATTGATGTAAAATTAATGTTGGGAAATGTTTATGGGAGTGTTTCAAAGAGGTTTTGGCTTAGGTTAGGTTTTGATTTTGAGGTTTGGGTCTATTTGGGCTAGGTTTAGGTTTAGGTCAAAATTGGGCTTTTTGATTTTGGGTTGAATTTGAGTGGGGTTTGGGTCTAAATTTTGGGCAAATCATGTTAGTATTTTGTTTATGGGGATGTTAAGGAAGGTTTAGAAAAGATTTGGGGTTAATTGGAGTTGAATTGGGTGAGTTTGGGCTAAGTTTGGGTCATGGGTCCAAATTGGGCTTTAAGGCCAAAAGTGAAATTGGATCCAAATGTCAATCAAATTGGACTTGGATTTGGGTCTAGATTGGTGTTGTGGATGTTTAATTGATGTTTATAATTGAATTGGACCAGAATTTGGGTCAATTGGGTAGGTTAGGTTTGACATTGGGTTCACTTTGGGTTAAAATGGGTCAAATTGGGGGTTTTGATAAAAGTGGGGTAAATTGACAAAATTGGCCCATGGTGTAGTTGAACAAAATGAAATTGGGAATATTTGGGATTTTTTGGAATTTTCTGGGAATTTTCGAAATTTTTGGATTTTTTGACTAAGAGGGGTATTTTGGGTATTTGGAGGGTATTGGGAGGTATTTTTGGAATTTTTGGTATTTTTGGTTATGGATGATCAATTTGAGTGGGGAGGAAGTGTTTAGGATTGGTCTTGAGGAATTTTGGGTAATTTAGGTGATTTTGGAGATTTTGGGTAGTTTCAATGGCATTTGGTAGGTTAGGCGGGTGTAGGGTCCCGGGGGTCAAAAATTGAAAATTTGGAAAATTGAAGATTGGGTGAATATAAGTGGAATAAAATCATTTTGGTTGAGCCATGAAGCCACATCAAGCCCATATGAGCCATGAAGGGACTCATTTGAGGCATTCACTATGTTGTTCCTAACCCTCTTAGCCAAGGGCTTAGGGGTTAAGGACCATCCATGTGAATCACTTACATGAGTCAGAAGGTCAAGTTAGGTATTGGTGTGGTTTTAAGAGGTGTATGGAAGTGTAGTGTATGAGTGTAGTGTGTGTGTAAGTCAGCCCCTCCACTAGACCAGGCCACCCAGGCCAGTCCTAAGGCTAAAGAGTCCTGTAGGAACTCATCCTTTAAACTTCCACACTTGATTTCAACCCTCTAGGTGATTAGGGGTCTACAGTCAAGTTTGTGGAGTTTGCGGGGAGTTAAGAAGTGGTTTGAAATTCTAGATGGTGGATCCCAATTCTAGTCCTCTAAGATAGTCAAAGGAAAAGCCTAAGGCTAGATCCTAAGTACTAAAGAGAAGAAGAGAAGACCTCATCAAAAATGAGGTCAACAAATGGTCCCCCAATAGGTGTGGTGAGCTGACGGAGCACACCGCGCGTATTGGCGTTGACCGAAAAGATCAACAAAACCAATCACAGATGTCCAAGTGACAAACTTAGGACGAAGTAGAAGAGTTTCCGCTGGGGAGTGTCAAGTATATCTCTAAGACTGGAGATTCCTGAACTCTCGCTGGGGAAAGGAAAAGGAGGTGAATTCCAAATCACAAGATCCGGGGAAATTTCAATTTAAATTTTGTTTCAGTTTAAGTTTTGATGTGTGAATTCAGATTTCAACTCGAGTTTCAATTTAGATTGAAGTTTTGTTAAGATTAATTTTGAAGGGATTTGATTTGAAATGAAAATTGAAATTTGGCGGTTTTAGATGTAACATCCTCAACCTCAAAAGAAAATTGAATTGATTGGATTGAATCATTACAATGAGGAGAGATCTCAGAGCAATGTGGTATTGGATGTAAAATCCTTAACCTCAAGAGCTCAATTTGGTGTGCTTCATTGCAATAGGAAGAGAATCTAAAGCAATGCGGTATTGGATGTAAAATCCTCAACCTCAAGAATTTGATTTTGATGCATTTCAGTGCAATAGGGAAAGATTCCTAAAGCAGTGCAGTCTCGGATGTAAAATCCTCGACTTCAAAAAGTTGATTTTAATGTATTTCAGTGCAATAGGGAAAGAATCCTAAAGCAGTGCGGTAACGGATGTAAAATCCTCAACCTCAAAAAGTTGATTTTGATGTATTTCAGGCAATAGGGAAAGAATCCTAAAGCGATGCGGTATCGGATGTAAAATCCTCAACCTCAAAAAGTTGATTTTGATGTATTTCAGAGTGCAATAGGGAAAGAATCCTAAAGCAAGTGCGGTATCGGATGTAAAATCCTCAACCTCGAAAAGTTGATTTTGATGTATTTCAGTGCAATAGGGAAAGAATCCTACAGACAGTGCGGTATCGGATGTAAAATCCTCAACCTTAAAAAGTTGATTTTGATGTATTTCAGAGGCAATAGGGAAAGAATCCTAAAGCGATGGCGGTATCGGATGTAAAATCCTCAACCTCGAAAAGTTGATTTTGATGTATTTCGAGTGCAATAGGGAAAGAATCCTAAAGCGAGTGCGGTATCGGATGTAAAATCCTCAACCTCAAGAAGTTGATTTTGATGTATTTCAAGGTGCAATAGGGAAAGAATCCTAAAGCGAGTGCGGTATCGGATGTAAAATCCTCAACCTCAAAAAGTTGATTTTGATGTATTTCGGTGCAATAGGGAAAGAATCCTAAAGCGATGCGGTATCGGATGTAAAATCCTCAACCTCAAAAAGTTGATTTTGATGTATTTCGGTGCGATAGGGAAAGAATCCTAAAGCGATGCGGTATCGGATGTAAAATCCTCAACCTCAAGAAGTTGATTTTGATGTATTTCGAGTGCAATAGGGAAAGAATCCTAAAGCGATGCGGTATCGGATGTAAAATCCTCAACCTCAAAAAGTTGATTTTGATGTATTTCAGTGCAATAGGGAAAGAATCCTAAAGCAGTGCGGTATCGGATGTAAAATCCTCGACCTCAAAAAGTTGATTTTGATGTATTTCAGTGCAATAGGGAAAGAATCCTAAAGCAGTGCGGTATCGGATGTAAAATCCTCAACCTCAAAAAGTTGATTTTGATGTATTTCAGTGCAATAGGGAAAGAATCCTAAGCAGTGCGGTATCGGATGTAAAATCTTCAACCTCAAAAAGTTGATTTTGATGGGTAATTGACTTTGCAACGATTTGTAGTGTTGATTTGAAAAGTGTGGAATTTTGGTGTTTTGGGAATTTTATGAAAGTTGTAAAAGACTTTCATGGAAGGAAATAGATTAGGAGGGAATATGTAGATGTTACATATCCCATTCAGAAGAGTTGATTGAAAGTTGCTGGTTTGGATTGAATGTGATTCCTCGCCATCAGATTCGATCCGTGTCAATGGAATCAACCGCTTCCTTCCCAGACAAGGGAGAGAGTAGAACAGGTTGGACTTCAGATTTGGAAGGGTTAGTGTGAATTTGACTGAGGTTTGATGTGAGATCTGAAAAGATCAAAATTGAAATTTGATTGAGATTTGATTTGAAATTTGGAAAGATTGAATTTGAAATTTGATTGAGATTTTGTGTTCATTTTGTTTGTCTTTTATCGATTCAAATTTTATTTTATCGTGAATTTGGAGTTTATCATTTTTTAGATTTTAAGGAAAGTTTTCTTTTATTATTTTTGTTTCTTTTCTGTTCTTTGTTCGAAGTTCATTTAACTTTTAATGGCGTTTCCCAGTTAATTTGCACAAAAGAGGTGAAGGCCAAAATTGTGACATGGTCACTTTCATTCCAATCATGCTTGAAGATACATCGTACAACTCGATCTGGAATACATCTCATACAATCCATATAGACTCAAAACGGACTATGTATGATCTTTGTCGATTCATCCAAAAGGGTATCTGTCAAAAATCCGTGTCTGAATAGTGAGGTACATGGTCAATAACATCACCTCCAAAGCCATCCTTGGCAAGGATGCCGTATGGATGTACGTTGGAGGTGTGATATTTTCCATGTAACTCACAGCTCGTAAGGCCGGAGGCTCTCTAACTCCGGGTCTGGCTGGAAGTGGTAAGGTGCTTTCCTGTCGTCCATCCTTCTGAAAGTAACTGAGATCCGCTTCACTGGTACTCCTGGTATGCAATGCTTAGCGACATCTGCTCCGTTGCCCTTCAGTATCATGACGGAACCTACCGGTAATGGTATCTTTACTGGCCCTCGGAACTCACCTGGGCCTGCTATCCGGAGGTCAGATCCGAACATGATATTACACTCGTTCATAAAAGAGACTGTGCGAAAGGTCGACAAAGTCGTGGTGATCTATGTGCGGGGGTATACGGTCACCCTTCTTGTAAATATTGATGATGCAACTGTTGGGTATGCAATCTGCTGGCAATACCCCCCATGTTATCATTCTTTTTACCATCCTTTTAATGACTAATGGCATTGGATCCACCTGGCCATGACGGAGTATCCCCGGTGGGTTACCTTTCCTGTCCTCTGCGAAGTTATAGCAGCATCCACATTGTATTGTAATTCTCCCTTTCCCTGGCATCCATCTCCGGGGTTCTGAGTAAGTGTTTTCTCTTAAGCGACCTGCCCGGCCCATCTTTTTCAAATCCCGGATGCAGTCCACGATTTGTTGTTGTTCATATTCGAGAACACGTACGTATGTAGCTCGAGGCCTTCAAGTATATTGATCCTCCCGCCTCGATTCTCTCGAAGTATTCAAAAGTTTTCTTCGGACATTCCGTATTCTTTCTAACTCGTATTCTGGAATAATTTGCAAATGACGAGGCACGGTGACGTCTCGTGGGATATATGGCTCAATCCCTTCACGTTCTCCCGCATACCTTGGCTCCTCGGGGATGATGTCCGTCGGGACATCCTCCGAGGTTGCTTCGCAACAAGGTCATGCATTACGGCGGCTTCATCCGATGGTGTACTAGCCTTCTTTCTTCTGTTCCTCTTGAGATTTCTCCGGTCTCTTCGTCGTCCCGGGAGCTGGTCCCCTTTTTCGGGTTCTCGGCGAACCGGTATCCTCGAAGTATATGTATCGGCGAGTAGCAACTTCCTCGTCGCGCTGGTCTGCTGCTAATTTAGTTAGCATCTTGCGGATACGGCGATTTTTGTTTCTCCGTTGAGTTGCTGTGAGAGTAGCTCTTCGTACTTCCTGAGTTTCTGTGGGCGCGGCGCTGATAAGTCTGCCCTCTCGCCGTAGCGACTACGGATTTGATTCTCTTGTCTTCTTCGGTGTCCGTTTTTCTTTTCTTCTTCGTTGGATTGGTGGCTTGGGCCACCCACTTTCATTATCGTCCGATCGGGCAATTCCTCTCGGTCAATCGGGACCCGAGTCACTTTCCTCGTATTGCGGGCCTGCCGGTGCGAAGTCCGAGTCAATCTCTATTATCGCTCCATCTTTCACCCTCTTTTCATCGAGTGCAAGGCTTACGCCATTTCTAAAGTTCGGGACCAACCGCCGGTCGACATTTCCCTGCGAAAAGACAAGGAAAAGGATCAGGTGCTGTACTAAGAACAAGAACATTAAGAAAATGTTTATTAAAGACGAAAATTTTTTATTTTTATATTCAACAAGAATGAAGTGGGAAAAGATCAGGAAAGAGATTTTGACTTGGAAGAGAGAAAACAAAGAAAACTTTATTATCATGATTTTATTTATTTTAGCACATTTTTGTTATTTTTTTGTTCGGACCCAGTCATAAGTAATTACTTCACCCGTGCTTCTAGGGATGGAAAATTCACTCCTTCGAAACATCAGGTAGCGTAATACTTTTTCAAGTATCGTCCATTGATCGGAAGCATATGTCGTTCTCCTTGGCAGCTTACTAGCCGGTAGGAGCCTCCGAGTGGACTCGCCTCAACCACAAACGGTCCTTCCCAAGTGGGTTCAAATTTTCTTCCTATCTTGCGGTGTGCAAGAATAGGTCTTTTGAGAACGAGAACTAAGTCACCAACCTTAAAGGTTCTTGGGCGGACCAGTCTGTCATGGGCTTGAACCATCTTAGCTTGGTATAGTTCTAAATTCTGCTGCGCTGCAAGTCTTTTCCCTTCCAGGCTTTCCAATTCTTCTAGTCGTAATCTGGCATTCTCTTCTGTCGTGAGTTTGTTTGCAACTGCAATCCTGAGTGAAGGAAGCTGGACTTCTAAGGGTAACACTGCCTCGGACCCATACACTAGAGCGTAAGGTGTAGCTTGAGTAGGAGTTCTGAAAGTTGTCCGGTAGGCCCATAAGACTTCTAACAATTTCTCGTGCCAATTTCTCTTATTATCGTCGAAAGTCTTCTTTAAAATTTGAACGAGAGTTTTATTAAAAGCCTCAGCCAGGCCGTTTGCTCTTGGGTAGTAAATTGTTGAATATCGCCAGTCGATTCCATGTCTCCTGACAAAATTGTTGATTTGCGTACTTCTGAATGCTGACCCATTATCTGAGATGATCCTGCGCGGCACTCCAAAACGGTAAACAACTTGGTTCTTGAAAAATTGTAGTACGTGATGTGCTTTCACTTCTCTAAGTGGAACTGCCTCTGCCCACTTGGAAAAGTAATCTGTAGCCGCAAGAATGAAGCGATGTCCTTTTGAAGATGGTGGTTCTATTGGACCCACTATATCTGTGCCCCAACATTCAAATGGCCACGATGCAACTGTCGGATGTAGCACATTTGGGGGTTGGTGTAGAACCACTCCGTGCACTTGGCACTGGTGACAGCTCTTGGCGATTTTCATGCAGTCGGTCATCATCGAGGGCCAGTAGTACCCTAGTCTTTTAATTTTCATTTTCATCTTCGGACCCGACTGGTGAGTGCCACAGAGTCCTGAATGCACCTCTTTAACAATTTCACGGGCCTCGGACCCGCTTAGGCACCTTAGCCACATTTGATCAAAAGACCTTCCGTATAATGTGTTGTTTATTAATGCGTAGGACGAGTTCTTTTCTTGATCCGATGGGCTAATGACCTATCGTCCGGTAGTTTTCCTGTTTGCGGTGTAATCTATTAATGGTCGTCGCCAATCTTCTGTATTTTATGTTACTCGCTCGCAATTGATCCTTTTTCTTTTTTCGATTTGTGTATCGTGTCTATGTCGAGTCGTGATAGGACCTGACGTCCGTGAACTGACACTTCCACTGATTCATCTTGCAAACAGGCACATTCTTTTGCGAGACGGGCTAGTGCATCCGCTAAAGCGTTTTCTTTTTTGGGAATTTTGTAGATCGTCACATTCGGAATTTGTTCCAACAGCTGTATGGCATACTGGAAGTATTGCTCGAGTCTTGGTTTTAAAATTCCGTATTGTCCGACGATCCGTTGAATGATTAATTGCGAATCCCGTAGATGTTGATGTCCGTTATCCCCATTTGAATAGTTAATTCCGGTCTCGTTATGAGGGCTTCGTATTCCGCTTCGTTATTTGTGCACGGCTCGTCGAGTGGTAGGAGTATCTTAACATCCCCCGCTCCGGTGTTATAAAGATTAGTCCGATCCCTGCCTTACCGGGCACTATCACTTGCGATTCTTCGTCTTTATGTGCTGAAGATGCTCCGTCGAAATATAATTCCCAACGTCGATCATCATGGTCTTCTAAGTTCATTATTTGTTCATCTGGCAAGTCGTCATTGAGAGGCGATTCCGCACGCAAAGGGTGTGCTCGCGAGGAAGTCTTCTAAGACTTGTCCCTTTACCAGCACGAAGAGGCACGAAAGTTATATCAAATTGCAATAATATCATTGACCATCCGGCAAGTCCGCCGAAAGCGTTGGGCGGGTCATCAAGTATTGCAATGGATTAAATTTCGAAATCGAGTTGACATTATGAGAAAGCATGTAATGCCCGAGCTTTTGAGCGGCCGAAGATCGTGGACCAAACAATGCTTTTCGATTGCGGGATACCTTATTTCCGTCGGCGATAAACGACGGCTTAGGTAGTAAAGAGCATTTTCTTTACCCTCATCATTGACACAGGCTAACGGGGCTCCGAGAGAGTCGTCTAAAGCCGCGGTATAAAGTATTAGCGGTCTACCCGAGGCCGGGGCTCGCTAAGACAGGAGGTGTCATTAAGTATTGTTTAATGTCCTCGAAGGCCCTCTCGGCATTTCTCTTCCCAAATAAATTTGGCATCCTTTTTAACTAATGCCGAGAAAGGCCGACACCTACTCGACAAGTTTGAGATAAAGCGTCAAAGATATGCCGGCTTCCCTTGAAAAGATCGTAGTTGTTTTAAGGTTACGGGAGGTGGCATTTCTAAGATGGCTTTAATCTTTTCCGGGTCGATTTCAATTCCGCGATGTCGGACAACGAATCCTAAGAATTTCCCGGAGGTGACGCCGAAGGCGCATTTTAAGGGATTCATCTTAAGATTAAATTGTCTTAATCGTTCGAAAACAATTCTCAAATCATACAGGTGGTTATCTTTTACTTTGCTTTTGATGACCACATCGTCCACGTAGCATTCGACTTGATTGTGGATGAGATCATCAAAAATTCTTGTCATCGCTCTCTGGTAGGTCGCTCCTGCGTTCTTCAGTCCGAATGGCATCACTGTGTAGCAATATACTCCGATCGGCGTTCTGAATGATGTAAGTTTTTCATCTTCTGGAGCCATTTTTATCTGATTGTATCCTGAAGATCCATCCATGAATGAGAATATCTCATGTGTTGAAGCAATGTCGATCATTAATTCTGGGATCGGTAGAGGGAATTCATCTTTTGGACATGCCTTGTTTAAATCTCCGAAATCCACACAAATTCGATCGACCATTCTTCTTCCCGATCGGTACCACGTTGGCTAACCAAGTCGGGTATTGTTCTTCACGGACAAATTTAGCGTCTATTAGCTTTTTAACTTCAGCTATGACTTGTTGTTCGATTTCTAGACGCATTCTTCTGGGACCTTGTCTGACTGGAACAGAAGCAGGATCCACCCCTAGCTTATGGATCGCGACCTGTGGAGCTAAACCTGGCATCTCATCGTAGCTCCAAGCAAAACAGTCTTTAAATTCCATTAATAACTTAATTATTTCTTCAGAATCTTCTTTATTGAGTAAGGAGCTAACAAAGGTAGGTCTAGGTTCTTCGCTAGTACCTAAGTTAACTTCCGTTAACTCATCTATTGTAGATTTGATCTCCTCTTCGAACTCTGGTGGAGCATCTCCAATTTGTAAATCTTCGAGCTCTTCCGTAGTTTCCATGCGGTTTTCATTAGACTCGCAGGTGACAACCAAGCAAAATTCGGTATCGTCAGCCGATCCTATCGTGCCGAATCCGAGACCATGTTTTGAGTTGGGTGGACGACCGGAGTTATTCCATAAATTTTCAAAACGTTGTGATTGACCTTTTGTCCATTGTCGAGGTAAGAAACCACGCTGAATTAAATTTTGAACACAGGGAGAGTACCACTCAAAAGACAATTCCATTAATTCTGATGAAGTAGCATCTTCAAGTTGTACATTATTTTCAGTTTTGGAGGAAGGAGCACCACGGTAGAATTTGATGGGCTTTGCACCACCACTACGTACCTCTTTGACCTCCATACCCTCGATCTTATTAGAATGGATCGGGGTCAGGGTCATAGTATGTACATAGTGGTTAATCTTCTCGTACATCGATTTATATTCTTCGTTTCTTTCATCTTCAATAGGGATTTTGAATTGCGGCTTCTTTCGACTTATTGTCGTTGCTTCTTGTTTGATTTCTTTTTCTTCTTCAGAACTATCTTCCCAATTGACATTGATGGTCGGTTTCCTCTGTCCGATCGTCCTAACGTCTACGGCACGACCTCGTCCCGGCCTCGTCCTCGGATGCGAGTTGTGGAGAAACCTTCACCATCTCGCCGTAAGGGAGTGGTGAGTGAGCTGTTGGACTAGAACTTCGGGTTCTTCGTTGTCCCAAATTTCCTTTGCTTCATTTGTTATAGTATCTCCGGAGAAGACTGTTTTCTTCGGAGGTGCATAATAAAGCTGCATCTTCATGGATTCCGATTTCATGTACGGAGAACGGTTGTAAGTCACCTTTAATACATCGTTCCCCTCCATCGTAGTATTTAATGCATTGATGTAGAGATGATGGTACCATCCTGTTTTCATGTATCCACGGCCGGCCCGATAGAGCGTTGAATGACGTTTCGAATCAATTATGTGAAATTTCGCGGTTGTCTTTGCTAAGTCACCGGTCTTCATTAGCCAGTGTTATTGAGCCGAGGGCTCTTTCTCCTTTCCGGTTGAATCCTCTTAATAACATTTTGTCCGCCTCGAGCTCGCGAGCATCAATTCCAAGTATGCTTAGCGTTCGAAGATTCATTATATTGATTGATGCTCCTGGATCCACCAATACTCTGGAGAGCGTAAACTTCCCAATTGTAACTGAAATGTACAATGGTCGGTTGTGGTCTGCTGTCCCAAGTAATAGGTCGTCGTCCGTGAAGGTAACACCTCGCTGTTCCTTTAACGAGCAAACCTCATCTAAGGACTCTCCGGCCATTTGAGCTAAGCAAATTTCCTGGATCAAGTAAGGCCTTGATCAGAGCTTCTCTCATTTCTTTTGATAAGATGAGAGCGTCGTAGATGCTCAGTTTGGCAGGTAGTTTCCTAAGATGGGCTAGCACGTTGTAATCCACTTTGTTTTCATGTGTCTCGTTTTCTTCTCGATTGGGTATTTCTTCTGCCGGGGTTGGTTCTTCTCGAACAACCACACGCTTCCTTTGTCTTTCGGACCCATTCTCGGAGGTAGAACTCTTCCACTTCTTAAGTTGACTTCTGTGATTTCTTCTGAATTTAGCATTGAGTTTGCTGGTGTCTCTTCCTGAATCGGGATGACAAGTTCTTCAGGATCAGCTTCGGAGTCTGAAGGCTCTAACTCTATTGTGATTGGGGTTCCTCGAAACTCGCAAATAGATTCGTCGCTTGTTGAACTCTCGTAGCCTTCCTGGTGGATGTCTTCTTCATCATTGTGATCGTCGAAATTGTGTATGATTTGAGAATTGTCATTTGTATCGGAATCGACGTCCGGATTAGGTTGATTGTCGCTAGTTACGTAATCGTTAGAAACAGTCAAAACGTAGCCAACGCCATAACCCTCATCATTATAAGATCCCACGGAGTGGGCGAGATAATCATACAAAGTCGGAGGTTCGAGGGATTTCTCCCCGAATCGAAAACAACTATCCTAGGATAAGCGGCCCCTAGTCTAGCCTTAGGTGCCTCGGTCTTCTCTTCTTCGTCAATTTTCTTCTTTTCTTCGATTGTTTCTTGTTGAGGTGGTTCTTCTATCGCAAGTGATAGCGCCGACTTGACAGGTTTCGAACTCTGAGTTGAAGCTCGCACCGAAGTGGTTTGGATGTGATCTAAAATCTTCTTCGAAGACTTTGTCCAAGCGGTAGTCCATCCATCATCAGTCGCATAGGGATCTATCGGAACAATGAGATCCGTCGAGATAACATTGACGGAACCTCCTTTACGGGGTTCCTTCATGTACTCCTTCGGGATCGTTATATTCCCTTTCCGAAGATTGTCGTTGAGCCAACTCTTGAAGGTAATACAATCTTCTATCTTATGCCCAAGCATCCGGTGGTAAGGGCAAAAGTTGGGATCACCTTTCTTGTCGACTTCTTCGGTCTCTTAGGTTCCGGTAGTTGGAAATGCGGAGTCTTCATCAAGTTGCGGAACATTTTCGGCACTTGCCTCATTCTTGAACGGATACTCTCTGCTCGAAGCTCCCTTAACGTACGTTGCGGACGGGGCGGTTGTTCATACTTGTTGAGATGACCGATAGGCTGGGTCGGGGTTGCTTGGTAATTCTATTGAGGTTCGTTGCGGCCGTTCGACGATATTTGTATCGGTTGCTTGCCTTTGTCGACTCGTTGCAACGATCCCGGACTTCTTTTCAAAAGTTTTCACGGGCTTCGTTTATCCGTTTTATCGGTGAAACGTAATTGCTTCGCCTCCTCTTACAAGCTTCCGGCCTTGCTTAACAACTTCTCGAAAGTCTTAATAGTAAATCCCTTGAGGAGAAGTGCTTATCGGGCCATGGATGCTTTTTAGTAAAATGCCGATCGCATGCTTGTTCTTGTAATCGTGGCTCACACTTCATACTTAGGTTCCTCCATCGAAGTATGTAGTCCACCAAGGTTACATTCGGCTTCTGCTTCTCTACCACTAAATCACCTATAGTGATGTGGTGCTGAGCTCCGACAAATCGCTTGATGAAGAGGTTCTCTAATTCCGAAAATGTCTTTACCGAACCGTTTGGTAATTCCGCATACCAATCAAAGGCGATCCACGACAGGCTGCTGACAAATTGTCGGAAGAGTAAAGCATCACTTCCACCGGCGTTGCAACAACTGGCACGAAAATGTGCAACATGCTGCCGAGGGTTTCCGGTTCCATCAAAGGTCTTGAACAGAGGTGGTACAAAGCCCTTCGGATATTGGACAGCGTCGAATTCTTCGGGGTAAGGTCTACCCGTCCGAATGGATGTCCCGCTCTTTGATTGTGCTAAGGCTTCTCGCACCTGCTGTTCTACCAAGCTCTTGATATCTTTTTCTGGAATCATACTTTGTGTTGCATCCTTCTTTAATTGATCATCCCCGTTGACGGATGTAATCTCCTTTCCTCCGTCTACAATGTGAATAACTTCCGGGGTGTTTCTCTTTGGGGTTGAACCCGACTGCGGAGAGTGGCTAGGGCTACAACCATCTCTTCCATCCTTTTCGCCATCCGGGCGATCGTATCATCTTTCTCTTGAAGCTGCCTCCTCATTACTTCCGGCTCCTCTCTTCTGCAGTCTGCGGGAGCACCTTGTGAAGGCCGACGAAGCTCGTGTTTCTACCATGTTAATTTCTGCATACTCATCATCCATGAACTCTGACGAGTCAACTTCATCTCCGAATTTCTCCTCTCTTTCTCTTGCTAGTTGTCGAATATCAGTTCTTAACTTTTCCATAGCATCTTCTAGAGGTCTTTTCTGTACATCCTTGCAGTTGTCATGTGATAATTGTCGAGTTTCTTTCTCATGAGTTCCCTTTACTGCAGTAGCACTTTCCTCGGACTCAAGTCTCCTAACGAGACTTTCCTTTTCTGGTCGTTGTTTCGGTCTTAATTGGCCGGTAGTGGGACGCCATACCATCCTTCTAGCGACGGAGGCCTAGGACCGGAAGGTCCGTCGAGTCCGAATGCTTTGGAAGGTGGTATCCTCCCCGATCCGTAAACCCGAAACAACAACGAGTGGGCTAGCCTTCATTTTCTTATTTGGTTCTTCCGCAGCGATAGCGGATTCTATTCGCGGCCCAAGACGAGATTTGGCCGGCACCCGCCCTATCCTTCTTAAAATTTCCGACACAGGGCATCTTTCCTTCTTTGCTAACTTTTCAATCACAGTCTGTAATCGGGCAAGTGGTGTAACCCTAGCCCTTTTCTTTCTGTTGTCGTTATAGTATGCGGGCCGAGGTAATGTAGAGGCAATCCTGCGGACATTTTCCTCGTCCGCTGCGGCGGAAAGGGGATGGAATGCGCTCCCTTCCAAAAGGGGTGTATACTCGGACAATGGTATGTATTCGGGTAGTGGTGTGTACTCGGGAATTTCTTCTAGGAAAGCGACTTCGGCGGCTACGGCCTTCACGGCAATCTTCCCGCCTCTATTTCTCGTCCGGGTCCGTGTTAGGGGTGGAACCCTTGAGGCTGGACCCAATTTCAAAAACGAGAAGGCTTTGCACGGAAATCCGTACCCTCCGCGGTAACATGCTCGTTACAAATTTGGACTTCCTTCCCCTTCGGTTTGGCGGGAGCCGGGGTAGGTGCGGAGACGACTAGACCGGTGGGGGTAGAGATAACGGTCCTTCTATGGACAGCGGTACTCCTCTCGAGTGGAACCCTTTGCGAGAGGGGAAATTCTTAAGTTGATTTAAGGTTGAATTCAATCATGGGTTTCTCGGCTTCGACACTTTGTCCATCGGTGCGAAAAGGGTAACGTCGGCGATCTTGACATTTGTGTTCTCGAATCCTTGTCCAAACCGGATGATCCCATTGTCGGGCGGCTCATCCTTGTAAACGGCGAGATCTAGTCCATTGGTGAAGGAGAAAATCAGCTTTGGGGCTTCCATTTGCAAGGTAGATTCTGATTGTCGGTCCCGAGTTATGCTTCTTCTCATCGAGACGAAAAGAAAGGAAACAAAAGAGTCCGAACACATTCTTGTTCATGTATATTTATTAAAAGAGTCGTTCATTAGAAGGTTTGTTTATTTAGAACGGAATGTTCGAAGGTGTAGAGAAGGTAATGATTCGATTCAGAGTTGGAAAGGAAAAGAAAGTCTTGTGCAAGACTTCTCGACTCGAAGGATTACTCCTAAACTAACACCTATTGGGGGTCCACCCCACCTCAGAAATGAGGTAAAAGGATCTCGGAACCTCTCTGTTTAGGGGTGTCTAAACAGTGGCTCCTAAATCCGAGAGAATGTTGGCTATACTCGTTCAAGACAGAAATGAACATAGTATTCCAACGGAAAGAAGGGTAGTTTGATCCATTAGGGACATGGATACACTACCGATTTTTGAAAGCAGAACTATTTGATTAAAATGGAGAGAGGAACCACTCCCCAGCGGAGTCGCCAGAAATTGTCGGCATATTTTTAGGTTTATGGTGTTGTATTTTTGAAAAGAGGTTGCCTACAGAAATTGTCGGCGAATTTTTAATTTAATTTAAATAAATAATTTGAAAAAGTAGTATTTGTTTTTGAAAATAATTTTAAATTTGAAAATTTTAAGATATGAAATCGAACTGATCTCACATCCCGAATAGTTTATATAAACGAGCGCCGCACCACAAACTATATATCTATCCCGGAGAATAGATACACTGCTTGATGATGGGACTCGATTAAATAAACTAGAAGATTTGTGACGTCCGTTTGGTCTGCGAACCAATTTTATAAGCCGACAAATTCCCCTGTTTAATATGAAAACATTAAACAGGGTTTATATTACACGGGTTTTTAAAGTTCCCTATAAGGGCAAGCCCCTATAGTTAATTACATCTTAAGTGACGGAAATCACCTAAGAAAACTCTCGATAATAATCGGTAGTTCGCTCTCAAGAATTTCAAAGTTTAAGTTTTCGAGGATTGAATTTTTGAATTTCAATAGGGAATGGATCAAATTTGGAACATTTTATTTTAGGAGTCCAAAGGAAGAAGGGTAGGAGAAATCACAGATCCGAAGCGAACTTCGGTAATTTCCCGACTATCCTATTGTTTGGCTTGAATTTAGGAAGGTCCTAATGTTTATTTAGTATTTTGATCCCGCCGATTTTAATTAGTTAGGACTTATATTCGTATGATAAAATCATACAAATAGCCTCGAAGATGTGAGGGTTTATATCGTATCGGACGACTACCTCGGAAATCCTAAGACCGGTTAGGGCTTAATTTACATGATATGATCATGCAAATGCCTAACGAAGAGTTGAGGATTTATGTTGCCACTAAGCAAACTACCTCGAAGTCCTATGGCTTGGTTATTTAATTCTAAGAAAGTTTCTTGCAGTCGCTCCACCATGCTCCGAGCTCCTTGTTGTTGCAGAGGTTTAGTTTTAGAAATCATAAATCAGGAGATGAGAGAAGTGTTCTGGTTTAAAGAAATTCTTAATTTCCAAGTGTTTTTATGTTTTAATTAAAACAAATCTTAAAGTTGATTAAACAGAACCGATTAAGATCCCACGGTTCCGTCATCCCGGCACCGTTATTTTCATCGAATTCACTTAGTCCAGATGAATTTGCTAAACTCAACTAAATGAGTTCCGCACTTTCAATTAGACCGTGGGAAATCCCGTTAGCAACACGTGGGTTACATCATCCGAGGTATTCCCGATCATTCAATGAGACGTTTTAATTTAGTTGTAGTTGTAGTTTTGTTGTTCTGTTTGTGATTAAATTTTGGGTTGTCTTATATTTTGAAATGTTGTGGAGGTGAATTTTATCTTGTAGTGTCTTTTAATTTAGTTATGAGTTTCAGTTTTGGTTTACGTCCTAAAGGTGTAGGTTTTCATGCAAGCTGTTGTTTATCATGCAAGAAAGGTAAAGTGCAACGCGATTAAATAAATTGCCGTAAGGTAAATCGCAATAAAATAAAAGCGTACTGGAGGGTCTTCCCGTCATCCCAAGCTGCACTTAAAACACGGTTAGAATATTTAAGCATTTAAAGTAAGTCCTCAGGTAAAGCTAAGGGAAAGGTTATGGTTTTCTACCAAGTTCCTAATCCTATAGCTAGTCATCTCCTATGACGTCTAGGTCTTCGATTTTGGTTTTAAGGATGATTTTCTTCACCAAAGAACAACTAAGCTCGATTTGTTCTTAAGGACATTCCATCATATTGAGGAAGTGTTTAAGACGAATCTTAAACATCTTTTCAATATTTCGGGAATTGTCACTAAGTCCAAATGAATTCTATTGTTCAAGTGAATTAATCATCCGGGGTGTTCGAGTTAAGTTTTATTTCTTGCTCGGTGAATTAGGATGTTTGAATATCCTTATGAGTGAAGTGTCATCTCACTTGATACTCCATTTAGGAGTTATAATAGTAAAAGCTCTAAGAGGCGAAATGATATTTAATGATTTGTGATTCAAATTTAAGTTCAAATTAATGATTTAAGTTTGGAATAGTGTTCAAGTTATTTTAGATTTATTTTTGAATTCTTCATGTCTTTATATTGAATTTAATTTAATTTAACTTAATTTAATTTAATGTGGTTTAATTTAAATTAATTTAACTTAAGTTAATTTAATGTAATATGATTTAGTTTAATTTAATTTAATTTAATTTAATTTAATTTAGTTTAATTTTAATTTAATTTAATTTAATTTAATTTAATTTAATTTAATTTAATTTAATTTAATTTAATTTAATATAATTTAATTTAATATAATTTAATTTAATTTAATTTAATTTAATTTAATTTAATTTAATTTAATTTAGTTTAATTTAATTCTTAATTTTTAATTTAATTTTTAATTTTAAAGGAATTTGTTTTAAATAATTTAACTTTAATTTAATTTAATGATTAAGCCTTTTAGCATTTTAAATCTTAAACTTGAATTATCATTTTAATTAGGAATTAAATATTATTGGGATGATTAATTTAGGGATCTTTAAATTAAAGAACAAATCTCTTCCTAATAATATCCACTATTTTAATAATTCCGATTTTATTATTCTTCCAAATTTAACTAATTATTTAATTAAGGTTTATTTCAATTATTTTAAATTATTTAGTAGGTTTCTACCCTTTAATTATCTAAATTTCAATCATCCAAATCAAGTTAAAATCAAATATTTTGCCTATTAATTTCATTAAGCCTAAAGTCTTAATTAAAGGGTTAAGATTTTAATTACCATTTTGCCCTTCAAGCCTAATAATTTCATAACTCACTAAATTGAGCTCAAATGAACCAGAAATTTTTATGTTACTTCACTCATATGTCAATAAAGACACTAGAGGAGAAAATGTGATTTTTCTGTATTTAATTTATTTATATAATTATTTTTGGTGGAAAATAAGGATTTCCAAGGAAAATTTAATAATATGACCAAGGGAAAGTTTTTGTCCTTAAGAAAATTATGGGATATTCCTAATGACCAGAGGACCACTTGGACCAATTTTTGTGATTTTTTAAATTATATTTTATTTATTAGAATTATTTTAAGCTCTGGAGTATTAATTAATTTAAAAATATAATATAAGTTGAAAAATGAATTTTATAATTTTTAAAATTCTCTCTAATATCAAGGATTCTAGAGAACCAAATTTTACAATTTTCTTATTTTTCTTTGATTTATTATAATTATTTTAGTGAAAATGCTAAAAAATACATTTTTTAATTTTAAAATTACCCTAAGGCTTTAAAATTTAATATCTCATTAAATAGACCTAAGAAAAATATGGGGTTTGTTCCTAAGTGATTATATTTCAAAATATGACATTTTGGTGAATTTTATTATTTTTGTGATTTTTATTATTTTTTAATTATTAAAATATTAAAATAATACTAAAAAATTAACTTTTTTAGAAAATTGAAATTTTAATTTTCTTAAATTCCCCGATATCAGAGAGGCTCCAAAACCAATTTGGTGAATTTTTGAAAGGTATTTTGAAAGTTATGAATTTTTAAAGTTTAAAATGACTAAATGGCTTAATCAACCCATTTAGTAGGGCTAACCAAGTCCAATTGACTTGAAATTTTTATGGTGGGTTCCTCCGATCCTAAAGGTCAGTGGAGAATTGATTTCAAGTCAATTTGATGTATGGTTAGCTCTAATTAATTAGGGGTACTATTTTGGATGTTTAAGCCGATTAGGGTTATCTTAAGTGAATTAACCCAAGTCCTATTTTTCCTAGGGTTCTTTGGTCATAAGGAACATCACCAAATTTTCCTAGAATTTATTTCATAACATGCTAATTTTTGGAATTAAAATACTCAAAACAGCAACATGCATTTGAAAAATCAATAACTTTTCACAGGGGTGGCCTCTGACCTTGGAAAATTCAGGGAATGTTCCCAAGTTCAGAGGCTTCAAAATCCCTATGGTCTCATGCCATGGTGAATTGTTTGAATGCATGGGGAATTGAAAATGTGTAGGGAGTAAATAATTAATTAAAAATAAAATACTGGACAAAATTAATTAATTTCTTTTCCACATTATTCTGCTCTGTTCACTGAGCAAGTGGGTATTTTTATTTTATTTTTGTGATTTTTCTACACAAAGATATGGATTTTTAAAGTTCTGGTATTTAAATAAATCAAAAAAAATCCCTAATTTCCTACTTATCCACGCGGCGCCCTGTCATCCTCGGCATCTCCGAACGACCACGCGGCGCGCTCCCATTCGACGCCGCCATCTGACTCGGCTGCCCGGGGCCCGTGGTTCACGCACCATCTCGCCGGTCCGACGCAATCCAAGCCGTCCGATACACGCGCGATCCGAGCGGTTCTGGTCATCGTCTACGGCCGGTGCTATCCCGTGACCGTCCACACTCTAACCCTAAGAACTCACTCGATTCTCGATGGATTTTCGTGTTCTTATGCTCTATGGATTCGTCTTGAAGAGACGAACACATCCATACGGTAAACATGCATTTAAATTGACTCAAATTAAAATGAGAATCTCTCGGAAGCTCGGGAAGAAGAGGGAGTCCATACCTTTCCTCGGAGAAGTGAAGCTTCGATGCGAGAGTTGTGTCACCTTCGATTGGGTCCGAGTAAGCTCCGGATGAAGTCCCTTGGCCCAGTGAATTGTCTAGCTATGAAAGTGACCACGGCCGATCACAAAGCTTGGAGGCTGGAGCAAGCTGGGTGGCTCTGGAGATGGGGCTTTCGGTGGGAAACTTCTTCCCTTGGTCCGGTGAAGGTGTAGGACCAATCAATTTGGGGATTGGCTCATCTGTGAGGAGATGTCCTGGTTTTTGGGTGAAATTTCGGTTGAGAAATTGGATTACGTCGGTGGGGATTAGGGCAAATTGACGACGGGGATCAAGCTTGCTCTAAGTGTGGAGTAGGGTTTGGAACAATTTTGGCAGAGTTTTGGCAAGGTTTATGCAACACTCTTTCATGGCCGTGAGGGGGTCGGGTTTAAATAGAGGTGGCTGGAGACTCTCCCAGGGGGAGTTGAGGGCTGGGATCAGCTGCTCTTGGCATGTGAAGAATAGCCATGGTGGCCATTTAAAGTGAGGCAGCTCAGCAGGTGAGAATTCCAAGTTTGGGCTCACATGTGAGTTCTCGGCCTGGTGGTTTCCGGCGGCTGTGGTGGCTGGCCGGCCGGGGTCAGGTCACCCTCGAAGCTCGGGTGGGTCGGGGCTGGAGGCTTGTGCGATCAGTGGGCCTTGCCATGTGTAAAGGGGGTGGCTTGGAATGGAATGGGGATGAGGCCATTTTGGCTTCAATTTGGTCAACCCATTGGTTTGGGTTGGGTGCACCTCCCCATGGCCTGATTTTGGGCTGAGAGGATCGGTTGGGTCGGCCAAGAGAGGATGGTGTGGTCTCTATCCAAATAGTTTAAGTTAATTTTGGGTTATAGTGTTGCATTAAAGAGGTTAAAATGGCTTAAGGAAGGCTTAGGAAAGGACTCCTCCACTTGCCATTAATGGCTTGGTGACAAGTCAAACCCCCCATGGCTTCATGTGGCTTGTGCTATGGCTTGCATGGCTTGCATTTGGCTTGAAAAAAGGTTGACTTGTTTCATGAAAAAGGGTTTTAGAAATATTTGACATTTAGGGGGTAATTTGGCATGAGGCTTAATTTGGAATTATTTGATGATGTGATTAGAACTTAGGGAATGGCTTTGATTAAGTGGATGGCAAATGGAAATGTCATGTGGGCTTTAGGGTAGATTTTGGGCTCATTGAAATGGTTTTAGATGGGCTTTTAAAATGGTTTAGGAAAGTGGGCTTTTGAATTTTAAAATGGATTTTGGGATGAAATTTTGGTAAAGACTTGGGCCAAATAATTGTTGAGTTTGGTTTAGGGATGTGTCATGAGTGATTTGAAACAAATTTGAGGTGATTTGGGTTTGAATTGGGTTGGATATGGGCCTTTTGGTAAAGAGGCTAAGGTGGGCCAAAATGGGCTACCATGGGCCAAAGTTGGGCTAGAGTTGAAATTGATGTAAAATTAATGTTGGGAAATGTTTATGGGAGTGTTTCAAAGAGGTTTTGGCTTAGGTTAGGTTTTGATTTTGAGGTTTGGAGTCTATTTGGGCTAGGTTTAGGTTTAGGTCAAAATTGGGCTTTTTGATTTTGGGTTGAATTTGAGTGGGGTTTGGGTCTAAATTTTGGGCAAATCATGTTAGTATTTTGTTTATGGGGATGTTAAGGAAGGTTTAGAAAAGATTTGGGGTTAATTGGAGTTGAATTGGGTGAGTTTGGGCTAAGTTTGGTTCATGGGTCCAAATTGGGCTTTAAGGCCAAAAGTGAAATTGGATCCAAATGTCAATCAAATTGGACTTGGATTTGGGTCTAGATTGGTGTTGGGGATGTTTAATTGAAGTTTATAATTGAATTGGACCAGAATTTGGGTCAATTGGGTAGGTTAGGTTTGACATTGGGTTCACTTTGGGTTAAAATGGGTCGAATTGGGGGTTTTGATAAAAGTGGGGTAAATTGACAAAATTGGCCCATGGTGTAGTTGAACAAAATGAAATTGGGAATATTTGGGATTTTCTGGAATTTTCTGGGAATTTTCTGAATTTTTGGATTTTTTGACTAAGAGGGGTATTTTGGGTATTTGGAGGGTATTGGGAGGTATTTTTGGAATTTTTGGTATTTTTGGTTATGGATGATCAATTTGAGTGGGGAGGAAATGTTTAGGATTGGTCTTGAGGAATTTTGGGTAATTTAGGTGATTTTGGAGATTTTGGGTAGTTTCGAGGGCATTTGGTAGGTTAGGCGGGTGTAGGGTCCCGGGGGTCAAAATTTGAAAATTTGGAAAATTGAAGATTGGGTGAATATAAGTGGAATAAAATCATTTTAGTTGAGCCATGAAGCCACATCAAGCCCATATGAGCCATGAAGGGACTCATTTGAGGCATTCATCTATGTTGTTCCTAACCCTCTTGCGAGGGCTTAGGGGTTAAGGACCATCCATGTGAATCACTTACATGAGTCGGGAGGTCAAGTTAGGTATAGGTGTGGTTTTAGGAGGTGTATGGAAGTGTAGTGTATGAGTGTAGTGTGTGTGTAAGTCAGCCCCTCCACTAGACCGGAGCCACGCCGAGGCGATCTAAGGCCGAAGAGTCCTATAGGAACTCATCCTTTAAACTTCCACACTTGATTTCAACCCTACAGGGGATTAGGGGTCTACGAGTCGAGTTTGTGGAGTTTGCGGGGAGTTAAGAAGTGGTTTGAAATTCTAGATGGTGGATCCCAATTCTAGTCCTCTAAGATAGTCAAAGGAAAAGCCTAAGGCTAGATCCTAAGTACTAAAGAGAAGAAGAGAAGACCTCATCAAAAATGAGGTCAACACCTTTTCAGTCTTATACCCAAGTCGGAGGATTAGAATGGGAAAAACTTTCTTGGAAAGAGTGCGAAATTAGCGGACACCGAGATCAGGATGCCTTGTCGGTCTTATACCCAAGTCAGAGGATTAGAATGCGAAATTAGTGGAAATTCAAAGAAGAGAATCGAAATTTAAGTATTGATCTCGACTTGAGAACTGAAAGTTAGGTACCAGCCTCAGAAGGATGGGAACTGAAACTTAGGTAGTAATCCTAAAAACTTGATTTTTTTCGATTTTTTGAAGATTATGTGGAAATTTCAATGTAGCAAAAGGTTAAGATGGAATGTGAGAGTGCTTCACACCCTGGGAGACTTGATCAAATTTTGATTGTTTGGCGAAGGATATGAATCCATGCCATCAGAACCAAATAAAAAATTTCGTGGTTCTGTGTCAGTTGACTCAGTTGACCTTCTCAAAAGAGGAAAGAGATCGCATAGAGTCGAAAGGATTTCAAGATGAAAAAAAAGTTTAGAAGTTTGAAATTGAAGTTGATGTCTTCTTGTGGTGAAGAATCAACTCAAAAGAGGGCTCAAAGGAGCTTCCAATGGATTTCAGTTGAAAGATTTAAATTGACGTATTTGGATTGAAATTCAATTCGAGATTTAGATTTGTTTCGTTTGCTTTAGTGGTTCAATTCCATTTTTGTTCATTTGGAGTTCGTGTTAATTTAGAGTTTGTTTTGACATTCAGATTTTTTTTAAGTTCTTTATTCATTTTCTTTTTTTTTTATTTCTTCGTTCAAAATTCATTTAACTTAATGGCGTTTCCTAGTCAATTTGCACAAAAGAGGTGAAGGAAAAACATGACATGGTCGTTTCCATTCAAATTTGTTGAAAATACATCATATAGCTCGATCCAAAACATGATGATATTTTCCTTAAAAATTCAGTATCTCATACAATCCACATAAATCCAAAAACAGATTGTGTAAGATTCTTGCAAGTTTCTTCCAAAAGCATATGTCAAAATCCATGTCTGAATAGTGAGATACATGAACAATAACATCACCTTCCAAGCCATCTTTGACAGGAAATGTCATATGGATGTGCATTGGAGGTGTGCTATCTCCCATGTAGCTCACAGCTCGTAGGGCCGAAGGCTCTCTAATTCTGTATCTAGTTGAAAGTGGAAAGGCATCTTACTGTCATCCATCCTCATGAAAGTGACAGAGATCTGCTTAACAGGTACCCCTGGAATGCAGTGTTTTGCTATGTCCGCTCCATTTCCTTTTAAGCACCTAGACGGAACCTACAGGTAGAGGTATCTCCACCGGCCCTCGGAATTCTCTGGCACCTGCTATCCGGAGGTCAGATTAGAACATGATGTTACATTGGTTAACAAAAGACACCGTGCAGAAAGCTCTGACGAAGTCGTGATGATCTATGTGTGGTGGTATGCAGCTGCCCTCCTTGTATATGTCAATGATGCAGCTGTTGGGTATGCAATCTGCATGCAATATCCTCCATGTTACCATCCTTTTTATCATTCTCTTGATAATTATTGGCATCAGATCCACCTCGCTACAACGGAGTATCCCCGGTGGATTTCCCTTTCTGTCCTTGGCGAAGTTGTAGCAACACCCGCATTGGATTGTAACTCTTCATTTTCCTTTCATCCATCTTCGAGGTTCTGAGTAGGTATGTTCTCTCAAACGACCAGCTCGACCAATTTTCTGAAGTTTGATGAAGCAGTACACAATTTGTTGCTGCTCGTAGTCTGAGAACACATCTGTATACAGCTCAAGGCTTTCCAAGATGTTGATCCTCTTGCTTCGAATTCTTTCAAAATATTCAAAAGTTTTCTTTTCAACCTTCTGCATTCTCTCCAGCTCGTATTCTGGAATTATTTGCAATTGGCAAGGTCTGGTAATGTACTTGGAATGTATGGTTCAACCCCAACATGTTCTCCTGCATGTCTCGGCTCCTTGGGTATAGTCTCTGTCAGGACATCCCCCAGGGTTGCTTTCGCATCAAGACTCTTCAAAACTGGTGCATCTGTTTGGCGTCGTGGCGTTGATTCTGTTTATGCTCTTCTTGGAATTTCTTTCATCTTTTCTGTTGTTCTTGGAGTTGGTTTCCTCTTTTCTGGTTCATGCTGAACTGGCTTCTTCTATGTATTTGTACTGACGGTAGCAGTTGCCTCTTCTTGTTGTTCCGCTGCTAGCTTGCTTAACATCTTGTGAATGTGGCGGTTTTTGTTTCTTCGTTGGATAGGAGTGAGAGTATCTCTCCTTACCTCTTGAACTTCTGCAGGCATGGTGCTAACAAGCCTGCCCTCTACTGTAGCAACCATGGACTTAACTTTCTTGTCTGCTCCAGTCACCTAAGCGGTGTTTACCTTCCTTTTCTTGTCGGTAGCTGGTTGACTCGGGCCACCCAATTTCATTGCTGTCTGGCTATGGAACTCTTCTCGGTTGATCGGGGTCCAATCAGTTTCCTTATACTGTAGCCCGGTCGGTGTGAAATCAGAGTAGATCTCAATCACTACCCCACCCATCATCTTCTCTTCGTCGAGTGCTAGACTCATGCCATTCTTAAAGTTTAGAACCAACCGCCCGTTAGACATTTCCCTGCAAAAAACAAGGAAAGGATCAGGGGCTGTATTAAGAACGAGAACAAATAAGAAAATTTATTATTAATGGAAACTTCTTATTCGTTTCTTTCAAATTATAATAAGAGTAGGAAAAGATAAGGAAAGATCAGGAATGAGCTTGATTCGGAAGGAAGGATCAAAATTTTATTATTTTGATTTCACATATTTTCTTCTTAACACATCTTTTTGTTAATGATTTTTATCATCCATTTTTATATTTTGGGTTCGGACCCAGTTACAAATGATTACTTTACCCGTGCTTCTAGGAATGAGACTTCATTTTTTAAAGTTCATCCTTCGAAACATCAGGTTGTGTAATACTTCTTCAAATATCGTCCATTGATTGGAAACATAGATCGTTCTCCGCGGCAATCACGAGTTGGTAGGAACCTCCTGAGTAGACTGTCTCGACCACGAACAGCCCCTCCCAAGTTGGTTCAAATTTACCTCCTATCTTGCGGAGTGCAAGAATAGGTCTCTTAAGAACTAGAACCAAGTCACCAACTTTGAATGTTCTTGAACTGACCAGTTTATCGTGGGCCTCGATCATCTTGGCTTGATACAATTCCAGATTTTGCTGCCCTGAAAGTCATTTTCCTTCCAAGCTTTCTAAATCTTCTAATCGTTGTTTGGAATTCTCTTTTGTAGTGATCTTATTTGCAACTGCAATTCTGAGAGATGGAAGTTGAACTTCCAAGGGCAAGACGGCCTCGGACCCGTCCACTAGAGCGTAAGGCGTAGACTGAGTAAGAGTTCTGAAAGTCATTCTGTAGGCCCATAAGGCTTCTAATAACTTCTCGTGCCAATTTCTTTTGTTATCATCCAAAGTTTTCTTTAGAATTTGGATGAGAGTTTTATTAAAAGGCTCAGCTAAGATGTTTGCTCTTGGGTAGTAGATCGTCAAAAAATGCCAATCAATCCCGTGTCTTCTGACAAAAATGTTGATCTTCGTGCTTCTGAATGCTGACCCATTATCTGAGATAATTCTGCGCAGTACCCAGACACAGTAGACGATTTGATTCTTGAAGAACTGTAACATGTATTGTGCTTTCACTTCTCTGAGCGGTATAGCTTCTGCCCATTTCGAAAAATAATTTATAGCTGCAAGGATAAAGTGATGTCCTCTTGAAGAAGGTGGTTCTATCGGACCCAAAATATCTGTACCCCAACACTCAAATGGCCACGACGTGATTGTCGGATGTAGCACATTTGGAGGTTGATGTAGAACCACTCCATGCACTTGGCACTGGTGACAACTCTTTGCAACTTTCATGCAGTCGGTCATCATTGAGGGCCAATAGTACCCTAGTCTCTTAATCTTCATTTTCATCTTCGGACCCGACTGATGAGCTCCACAAAGTCCTGAATACACTTCTTTAACAATTTTTCACGAGCCTCGGACTCGCTCAGGAACCTTAGCCACATCTGATCGAAAGATCTTCTGTATAACGTATTGTTTATTAATGTGTAAGACATAATTCTTTTCTTGATTTGATGGGTTATTGACTTATCGTCTGGTAGGTTTCCTTTTTGCATGTAGTCTATTAATGGTCGCCGCCAATCTTTTGTAGTTTCTATCAATGTGGAAACTGATTCATCTTTTTTTTCTGATTGGTGCATTGCATCCATGTCGAACTGTGAGAGGACTTGTCGTCCCTGAACTAACATTTCAACTGATTCGTCCTGTAAGCAGGAAAATTCTTTTGCGAGGCGAGCTAGCGCATCCGCGAGAGTATTTTCTCTTTTGTGAATCTTCTAGATAGTTACATTCGGAAGCTGCTTCAACAACTTCATGGCATACTGAAAGTATTGTTCGAGCCTTAGTTTCAAAATTCTGTACTGTCCAGCGATCTATTGTATGATCAACTCTGAATCACTGAAGATGTTGATGTTTGTTATCCCCATTTGAATGGTTAAGTCCAGTCCAGTTACAAGGGCTTCGTATTCTGCTTCATTAATCGTACACGGTTCTGTTAAATGGTAGGAATTCCTTAACTTCCCCCGCTCTAGTGTTATAAAGATTAGTCTGATTCCTGCCTTACCGGGCACTATCATTTGTAATTCTTTGTCTTTTTGTGCTGATGATGCTCCGTCGAATTACAATTCCCAACATCGATCGTCTGGGTCTTCTAAGCTCATTATCTGCTCGTATGGTAAGTAATCGTTGAGAGGCGACTCTGTCGGTAAAGGGTACGCTGTGAGGAAGTCTGCTAGGACTTGTCCCCTTACGACATGAAGAGGAACGAAAGTTATATCGAATTGCAATAGTATCATCGACCTCCTGGCAAGTCTGCCAGAAAGCGTCGGACGGGTCATCAAATATTGCAATGGATTAAACTTCGAAATAATGTTGACCATATGAGAGAGCATGTAATGCCTGAGCTTTTGAGCGGTGAAGATGAGGGCGAAACAATGCTTTTCAATTGGAGGATACTTTACCTCCATCAGAATCAGACGATGACTCAAGTAATAGAGAGCGTTTTCTTTACCCTCGTCATTAACCTGGGCTAGCAGGGCTCCAAGGGAGTCGTCTAAAGCCGCGGTGTAAAGTATCAACGATCTACCCGAGACTGGGGCTGCTAAGACAAGAGGTGTCATTAACTATCACTTAATGTCCTCGAAGGCCCACTGGCTATTTTCTTCCCAAATGAATTTGGTAACCTTTTTAATTAATGCCGAGAAGGGCTGACACCTACCTAACAAATTCAAGATAAAGCGTCGAAGATATGCCAACTTCCTTGAAAGGATCGTAGTTGTTTTAAGGTTTTGGGAGGAGGTATTTCTAAGATAGCTTTAATCTTTTCCGGATCGATTTCAATTCTGCAATGTCAGACAACAAATCCTAAGAATTTCCCGAAGGTAATGCCGAAGGTGCATTTCAAGGGATTCATCTTAAGGTTAAATTGCCTTAACCGCTCGAAAACAATTCTCAAATCATTCAGGTGATCTTCATTCAGTTTGCTCTTGATGACCACATCATCCACGTAACACTCGACTTGGTTGTGAATGACATCATCAAAAATCCTCGTCATTGTTCTTTGGTAAGTTGCTCCTGTGTTCTTCAATCTAAAAGGCATTACTGTGTAGCAGTATATTTCGATTGACATTCTGAAGGTCGTGAGCTTTTCATCTTCCGGTGCCATCTTTATTTGGTTGTTTCCTGATGATCCATCCATAAAGGAGAAGACTTCGTGTGTTGAAGCAATGTCGATCATTAATTCTGGAATTGGTAACGGGAACTCGTCCTTTGGACATGCTTTGTTCAAGTCTCTAAAATCCACGCAGATTCTGATCTGACCATTTTTTTTCTGACTGGTACCACATTGGCTAACCAAGTTGGATATTGTTCATCACGGACAAATTTAGCGTCGATGAGCTTTTTAACTTTAGTTATTACTTATTGTTCGATTTCTAGACGCATTCTTCTTGGAGCTTGTCTGACTGGAACGACAGTGTGATCCACTCATAGCTTGTGAACTGCGACTTCTGGAGCTAATCATGGCATTTCATCGTAATTCTAAGCAAAACAGTCCTTGAATTCCATTAATAGCTTGATCATGTTTTCAGAGTCTTCTTTATTGAGTAAGGAGCTAAGAAAGGTCGGCCTAGGCTTTTCACTAGTACCTAAGTTAACAATCATTAACTCGTCTATTGTAGATTTAATTTCCTCTTCGAATTCTGTCAGAGCGTCTCCAATTGGTAGATCCTCGAGGTCTTCTAAAGCTTCTAGGCAATTTTTATTAGACTCAAAAGTGACAACCAAGCAAAATTGCATGTCATCAGCTGGTGCTATTGTGCCGAATCAGAGACCATACTTTGAATTGGGCGGTCGACTGGTATTATTCCATAATTTTTCAAAATGTTGTGATTGACCTTTTGTCCATGTTGACCCCATTTTTGCATTTTTGGTGAGGTTTGATCTCTTACACCTTAGTGCTTAGGATCTAGCCATAAGTTTTCCCTTTGACTATTCTAGAGGACTAGAAATGGGACCCACCACCTAGAAATTCAAACACTTCTTAACTCTTCTTGAACCCCACAAAGATGACCATAAAACTCCAGGCCCCTTTGGAAGGTTAAAAGTCAAATGTGGAGGTTTAAGGATGAGTTCCAATAGGATTCTTTGGCCTTAGGATTACTCTGGGTAGTCTGGTCTTGGTCAGGTTAACCTGCACACTCCAAACTCTCACACACATTCCAAACCCTAAAACCACTCTTACCCAATTTGGGTTCCTGACTCATGTAGGAAACTCATATGGATGGACCTCAACCCCTAAGCCCCTGACTTAGAGGGTTAGGAACAACATATTAAGTGCCTAAAATGAATCTTCTCATGGCTATTGTGAGTTTAACATGGCTTCATGGCTCAACCAAAATGGTTTCATTATACTCACATATAATCAATCTTCATTTTTCACAAAATTTTAATTTTTGACCCCTGGCCCCGAAACTCAAAACTTCACGGTCTCCCAGGCTCCCAAAAAAAATTATGTCAGAGCGTTCCTCTCGTCAAATCGAGAAGTTTGACTGTAAACATGCCATACTTCCGAGCTGCCTTTGGGCCTCTCACGGCTAAAATAGCCGATACTAAAAAACGCTCCGTGATTCATAAAACCTTCCACATAAATAAAAATGACCCCAGACACTTTTGTTTGACTCCAAATTTCTTTCTAAACCACCCTGAGCCATTAATTAAGCCTTTTGACCACTTACCCCCAAACTCCCCAAAATTACCAAAATGCCCTTCATAGCTAAAAAATTCAAAAATTCCAAAAAACCCCAAAAAATCCCAAAAATTCGAAAATATTCTCCACATCATTTTGTTCAACTATCAAATATCCCAATTTAGCCAATTTAAGCTAATTTGATCAAAAATTCCAAATTTGCCCTAAAAGCTCAAAATTGATCTTCTAATTCAATTCAAAATCACTCCAAATCTTTTCAAAACTCTTCATAACACTTTCCTAAGCCAAAATCAACATTCACTTAGCCTAAATTTTGACCCTAAACTAACCCAAACTCAAGTCCAAGTTCACCCCAAATTTAAAGGCCCAATATCAAGCCCATGAGCTAAATCACATCAATTAGCCCAAATTCACTCAAAAGCCCACATGCCAATTATCATTTCATCATCCCTTTGATTAAATGATTTGCCTAAAGGTCCAAATTCATCATTTGAATCAACCAAAAATAACCTCATGACATTTTTCCATCAAATCACCCAAAAGTCATAAATCCATTCTCATGCAAGCTCCCAAGCCAAATGTGAGTCATAGAACTTTGTTCCATGCTAAATGACAAGCCATGCTCGAGCCAAATGAACCCATGAGGGCCTTTGCCATGTCACCAAACCTTAAATAGCAAGGGAGTAAGCCACTTTCCTAAGCCAGGTTTATGCACTTTTAACCCTTTCCATGACACACCTTAACCCAAAATTGACACAAGTACCTGGGATGAGGGCTTCTCCATTTCTTTTGGCTGACCCAAATCATCCTTTTCAGCCCAAATTAAACCACGGGAGGGTGCACCAAGCCAAATCCATGCTTTGACCCAAATTGACCCAAAAATGACCCTTACACCCATTCCACTTAAACCCATGCCTTTACACATGGAAATCTCAAATTGATTGCACCAAAATCAAACTCTGACCTCCCCTCCACCTAAGCACACATTTTGAACCCACTAGACAACCCCAATGGTCACCTAAGATCCACCATAACCTTCCTTATTTAAACCCCACCTCCATGGCCATAAGACAAGAGAAGAAAGATTACCTTGGGGAGACTATGCCAAATTGTTCCTAAAGGTTTTCTAAGTATTCCTAAGCTCAATCAAACCATTTCCAATTGAGGCCTCACCTCTTAGATAAAGGTATCAAAATTTTCTTCTCCAACCAAGCTTATTTTAAATTTATATAAATATTCACATGCTTTAAGCATATCATCACCATATAGATGTGTGCTACTCGATTAGAAGATGATTTTAAAAAAATTTCATTTAATTTTGTTGAGGATCGAGGGAGATATTAAGGTTTAAAGGTGGACGGTTCTGGGTGAATAGCAGTTGGAGAGGGGAGCAGCAGCCGTCCAATCATGCGTGTATCGGACGGACGATCAAGATGAAGTTGAACGACAGCTTCATCCATGAACAGGCAGTCACGCCAGCCAGTAGCAGCGTGCCATGTGGCGATTGAGTGGGAAATGGATTTTCTTGATTTTTTTTTTTACAAAACTTCAAAAAATCAAAACTTTGCCTAGAAAACTCAAAAAAATAAAATAAAAATATCCTCTTGCTCACTAAAACAAGGAAAATAATGTGAAAGTAATTTCATATTTATTTGATGCATATTTTATTTTTAATTAATTAAATAGTGTTTTCACTCTTTCAATTCTTCATGCATGTAGGAGCTTCACCATAACTTAAAATTTTGGTATGTTATTCTATGCATAATGGTGGATCTTTCCTGATGTTTCCAAAGTTAAGGATGATCTCCATGATGAGATATCTGTTTTTCAATTTTATGCATCAGTTTTGCTATAATAATTATAAAAATGATCATGTTGCTTAGAAAAATCTAGAAAACTTAGGGTGTGTTCCCTTTGACTAGTGGAATAACATAAAATTATCTTAGGATTTATTTCAATCAAATAAACTCTAATTTGGCCAGAACCCCAAAATTAAATTTTAATTTATTAGGAGTAACCACACATCAAAATCATACGAAATCAACTCTCCATTATCACTTAGGATCAGAGGAACCTCACATAAAAATTTTAAGTCAATTGGAATTAATTTAATCTATTAAATGAATTAATTAAGTGACATAGCCATTTTAAAAATTAAAAAATTCATTAAACCCAAAATACTTTTCAAAAATTCATCAAATTAATTTTGGGAGTTCTCTGTGATGAGAGGAGTCCAAGAAAAATAAAATTGTATTTTTTCATAAAAATTTGATTTATATTTATTTTTTAAATATTTAATAATTAAAAATTATAAAAAATAAAAAAATGTAAAAAGTCACCAAAATGCCACATTTGGTCTCCTAATCACTTGGGAACCATCAAAATATTTTTTCTAAGTCTCTAAGTTAAGATATTAATTTTTAAGGGCCTAGGATAATTTTTAAACTTTAAAAAAATGAATTTTCTTAACCTTCCACTAAAATAATTCTAATAAATCAAGGAAAATGAAAAAAATATAAAATTTATTTCTCTGGATTCCTTAACTACATAGATATTTTCTAAAAATATAAAATTAATTTTTCCTGATTTAAAATATTTTAAAATGAATTAATACTCCAGAACTAGATATTATTCTAATAATTAAGTTAAAACTCAAAAAATCCCCAGCTTTGGTCCAAATGGTCCCCTGGTCAAGGGTTACTTCCCGTAAAAATTTCAAAGTCGTAGGTCTTTCCTTGGTCAAGTTATTGATTTTTCATTGAAAACGCCATTTTTACATTAAAATAAATATATAAAGTAAATTAAATTCAGAAAAATTACATTTTCTCCTCTGATATTTTAACTAACCTGCCCCTAAAGACTTTTACCCACATAATGCTTAAGTGAAACGCCAAGTGAATGTCATCTTTCTCATAAGATAATTAAAACATCTAAATTTACTAAGCAAGAGTGAAGACTCAAGTAATTCCCGTATGATCAGTTCATTAGAACGATGAAATTAATTTGGACCCAAAATTATCCCATAAGCATTGAAAAGATGTTCAAGACTCGTCCGAAGCACTTTCTAAATATGATGGTTTGTTTTAGAAGAACAATTGAACTTAATTATTCTATGATGAAGAGAATCATCCTCAACAAAACACTAGAACCTAGACGTCATAGGAATTGACTAGCAGTAGGATTAAGATTTTGGTAGACAACCAGAACCATCCCTTAGTTTTACCTAGGTACTTGTTGCAAATATTTAAATGCTATGACATGTGTTTTAAGTGCAGCCGAGAATGACGAGAAGATACACCAGACACGCTTTTATTTTATTGCGATTTATTTACCTGCACTGTACTTTACTTCTCTTGCATGCTAAACAACAATGTCACCCTACATGAAAACTGAAATTTTTAGGATAGCCACAAAACTGAAACCCAAAACTAAATTAAAATCAACACAAGGTAAAATTCACTGCCACAACATTCAAAAGATAAAACAACTCAAAATTTAGTCACAAACAAAACAACAAAACTATTACTACAACTAAATTAAAACGTCTCGTTGGATGATAAGGAATCCCTCGGATGATGTAACCCACGTATTGCTAACGAGATTTCGCACGGTCTAAATGAAAGTGTGGAACATATTCAGTTGAGTATAGCAAATTCATTTAGACTAAGTGAATTCTATGAAATCAGTGGTGCCGGGATGACGGAACCGTGGGATCTTAATCAGATCTGCTTAATCAACTTTAAGATTTGTTTTAATTAAAATGCTAAGCCATCTCAATTTTCAACTTTTCTAAACTGAAACACTTCTCTCATCTCTTGATTGTCACTTTCTAAAACTAAACCTTTTGCAACAACAGGGAGTTTGGAGCACAGTGGGCAGCACGACCATCTTCATCAGCAAAACCTGAGTCTACTTCAGCAAAACCTATCATTGAATTAAATAACAAAGCCATAGGATTTCGAGGTAGTTTGCTTAGTGCAAAATAAATCCTCAACATTTCGTTTGGTACGACATAAACCCTCACATCTTCGAGGTTATTTGTGTGATTATATCATGCAAGCATAAGTCCTAATTAACTAAAATTGGCAGGATTGAAACATTAAATAAACTCTCAAATTGAAGTCAAACAATAGGATAGTCGGGAAGTCACCGAAGTTTGCTTCGAGTCTGTGACATCCCCTACTTCTCTTCCTTTGGATCCCTGAAATAACTGTTCCAATTTTGAGCTATTCTCTATTGAAATTTCCAAAATCCAATTTGTTTGAAACCTTAAACTTTGAAATTCTTGAGAGTAAAACCACTGATCATTATCGAGAGTTTTCTTAAGTGTCTTTGGACATTTAAGATGTAATTAACTATAGGCGCTTGCCCTTATAGGGAACTTTAAGAACCCATGTAATAAAAACCCTGCTTAATTCCTTTTTATTAAGCATGAAAACTTGTCGGCTTATAAAATTGGTTCGCAGACCAAACGAATGTCACAAATCTTTTAGTTTATTTAATTGAGCCCCATCATCAAGCAGTGTGTCTATTCTTCGGGATAGATACACGGTTTGTGATACGGTGCTCGTTTATATAAACTATTTGGGATGTGAGATCGGTTTGATTTCATATCTTAAAATTTTCAAACTTAAAATTATTTTCAAAATCAAATGCTACTTTCCAAATTATATATAATGAAATTAAACTTAAAAATCTAAAATTCGCCAACAACTTCTGTAGGCGACCCCTTTTTAAAATACGACACTCAACCTAAAAATACGCCGACAATTTCTGGAGACTCCATTGGGGATTAGTTCCTCTCTCCATGTTGATTAGATAGTTTTGCTTTCATAAATCGGTAGTGAGTCCATGTCTCTTGTGGATAAAAGTACCATTCTTTTCGTTGGCATACCCCATTCATTTCTACCTTGAATGGGTATAGTCAACTCTTTTGGGTTCTGGAGCGACTGTTTAGACACCCCTAAACAGAGAGGTTCCAGAATCCTTCAGCCTCCTAAAGGCAAGGTAGACCCCCAATAGGTGTTAGAATAGGAGTGATCTATTCAGTTGATTTCAATGTGAATTCAACCTCCTCTAAATCTCGGACCAGGTCTGATTCTTCATTCCTCTTTGGGTTTGACTTACTGCTAATAGGTCAAACTCAAATTTCACTCTAACAAACTTCCAATAAACCATAAATGAAATAAAATTTTGTAAAAATTTCAAACCAAAATAAAACTTCTCAAGACACAACAAGTATATAATAATAATTAAAAAAGAAACAAAAAAAAAATCATTTGCTTAAAGGATGCTCTGTACAAAGCAAGTTAACTTGAGTACTTTCGTTGAAATTGTCAAGCAAGGGACGATCACTGACTTCCATACATTCTTCAAATGACAGGAGACAATGTCTTTTCCCAAGCTGGTCTTTTCTTTTGCCTCTGGAGTGGAGTTTGTCGTCAATAGGGAGGAACTGCTTGACCTGGCAGTCATCAAGTTTGGAAAAGGATTCAACAGTGTTGAAACAAAGTTCGGGAATTTATCTGTTGAAATGATGAAACCCGAAATGAGAAAGTCCGTTGAGCATATTGCAGAGTTCAAATTGAAAATTATTGAAGAGCTCCCTATGCTAAAGAAGGAGTGGACTGAAAAAGACACTTCTATTGTTGTGAAGTATGCCGCTATAAGCACTGGGACTTCCCTGAGGACTGCTTCAGCTCCTACTGTTAGAGCCACCATCACCACACCAATTGTTTTGTTAAAAAAAGGAAAAGAGATTTTACATAAGGAAGAGTCAGTCGACGCTTACACCATAACTTTATCCAGACTCGAAATTGGGTTCAATTTAAAAAACGCGCAACTAATGAAAGCACAAGAAAAGAAGCATAATCGAAAAAAGTCTAAAAGTCAACCAGCCACAACAGCCCCGTCTGCCATGATGTCGCCAGCCGAGTCAGCAGCAATCTCAGCAGAAACCACACGGATCGACACGTTGCCTGAAGGAGCTTTTGAGTAAGGAATATCCCTTTAAGGATGAAGCAGTGGCCAAAATGTTCCGCAGCATGAGTAAGATGGTTGTTTTCAACTGTCAGAACCAAAAAAGCTGGAAGAGATTGGCAAGAAAGATCACCCAATGTACTGCCCTTACCACCGGATGATCAGACACAAGATAGAAGACTGCTTCACTTTCAAGAATTGGCTCGAGAACAAACTTCGAAGTGGGAACATAGCAATCCTGAAGGAATATTTAAAAGAACCTGAAAAAGGTTCTGTGAATATGATTTCAGATGTTTCGCTTGGCTTCTATACAATGACGCCAGTGCTCGAGGGGGCAAGTGATGTTCATCAAAAGTCCACGGTTGACCTAAAAAATCTTAAAGGAAGTCTGATTGAGTCCGCCATAGAGAAGCTCCGAGCTGTCATTGCACAACTATTTGAAGACCAGAAAGAAGATGTCAAAAATGAAAAATACATCCTACCGGTGGTTTTGCAGAAATCAACGTCATCGAGATGGAGGCCACACCATCCTCGTGCGACACTCCTTTACCCACTAAGGAGAACACCGTGGATGAGTTTCAAATGGCCATTCAACATTGGGATGAGCAGATAGGTCAAATGAAGAAACAACTGGAGGAAATAATGGTCGTCATGGCTACAATTCAAGGGCAGTTGCAGTCGTTACCAATAGCAACTTTGGAAGCAAACCAACCAGAAATTGTTCATGTTACGAAAGAAAGAAAAGAGTCCACCTCCAACAAACAACCGAAGAAGGATCTAGTTCAGGGTCCGATGCTGGAGAGTGACATTGAATAGATGGTGGAACAACAGGTGAAAGAAGCCCTGGTCCAATCAGAAATTGAGAAATCAGTTTCAAAGGGTAGACCTTACCCAGAAGAGTTTGATATTGTTCAGTACCCCAGAGGTTTCGTATCACCGTTGTCCAAAACTTTTGACGAAACTGGAAATCTTTGACAGCATGTTGCAATCTTCCGAGCAAGCTGCTGCAACGCGGGGGGTAGCGAAGCACTTTTGTTCCGCCAGTTTGTGAATAGCCTCACTGGAGCTGGCTTTGATTGGTATGCAGAGTTGCCAAATTATTCTCTATGGACATTTACAGAAATGGAAAATCTTTTTGTCAAGCGGTTTGTTGGAGCTCAGCACCACATCACCATCAGTGATGTTGTGGTAGAGAAACAGAAGCCAAATGAAACCTTGGTGGAATAAATCCTTTGTTGGAGAAATCTCAGCATGAGATGCAAGCCACAGTTGCAAGAGTAGCACGCAGTTGAAATCCTTCTAAAGAGCATTCACAGTCTAGTTGGTCTCTTGCTCAAGGGACTCACAATCAAGACTTTTGAGAAGTTACTTAATAAAGTCGGAAAACTTCAAGAAGAAGCTAAACAACTTGGTTAACTAAGGAAAGCGACAATTTCATGTACAAGCCGAACAACATCTGCTGACCTTCCAACGTCACAGGCAGAACACTCAGTAATCCTTTCAGCAAAGACTTCACCAGACGAATGAAAGACAAGTTCCAACAATGGTTTCTCGAACAAACAAGGTGTACTCTTTCAAAGATAAAGCAACAAGAAAGATGTTCTGCAATCTAGTCAAGAACCTTGAATTCTGGTTACCTGAGCCAAAAATACCGGATTAAATCAACAAGAAAGGACATCTAAGATATTGTCCGTAACACAGCTTCGTTGGACACACCATAGAAGAGTGTTGCATCTTCAAAGACTGACTCGAAGAGAATTTCAAGAATGGGAATGTAACAACCCCAGAAGAATATTTGAAAAGAACCTAAAAAAGGTTCTATCAATATGATTTTGGTCGATCTATTTGTTCTAGCTGACTCCTACGAAATTGGCAACAAAGAAGACACTTCTTAACTACCATTGTACTACATCTACCAATGTAAAGGGAAATTTTCAAGATTGATGTTGATCTGCCACATCCCTTCCACCGCTATGAATGAAAATGAATGTAAAAAGTTTTTTTTTCAGAATTGTTCGATATTTGGAAAGCTCAAAGTTAGATATTTTGATAAGACAGTAACTTCAGAAAGAATAAAATTTATGCCCTAATAACTGGGTCATTCATTTTAAGGAATTCAGACTGGGTCCTATGTAAATTTTAAAATGATTCAGTGTGTTTGAAATATGAGTAATTGACTCGGGATATCAAGAGCCTTTTAATTTTCTGCCATGTGACTGGGTCCAGACTTTTGGATGAGTTATAATATCTCAGGATTCATGTTAAGAAACATTTCAGAATTATTAATTAGGGGAGTTTCGACATTCAAAATCTTTAACAAAAATATGTCTTACCAGATACAGTAGTTCTCAGAAAACAAATGGAGCAAAAAAAAAAGAAGAAAAAAAAGAGAGGAAAACTTTTCTGTGAAGATTCAACTAAGGAGAAGCTTGAGGTGAGCACAAAATCAAAAATTGGTGTCCCAATCTAGACATTCAAAATCTTTAACATGTGCTCCACTAGATATAGTAATCCTCAATAGAAAAAAAAAAGAGAAGAAAAGACAAAAGCTAAAAAAAAGGAAATAAAAAGGCTCTCTGAGAAGAAACTTGAGGCAAGCATACAATAAAAAATTGGTGTCTTAATCCTCCACCGATTAATAATACTTGAAAGACTACCTTAAGAAGTTTCCTCTGATATTATGCTTTGAAAAGATTCAAGTTATTTTATGTCTTTTGGTCGGTGATTAATTGGCTCAGAAATATCTTTGGACAGTGAAAAACATTTCAATCACATTAGCAGAACTTTTGAAATCTGCTTAGGCTTAGAAGGAAAGAATTAAAGAAATGGGCTATGCTATTAGCATTTAATAGAAATTCAAACCTGAAGTCATGTCTTCAGTGCCCAAAAAATACTTATCCAATGTCAGATCAAAGAGCATCAACTTTACCTACCAGATACAACTATAAAATCAATTTGAAGGGCGTTAGGGCAACTTCGCAAAGACAGCGTAGACAATCCTCCTAAATCAATGATAAAGAGTGACGACTGTTACAAACGAAGCTACGAAGTTTCTGTCCCTTCAGCTGCGGTGTCTGTAGAAGGATATAATTCCAATAGTACTGAAGACTAGGTCATTTTCTACAAATGTCTTCAGTCAGTGGACGATACCTCAAGGAGAACTGCGCATCTTGATGTTTCAAAGACAACCTCGTTCAACGAAGCACAGATGCTGCACTTGCTTATGACTGGGTCCAAACCCTAACTAAAAAACAATTAAAAAATAATGAAAAATCATGAAACATAAATGAATAAAATAAAACTTCAAAAAAAAGAAACCAACAATAAATTTCCCAGTGAATGACAACAAATAAAAAATGAAAACCTTAAAAAAATCAAATAAGATAATGAAACAAACTTCAAAACAAAACAAAACTTCAAATCAAAATGAAATCCGAAATCAAATTGAAATCTAAATTAAAACGAACTAAAATCATCGAAAAAAAGAATCTCAATATTAAAAATAAACCTCAAATCTAAATCTCCAATCTGTTCTTTCAAATCCAATCTCAATTTGAATCTCAAATCAAATCCCAATGAAATTTGAATTCAAAACTTCCAAGTCTAAAATCCAATCCCTTCAATTCTCTCCATTGTCTGAGATTGGAGCGGTCGATTCCATTGACACAGAGCCACGAAGTTTTCGATTTGGTTCTGATAGCGAGGAATCGTATCTAATCCAAACCAGTAACTTTTCGATCAACTCTTTTAAATGGGATATGTGGCATCCTCATATTCCCTTCTAATTCGTTTCTTTCCACAAAAATCTATTACAACTTTCATGAAATTCTCAAAACACCATAATTTTGTACTTTTTCGACACTACCAGTCTTTGCAAATCAATAGTGAAATCAAAAATCAAATTTTAGAGGTTAAGGTTTTTAAATCCGATACCACATTGCTTTAGGATCTTTCCCTATTGCAATGGTTTAAATCAAAAATCAAAATTTAGAGGTTGAGGATCCCAGCATCCGATACCGCATTGCTTTAGGATCTTTCCCCATCGCAATGGTTCAAATCAAAAATCAAATTTTAGTGGTTGAGGATCCCAGCATCTGATACTGCATTGATTTAGGTTCCTTCCTATCGCAATGGATCAAAATCAAAATCAAATTTTAGAGGTTGAGGATTTTACATCTGATACCGCATTACTTTACGTTCTTTCCCTATCACAATGGTTCAAATAAAAATTTAAATTTTAGAGGTTGATGATTTTACATCCGATACCGCATTGCTTTAGGATCTTACCCTATCTCAATGGTTCAAATCAAAAATCAAAGTTTAGAGGTTGAGGATTTTACATCTGATACGACATTGCTTTAGGTTCTTTCCCTATCGTAATGGTTCAAATCAAAAATGAAATTTTAGAGTTTGAGGATTTTACTTCCGATACCGCATTGCTTTAGGTTCTTTCCCTATCATAATGGTTCAAATCAAAATCTAATTTTAGAGGTTGATAATTTTACATCCGATACCGCATTGCTTTTGGTTCTTTCCCTAACGCAATGGTTTAAATCAAAATCAAATTTTAGAGGTTCAGGATCCCGGCATTCGATACCGCATTGTTTTAGGAAATTTCCCTATCGCAATGGTTCAAATCGAAAATCAAATTTTATAGGTTGAGGATTTTACATCCGAAACCGCATTGATTTAGGATTGCTTCCTATCGCAATGGTTCAAATTTAAAATTTCAAATTTTAGAGGTTGAAGATCCTAATATCCGATACCGCATTGCTTTGCAATGGTTCCTGTTAAATTTTAGAGGTTGAAGATCCCAGCATCTGATACCGCATTGCTTTGCAATTGTTCCTGTTAAATTTTAGAGGTTGCGGATCCAAGCATCAGATACCGCATTGTTTATCAATGATCTCCTTTCAAGTTCTAGAGGTTGAGGATCACAACATCCGACACCGCATTGCTTTAAGATCATTTCCTATCGCAATGGTTCAAGTTAAAGTTCTCATCGTAGAACATCAACTCTAGAGGCTAGTGCCGAACTTCCAGTTCTCAAATCAATTCTCGAGGCTGGAGCTGAACTTACAGTTCTCATTTCAATTCCGAGGCTGGAGCCGAACTTCCATCTCTCATTCCAATTCGATCAATTCATCTTAACAAATTCAAACTTTTCTCACGAACTTTCGTAGAGTGGAATTATTTGAAACCTCAAATTCATATTCAAAATCAACATTTTCAACTTAAATGAAATCACACATAAACTAAACCAAAATTCCAAACTCTAAGTTCAAAATAAAATTCCAAACATCAAATTCTAAACTCCAAATCTTTAACTCAAATCTTGAAATTTTCAATCTTAAGCTCTAAATTAAATCGGACTGTGTCCACCTTCAGAATGTGGAATTTTAAAATCTTTGCTTCATTTTGAAGGATTTCACATTTCCTCCCCAGCAAGAGTTCGGTAGACTTCCATAGTGAAAATCCATCAGATACTCCCTAACGGGAACTTTCTTCGCTCCCTCCATTTATTCTGAGAGAGTTGTTTTTGACGTCTGTGTTGGTTCAGTTGATCTCTTCGTCAATGCCAATACGCGCGATGTGCTCCTTTAGCACACCACACCTATTGGGGGTCCATTTGTTGACCTCATTTTTGGTGAGGTTTGATCTCTCTCTCCTTAGTGCTTAGGATCTAGCCATAAGTTTTCTCTTTGACTATTCTAGAGGACTAGAAATGGGACCCACCACCTAGAAATTCAAACACTTCTTAACTCTTCTTGAACCCCACACAGATGACCATAAACCTTCAAGCCCCTTTGGAAGGTTAAAAGTCAAATCTGGAGGTTCAAGGATGAGTTCCAATAGAATTCTTTAGCCTCAGCATTACCCTGGGTAGTTTGGTCTTGGTCAGGTTAACTTGCACACACCACACTCTCACACACATTCCATACCCTAAAACCACTCTTTCCCAATTTGGCTTCCTGATTCAAGTAGGGAACTCATACGGATGAACCTCAACCCCTAAGCCCCTGACTTAGAGGGTTATGAACAACATATTATGTGCCTAAAATGAATCTTCTCATGGTTATTGTGAGCTTAACATGGCTTCATGGCTCAACCAAAATGGTTTCATTTTACTTACATATAATCAATCTTCATTTCTCCCAAAATTTCAAATTTTGACCCCCGGCCCGGAAACTCAAAACTTCACGGTATCCCGAGCTCCCAAAAAAATCATGCCAGAGCGTTCCTCTCGTCAAATCAAGAAGTTTAAATGTAAACATGACATACTTCAGAGCTACCTTTGGGCCCCTCGCGACCAAATTAACTGATACTAAAAAATGCTTTGTGATTCATAAAACCTTCCACATAAATAAAAAATGACCTCAGACACTTTTGTTTGACTCCAAATTTCTTTCTAAACCACCTCAAGCCTTTAATTCAGCATTTTGACCACTTACACCTAACTCCCTAAATTTACCAAAATGCCCTTCATAGCTAAAAATTTTGAAATTTCCAAAAAATCCCAAAAAAATTCCACAAATTCCAAAGTATTCTCCACATCATTTTGTTCAACTATCACATACCCCAATTTTGTCAACTTAACCTAATTTGATCAAAAATTCCAAATTTTCCCTTAAAGCTCAAAATTGACCCTATGTCCAGACCCAACAAATTGATCATCCAATTCAATTCAAAATTACTCCAAATCTTTTCCAAACTCTTCATAAAACTTTCCTAAGCCAAATTCAACATTCACTTAGCCCAAATTTTGACATAAACCTAACCTAAACTCAAGCCCAGGTTCACCCCAAATTTAAAGGCCCAAAATCTAGCCCATGAGCTAAATCATTTCAATTAGCCCAAATCCACTCAAAAACCCACATGCCAATTATGATTTCATCATCCCTTTGATTAAATTATTTTCCTAAAGTTCCAAATTCATCATTTGAATCAACCAAAAATAACCTCATGACATTTTTCCATCAAATCACCCAAAAGTCAATAAATCCATTCTCATGCAAGCTCCCAAGCTAATTGTGAGCCATAGAACTTTGTTCCAAGCTAAATGACAAACCATGCTTGAGCCACATGAAGCCATGAAAGCCTTTGCCATGTCACCAAACCTCAAATAGCAAGGGAGTAAGACTCTTTCCTAAGCCATGTTTAAGCACTTTTATTCCATGACACACCTTAACCCAAAATTGATACAAGTACTTGGGATGGGGACTTCTCCATTTCATTTGGCTGTCCCAAATCATCCATTTCAACCCAAATCAAACCATGGGAGGGTGCACCAAGCTAAATCCATTCTTTGACACAAATTGACTAAAAAATGACCCTTACACCCATACCACTTAAACCCATGCCTTTATACATGACAATCCCAAATAGATTGCACCAAAATCAAACTCTGACCTCCCCTCCACCTAAGCACACATTTTGAACCCAATAGCCAACCCCATTAGTCACCTAAGCTCCACCATAACCTTCCTTATTTAAACCCCACCTCCATGGCCATAAGACAAGAGAAGAAAGATTACCATGGGGAGACAATGCCAAATTGTTCCCAAAGCTTTTCCAAGTATTCCTAAGCTCAATGAAACTATTTCCAATTGAGGCCACACCTTTTGGACAAAGGTATCAAAATTTTCTCCTCAAACCGAGCTTGTTTTAAATTTTTGTAAATGTTCACATGCTTTAAGTATGTCATCACCGTATAGATGTGTGCTACTTGATTAGAAGATCATTTTAAAAAAATTTCATTCAATTTTGTTGAGAATCAAGGGAGATATTAAAGTTTCAATGTAGATGATTTTGGGTGAATAGCAGTTGGAGGGAGGAGCAGCAGTCTTCCGATCATGCGTGTATCAGATGGATGGTCTTGATGAAGTCGGAGCGCAGCTTCATCTGTGAACAGGAAGTCACGCCAGCCAATAGCAGCGCGACATGTGGCGATTGAGTGGGAAATGGATTTTCTTAATTTTTTTATACAAAACTTCAAAAAATCATAAATTTGCCTAGAAAACTCAAAAAAATAAAATAAAAATATTATCTTGCTAACTGAAACAAGGAAAATAATGTGAAAGTAATTTCATATTTATTTGATGCATATTTTATTTTTAATTAATTAAATAGTGTTTTCAATCTTTCAATTCTTCATGCATGTAGGAGTTTCACCATAACTTGAAATTTTGGTATGTTATTCTATGCATAATGGTGGATCTTTCTTGATTTTTCTAAAGTCAGGGAAGATCTCCATGATGAGATATCTATTTTTCAATTTTATGCATCAGTTTTGTTATAATAATTATAAAAATTATCATGTTGTTTAGAAAAATCTAGAAAACTTGGGGTGTGTTCCCTTTGACCAGTGGAATAACATAAAATTATCTTAGGATTTATTTCAATCAAATAAACTCTAATTTGGCCAAAACCTCGAAATTAAATTTTAATTAATTTGGAGTAACCACACATCAAAATCATCTGAAATCAACTCACCACTATCACTTAGGATCTGAGGAACCTCAAATAAAAATTTTAAGTCAATTGGAATTAATTTAACCTATTAAATGAATTAATTAAGTGACATAGCTATTTTGAAAATTAAAAAATTCATAAAACCCAAAATACATTTCAAAAATTCACCAAATGAATTTTGGAAGTTCTCTGTAATCAGAGGAGTCCAAGAAAAATAAAATTGTATTTTTCATAAAAATTTGATTTTAAATTGTTTTTTAAATATTTAATAAATAAAAATTATAAAAAATCAAAAAATGTAAAAAAAATCACCAAAATGCCACATTTGGTCTCCTAATCACTTGGGAACCATCAAAATATTTTTCCTAAGTCTCTAAGTTAAGATATTAATTTTTAAAGGCCTAAGATAATTTTTAAACTTTAAAAAAATGAATTTTCTTAACCTTCCACTAAAATAATTCTAATAAATCAAAGAAAAATAAAAAAATTATAAAATTTGTTTCTCTAGATTACTTGACTACATAGATATTTTCTAAAAATAGAAAATTAATTTTTACGCCTTTAAAATATTTAAAATGAATTAATACTCCAGAACTAAATACAATTCTAATAATTAAGTTAAAACTCAAAAAATCCCCAACTTTGGTCCAAATGGTCCCCTAGTCAAGGGTCACTTCCAGTAAAAAATTCAAAGTCATAGGTCTTTCCTTGGCCAAGTTATTGATTTTTCATTGAAAACCCCATTTTTTCATTAAAATAAATTTATAAATTAAATTAAATTAAGAAAAATTACATTTTCTCCTTTGATATTTTAATTAACCCATGAGTAAGGTAACATAAAAATTTCAAAGTCATTTGAGTTATATTTAATGAATTATGAAGTGAATAAGCCTAAGGGGCAAAATGGTAATTATTGAAATTTAGCCATAATTAATATTTAGGCTTAATTATGGGTAGTGGGTAATAAACGATCCTAATTAATCTTATTAGATGATTGAAACTTAGGGGGTTAAAGGGTAGGAACCCATTTTATCACTTTTCTAACATAAATAAAATGATTATAATTTCTTAAATTATTGAAAATTTGAAGTTAATTAAAAGAGAATGTAATAAGTGAAGGGGTTTAATCTTTGAAGATATTAACTTAGTAATTTTAACCCCTAATTAATGATAGAAATCAAATATCACTTAATGTTAATTTAATAACTCATTAATGAAAACTAAGATAAATTAAATAATCAAATTAAAATAATTTCTAAGATAAATTAAATAACCAAATTAAAACAATTTCTAAGGTAATTTAATAAAAAATAATTTTAAAATAATATAATTAATTAAATTAATAATAATTTTAAAACGACATAATTAATAAAAAAGCAATTTACATTAAATAAAATTAAATTAAAACTATTTTAAAATAATTTAATAAACTTTAAATCAAAATTAAATTAATGCAACTAAATTAAAATCAACTTCAAATCAATGCAATTAAATTAAATATAACTAAAATTAAGGTTAAAATAATTTTAAAATAACTAAGTCAACTTTTGAAATTACACAATCAAATTGAAATAACATAAGACAATTATAATTAAACAAAAATATTATAATTCATTTGAATCATTCTTAAAAAACCAACTCAACTTCAAACAAGATGGTTAAGTTTCTTAATAAACTAACCTGCCCCTAAAAACTTTTACCCACATAACTCTTAAGTGAAACACCAAGAGAATGTCATCTTTCTCATAAGATAATTAAAATATCTAAATTCACTGAGGAAGAGTCAAGACTCAACTAAACCCCGGATGATCAGTTCATTCGAACGATGAAATTCATTTAGACTCAAAATAATCCCATAAGCATTGAAAAGATGTCCAGGACTCATCCTAAGCACTTTCTCAATATGATGGGGTGTTTTAGAAGAACAATTGAACTTAATTGTTCTTTGATGAAGAGAATCATCCTCAACAAAACACAAGAACCTAGTCGTCATAAGAATTGACTAGCAGTAGGATTAAGATTTTGGTAGACAACCAGAACCATCCCTTAGCTTTACCTAGGTACTTGTTGCAAATATTTAAATGCTCTGACATGTGTTTTAAGTGTAGCCGGGAATGACGAGAAGATCCACCAGGTACGCTTTTATTTTATTGCGATTTATTTACCTGCACTGTACTTTACTTTTCTTGCATGTTAAACAACAATGTCACCCTGCATGAAAACTGAAACTTTTAGGATAGCCACAAAACTGAAACCGAAAACTAAATTAAAATCAACACAAGATAAAATTCACCGCCACAACATACAAAAGATAAAACAACTCAAAATTTAATCACAAATAGAATAACAAAACTATGACAACAACTAAATTAAAACGTCTCGTTAGATGGTCGGGATTCCCTCGGATGATGTAACCCACGTGTTGCTAATGAGATTTCCTACGATCTAAATGAAAGTGTGGAACTCATTTAGTTGAGTTTAGCAAATTCATTTGGACTAAGTGAATCTGATGAAAATAGTGGTGCCGGGATGACGAAACCGTGTGATCTTAATCAGATCTACTTAATCAACTTTAAGATTTGTTTTAATTAAAATACTAAGCCATCTCAATTTTCAACTCTTCTAAACCAAAACACTTCTCTCATCTCTTGAGTGCCACTTTCTAAAACTAAACCTTCTGCAACAATAAGGAGCTTGGAGCACAGTGGGCAGCACGGTCATCTTCATCAGCAAAACCTGAGTCTACTTCAGCACAACTGTTCTTAGAATTAAATAACAAAGCCATAGGATTTCGAGGCAGTATGCCTGGTACAACATAAATACTCAAATTTTCATTAGGCATTTGCATAATCATGTTATGCAAATTAAGTCCTAACCGGTCTTAGGACTCCGAGGTAGTCGTTTGGTACGACATAAACCCTCACATCTTCGAGGTTATTTATGTGATTATATCATACAAGCATAAGTTCTAATTAACACAAATTGGAAGGATTGAAACATTAAATAAACTTTCAAATTAAAGCCAAACAATAGGATAGTTGGGAAGTCACCGAAGTTCGCTTCGGGTCTTTGACATCCCCTAATTCTCTTCCTTTGGACCTCTAAAATAACTCTTCCAAATTTGAGCTATTCCCTATTAAAATTTCCAAAATCCAATTTGTTTGAAACCTTAAATTTTGAAATTCTTGAGAGAAAAACCACTGATCATTATCGAGAGTTTTCTTAAGTGTCTTCGGACATTTAAGATGTAATTAACTATAGGGGCTTGCCCTTATAGGGAACTTTAAGAACCCAGGTAATATAAACCCTGCTTAATTCCATTATATTAAGCAGGGGAACTTGTCGGCTTATAAAATTGGTTCGCAGACCAAACGGATGTCACAAATCTTCTAGTTTATTTAATCGAGCCCCATCATCAAGCAGTGTGTCTATTCCTCGGGATAAATATATGGTTTGTGATACGGTGCTCGTTTATATAAACTATTTGGGATGTGAGATCGGTTTGATTTCATATCTTAAAATTTTCAAACTTAAAATTATTTTCAAAATCAAATGCTACTTTCCAAATTATATATATTAAAAGTAAACTTAAAAATCTAAAATTTGCCAACAACTTCTGTAGGCGACCCCTTTTTAAAATACGACACTCAACCTAAAAATATGCCGACAGTCCATTGTTTAGGTAAGACACCATGTTGAATTAAATTCTGAACACAGGGAGAGTACCACTCAAAAGGCAATTCATTAATTCGGAAGAAGTAACATCTTCAAATTTTACATTATTTTCAATTTTGGAAGAAGAAGCACCACGGTGGAATTTGATCGGCGTAGTACCGCCACCATGTATTTCCTTGACCACCATACCCTCAACCTTACTAGGGTGGATCAGGGTTATGGTCATAGTATGTACATAGTGGTTAATCTTCTTGTACATTGATTTGTATTCTTCATTCTTTTCATCTTCGAGAGAGATCTTGAACTGGGGTTTCTTTTGATTTATCTTCATTACTGATTTATTGGTTTCATCATCTTCGGAACTGTTCTCCCAATCAATATCGATGACTGGTTTCTTTTGTTCAACTGTTCCACCATTTCTTCCACGACCTCGTCCCCGGCCTCAACCTCGGGTGTGAGTTCAAGAGAAACCTTCACCATCTCACTGTAAGGGAGTGGTGAGTAACTGTTGAACAAGAATTTTAGGTTCTTCATCATCTTGAACTCCTTCTGCTTCATTTGGTATGGTATTTCTGGAGAAGACAGTTTTCTTCGGAGGCGCGTAGTAGGCTGCATCTTCGTGAATCCCAATCTCGTGTACAGAGAACGGTTGCAAATCACCTTTGATACACTATTCTCTTCCTTCATAATACTTTATGCACTGGTGCAGAGATGACGGTACCATTCAGTTCTCATGGATCCATGGCCGACCCAGTAGAGCGTTGAACGATGTCTCAGAATCAATTATATGAAACTTTGCGGTTGTCTTTACCAAATCACTGGTCTTCATTAATATTGTTATTGATCCAAGAGCTCTTTCTCCTTTATGATTAAATCCTCTTAATAACATTATGTCTGCTTCAAGGTCGCGAGCATCAATTTCCAAATATGTTAACGTTCGAAGGTTCATTATGTTGATCGATGCTCTCGGATCAACTAACACCCTGGAGAGCGTGAACTTTCCGATAGTGACTGAAATGTACAAAGATCGGTTGTTATCAGCTGTTTCAAGTAGCATATCTCTGTACGTGAAGGTAACACTACGCTGTTCTCTTAACGAGCAAACCTCGTCTAAGGAATTAACGACCATTTAAGCTAAACAAATTTCTGGATCAAGTAAAGCCTTGATCAGAGTTTCCCTCATCTCCTTTGACAGGATCAGAGCGTCGTAGATGCTCAGTTTGGTTGGTAGCTTCCTAAGATGGGCTAGCGCATTATAATCCACTTTATTACCAGGTTCTTCAGTCTCCTCCCGAATGGGCAGTTCTTCTGTTGGGATTGGCTCTTCTTGAGTAACCACCTGCTTTCCTTAATCCATTGGACCCATTCTCGGGGGAAGAAATTTTCTGCTTCTTAAATTAACTTCTGTTATCTGTTCTGCATCTGGTGTTAGATATGTTGGTGTCTCCTCTTGAATCAGAATGACTGGCTCTTACGGAGTTGCTTCGGAATCTGATAACTCCAATCGTATCGTAATTGGAGCTCCTTGGAATTCACAAATGGACTCATCACTCGTTGAGCTTTCGTAGCCATCTTTGTGAACCTCTTCTCCTTCATCGTGGTTGTCAAGGTTTTGTATGATTTGAGAATCATTATTTGTATTGAAACCTATATTCAGATTAGATTGGTTGTCGTTAGTTACGTAATGGTTAGAAAGAGCAAAAACGTAGCCAAGACCAAAACTCTTATCATTATAAGATCCCGCCGGGGCGAGCAAATAATCATACAGAGTCAAGGTCCGAGGGATTTCTCCCCCGAATCAGAAACAGAAACAACTATCCTAGGATAAGCAGCCCCTAGTCTACCCTTTGGAGCCTCGGTCATCTCTTCTTCAACGATCTTCTCCTCCTTTCGAGGCGGTACTTTAATCGTAAGTGATAGTACCGGCTCGGCAGGATTCAAACTCTGAGTTGAAGCGCGCACCTAAGCGGTCTAGATGTGATAAAAAATTTTCTTCGAAGACTTTGTCCAGACAGTACTCCATCCATTGTTGGTCACGTAAGGGTCTATCGAAATAATATGATCCGTTGAAATAACATTTATGAAACCTCCTTTTTAGGGCTCCTTCATGTATTCCTTGGGGATCGTTATGTTTCCTTTCCGGAGGTTATCCTCGATCCTTTTCATGAAGGTGAAGTAGTCTTCTATCTTGTGTCCGAGCATCCTTTGGTGGGGACAGTAGTACGGATGATCTTTCTTGTCAACTTCCTCTGGCTTTCTGGGCTCTGGTAGTTGAAAATCAGGCGTCTTCATCAGACTGCTAAACATCTTAGCTACTGCCTCAGTCTTGAAGGGGTATTCCTTATTCATAAGTTCCTTCAGGGCACGTGGCAGATGAGGCGGCGGTTGGTCATGCTACCATGATTGATAGCTCGGTTGAGGCTGTTAATAGTTATGTTGAGGTTGTTGGTTAGCCCGATGCGGTGGTTGATAACTTGGTTGTGGTCTCTCTGGCTGTATCTGCACTGGCTTCTTACCTTTATCCACTGCCGCAACGATCCTGAATTTCTTTTCAAATGCCTTTACGGGCTTCTAGTTATCAGACTTATCAAAAAAACTTAGCTGTTTTGCCTCCTCTTGAAAGCTCCCGGCCTTGCTAAGCAACTTCTTGAAAGTCTTTATTATCAATCCTTTGAGGAGAAGTGCTATCGGGCCGCGGATACCTTTCAATAGGATACCAACTGCATGCTAGTCCTGAAGCTGTGGTTCACACTTCATACTTAATTTCCTCCATCGAAGTATGTAATCCACTAAAGTTTTGTTCGGTTTCTATTGCTCCACCACTAGATCACCGATAGTGATGTGGTGCTGAGCCCCGGCAAACCGCTTAACGAAGAGGTTCTCCAATTCTGCAAAGGTCTTGACTGAACCATTCGACAATTCTGCATACCAATCGAGTGCAATCCCTGATAAACTGTTGACGAATTGACGAAAGAACAAAGCGTTGCTCCCACCAGCATTGCAGCAACTAGCACAAAAATGTACGACATGTTGCTGGGGGTTTCCCGTATTGTCGAAAGTCTTAAACAGAGGTGGTACAAAGTCCTTCGGGTATTGGACTGCATCAAATTCCTCAGGGTAAGGTCTACCCGTCTAAATAGATGCTCCACTCATAGACTGGGCTAAGGCTTCCCGCACCTGCTGTTCTACCATGTTCTTAATATCTTTTTAGGGAATCATACTTTGCGCAGAATCTTTCTTTGGCTATTCAACTCCGTTGACAGATGTAATTTCTTTTCCTCCATTTGCAATGTGAATGATCTCTGGGGGTGTTTCCTTTTGAGGTTGAAGCTGACTCTGGAGAGTGGCTATGGCGGCTACCATCTCCTCCATCTTCTTTGCCATCTGAGAGATCGTGTCATCTTTTTCTTGAAGACGTGCTTTCATCACTTGTAGTTCATCTCTTTATGATTTTGATGGAGCTCCTTACAAGGCTGACGGAGCTCGGGTCTCGACCATGTTGATCTCAGCAAATTCTTCATCCATGAACTCTGACGCATCCACTTCATTTCCCAGTTCTCTTCTTTCTTTTGCCAGCCGTTGGATGTCAGTTCTTAGCTTCCCTATGGCATCCTCAAGTTGTCTTTTCCAAACGGTATCGCGGTTGTCAGGCGACGACTATTGAACTTCATTTTCAGGAGCTTCCTTTAATGCAGTGGCACTTTCTTCAGATTCGGACTCTCTGAGAAGACTCTTTTTATAACATTGTGTCGATATCAGTTCAGTAATAATAGGTTCCGACACCATCCTTTTTGCAGTAGAAGGCCTAGGACCAGATTGTCTGTCGGCTATAAGTCGGTAGGTGGTGTCCTCTCTAATATGGTGGCCTGATACAACAATAGGCGAACTTCTCTCATTAGCTCGCACTTTCTTCCTTGGCCTTTCTAGGGCAATGACAGGGTTTACTCGTGGTTCGAGGCAGGATCTAGCTGGTACTCGTCCCATTCTTCTCAAAATCTCTGACACGGGGCAACCTTCTTTCTTAGTTAATTTCTTTACTACTACTCGCAAACAGGTAAGTGGAGTAGTCTTAATCTCATTCTTCATACAATCACTGTAGTATGCAGGTCGGGGTAACGCAGCGACGATCCTTCGAGCATCTTCTTCATCAGATGCAGCAGAGAGAGGGTGAAACCTACTCCTCCTAATAGTGGTGAGATCTCAGGCAGTTCTTCTTCTTTCTCAGGAATCTCTTCCCGAAAAGCAACTTCAGCAGCCTTGGTCTTCTTGATCCTGACGATCTTTCTGTTCTTATTTCTTCTTTGAGTCCGGGTTAAGGGCGTACTCGACTCTCGAACTGGACCCTATCTCGAAGACAGACGGTATTGCAGCAAAATCTAAACCCTCCACGGCAACAGGCTCATCACCGACTTAGACTTCTTTTCCTTTTAGTTTGGCGGGAGCCGGGGTAGGTGCAGTAAAGACCAGACCGGTGGGGGTAAAGATGACAGTTCTGGGGGTAGCAGCTAACCTCCTATGAACAACAGTGTTTCTTTTAGTTGGGACCCTTTGTAGGGGAGGGAACTCTTGAGTTGATATCAGGTTGAACTCAATTATGGGTTTCTTAGTTTCCTGTACGTTGTTCATTAGCGTGAAAAGAGTAACATCGGTGAACTTAATGTCTGTATTGTCGAATCCTTATTCAAAGTGAATGACCTCATCGTTAGGCAGCTCGTCCTTGGTAGATACATCGAATCTGGACACATTTTGAAGAGACACCAAGGCACCTTTTGGTTTACTATTTAAAGAGTCTTAGGAAAGATTTAGAAGAGGAAATTTGAGGAGACTCTTCCACTGGATTTTGAAGTGTACTTCCATTGTTCTTCCACTGCATTTTAAAAGTTTTTATTTAGAGTAGGAGTAGAGAGTAGAAAGGAGAAAGGGTCGGAGTGAAGTATTCTTCTTCCCACTTCTTTACTTTCTTTTAGATTAGTTTTTATTGAAGTCTGAAGTCTGTATTCTGAGTCAACAGAGTTAGGAGACTTGCTCTGAGAAGTAGTTTAGCGAAAACTCAAAGTTTCAGAGGAACTTCCTTAGTCTTGTGGAGAGGATTTTCAGATAAGTGTTTACTTTTATTTAGTTTATTAATACTTGTTTTCGTTTATTATTTTTCTTATCGTCGTTTTTAATTTTAAATCAATGTATTTTTATATTTTCTCAATGCATTTTGAGTAGTTTACTTTATCTTTTTCTTTCTTAAATTGAGAAGTAATTAATTTAAAGAGAATTGTTGTGGAAATTATAAGTGTTTAAAAGTTGGAAGACGTTGTGAAGATTGATTCTAAAAAATTTGTTTACTTCTTAATTTGGCCTGTTAAGTTGTAAAATTTCTTGAGATTATGTAAGATCCAATGTAGTATTGTCTTATAAAAGTTAGTAAGAATCACATGAAATTATATGGGTGAGAACTGTAGTCCATATAATTGAATGTAATATTATAAGATATTTTAATAAAAGGGAGTAAAATTAGAGGATTTTAGAGTGACCGGCTAATCTTCCCTAATTATGTTTGAAGTTTTGAGTTTTGTTATGAGAAGTTAGCCCCCAGGTGGTGGGAATCAAGGGAACTCTAGAGTGAGAGACTGGTATCTTCTCTGCCTAACCATGTTCAAAATAATATAAATTTTAAATTAACCTATGTTCTTTATAGAACCAATTAAGGGTAAAGAACACATTTTCTTCTACCGGTCACGACAAATTTAAATACTTCCACAAAAATACTTTAAGAATTATTACTACTTCTTGAAAGGAAAGAAAAAGATATTCTAGTTAATAGTATTTTACATCCAGTGATATTAGTTATTGTAATTTTAATTTCTTACTTTGCATTTTTATTAAGAAAATTTCAAGACATCAACCTTCAAAACTTTTCAAAATCAAGACATACTTTTTCGAAAACAATTAAAGAAAATAAAAAGATAATTTCTTTGATTCCTTTACTGATTTCACATTTTCCCTGTGGGTTCGATATCTCGGGGCTTAATCAGAAAGTCCTATATTACTTGATAAACGATACAAATACTTGCGTAGTATCCCATATTATAAAATCATAATTTTCATATCCAAAATCATCAGCGCACTTATATCTTACGGTATAAAGTTTTTAGCGTCATTGCACTTATATCTATCGGGGAGCAAGTTTTTGGCGCCGTTGCCGGGGAAAATTAATTGCATTTTAAAGAGAATTAAGAAATTATAAATTTTTACTTTTCTTTGTTTTTGTTAGTGTGTTGTATTTTGTTTTGTTTTATTATTGTATGCGTAGTTCAGGTTCGGAAAGACTTGTGTCTTACGATTCTGAATTAGAAAGAACTATCAGAAAAATCAAAAAAATTAAAAATACAGGAAAAGAAAAAAATATTTAAGAAATGGCAAATCATCAAAATTAAAATGTTGGCATCCATCAAGAATTAAGGCCTTTAAGAGATTATGTTAACCCTGCAGTAGATGGACTTCATGGTATTATTCAAATCCCTGTTGTAGCTACTTATTCTATTGAGCTTAAACCTGATATTATCCAAATGGTGTCAAATAATTAGTTTGGGGGAGCAACAACTGAAGATCCTAATTTGTATCTTGCTAATTTTCTAAAGTTTTGTGCTACTTTTAAATATGATCGTGTTCGGATGATGCTATTAGACATAGAATTTTTCCTTTCTCACTAAGGGATAAAGCTAAAATGAGATTACATTCATTAGCACCTGGATCAATTAGAACTTGGTGTGAACTGTCACAAAAATTCCTTACTAAATATTTTCCACCATCTAAGACTGCTAAGTTGAGAAATGATATAACATCTTTTTTGTCAGTTTGAAGGAGAATCAATATTTGAAGCATGGGAATGACTTAAAGATCTTCTCAGGAAATGTCCACATCATGCGATACCAGCTTGGTGAATAATTCAAACATTTTATAATGGATTTGTTGGATCTCTTAGATCAATCATCGATGCTGCTGCTGGTGGATCATTAATGTCTAAACCATTTTCTGATTCTTATGCTTTAATTGAAGAAATGACTACTAATAGTTTTCAATGGCCTTTTGAAAGGTTAAATCCTAAAAAGGTAGCCAGTGTTTATGAAAATGATGCTTTTACAATGTTAGCAAATCAAGTTGTTGTTGTATCAAGGAAGATAGACCAATTTGGGATGAATTTTTCTTAGCCAAATCTCATGATTGAAGAAATTTCATTAGGCCAAATGGTTGATTCTTATTATTCACCAGAAACTGTGAATGTTATAATCAAACCTAACAACCCATATTCCAATTATTATAACCCAGTTTGGAAGAATCATCTAAATTTTAACTGGAATAACAATAAACAGGGTGGTGTTAATCAACAATGGGGGAACACCCAAGTAAACCCATTGGGGAATTGGAACAACCAAGGTAATAATAATAATAGATTAACTTACTCTTCAGGTTATAACAATTCTTTACAAATTAAGGAGAAGAAGTTATATATGGAAGAAGTAGTATCACATATGGGAAATCAATTACAAATTCAAGGAGCAACCATAAAAAATATTAAAAATCAATTGGGACAAATTGCAAATGCCTTAAGTAATAGATCCCAAGGAATGCTTCTAAGTAATACCGAAGTGAATCCAAGAGAAAAGAATAAAGAACAAGTGAAAGCAATTCAACTGAGAAGTGGAAAAGAATTGGAAGGTAGAGTTCAAAAAGAAACTGAAGTAGAGAAAGAAGAGATTGAAAGACCTAAAGAGGACGCTCCAAAAGGATTTGAAACACCTATTTCTCCACCTAAGGTTGATTTAAAATAACCACCACCTCCATTTCCTCAGAGACTTCGTCAGCAAAAGTTGGATAAGCAATTTTCAAAATTCTTGGAGATATTAAAGAAGCTTACCATTAATATTCCATTTGCTGAAGCCCTAGAACAAATGCCAAGCTATGCGAAATTTATGAAGGATATTCTTAATAAAAAGAGGAAGTTTAAAGAAAATGAGACTGTTGCACTTAGTGAGGAGTGCAGTGCGATAATTCAGGAAAAGCTTCCTAAAAAACGTAAAGATACTGGTAGTGTCACAATTCCATGTGCAATCGGAGAAAGATTCTGTGGAAAAGCTTTATGTGATTTGGGTGCAAGCATTAACCTTATGCCTCTATCAATATTCAATAGACTGGGACTAGGAGAAATAACGCCAACTAATGTAATTCTGCAATTAGCAGAACGTTCGATCACATATCCTAAAGGAGTTATAGAAGTTGTTTTGGTAAAAGTGGATCAATTTATTTTTCCTGTGGATTTCATTGTGTTAGATATGGAGGAAGATAAAGTGATACCCATAATTTTGGGGAGACCTTTTTCTAGCTACTGGCAGAGCCATGATAGATGTACAAAAAGGGGAATTAACGATGAGGGTTAATGATCAGACTGTTATATTTAATATTTCAAAATCAATGAAATATCCAGCAAGAGGTAAAGAAGATGAGTGTTTTAGGATGGATGTTATCGAATATTTAAGTGAATGTCATTTCAAATCAACTTATGAAGAGAAAGCTAAGAGAGAAGAATTTGAATATAAGCAAGAGAGGAGTTATTTGATTCAGAAGATTTTCAAGAAGAAGATTTAAAGTATGTTCATGAAAGTTTTGAATTATTGGATATAACTGAGAAAGATAAATATTATGGTCCATTAATTGAAAAACCTCCTGAACTTGAGCTAAAAATGCATCTTGATCATTTGAAGTATGTTTTTCTAGGTGAATCCTCAACCTTGCCTGTTATATTTTGCTCTCAATTAACTGAAAAAGAAGAAGAGAGTTTACTTGAAATTCTGAAGAAGCACAAGAAAGCCTTTGGATGGAAAATTGCTGGTATTAAAGGAATCAGTCCTTCAATTTGTATGCACAAAATTCTTAAAGAAGATCATTGCAAACCGTGGGCTGATCCCCAAAGGAGATTAAATCCTATTATGAAAGAAGTTGTTAAGAAAGAAATTTTAAAGTGGTTGGATGCTGGAATTATCTACCCTATTTCAGATAGTGCATGGGTTAGTCCTATTCATTCTGATTTCCTGAGAAAGTAGGAGTAACTGTGATCGTTAATGAAAAGAATGAAATGATACCAACACGACAAGTTACAGGGTGGCGAATATGCATTTTATAGAAAATTAAACCTTGCCACAAGGAAAGATCATTTTCCACTCCCTTTTCTATATCAGATGTTGGATAGACTGGCTGGGCATAAATACTTTTGTTTTCTGGATGGATATAATGGTTACCACCAAATTCAAATTGCCCCTCAGGTTCAAAAGAAAACTACATTTACCAGTCTTTATGGTATGTTTGCTTTTAGAAGAATGCCCTTTAGTTTATGTAATGCCCCTGCTACATTTCAGAGATGTATGATGGCTATTTTTTTTTATTTAATAAAAAAAGGGATTGAAGTTATTATGGATGACTTTTCAGTGTTTGTAATTTCATTTGAATCATGTTTAGAACATCTATCTGAAGTTCTAAAATGTTGTGAAGCAACTAATTTGGTCCTTAATTGGGAAAAATGCCAATTTATGTTAGCAGGAGGAATTGTATTGGGACATCGGATTTCAGAAAATGGTTTGGAGGTAGATCCTGCAAAAATTCAAGTTATATCTAATTTACCTTGCCCAACCAATGTAAGGGGAATTAGAAGTTTTTTAGGACATGCTAGATTCTACAGGCATTACATCAAAGATTTTTCAAAGATTACAAAACCTTTATGCCGTTTACTAGAAAAGGATGTAATTTTTAATTTTGATGATGACTGTCATAAAGCCTTTGAAACATTAAAAGAAAAATTAATCACTGCAACCGTAATAGTTTCACCAAATTGGGAAAAACCTTTTAAATTAATGTATGATGCTAGTGATTATGCTATTGGTGCTGTTTTGGGTCAGAAATATGATAAAATTTTCAAAGTAATTTATTATGATAGTAAAACTCTTAATGAAGCTCAAATTAATCATACCACTACTAAGAAAGAGTTATTAGCTATAGTATTTGCCTTTGATAAATTTCAATCATATATAATTGAAATTAAATGTGTTGTGTATAATGATCATTCTGCTATCAAATACTTAATGAAGAAAAATAATGCAAAACTGAGACTTATAAGATGGATTCTTTTTTTGCAAGAATTTGATTTTGAGATAGTAGATATGAAGGGTTCTGATAATCAAATTACTGATCATTTGTCCAGGCTTTAAATTGAAAAATATTTATGTGATATTGAAGAGATTAATGAACATTTTCCTGATGAAAAACTGTTCACTGTTAAAGAATGGAGTGTTCCGTGGTATGCAGACATAGTAAACTTTATTGTTAGTAATATTATACCCTACGGTTTGACATATCATGAAAAGAAGAAATTTTGTCTATTGCTAAGACTTATTTTTGGGATGACCCATTTTTATATAAACAAAGAAAAGATCTTATAATTTGAAGATGTGTACCTTTGGAAGAGACTTATGAAATTATTTAAAAATGTCATGACTCTGATTATGGGGGACATTTTGGATGTGATAAAACTGCATATAAAATATTACAATCAGGATTTTATTGGCCTACAATTTTTAAGGATGTGAATGTTTATATTAAAAATTGTGATAGATGTCAGCGTGTAGGCAATATTTCTAGAAAGAAATGAGATGCCCGTATATTATATGTTAGAAGTTGAAATATTTTATCTTTGGGGATTAGATTTTATGGGACCATTTACACCATCTTTCGGAAATGTTTATATTTTGATAGCAGTAGATTATGTTTCCAAATGGATTGAAGCTATTGCTTTACCTCAATGTGATGCTCAAAGTGTTGCAAAGTTTTTAGAAAAGAATAAATTCTGCAGATTTGGAATACCAAGAGTAATCATAACTGATGGAGGAACTCATTTTAGAAATGTGATTATTGGGAAGTTAGCAAAGAAATATCATATTAATCATCGCATTGCTACTACTTATCATCCGCAGACAAGTGGTTTAGTTAAATTATCCAATCGTGAAATGAAAGGAATATTGGAAAAAATTGTTAATCCAAATAGAAAGGATTGGTCAATTAAACCGGATTATACTTTGTGGGCCTATAGGACTGCTTACAAAACATCTATAGGAATGTCCCCATATAGGCTGATTTTTGGAAAAGCTTTTCATTTACCCTTTGAACTTGTGCATAAAGCATATTGAGCTATTAAAGAGTTCAATTATAATTTGAAAGATGCTGCTGAAAAAAGATTATTGCAATTGAACGAGCTTGAAGAAATAAGGAATGAATCTTATGAAAATGCTAAGATTTATAAGGAAAAAATAAAGTTATGGAATGATCGGAAGATTCTTATCAAAAATCTTGTACCAGTACAACAAGTTTTGATGTATAATGCTAAATTGAGAATATTTTCTGGAAAACTTAAGTCCAGATGGATGAGTCCGTTCATTGTGATAAAAGTTTATTCTTATGGAGCTGTCGATATTCAAGATCCTAAGATTGGAAAAATATTTAAAGTTAATGGACATAGACTTAAACCATATTTTTCATTAAATAAATCTAAATCTGTTGAGAATTTAATGTTGGGTCACTCAGAATGAGTTTTGGGTATGTCAGGCTGAAGACGTTAAAACAAACGCTTTGTGGGAGGCAACCCATATTTTTCGGTGTGCTTTGTTTTATGTTTGTTTTGTGTGTTTTGTTTGCTGTATTTGGTTTGTTTTTATGTTTTTAGTTGTAATAATTTGGAGTTTTTAAACTTAAGTAGAGTTTATTTGACCTTAATTGATGATTTGGAAAAGTCAGAATAAGAATTTTGATACTTAGCGGACCTGTGCTAAATTGTGCACTAGCGGTTAAGCGCCGACTAGTTGGCGCTTAGGCGCCACAGTTATAAAAAACGTGAAAAATGTGAATTTAGAGCCTAGATCGTGGGGGAGAAGTTGTTGGAGTTATTTAAGAGATTCTAAATGTGTTGGAGAATATTCTAGCATCTCCCAAGTCTATAAAAAGGTCATGATTTAAAGAAAACACTTGCACCAAGTCCTATTTTCATTTCTGAAGTTTAAGAAGAGAATTTTGAGCACCATGTCTTCCTGGGAGAATGAGATGAAGAAGAAGCAAGATTCTGATAAAAGTAAGTTCATTAGTTATAGTGCTAAGGAATTATTTAATGGATATCTGGCTGTTAGCATTTAAGGTATTGCAGAGATAATTGCAAAAATTGAAGCCTGAGTGACTTCAATGGAAGCAAAGATCAATGATATTACTTTACATCTGGATCACATCGGATGGCAACTCAAGATGCAATTCAATCATTCAAGGTTTGTGGAAGAAATAGATAAGGCGATATTTGTGAAGAACAAATGGATTGATGAAGATGATATAAGAATGAACAATGATCGCCCGTTCTATCAAATTTATATTCCTAAAGGGTTAAATGAGAATAATAGTGGTCCTGGTTATATTGTACCTAATGGAGAGTGGAATTAAAAGTGTTTTCTTTCTATTTGTTTAGTGTCTTATGTGTTATGTTAATGTTCTGGTGAGTTCATGTTTGGTGTGTTTAATGCTTTTATATATGGCTGATGATGTGACAGGTACATCTTAGAGATGTACACTTATTAGTTTAAGATTATAGTGTCTAGTATTTTGAGAATTGTATCCTATATGTTTGGATAAAAATTCTAGTATTGTATTGAGTGTTATGTTTGTTTTAATATAAGTTTGTTTTTGTGAAATTTGTGTTGAATCATTGGTTATTTAACTTTGATTTGGAGTATTAAAAGATTTAAGGGAAAAATTAATTATTTTGGACTAATTAAGTGTATTTTACCAAGTGATTTAGTGCATATACATTAAATATAAAAGTTTAGGTATTGGCGGCTAAGAGCCAAAGTGTCGGCGCTTACGCGCCAGATTTCGCGGCTAAATGTCGATAGTTCGCTCTTAGGTTCCAGTTCACGAAAATTGATTTCCAAAAGTTAAAAACCCAAAAATTGCCATTTTCAACCACTATATTGTCTTCAACCATTGCTTTGCTACGAAAGAGGAGTCTAGGGTATCATATTGTTGATCATATAAGAGCCGATATCAACAAAAATTGTTAGATTTGGATTCCTTGAGGTAAAAGCACTACTCCTAAGTAAAAATTTTTTATTTTTACCATGTATTTTGAGTACATTTTGGAAGATCTTAAAATAAATATTCATGGTGAAAATTTGAGGAAAAGCTTGATAAATTGCTTGGATTTAGTGAAAATATCTTTTGGAAGATAATTTAGCAAGTTTAGTTTGATTTTGGAATTTATGGTGAATCTTTCGTGAATTTTTAGAGATGGCACCAAAGTCAAAGCGTGCACGAGAAAAGACGAAGTTTCATTTTGACAAATTTGTTAGTTTGAGGGCTGAGGAACGATACGTCGATGCATTTCAATTACGTAAGTTGATTCCTGAGTGAGTGTTTAGTAAGCCAGGAGAGGTGATTGAAGATATGGTTGCATGAAGAAACTGACATAATTACTGTTGCTCCTCCGCTGTTGCTGTTGTTTCTGTGGTAAAAGAATTTTATGCAAATTTACCTGCTGCAGAGGAAAATCAGGTGATGGTTACGAAGCATGAAGTAAACATTTCTTCGGGTGCAATCAATACCTTTTATGGACTACCTCCTGATATGTTCTGTTTTTATTCTAACTATCATCCTTCGGAAGGAGAATTAGATGAGATTATGGAGTTTCTGATCGATGGAAGAGGATTATGGAAAATTACAAATGATAGAAGAGTGAACTTTCCTGCTTCCAAATTGAATGCCATTTCTATGGCATGGCATTATTTTATCTCATCTAAGTTGTTACCTTGAAGTCATACTAGTGAAGTGATGAGCGGTGTTGAACCATTGTATTCAGCATGGGATGCCTATTGATATTGGAAGCGTAATTTTTTATTATGTTTTGAACTGTTCTAGATCAACCATGACTGCAGGTATGGGATTTCCTTCCTTAATTCATTCACTTTGTGAAAGATCTGGAGTGAAATTTGAAACCTGGGAAGAGGTACTTCAGCCATTAAGTCCAATTACTAGTGTAAACGTTGGTGCTTACACTGTACATTCAGAGTTTGGTTGGAGAGGAGGATTTGTAGGGCTTCTACTGCTACTGCTTCTGCTGCTTCCGCTTCTCATGCTACTACTTCACATGCTTCGTCATCTACTGATTCACAGACTGGTTTATTAGTGGTGAGATGCAACCTCATCCATTCTATATACCTTATGTGCCATCCAGAGATTGGAAGGAGCAAGTCGATGATGATGATGAGGATGAAGAGTAAATGTATGTTGTTTTTTTTAGTTGTTGTATTGATGTGTTGTGTCACTGTGTACTTTATCTAGTATTTTGTTTGATGATTGTGTTGTGATGTGAACCTTGATAGTATGCAGGTTGTAGTTGTATTGTTTATCTGTTATGCATATTCAGATATTGTTGTTTTTTTATTGCTAATTTATATGTTGTTGTGTGGTAGTGTGTAATAGTAAATGTTTTTATGTGTATGTTACGTCAGATTTTTTAGTAGTATGTATTTTTAATTTCAAAAACTGTTAGGAAATTATAAACCACTATTACAAACTTCTACTTAGGAAAATTACATGTTTAAAATTCTTCTAATTCCACTATCATCTATTATCTGTATCAGTGTGGTATTTTAGTTGGTGTGTATTTGCTTTGAAAACCTCCACTACTGTAGAAGTCTCCTAAAATGTTTACTTTTCTTATTATTATAAAAAAATGTTTTGAAAAACTAAATTTGATTTCAATTTACTCCTGTATTTAAATTGTTATACTTGCATATTAGGATATTAAAAATTCCTGCAAGCATGATATGTTTGTTTTTATTTCTCACCCATGTATCATTTCTTATGCTTAAATGTTTTATCTTAATTAAAAATTTAATGTTTGAGGGGAATTTTAAAAACAAAGATTTTCAAAAACCTAAAATTTTATTTGATTCTCAAGAATACTTAAAAATAAATCTTATTTTTGATTGAGAACAATTATGTACATAAAGTTATATTAGGGGAAAAAAATTTTGAATATAGAAATGAATAAAAGAAATTAGTTAAAATTTATAGTAATCATGAAAAACTTAAAGTTAAAATTTTCTTAATGAAGAGGTGTTAAATAAAGTTAAACTATCTTTAGTAAGAATTTTTATCATTTTGGATAAATAGAAGATTTGACTTTTATTCTTCAAAGCTTAAATTTCTTTTATTGAAGATTAATTTTCAAATACTTTTATTATGATTTTTAAGTGAAAGATGTATATCTGATCTTTATTTTAAATGGAAGGATGGAATTCAAAATCATTAAAAGTCTATCCAGATATAGTAATCCTTGCCTTATAAAAAAAAGAAGTGAAAAATATAGTATATGAAAAGGGAGGAGAAGCTTGAGGATTTAAGGGCCTAATAAAAATACCTAAAGTTTAAGATATAAGTTCAAAGAAAATTTAAAGCTTAAGGTTATAATATAGTAAGTGAAATTATTATCAAATAACTATTTTTATGTGAGAAAAATAAATGTTTGAATCCTATATTTTGAAAAATCTACAAATATTTCTGAAATAGATAAAACTTATATTTGTCATTTTCCTTTACTTAAGAACTTTCTAAACTTTAAGTTGGTTTTAATTACTGAAATTTTTTCTAAATTGGACTATTCCAATTCTAGACTAAAATTTTGTTATCTTCCTAAGAAACTCATTACAAAATTTGCATGCTAAAATGTTCTATGAGATTAACTATCACTTGAGGACAAGTAACATTTTATGTTTGGGGGATTTTGATACACCTAAAATATATAGTATTTTTATGCATATTTTTATACCTATTTTTAATGATATTGCCCTTTAATGGAAGGTATTTTGTGTTTTTCTTGCAGGTATGATGAAAATGGATGGTCATGATGAAAGGAGCAATATTGGATCAAATTTGGAGCAAAAAAAATGAAAAATAATAAATTTGGCACTGGAGGCTAAGCGCCACTGGGCCGACGCTTGGCCGCCACAGTTAAAGATCGAGATTCAAAAGGATTTGGTGCCAATTTCAAAGGGGATGGGATGTAACTCTTGGTGGTAACGTCCATAACTTCCTTTCGGTGGCATGTTTGAATGAACGGGTGCGTTCCTTAGTAGATACATCGAATTTGGACACATATTGAAGAGACACCAATGCACCTTTTGGTTTACTATTTAAAGAGATTCTTAGGAAAGATTTAGAAGAGGCAATTTGAGGAGACTCTTCCACTGTATTTTGAAGAGTACTTCCATTGTACTTCCACTGCATTTTAAAAGTTTTTATTTAGAGTAGGAGTAAAGAGTAGAAAGGAGAAAAGGGTCGGAGTGAAGTATTCTTCTTCCCACTTCTTTTCTTTCTTTTAGATTAGTTTTTATTGAAGTTTGAAGTCTGTATTATGAGTCAACAGAGTTGGTAGACTTGCTCTGAGAAGTAGTTTAGCAAAGAGTCAAAGTTTCAGAGGAACTTCCTTAGTCTTGTGGAGAGGATTTTCAGATAAGTGTTTACTATTATTTAGTTTATTAATACTTGTTTTCGTTTATTATTTTTCTTATCGATGTTTTTAATTTCAAATCACCGTGTTTTTATATTTTCTCAATGCATTCTAAGTAGTTTACTTTATCTTTTTCTTTCTTAAATGGAGAAGTAATTAATTTAAAGTGAATTGTTGTGGAAAGTATAAGTGTTTAAAAGTTGGAAGAAGTTGTGAAGATTGATTCTAAAAACCTTGTTTACTTCTTAATTTGGCCTGTTAAGTTGAAAAATTTCTTGAGATTATGTAAGTTCCAATGCGGTATTGTCTCATAAAAGTTAGTAAGAATCACATGAAATTATATGGGTGAGAACTGTAGTCCATATAATTGAATGTAATATTAGAAGATATTTTTATAAAAGGGAGTAAAACTAGAGGATTTTAGAGTGATAGACTAAAACCCCCTAATTTGGTTTTAAGTTTTGAGTTTTGTTATGAGAATTTAGCCCCCCGGTGGTGGGAATCGATGGAACTCTAGAGTGAGAGACTGGTATCTTCCCTACCTAACCATGTTCAAAATAATATAAATTTCAAATTAACCTATGTTCTTTATAGAACCAAGTAAGGGTAAAGAACACATTTGCTTCTATCTCTCACAACAAATTTAAATACGTCCACAACAATACTTTATGAATTATTACTACTTCATGAAAAGAAAGAAAAAGATATTCTAGTTAATAGTATTTTACATCTAGTGTTATTAGTTATTGTAATTTTAATTTCTTACTTTGCATTTTTATTAAGAAAAATTTAAAAGACATATCAACCTTTAAAACTTTTCCAAAACAAGACATACTTTTTAAAAAATAATTAAAGAAAATAAAAAGATAATTTCTCAGATTCCTTTAAATATTTCACTTTTTCCCTGTGGGTTTGATATCTCCGGGTTAATCAGAAAGTCCTATATTACTTTATAAACAATATGTTTGCGTAGTATCCCATATTAGAAAATCATAATTTTCATATCTAAAATCATCAGCGCACTTATATCTGACGGTTCCAAGTGTTTTTGCATTGTTTCACTTATATCTATCGGGGATCACATCCCAAATAGTTTATATAACCGAGCACCACACCAAAAACAGTGTATCTATTGATACACCTAAAATATATAGTATTTTTATGCACATTTTTATACGTATTTTTAATGATATTGCAATTTAAGGGAAGGTATTTTGTTTTTTTATTGCAGGTATGATGAAAATAGATGGTTATGATGAAATGAGCAAAATTGGATCAAATTTGGAGCAAAAATAATGAAAAATCAAAATTTTGACACTAGAGGCTAAGCGTCGCTGGGCCGACGCTTAGCCGCCACAGTTAAAAGTTGACATTCAAATGAATTTGGCGCCAATTTCAAAGGGGATGGGATGGAACTCTTGGTGGTAACTACCATAACTTCCTTAGGGCGGCAAGTTTGAATTTAGGGGTGCGTTCCTTGGTAGATACATTAAATCTGGACACATTTTGAAGAGACACCAAGGAACCTTTTAGTTTACTATTTAAAGGGACGCTTTAGTTTTGAAGGAGAGGCTTTAGGAGGCTCTTCCACTACATTTTGAAGGGTACTTCCATTGTTCTTTCACTGGATTTTAAGAGTTTTTATTAAGAGTAGGAGTAGAGAGTTGAAAGGAGAAAAGGGTCGGAGTGAAGTCTTCTTCTTTCCACTTCTTTTCTTTCTTTTAGTTTAGCTTTTTTTGAAGTCTGAAGTCTGTATTATGAGTTATCGGAGTTGGGAGACTTGCTCTGAGGAGTAGTTTAGTGAAGAGTGAAAGTATCAGAGAAACTTCCTTTGTCTTGTGGAGAGGATTTTCAGATAAGTGTTTACTTTTAATCTTTTTATTAATACTTGCTTTCGTTTGTTATTTTTTTATTGTTTTTAATTTCAAATAAATGTGTTTTTGTATTTTCCCAATGCATTCTGAGTAGTTTACTTTATCTTTTTCTTTCTTAAATGGAGAAATAATTAATTTATAAAGAATTGTTGTGGAAAGTATAAGTGTTTAAAAGTTGGAAGAAGTTGTGAAGATTGATTCTAAAAACTTTGTTTACTTCTTAATTTGGCCTGTTAAGTTGTAGAATTTCTTGAGATTATGTAAGATCCAATGCGGTATTGTCTTATAAAAGTTAGTAAGAATCACATGTAATTATATGGGTGAGAATTGTAGTCCACATTATTGAATGTAATATTAGAAGATATTTTTATGAAAGGGAGTAAAATTAGAGGATTTTAGAGTGACAGGCTAAAACCCTTTAATTTTGTTTGAAATTTTGAGTTTTGTTTTGTGAAGTTGGCCCCCAGATGGTGGAATTGAGGGAACTCTAGAGTGAGAGACTGGTATCTTCCCTACCTAACCATGTTCAAAATAATAAATATTTCAAATTAACATATGATCTTTATAGAACTAAGTAAGGATAAAGAATACATTTGCTTCTGTGTGTCACAACAAATTTAAATACTTCCACAACAATACTTTAAGAATTATTACTACTTCATAAAAGAAAAGAAAAAGATATTCTAGTTAATAGTATTTTACATCCAGTGTTATTAGTCATTATAAATTTAATTTCATTGCTTAACATTTTTTTAATGAAATTTTAAAAGACAAATCAACTTTCAAAACTTTTCAAAATTAAGACATACATTTTCAAAAACAATTAAAGAAAGTAAAAAGATAATTTTCTCATTTCTTTAAAATTTTCATATTTTCCTTGTGGGTTCGATATCTCGGGACTTAATCCTATATTACTTGATAAGCGATACGTATACTTGCATAGTATCTCATAATATAAAATCATAATTTTCATATCTAAAATCATCAGTGCATTTACGGGACGGTACCAAGTTTTTGGCGCCGTTCCATTTATCGGGGATCAAGTTTTTGGCACCGTTGCCGGGGAAAATTAATTTAAATTGCATTTTAAAGATAATTAAGAAATTTTAAATTTTTACTTTTCTTTGTTTTTGTTAGTGTGTTGTGTTTTGTTTTGTTTTATTATTGTATGCTTAGTTCAGGTTCTGAAGGACTTGTGCCTTACGATTCTGAATTAGAAAAAAGTATCAGAAAAATCAAAAAAATTAAAAATACAGAAAAAGATAAAAATATTTAAGAAATGGCAAATCATCAAGATCAAAATGTTGGCATCCATCAAGAATGAAGACCTTTAAGAGATTATGTTAACCCTACAGTACATGAACTTCGTGCTCGTATTCAAAACTATCTGTAGCTGCTAAATTTTTTGTGCTTAAACCTGCTATTATCCAAATGGTGTCTAATATCTGTTTGGGGGAGCAACAACTGAAGATCCTAATTTTCATCTTGTTAATTTTCTAGAGTTGTGTGTTATTTTTAAATATGATGTTGTTTTGGATGATGCTATTAGACTTAGAATTTTTCCTTTCTCACTAAGGGATAAAGCTAAAATGTGGTTACATTCATTAGCACCTGGATCAATTAGAACTTGGGGTGAACTGTCACAAAAGTTCCTTGCTAAATATTTTCCACCTTCTGAGACTGCTATGTTGAGAAATGATATAACATCTTTTTTGTCAGTTTGAAGGGGAATCGATATATGAAGCATGGGAAAGATTTAATGATCTCCTCAGGAAATGTCCACATCATGCGATACCAGATTGGTTAATAATTCAAACTTTTTATAATGGATTAGTTGGATCTCTTATATCAATCATCGATGCTGCTGTTGGTGGATCATTAATGTCTAAACTATTTTCTGATGCTTATGCTTTAATTGAAGAAATGGCTACTAATAATTTTCAATGGCTTTCTGAAAGGTTAAATCCTAAAAAGGTAGCTAGTGTTTATGAAAATGATGCTTTTACATTGTTAGCAAATCAAGTTAATGCTGTATCAAAGAAGATAGACCAATTTTGGACGAATTTTTCTCAGCCAAATCTCATGATTGAAGAAAATTCATTAGGCCAAATGGTTGATTCTTATTCTTCACCAGAAACTGTGAATGTCATAAATAAACCTAACAACCCATATTACAATTATTATAACCCAGGTTGGAATAATCATCCAAATTTTAACTAGAATAACAATAATCATGGTGGTGTTAATCAACAATGGGGGAACACCCAAGTAAACCCATTGGGGAATTGGAAAAACCAATGTTATAATAATAATAGATTAACTTATCCTTCAGGTTATAATAATGTTTTACAAAATAAGGAGAATAAGTTATCTATGGAAGAAGTAGTATCACATATGGGAAATCAATTACAAATTCAAGGAGCAACCATCAGAAATATTGAAAATCAATTGAGACAAATTGCAAATGCCTTAAGTAATAGATCCCAAGGAATGCTTCCAAGTAATCCTGAAGTGAATCCAAGAGAAAAGAATATGAAAAAGAATTGGAAGGTAGAGTTCAAAAAGAAACTGAAGTAGAGAAAGAAGAGATTGAAAACCTAAAGAGGACGCTCTTGAAAGACCTATTTCTCCATTTAAGGTTGATTTAGAAAAACCACCACCTCTATTTCCTCAGAGACTTCGTCAACAAAAGTTGGATAAGCAATTTTCAAAATTCTTGGAGATATTAACGAAGCATACCATTAATATTCCACTTGCTGAAGCCCTAGAACAAATGCCAAGCTATGCGAAATATATGAAGGATATTCTTAATAAAAAGAGGAAGTTTGAAGAAAATGAGATTGTTGCACTTAGTGAGGAGTCCAGTGTGATAATTCAGAAAAAGCTTCCTGAAAACTTAAAGATCTTGGTAGTTTCACAATTCCATGTGCAATCGAAGAAAGATTCTATGAAAATGCTTTATGTGATTTGGGTGCAAGCATTAACCTTATGCCTCTATCAATATTCAAAAGACTGGGACTAGGAGAAATAACACCAACTAATGTAACTCTGCAATTAGCAGATCGTTAGATCACATATCCTAAACGAGTTAAAGAAGTTGTTTTGGTAAAAGTGGATCAATTTATTTTTCCTGTGGATTTTATTGTGTTAGATATGAAGGAAGATAAAGAGATACCCATAATTTTTGGGAGACCTTTTCTAGCTACAGGCAGAGCCATGATAGATGTGCAAAAAGGGGAATTAATGATGAGGGTTAATGATCAGACTGTTACATTTAATATTTCAAAATCGATGAAATATCCTGCTAGAGGTAAAGAAGATGAGTGTTATAGGATGGATGTTATTAAATATTTAAGTGAATGTCATTTCAAACAACTTATGAAGAGAAAGCTGAAAGAGAAGATATTAAATATAAGTAAGAAGAGGAGTTATTTGATTCTGTAGATTTTCAAGAGGAAGATTTAAATTTTGTTCATGAAAGTTTTGAATTGTTGGATATGACTGAGAAAGATAAATCTTTTGGTCCTTCAATTGAAAAACCTCCTAAACTTGAGTTAAAAATGCTTCCTGATCATTTGAAGTATGTTTTTCTAGATGAATTCTCAACCTTGCCTATTATAATTTCCTCTTAATTAACTGAAAAAGAAGAAGATAGTTTGCTTGAAATTTTGAAGAAGCACAAGAAAGCCTTTGGATGGACAATTATTGATATTAAAGGAATCAATCCTTCAATTTGTATTCACAGAATTCTTATGGAAGAGAATTGCAAACCGCGGGCTAATCCCCAAAGGAGATTAAATCCTATCATGAAAGACGTTGTTAAGAAAAAAATTTAAAAGGGTTGGATGCTGGAATTATCTACCCTATTTCAGATAGTGCATGGGTTAGTCCTACTGACTGTGTTCCTAAGAAATGAGGAGTAACTGTGACTGTCAATGAAAAGAATGAAATGATACCAATAAGACAAGTTACATCTTATTGAAGAAGCATTGATTATAGAAAATTAAACCTTGCCACAAGGAAAGATCATTTTCTACTCCCTTTTCTAGATCAAATGTTGGATAGATTGGCTAAGCATAAATACTGTTGTTTTCTGGATGGATATACTGGTTACCACCAAATTCAAATTGCTCCTGAGGATTAAGAGAAAACTATGTTTACTAGTCCTTATGGTACGTTTGCTTTTAGAAGAACACCCTTTGGTTTATGTAATGCCCCTGCTACATTTCAAAGATGTATAATGGCTATTTTTTGTGATTTAATTGAAAAAGGGATTGAAGTTTTTATGGATGACTTTTCCGTGTTTGTGATGTTCTTTGAATCATGTTTAGAACATCTATCTAAATTTCTAAAATGCTGTGATGAAACTAATTTGGTCCTTAATTGGGAAAAATGCTAATTTTAGCAGGAGGAATTGTTTTGGGACATTGGATTTCAGAAAAAGGTTTGGAGGTAGATCCTGTAAAAATTAAAGTTATATCTAATTTTACCTTGCCCAACCAATGTAAGGGGAATTAGAAGTTTTTTAGGACATGCTGGATTCTACAGGCATTACATTAAAGACTTTTCAAAGATTACAAAACCTTTATACCGTTTACTAGAAAAGGATGTAATTTTTAATTTTGATGATGACTGCCGTAAAGCCTTTGAAACATTAAAAGAAAAAATAATCACTGCACCCGTAATAATTTCACCAAATTGGGAAAAACCTTTTGAATTAATGTGTGATGCTAGTGACTATGCTATTGGTGCTATTTTGGGTCAGAAATATGATAAAATTTTCAAAGTAATTTATTATGCTAGTAAAACTCTTAATGAAGCTCAAATTAATTATACCACTACTGAGAAAGAGTTATTCGCTATAGTATTTGCCTTTGATAAATTTCGATCATATTTAATTGGAACTAAATGTGTTGTGCATACTGATCATTCTGCTATTAAATACTTAATGAAGAAAAATGATGCAAAACTGAGACTGATAAGATGGATTCTTCTTTTGCAAGAATTTGATTTTGAGATAGTAGATAGGAAGGGTTCTGATAATAAAACTTATGATCATTTGTCCAGGCTTGAAATTGAAAAATCTCTATGTGAAATTAGAGAAATTAATGAACATTTTCCTGATGAAAAACTGTTCCTTTGTTAAGGAATGGCATGTTCTGTGGTATGCAGACATAGTACACTTTATTTTTAGTAATATTATACCCTATGGTTTGACATATCATGAAAAGAAGAAATTTTTGTTTGATGCTAAGACTTATTCTTGGGATGGCCCATTTTTATAAAGCAAGGAAAGGATCTTATATTTTGAAGATGTGTACCTTTGGAAGAGAATTATGAAATTATTCAAAAATGTCATGATTCTGATTATGGGGGACATTTTGGAAGTGATAAAATTGCATATAAAAGATTAAAATCAGGATTTTATTGGCCTACAACTTTTAAGGATGTGAATGTTTATATTAAAAATTGTGATTGATGTCAGCGTGTAGGCAATATTTCTAGAAGAAATGAGTTGTCACTCAATTATATGTTGGAAGTTGAAATATTTGATGTTTGGAGACTAGATTTTGATAGCAGTAGACTATGTTTCCAAATGGATTGAAGCTATTGCTTTACCTCGATGTGATGCTCAAAGTGTTGTAAAGTTTTTAGAAAAGAATATATTTTACAGATTTGGAATACCAAGAGTAATCATAACTGATGGGCGAAGTGATTTTAGAATTGCGATTTTTTTAAAAGTTAGCAAAGAAATATCATATTAATCATTGCATTGCTACTGCTTATCATCCGCAACAAGTGGCTTGGTTGAATTATCTAATCGTGAAATTAAAAGATTATTGGAAAAAACTGTTAATCCAAATAGAAAAGATTGGTCAATTAAACTGGATTATTCTTTGTTGGCCTATAGGACTGCTCACAGAACATCTATAGGAATGTCCCCGTATAGGCTGATTTTTGGAAAGCTTATCATTTACCTTTTGAACTTAAGCATAAAGCATATTGGGCTATTAAAGAGTTAAATTATCATTTGAAAGATGCTGTTGAAAAAAGATTATTGCAATTGAATGAGCTTGAAGAAATAAGGAATGAATCTTATGAAAATGCTAAGATTTATAAGGAAAAGATGAAGTTATGGCATGATTGTAAGATTCTTACCAAAAATATTGTACCAGGACAACAAGTTTTAATGTATAATGCTAGATTGCGAATATTTACTGGAAAACTTAAGTCTAAGTGGATGGGTCCATTTTTTGTGATAAAAGTTTATTCTTATGGAGCTGTAGATATTCAAGATCCTAAGACTGGAAAAATATTTAAAGTTAACAGACATGGACTAAAACCATACTTTTCAGTCAATAAATCTAAATCTGATGAGAATTTGATGTTGGATCACTCATAATGAATTTTGGGTATGTCAGGCTGAAGACGTTATGGGAGGGAACCCATATTTATCGGTGTGCTTTGCTTTATGTTTGTTTAGTGTGTTTTGTTTGCTTTGTTTGGTTTGTTTTTATGTTTTTAATGATATTAATTTGGAGTTTTTAAACTTAAGTAGAGTTTATTTGACCTTAATTAATGATTTAGAGAAGTCAGAATGAAAATTTGGACATTTAGCAGACATGTGTTAAATTGTGCACTGGCGGCTAAGCGCCGACTAGTTGGCGCTTAGGCGCCGCAGTTATAAAAAAATGTGAAAAATGTGTATCTAGAAGCCTAGATTGTGGGGGAGAAGTTTTGGGAGTTATTTTGGAGTTTCTAAACGTCTTGAGGCTTTTCTAACATTTCCCAAGTTTATAAAACAGGACCTGACTTAAGAGAAACACTTGCCCCATGTCCTATTTTCATTTCTGAAGCCATAAGAAGAGAATTTTGAGTGCATCATGTCTTCTTGGGAGAATGAGATGAAGAAGAAGTAAGATTCTGATAAAAGTAAGTTCATTACTGATAGTGTTAAAGGATTATTTAATTGATATCTCACTGTTAGTATTCAGGGTATTGCAGAAATGATTGCAAATATTGAAGCCCGAGTGACTTCAGTGGAAGCAAAGATCAATGATACTAACTTACATTTGGAACACATGGGATAGCAACTCAAGATGCAATTCAATCATTCAAGGTACATGGAAGAAATAGATAAGGTGATGTTTGTAAATGGATTGAAGAAGATGATGCAAGAATGAACAATTATCGCCCGTTCTATCAAATTTATAGTCCAGAAGGGTCAAATGAGAATAATAGTGGTTTGGGATATATTTCGCCTAATGGAGAATGGAATTAGGAGTGTTTTGTTTGTTTAAACTTTTTATGTGTTATGTGTAGTGTTCTAGTGAGTTCATGTTTTGTGTGTTTAGTATTTTTATTTAAATATTAACTAAGCCTGATGATGTGATGGTTACATCCTAGAGATGTATACTTATCAATTTGAGATTAATGTCTCTTGTATTTAGAGAATTTTATCCTTTATGTTTGGATAGAATTTCTAGTATTGTATTAAGTCTTATGTTTGTTTTAATATAAGTTTGTGTTTTTGTGAAATTTGTGTGGAATCAATTGTTATTAAATTTTGATTTGGAGTATTGGAAGAATTGTGGGGAGAAATAATTATTTTGGAGTAATTAAGGGTGATTAACCAAGTGATTTAGTGCATATACCTTAGTTATGAAAATTTAGGTATTGGCGGCTAAGCGCCAGAATGTCGGCACTTAAGCGCCAGATTTCGCGGCTAAGCGCCGAGAGTTCGCGCTTAGGCGCCAGTTCGTGAAAATTGGTTCCCAAAAGTTAAAAACCTGAAAATTGCCATTTTCAACCAACCCATCGTCTTCAACCTTCGGTTTACCACGAAAGAGGAGCCTAGGGCATTATATTGTGGATCATTTAAGAGCCGATCTCAACAAAAATTGTTAGATTTGGATTCCTTGAGGTAAGAGCACTACTCCTAAGTAAAATTTTTTATATACCCCATGTATTTTGAGTACAATATGGAAAATCATAAAATCACTATTCATGGTGAAAATTTGAGGAAAAACTTGAGAAATTGCTTGGATTTAGTGAAAATATCTTTTCGAGGATAATTTAGCAAGTTTAGTTTGATTTTGGGATTTATGGTGAATTTTTCGTGAATTTTGAGAGATGGCTCCAAAGTCAAAGCATGCACGAGAAAAGACGAAGTTTGATTTTGACAAATTTGTTAGTATGAGGGCTGAGGACGATACGTCGATGCATTGCAGTAACGTAAGTTGATTCTTAAGCGTGTGTTTAGTAAGCCAGGAGAGGCGATTGAAGATTGATTGCTAGAAGAAACTGGGAGAATTATTGTTGCTTCTCCGCTATTCTTTGTTGTTTCTGTAGTTAGAGAACTTTATGCAAATTTCCCTGCTGCAGAAGAGAATCAAGTGATGGTTAGGAGGCATGAGGTCAACGTTTCTTCTAAGGCAATCAATAATTTTTATGGATTACCTCCTGACATGTTCTGTTTTTATTGTAATTATCATCCTTCGGAAGGGGAATTAGATGAGATCATGGAATTTCTGTTTGATGGAAGAGAATTATGAAAAATAACAAATGATAGAAGAGTGAACTTTCCTGCTTCCAAATTGAATGTCATTTCTAAGGCATGGCATTATTTTATCTCATCTAAGTTGTTACCTTCGAGTCATACTAGTGAAGTAACGAGAGAAAGAGCTGTGTTGAACCAATGTATTCAGCAAGGAAAGCCTATTGACATTGGAGGTATAATTTTTTTTTATGTTTTGAACTGTGCTAAATCAACCACGACTGCAGGTATGGGATTTCCTTCCTTGATTCATTCACTATGTGAACGATCTAGAGTGAAGTTTGATACTTGTGAAGAGGTACTTCATCCATTGAGACCAATTACCAGTGTAAACGTTGGTGCTTACACTGTACATTCAGAGTTTGGTTGGAGAGGAGGATTTGGTAGGGTTTCTACAGTTTCTGCTTCTGCTGCATCTACTTCTCATGCTACTACTTCACGTGCTTTGTCATCTACTGATTCACATACTGGTTTATTAAGAAATATTTTGAAAAAAGTGAGTCTTACTCAAGAGCATATGAAAGATATGGATGGTAAGCTGGATAATGTGGAGAGATATATTATAAAACATGATGAATATGAGGAGAGTTATCAGCAATATTTGGATAGACTGATTAGAGGTGAACAAAGTGCTGAGATGCCACCTCATCCATTCTACATACTTTATGTGCCATCCAGGGATTATAACGAGCAAGATGATGAGGATGAGGATGAAGAGTAGATGTATGTTGTTTGTTTTAGTTATCGTGTTGTTATACTATGTTGCTGTGTACTTTATCTAGTGTTTTGTTTTATGATTGTGTTGTGATGTGAACCTTGATAGTATGCAGATTGTTGTTGTACTTTTTATCTGTTATTCATATTCAGGTATTGTTGTTGTTTTATTGTGGATTTATATGTTGCTTTGTGATAGTGTGTAATAGTAAATGTTTTTATGTGTATGTGATGTCAAAGTTTTTAATAGTGTGTACCTTAATTCAAAAACTAAAAGGAGATTATAAACCACTATTAGGAACTTCTACTTAGGAAACTATATGTTTAAAATTTTTTCAAATTCCACTATCATTTGTTATCTGTATCAGTGTGTTATTTTAGTTGGTGTGTATTTGCTTTGAAAACCTCCACTACTGTAGAAGTCTTCTGAAATTTTTACTTTTCTTATTTAATATATATATAATAAAAACAATGGTGGCGGCTGGTTCCTTTGCTCTGCTAGGGTTTGGCTGGTAATGGCTTCCCTGGGTGGCGGCTGGTACCTTTGGAAGGCTTTCCACGATTTTGGGTGCTGTTTGGTTTTCAGGTTTGGTGTTTCTAGAGGTGGTGGGTGGCTTGTAAGTGTCTTTCTGTTTAATTTGATCTTTCCCGGGCTAAAATTTTGAACTGGTACTGTTCCATTGGCTGAGTTTGTTTCCTGAGTGCTGCTAGCAGTCACTATCTCCTATTCTGTTCATCTTCATTTGTTGTGTTTTACGATGATACATTAACTACGGTACTCTTCTGTAATGCGTTCAGGGTAAACGCCTCCACCTCTTATGCATCCGCATTAAGTAAAGGCACGTCTTCTCGCTAAACACTCGGACAAATTACTTTTCCACAAAACCTTCATGATGCGTGTAGTGGAAATCTGATTGCCCTTTCATTAGACCCCTTGGGTCTAAGGAGGGCAGACCAGCCATTATTTTCACAACTAAGGAAATGGAAACACTTGTTGAAGCTATCAAATTCTCCATTGTGGGAAAATTCCAATATGGCCATCCTAAAATGGAATTAGTCAGGAACCTTTTTGAACAAATCCCCTTTGTGGGACAATGGAAAATTGGAGTGATGGATGGAAGGCATCTACTCATCAGATTATCCAGAGAAGAAGACTATGCAAGATTAATTGGTTTGCAGAGTATGCAAATAGCTAACACTCACATGAAATTCATTAAATGGTACCCTGGTTTTGACCCAGCTAAATAACCTCCCCTTAAACCTATATGGTTCAAATTTCCTAATTTGCCAATTGAACTGTATCACACAAATGCTCTGTTCCAAATTAGTAGAGCATTAGGAACTCCCCTAAAAGTGGACCCCTCCACTTGTGATATGGGGAACACTCATGGAGCTAGAGTGTTGATAGAGAGAGATGTCTCACTTCCTGAGTTAGATAAACTACGAATTATCACCTCAGATAGTGGTGAAGGCTTTTGGCAAGAAGTCCATATGGAAACCAAACATGTGTTCTGTAAACACTGCAGAATGTTTGGACATTTCATGGAGAAATGTTATAGATTAAAACCCCCTCTCAAAAAGCAAGTCGAAGGCCCGACCAATGGTGCAACAGATCATGGATACTGTTAAAGGAAATTCAATGGAAGAGCCTATTGCTCTAGACACTTTGGTTGATGATTCCAGTTAGCCTAGAGAAGTTAACCCAGAAAACATTCAAGATAATCTAACAACTTCTGCTGAAGAAGATACTCCTACATTACCCCCTGAACTTCCAGAAACAGCAATACAGGAATTAAACAGTGTCGAAAGTATGGAGCAGGAAATTATACCCTTCACAGATATAATAATAAAATCCCAAACTAAAATGGAAGCTGCCTGGCAAGAACAAAAAGTTAGAAAGAAGAAAAAGGTGATGTCTGAACTGCAGAAACTGGCCCAAGTAGGTGAATCCAACTCTATTGGCTCCCCCCCAGATAACAGAAGGGGTAGAACTAGATCTAGATCAAGATGCTGCTCGCTCACTCCCCACCCTGGCCTAAACCACCGGATGTTTAATTTATTATGCTTTGGAACATTAGGGGTGTGGCCCACCCTATATCACTTAAAAGGCTACTTCATCTTTATAAGAAACACCAGCTATGGTGTATTGTGCTCTTGGAACCAATGGTGCACAAAAATAAATCAAAACTTTTTTCCAGGTTTGCTGGCTATTCTATTTTCACTAACTCCTTTAATAAAATTTGGGTTATTAGCAGGCAGGAACTCCAACGTAAAGTTATTGTGGACCACCCTCAATTGGTCCATTTACACTGTACTGTTAATGGAATTTCTTTTGCTACTACTTTTGTATATGCTGGCTGTACCAAAACTACAAGAAGAGAACTCTGGCAGGAAATCCATCTACTCAATTCTATGGAGAATCACAGCTGGATTGTGGGTGGAGACTTTAATAATATTACTTCTACTGTTGAAAAATCTGGTGGCAGACCACCAAATCTTACCAAACTCACTGAGTTTAATGATAACATCCAGAGAGCAAGCTTATTTGATTTGGGATTTCAGGGCAACCCTTTTACTTGGAGGAGGGGCAAAATTTGGGAGAGATTAGATAGATTCCTGGCTAACAACTCTTGGCATCAAACTTTCCTTCACACAACCATTTCCCACCTCAATTTTGCTGGGTCTGACCATAGACCCTTACTTATTTCCATTACTACTCCCCCCAACCTAACTACTTATCCCCCTTTTAGATTTTTGAATTTCTCATCCTCCCACCCTCAGTTCCAATCTGTTATCTCCAAGCAGTGGACTGGTTGTCCCCACTCTAACCCTTTCATCAGACTTCAGAATCTTGACTAGAAATTAGGCTGTTGTTCTTTCCCACTCGGAGTTGGGAGTCTATTGGTGACATCACTCAAAGTATTTCACGAGTGAGAAGGCTCTTTCTTCTATGGAAGACTGTCTTGCTCTATCGATGAAACTAAGTATAGCCAGATGGTGGCTACTCAAGAACAATTGCTGACCCTTATTGATTGGCAGGACCAATTTCTAAGACAAAAAGCTTCCATTTCCAAGTTCAAAGATGGAGATAGGAACACCAAATTTTTCATGCTTGGATTAAGTACAAAAGGAAATGCAATGCTATTCATTCCATATTAATAACCAGGGTCGTCTACTTAATGAGGAAGCTGCCATTGCAAATGATCTTTATCAAATATTTTCAGGAACTTCTCACTTACAAGCCTTGCTGCAGACCCCCTATTGATGATAGCCTATTCAACAAGGAATATAACTACACTCACTCTCTCCAATTAGCTGATACTCCTTCACAAGATGAAATTTGGGTGGCAATTAATTCAATTGACAGCTCTAAAACAGCAGGACCTGATGGGTACAGTGCTGAATTCTATAAAAAAACCTGGAACACTTGCAAAGCTTCTTTACTGGAAGTGATATACCCCAATATTTCCTTGCATCTACTATTATACTTGTGTCAAAGAACAATGCCCCCAAGTCTTTGGAATCACTATAGACCAATCAACCTAACCACTTGTTATCGACAAAGCTATCGGTAAAATCATTGTGAGCAGATTGCAACCTCACCTTGCTAATATTATTAGCCCCAACCAATCAGCTTTTGTAATAGGAAGATCTATAGCTGATGATGCCCTCCTTGCTCAAGAACTATTGCTTGATTTGGATAGATCTTGTAGGGGAGGTAACTTGATTTAAAAGCTAGACATTCAAAAGGCCTATGATACTATTGATTGGAACTTTATTCTTCGGGTGTTTAATGCTTAGAGGTTTTCTCTTTGGTTTCGTTTACTCATAAAGAGATGGCTTCAACATAACAACCATTCACTCCTCATCAATGGTAAATCTTTGGGGAGATTTCAGAGCCACTAGAGAGCTTAAACAAGGAGATCCTCTCTCACCCACCATCTTCATTATTGTTATGGACTATCTCTCTAGGCTGCTGGAAACTCAAGTCTCAAACCATCCTTATGCACAATATCACCATAGGTCTGATATTATCATCTCTCATCTATTATATGCTGATGATATCATGATATTTTCCAGGGCTTCTAAAGCAGCTGTTAAAAAGGTTATGAGCTGTCTCAACAAATTTCAACAGATTTCTGGCCTACATTTCAACAAAAATAAATGTGAATTGTTATTCCCCATCAATATCCATCCTAATATTATCCATCTGGATTACTTGATTTCACGGGTTATGCCAAAACCAGCCTTCCCATGAAACATTTGGGGGTTCTCTTAATTAAAGGCAGATCTAAACAAAGTCATTTTGAAGAGATCATTGGTAAGCTAAACACTCATCTCTCAAGTTGGTCCAATTCCTTCCTATCATCTGGTGGTAGAATTACTCTCCTGAATAGCATGTTAACCTCATTTCCTTCTTACATTTTACAAATGAAATGCCTGAAGAAAAACTCAAGAATTCAGACTGAGAGAATTTTTAACAGATTTCTTTGGGCTGGTCAAAGAAAACAAATTCCTTGGGCAGTTTGGCAAAGGTTAGCCTTGCCTAAAGAAGTTGGTGGTTTAGGTTTCAATGGCTTGAAACATCTACAGTAAGTCAATTTTTGTAAGTTATGGATCCATTTCAGGGAGCAAAATTCTCTTTGGGCTCAATTTATGAAAGGTAAATACTGCAGAAAAATCCATCCTTTATCCTCTCAAATCAAAAAAGGAATATCAAGAATCTGGAAACAAATGCTTATCAACAATGAGACTGTTGAATCCCTCATATACTCGGAGTTAGGCAAGGGTGACATCATGTTTTGGCATGATAAATGGTGTCAAAGGGAGGTTTTGGTTCCACTTCCTAATATAAATAAAGAATATTTCCCTGTCTCCAGCTGCTGGGAGGGCATGAATTGGTCTATTCCTAAATTGTAACTTCTCCTAGTAGACTCTTCTGTGGATCAGGTGGCTCAAATCCCTTTTGATAGGTATCAGCTGGATAAACTCATATGGCTAAATGGTAAAAGGCATAACATTACCAAACACATTTACCTTAGTATCAACTCTTGGAATCAGGTCAGCTGGGGAAAAACTATTTTGAACAAATATCTTACTCCTTCCATGTCCTTCCTCATTTGGAGAATCTTCCATGATTTTGTTCCAACAGATGATATTCTCAAACTCGAAGGCCTGAGAGGCCCTTCCAAATGCCTTCTTTGTGGAGCACAATCTGAAACATTGAAAAGCCTCTTTTTTAAATGCTCCTTTTCTCGGGAAGTTTGGTCAGGCATGCTCAGAAAATTGAATATTAACCAGTTACTGTTAGACTGGCAGGATTTAACTACCTGCTGGAAATCCTGGCAGCAAGCTAAAGTTCGGGAGATTCCACTCATTGTGGCTTGGTTCATTTGGATGCACAGAAATGGAATGAAGTATGATGGGCTGATTAGCAAGAGTGAAAGGGTGGTAACTCATTGCCTTTCATTTATCTCAGAGTTAATTTCAGTAAAAAAGTTTCCAAACATCATTCAGTCATCATCCACTACTGATAGACCTATTCTTCATAGAATCATTCAGATTTATTGAAAAGCTCCCAACCCTCCTTTTATTAAAGTCAATACTGATGGAGCCTTTACCAAACAAAATGCTGGTATAGGTGGGATTTTCAGGGATCATACAGAGAACAGATTAATACTTTTCCAAGCTCCAACTACTGCTGCTGACCCATTGGAAGCAGATTTAGCTGCTGCATTTTGGGCACTTCACATTGCTACACTCTTTCAGTGGTCTTCTATCATTGTGGAGGGAGACTCATCTACCTTAATACATTACTTTCAGAATGATCTTCCCCCACCTTAGCACAATTCTACTTGGATTTATAAAATCAGATCTTTGCTGCCACATCTTACAGTGCATTTTAATTTCATTTTCAGGGAAGGAAACAGGCCTGCAAATTGGATTGCTAAAAGAGCCCTCTCATCTCAGGAGATAATGGTCTCTTCTACTCTTCCTTCCCAGTTACAATATCTTATTCAGGCAGACCCTTATCAAGCTCCCCACTTCAGAATTATGGATTAGTGCCCTCCCATGGAAGACCCATTGGGGCCAAGTCTGCTTATGGTTTCTTTTGGGTTTATTTTGATTTTAGCTATCTTTCTTTCTGGGATTACTTTTGTTATCTTATGTTGTAGTTTTGGGAACAATCTATTAAAGCTATCTCCCAACACTCTGATATCAGCTGACCCTCCTCCCCAACTGCAACTGTTTATGGAAACTCATAGGATTCAAGCTCCTTCAGAATGGTTGGCTTCTTGGCTTTCAGTTTTCTCCTGGAAGCAGATTTGTATCAGGCTGGATGTTTGTAACTTCTGCAGCACCTACAATCAGCTCCTTAGCTTCTTTGGGAATGTCTTAGTAGTATGCAGCTTTTGGTGTCTATTCTTTTCTTTTGGATTAGTTTTTATTGGGCAAACTTTGGAATAGGTTAATTTACACTTAGTTAGTTACTTTTTCTTTTGGTGTGGAGTTGTATTGGGTTGAGTTGTTCCCATTGGGAAATTTCTGTAACTTCACTCTTTTGAATCAACATGTAGGGAGCCAAGAGTAGCTCATTCCCCAATATATATATATATATATATATATATATATATATATATATATATATATATATATATTAAAATAAATATATTATTTAAGTAAAAGTCTTACATCTAACATGAGGGATGCCAATCAAATCCCCATGTAAAAGAGCACTAAATAAAGGAAAAGAAGAGTAATTAGCACTATAGATAACTTCATGAGAAGAAGAAGCTCTAGAAGCTAGCCAATTTCTTGGTTGATTACCCTCCCTATAAGTATGGCTCCAAAGGACAACAATTGAAGAAGTGATAGAATTAATTTTGTTCATCCAAATTTGAAGAAACCAAGGCACATCCACTTTTGACAATAAAGCCTGTAGTAAAACCAGGAGAGTCCATTTCCAAATGAACAAATTTATGATTCGCATAACAACGAATTTTCAGACCCCAAAATACAGCGAATTGCTTCGAGCTTCCAAAGCATTCAATACAATAATAGGTGCTTGAGAAAAACCAAAGACAATTCCCTTTGTGATTCTGCAGAGACCTCCAATACCATTGTCAGAAACTTTAAAGCTCCCATCAATATTAATCTTAAGCCATAAATTCCTAGGTGGCCTCCACATGATAAGTATAACTTTATTATTGCTTGCTTTGTGTTGGAGGAAGAAAAGAATTCGAATCTTACCAATAAAAGTAAGACAATTTCTACTGATATGTTCAACGAGAATACACCTTGTTGTTATAAAGCAAATCATTTCTAGCAAGCCATAAAAACCGAGAAAACCACCAAAGGGATGAAATAATAAGAAAAGGATTTCCAAGTAACCCGATGAAGAATTAATTGAACTCCAAGAGGCTAAATGAGATTGCGAGTCCCATAGCGACTAACACTTTTTTCCAAACATCTTTTGCCCGAGTTGCGGTTTAAGAAAAGATGACCAATAGTCTCTTCAGCACAATGACACAAATGACATCTGGAAGGAATTCTAAGAACTTTAAGTTTCAATAGATCATCGAGTTGGTAATAGATCCATAAACGACCTCCAACGGAAAAACGACATAGAAGGTGTTATATATTTATTCCAAAGCTTAGCACTCCAATCATTTTTTTGCCAAATAAAACATGTTTGATAAATAAATTTTGATAAACATTGGTTGTGAGGCTTCTTGATGATCATTCTATCTGTTCCTCCATTATGCACAGGAGTGTTTAAGACCATATTATGATAATCAGCAGGAACAAAATCTCGAAATTTCTGTAAATCCCAAGATCCATCAGTCAAGCAGTCAGCAATATGTATAATATTACTGTTAGGATTAAAATTTGCTTGAAGTGATTTATCAAATAACCAAGTATCAAACCAAAAACTAATTTGGCCATTACCAATTTCCCAAGTAAACATCTTTTCGGCATGTAATCGACCTTAAGCAATTCCTTCCAATTTTTAGAATCCCAAGGCTTAAGGCTGACTTGAGTTTGGATGATCATTAAAGCGATATTTAGAATACATGAATCTTGCCCACAAAGATTTTTGTGCTCTAAAATTAATCCATTGTTTACAGTAGAAGGTAAAGCTCAAATGTTGAAAATTTTTAAAACCTAACCCACCACAATCAATAGGCTTACATAATTTCTCCCAAGAGGTCCAGTGCATTTGCTTATCTTTGTCCTTCCCAAAAAAATTTGTTGAACATAATAGAAAGCATTTTCCGTGTACTCTTTTTCATTTTGATCATCTGCATTATATAAAGAGGAAATGCAGATAGCACACTCCTAAGTAGTGTAAGTCTTCCACCATTAGAAAGAAATGAGTTGAACCAACAATTAATTTGAGAAGAAATTTTGGCAATTATATTATCATAGTGTGAAAGTTTACTTCTTCCTTTAATAAGAGGAAAACCCAAATATTTAAGTGGATATTGAGTCTCCCTGAATTGAGTAAAATCAGAAATCCAATTTTTCCTTTAGGCGATAATTTTTGAGCTTGGAAGAAAGCTGGCATTTAGATTTATTAAATACCATACCAGAAATTTCTTCAAATTCAGTCAGCACCTTCATAAGACATTTAATTGATTGCTTACTTCCATCAGAGAAAACAATAACATCATCAGCATATATATATATTGTTTTGGAAAAACTAAATTTGATTTAATTTTACTCCTGTTATTTAAATTGTTATACTTGCATATTAGGATATTAAAAATTCTTGCAAGCATGATATGTTAGTTTTTATTTCTCACCCATATATCATTTCTTATGTTTAAATGTTTTATCTTAATTAAAAAATTAATGTTTGGGGGGATTTTAAAAAAACAAAGATTTTCAAAAACCTAAAATTTTTTTGATTATCAAGAATACTTAAAAATAAATCTTATTTTTGATTGAAAACAATTATGTACATGAAGTTATATTAGGGGAACAAAATTTGAATATAGAAATGAATAAAAGAATTTAGTTAAAATTTATATTAATCATTTAAAACTTAAAGTTAAAATTTTCTTAATGAAGAAGTGTTAAATGTACTTAAACTATCTTTAGTAAAAAGTTTTGTATTTTTGGATAAATATAAGATTCGACTTTTATTCTTCAAAGCTTAAATTTCTTTTATTGAAGAGAAATTTTCAAATATTATTATTATGATTTTTAAGTGAAAGATGTGTATCTGAACTTTATTTTAAATGGATGGGTGGGATTCAAAATCATTAAAGGCCTATCCAGATATAGTAATCCTTGCCTTATTAAAAAAAAAGTCAAAAAGAAAAGAAAAAGTGAAAAATAGTATATGAAAAGGGAGGAGAAGCTTGAGGATTTGAGGACCTAATCAAAAATTGGTTTCATACCTAAAGTTTAAGATATAAGTTCAGAGAAAATCTAAAGCTTAAAGTTATAATATAGTAAGTAAAATTATTTTCAAAAAAAGATTTTTAAGTGAGAAAAATAAATGTTTGAATCATACATTTTGAAGAATCTATAAATATTTCTGAAATAGATAGAGACTTATATTTGTCATTTTACTTTACTTAAGAACTTTCTAAACTTTAAGTTGGTTTTAATTATAGAAATTTTTTCTATATTGGACTATTCCATTTCTAGAACAAAATTTTGTTATCTTCCTAAGAAACTCATTACATAATTTGCATGCTAACATATTCTATGAGATTAACTGTCACTCGAGGACAAGTAACATTTGATGTTTGGGGGATTTTGATACACCTAAAATATATAATATTTTTATGCACATTTTTATACTTATTTTTAATGATATTGCAATTTAAGGGAAGGTATTTTGTGTTTTTCTTGCAGGTATGATGAAAATGGATGGTCATGATGAAAGGAGCAAAATTGCATCAAATTTGGAGTAAAAATAATGAAAAATCAAAATTTTGGCACTGGCGGCTAAGCACCGCTGGGCCGGCTCTTAGCCGCCGCAGTTAAAAATCGAAATTCAAATGAATTTGGCGCCAATTTTAAAGGGGATGGGATGCAACTCTTGGTGGTAACTACCATAACTTCCATTAGGTGGCAAGTTTGAAAGAAGGGGTGCATTCCTTGGTAGATACATTGAATCTGGACACATTTTGAAGAGACACCAAGGCACCTTTTGGCTTACTATTTAAAGGGACGCTTTATGAGGCTCTTCCACTGTGTTTTGAAGTAGAGGCTTTAGAAGGCTCTTCCACTTTGTTTTGAAAGAGAGGCTTTAGGAGGATTTTCTACTGCGTTTTGAAGGGTACTTCCATTGTTCCTCCACTGCATTTTAAGAGTTTTTATTAAGAGTAGGAGTAGAGAGTAGAAAGGAGAAAAGGGTCGGATTGAAGTCTTCTTATTTCCACTTCTTTTAATTCTTTAGTTTAGTTTTTATTGAAGTCTGAAGTCTGTATTATGAGTCATCGGAGTTGGAAGACTTGCTCTGAGGAGTAGTTTAGCGAAGAGTCAAAGTTTAGAGGAACTTCCTTAGTCTTGTGGGGAGGATTTTCAGATAAGTGTTTAGTTTTAATCTTTTTATTAATATTTGCTTTCATTTGTTATTTTTCTTATTGTTTTTAATTTCAAATCAATGTGTTTTTGTATTTTCCTAATGCATTCTGAGTAATTTACTTTATCTTTTTCTTTCTTAAATAGAGAAGTAATTAATTTATAAAGAATTGTTATGGAAAGTATAAGTGTTTAAAAGTTGAAAGAAGTTGTGAATATCGATTCTGAAAACTTTGTTTACTTCTTAATTTGGCCTGTTAAGTTGTAGAATTTCTTGAGATTATGTAAGATCCCATGTGGAATTGTCTCATAAAAATTAGTAAGAATCACATGCAATTATATGGGTGAGTCCATATAATTGAATGTAATATTACAAGATATTTTTATGAAAGGGAGTAAAATTAAAGGATTTTAAAGTGACAGGCTAAAACCCTCTAATTTGATTTGAAATTTTGAGTTTTCTTATGAGAAGTTAGCCCCCAGGTGGTGGGAATCGAGGGAACTCTAGAGTCAGAGACTGGTATCTTCCCTGCCTAACCATGTCAGAATAATAAAATTTTCAAATTAATATATGTTCTTTATAGAACCAAGTAAGGGTAAAGATCACATTTTCTTCTATCTGCCACAACAAGTTTAAATACTTCCACAACAATACTTTAAGAATTATTACTACCTCATAAAAGGAAAGAAAAAGATATTCTAGTTAATAGTATTTTACATCCAGTGTTATTAGTTATTATAAATTTAATTTCATTGCTTAACATTTTATTAAGGAAATTTTAAAATACAAATAAACTTTCAAAACTTTTCAAAATCAAGACATACTTTTTCAAAAAAAATTAAAGAAAGTAAAAAGATCATCTATCCCGAAGTATAGATGCACTGCTTGATGGTGGGGCACGATTAAATAATTAGAGGATTTGTGACGTCCATTTGGTTTATGATCTAAATTTATAAGCCAACAAGTTTCCCTGCTTAATATAAAGGAATTAAGTAGGGTTTATATTACCTGGGTTCTTAAAGTTTCCTAGAAGGGCAAGCCCCTATAGTTAATTATATCCTAAATGTCCGAAGACACTTAAGAAAACTCTCGATAATGATCAGTGGTTTTTCTCTCAATAATTTTAAAGTTTAAGGTTTTCAAGCAATTGGACTTCGGAAATTTAAATAGGGAATAGCTCAAATTTGTAACAGTTTATTTTAAGAATCCAAAGGAAGAGAAGTAGGAGAAGCTGAAGATCCAAGAAGAATCTTGGCAACTTCCCAAACTATCCTATTATTTGGCTTCAATTTGAGAGTTTATTTAATTTTCTAATCCTGCCAATTTTACTTAATTAGGACTTATATTTGTATGACATAATCATATAAATAGCCTCAAAGATGTGAGGGTTTATGTCATACCAAACGACTACCTCAAAGTCCTAAGACCGGTTAGGGCTTAATTTGCATAATATGATTATGCAAATACCTAACGAAAAGTTGAGGGTTTATGTTACACTAGGCAGACTACCTTAAAATACTATGGCTTGGTTATTTAATTCTAAGAAAGGTTTTGCTGATGTAGATCCAAGTTTTGCTGATGAAGATGGTTGTGCTGCCCACTATGCTCCAAGCTCCTTGTTGTTGCAGAGGTATAGTTTTAAAAAGTGGCAATCAGGAGATGAGAGAAGTGTTTTGATTTAGAAAAGTTTAAAATTGAGATGGCTTAGTGTTTTAATTAAAACAAATCTTAAAGTTGATTAAATGGAACTGATTAAGATCCCACAGTTCTGTCATCCCGGCATCGTTATTTTCATCAGATTCACTTAGTCCAAATGAATTTGCTAAACTCAATTGAATGAGTTCCACACTTTCATTTAGACCGTGGGAAATCTCATTAGCAACACGTGGGTTACATCATCCGAGAGATTCTCGATCATCCAATGAGACATGTTAATTTAGTTGTAATTGCAGATTGTTATTCTTTTATAATTAAATTTTGAGTTGTTTTATATTTTTGAATGTTGTGGCGGTGAATTTTTATCTTGTTGTGACTTTTAGTTTAGTTATGGGTTTCAGTTTTGTGGCTATCCTAAAAGTTTCAGTTTTCATGCAGGGTGACATTCTTGTTTAACAAGCAAGAGAAGTAAAGCACATTGCAGGTAAATAAATCGTAATAAAATAAAAGCGTACCTGGAGGATCTTCTCGTCATTCTCGGCTGCACTTAAAACACATGTCAGAGCATTTAAATATTTGCAACAAGTACCTAGGTAAAGCTAAGGGAAGGTTCTGGTTGTTTACCAAGATCCTAATCCTTTTGCTAGTCAATTCCTATGACGTTTAGGTTCTTGTGCTTTGTTAAGGATGACTTTCTTCACCAAAGAAAAATTAAGTTCAATTGTTCTTCTAAATAACCTCATCATATTAAGAAAGTGCTTAGGATGAGTCCTGAACATCTTTTCAATGCTTCTGGGATTGTTTCGAGTCCAAATGAATTTCATTGTACAGGTGAATTGATCATTCAAAAGGTTTAGTTAAGTTTTGTTTCTTGCTCAGTGAACTTGGACATTTGATTATCTGATGAGTAAAGTGACATTTCACTTGATATCCATTTAAAGGTTATGAAGGTGAAAACCATCAGGGGCTGATTAGTTCATCAAAGGATTTAGCCATTCTTAATTGAAATTTGAGTTGGAGATTTAAAGTGGTTTTGATTTAATTATAAAGTTTTATTTGATCTTTTTAGGTGTTTTAAACCATTTGAGTTGGAATAGTATTCAAGAAGTTTAATTCAATTAAACTTTTATATTTTAAATGATCTTAATGTTTAAAATTAATTTTATTGTCTTAAACTGATTTAATTTTTAATTTATGATGTTTTAGTCATGAATTGTTCTAGGTTAATTTTTAAAGTTTCAAATTATTTAAGTTGAAAGAGGTGTTTAGATTATTTAATTTCATTAAATTTTAATTATTCAAATTTGGTATAAATTAATCATAGTACTTTAGGTTAATTTTAATTAGTTTGGTTTTCACATTTTTTTTTATTAATTGTTTTCAGATTAATTTTTATGTTTCAAATTTGTTTTAAGTTTGTTTGCAAGTGAGTTCAAATTAGTTTTAATGTTTTAGATTTATTTTAGTTTAATTCTTAAGTCATTTCATGTTTTAAGCTTTAAGTTAATTAAGGATTATTTCTTCTTTTTTTTAATTATAAATTTCAATTATCACTCTTTCGAATTAATTAAGAATTGAGTATTATTGAATTGATCCATTTGGGGATTTTAGATTAAAGAATTGATATCTTCTTAAGTCATATCCCTAATCTTAATGATCCAAATTTTAGTTATTCTCCCAAAATTTAAATAATTTAATTAATTAAGGTTCCATATTGATGTTTTAAAAGTGATTAATGGGTTTCTACCTTTAATTCCTTAAGTTTCAATCATCCAAGAAGAAATTAAGATCAAGTATTTTACCCTCCCGTTGATTAGGCCTAAAGTATTACTTAGGGTTAAATTCCTTAATTACTTTTATGCCCTTTTAAGAATGTTCATTTCATAACTCACAAAATTGACCTCAAATGAACTTAAAATTTTTATGTCACCTTACTCACATGTCAATTAAGTCATTAGAGGAGAAAATATGATTTTTTCTTTCATTTTTAATTTAATTTAAATAATTATTTTAATGAAAAAATAAGGGTTTTCAATGAAAATTCAACAACATGACCATAGTAAAATTTATGTCCATAGGAAAATTATGGGATGTTCCGACTGACTAGAGGACCATTTAGAACAATTTTGGTGATTTTTTGGATTATATTTTATTTATTATAATTATTTTAAGCTTTGGGGTATTAATTAATTCTAAATAAAATTAGAGTTAAAAAAATTTTATATTTTTCTTAACTCCCTCTTACCTCAATGAAGTCAGAGAACCAAAATTTATAATTTTGTGAATTTTTTTATTTATTAGAATTATTTTAGTGAAAGGGTTTGAAAATTCATTTTTTTAACATTAAAAATTGCATTAAGCTATTAAAATTTTATATATTTACCTAGAGAATTAGGAAAAATATTTGGTTGGTTCCTAAGTGATTAGGGAACAAAATATGACATTTTTGTGTTTTTTAATATTTTTGTGATTTTTTAAATTTTTTAATAATTAAAATATTAAAAATAGGGTTAAAAATGAAAATTTTTAGAAAATTCCAATTTTAATTTTTGTAGAGTCCTCTGATATCAGAGAGCCCACAAAACCAATTTGGTGAACTTTTGAAGTGTATTTTGGTTTTTATGAATTTTTTAATTTTCAAAATAGCTATTTCACTTAATTAATTCATTTAATGGGTTAAATTATTTCCAATTGACTTGAAATTTTTATGTGAGGTTCCCTGTATCCTAAGTGCCAATGGAGAATTATTTTCAAGTGATTTTGAAGTGTGGTTAATCCTAATTAATTAAAGTTAAATTTTAAGTGTTTGGGCAACTAGGGTTATTTTTAAGAAATTAAATCAAACCATAATTTTTCTAGGGTCCTCTAGTTATAAGATACCTCCCCTAAGTTTTCTAGAATTTTCTAAGCAACATGCTAATTATTAGAATTAAAACACTAAAACAGACACATAAACTTGAAAATTAGACAACTTTCCATAGAGATGGCCTCTGGCCATGGTAAATTCAGGGAATGTTCCCAAGAACAGAGGGTACAAAAGCCCTATGGTCTCATGCCATGATGAATTATGTATGCAAATGGAGAATTAAAACACCACATGGGGGATTTAAATCATTAATAATTATAGACTCAATAAATTAACTTAATTCCTTTTTCACATTATTCTCCTATGTTCACTGAGTAAGAGGGTATTTTTAGTTTATTTTTATGATTTTTTTATGCAAAGATATGATTTTTTGATGTTTTGGTTATTTAATAAATAGTAAAAATCCTATTTATCTACTTAAACCAGTCAGCGCCACGTCATCCTCGTCCGGGTCAAAAACACACACAGCGCAATTTGATTCCATGCTGCCATCTGACTCAGCAGCCATGCGTCCCACGATTCCGTTTCATACCCTCATCCGATGCAATCATAGCCGTCCATCCAATACACGCGTGAATGGATGACATCCTTTCATCGTCCCTAGGCGTCCTAACCTGAGAACTGTCGACCTTCTATACCTAATATCTCACTCGATACTCAACCAATTCATGTGTGTTTGGTCTCTATCGACGTGTCTAGCCTAGAAGAACATATCCATACGGTTAAGATGCATTGAAATCAAGACAAACAAAAATGGAGGATTCATAGAAGCTCGGGAGGAAGAAGAGGTCAATACCTTGGCTCTGAGAAGTGAAGCTTCAATCAGAGGGGCTTGGTACGTTCATTGGAGTCCAGGGAAGCTAAGGATGAAGCCTGGAGCTGTGGTGAAATGCCTAGGTATGATTTCCACCGAGCCCGATTTCAAGCTTTGGTCTCCAGCACAAATGAGTAGCCTGGTGAGGGGGCTTCCACTGGAGAACTTGTTCTGTTGGTCCGGTGAAGGTGTTGGTGAGTTTAATTTGATTTTGGTGGAGGTTTCAGGGATGTCCTAGTTTCAAGCATGAGATTGAGCTCTGAATTGAGCTCAACCAGTAGGAAATAGGACAGGAAAACAGTGGGGATCAACTTCTCTATGCTAGGAGAAGAGTGTGGAGTAATTTTGGTAGAGCTTTGGCAAGGTTTTTTTTTATCACCTCTTTGGCCATGGGGTGGTGAGTTTAAATAAGCATGGCTGTGGAGCTTCTCTAAGCAAGCCAGGGGCTGGGATCAGCTGCTTAGGTCAATGGAAGAAGGGTCATGGTGTCCACTGGCCATGGGACAACTCAACAAGGGAGTTTTGAATTTTTTGGCTTACATGGAGCTCTCGGCCTGGTGGTTTCCAGCGACTGGGCTGGTGGTCCGGCTAGGGTCAACTCACACTCATGGTCAGTGAGGTCAGGGCTTGAGGTTTGTGAGCTCAATTGCCTTTGGACATGTGTAAAGTGGTTTGATTAAAATGGAATGGGGGAGGGTGTATTTTAAGCTTGGTTTGGTCATTCCATGGAAATAGGCTTGGTGCACCTCCCCAAGGCCCGATTTTGGGCTGAGAAAAATCAGTGGGTTCAGCCAAGATAAGGTGGTAAGGTCCCCATCCATGGTGAGGTGGCTAACTTAGATTAGAGTGTGACATGAATGGGGTTAAAAAAATTAGTGAAGGATTAAGAAAGAGCCTCCTCCTTTTGTCATTAAGGGCTTGGTGAGGTGGAAAGTGGCTCCTATGGCTTGCCTATGGCTTACCCATGGCTTCATGGCTCCATGTGGCTTGGGGCAAAGCTAGCTCAATTTCATGGAAAAGGGTTTTAGGAATTTTGACATTTTAGGGATAATTTGGCATGAGTCTTGATTTAGCATGGTTTAATGATGACTTTGAAACTTAGGGATGATTTTATTAAGTGGATGATGAGAAGAAAATGTCATGTGGGCCATAGAACCAATATTGGGCTTTTTAAGTTTAGTGAAAATGGGCTTTTAAATTTTTTAGGAAAATGGGCTTTTTGGTGTCATAATAAACTTTTGGATGAAAATTTGGTAAAATTTTGAGCTAAATAAATATTGCATTTGGTTTAGGGATGTGCATGAATGATTTGGAACAAGTTTGGGGTAATTTCGAGTTGAATTGGGTTTAATTTGGGTCTTTTAGTAATAAGACCAAAGTGGGTCAAATTGGGCTAACTTGGGCTAAAGTTGGGCTAATGTTGGGTTTGATGTAAAATTAATGTTGAAAAATTTTTATGGATGTATCAAAAAGAGTTTTTAATTTTAGTTGGGTCTTAATTTTGGGATTTGGGCTTGTTTGGGTTCATGATTGGTTTAGGCCAATTTGGGAAATTTTGGTTTGAGTTAGGCTTGGGTGGAGTTTGGGTCCAAATATTGGGTAACTTAAGTTAGAGTTTTGTTTTTGGGGATGTTAGGAAGATTTTAAAATAAATTTGGGGAAAATTGGGTGACATTTGGGTTAAATTTGGGATGGATTGGGTCACTTGGTCAATTTTGGGCCTTAAGGGCTAATTTTGGACTTTTGATCAAATTGGGTTAAATTGGTAAAATTAGGGTATGTGGCAGTTGAGCAAAATGAAATTGGGAATATTTGGAATTTTTTGCAATTTTCTGGAAATTTTTGGATTTTTTGGATTTTTGGGCCAAAAAGGGTATTCTGGGTATTTGGAGGATATTGGGGGGTATTTTTGGACATTTTGGTATATTTGGCCATTGATGATCAATTTGAGTGGTGGGGAGTGTTTAGGGTTTATTTTAAAGAATTTTGGTAATTTGGGAAATTTTTAATAATTTTGGGCAATATCAAGGGTATTTGGTAGGTTTGGTGGGTTTAGGGCCCTCGGGGGTCAAAAATTGAAATTTGGGAAAAATGAAGATTGATTAGATGTGAGTAGAATGAAACCATTTTGGTTGAGCCATGAAGTCATATTAAGCTCACAAGATCCATGAGAGGACTCATTTTAGGTACTCAATATGTTGTTCCTAACCCTCTTAGCTAGAGGCTTAGGGGTTGAGGTCCATCCATATGAGCTTCCTACATGAGTCAGAAAGCCAAGTTGGGTAAGTGTGGTTTTAGGGTTTTGAATGTGTGTGGAAGTGTGGTGTGTGAAAGTTGAACCTCACCAAGACCAGGCCACCCAGGGTTGTCCTAAGGCTTGACCATCCTATAAGAACTCATAATTGAACCTCCACATTTGACTTTTAACCTTCCAAGTGGCTTGGAGGTTTATGGTCATCTGTGTGGTTCAAGAAGAGTTAAGAAGTGTTTGAATTTCTAAGTGGTGGGTTCCATTTCTAGTCCTCTAGGATAGTTAAAGGTAAAACCTATGACTAGATCCTAAGCACTAAGAAGAGAAAAGACCTCACCAAAAATGAGGTCAACAATTTCAACAGAACCTCAAAATTCTTCTGGTTTGACAATCTAGATTTCTCATCCAAACAAGATATTTCTTTCAATTATAAAGAAGACCATTCAGAAGGGTCTCACGAAATCATGGTGTTCAATATTAGGGAGAATGCAGTCTCCATCCTCATAAATATTTATGATGCAGCTATTAGGAATAAAGTCTACAGGCAACACGTGCCACTCGACCAACCACTTTATCATCTTCTTGATCCGTGGTGGCATCGGATCCACCTCATCACGCTGCAAAAATTCTCGGGGATTACCTTGTCAATCTATCACAAGTTTTTACAACAACCGCACTGAATATTGACTCTGCCTTTTCCATGTTTCCATTTTGATAGTTTTGTATATGTCCTTGGCCACAGACGGCCTGCTCTGTGTAATGTCTGTAGATTTTTAACGCAATATTAAATTTCTTCCTCATCCTTCCTTGAGAATACGTCAGTGTATAGCTCGAGTCCTTCCAGGACATTGAAAAACTTTCCTTGTATGTCTTCATAGTGTTGAAATTCTTGCTTTCTGATTTTTCTAATTTTTTCCATGATGTAGTCTAGAACTCCTTGCGGCGGCGGCGGTGGTAGGACAAACTATTATACGTACGACTCTACATCAGGATATTCCCGTCTCCTGAATAGCATTGAGGCAGCTGCATATGCCTCAAATGTGCCATATTCTTGAAGCTATAATACATGACAATCTGGGCACTCTGAAAATGCCCCTGACACCGTAAACACTCTGGGTAAACCCAAGTTGCAAGTCATACACTGAGTTAAAATTTCTTCCATTGGATTGAATGTCGGCACGGGATTCTCTGCAGTCTCTGGCTCAATATCGGTGCGCAGTGCACTTTCATCAGTCTCTCTCATTTCATGATTGTAAGAATCTCCTGGAATGGGTGATAGTCCGGCTGCTAGCTCCCGAGCCTGTCTCCTCTCCATCCTGTCCAAGAGGCGGCTCTTGCGGCGATTTCCATTTCTTCTCTTTGTACGTTCCAATGGTGCATCTAAAATCTCTCGACTGAAGCGGCAACAAGATCGCCTTCTGGAGTAGTGATCATGGATGGAATCTGTGTATGTCTTGTGTCGAGGAGGTGTAGGTCGATGAATCCCCCAGTTCCTCCGTATCCTGACGTCTGTCCCATCTCTCTGCGACCAATTTTCCTCTTCAACTCCATGTTTGTAGCTTTCTTTTTGTGTGTTTATTTTTTTAAAATGTGAAGTCCAAGCCGTTTATGGAAGCAAACACCAACTCACAAGCCGACACCGCCTACACAAGTAAACAAGGGAAATGTCAGTGGGCGGTGTTGTGTACGAATAAGAACAACAACAAAAATCATTATCTTTCAAGTTTTAATAAGTTTTATACTTGTTTTGCTGTCATTATCTTATTTAATATAATTTTATGAGATTTAGATTTAGAAATTTTATGAGTCACAGAGCATGGCCCTATTCTACATTAGAATGAAACTCTTTCTATAGATTCCTTATTTTGCATAGTACTTCTTGAGATATCGTCCATTTATCAGCAACATGAGTCTGCCCCCTTGAGAATCTACCAACTAGTAAAATCCTCTAGAGCAAAAATTTTCTACCACGAATGGTCCTTCCCAGGTTGGTTCAATATTTTCACGTATCTTACGGTGTGCAAGAATAAGCCTTCTGAGAACAAGTACGAGGTCACCGATTTTGAACGACCTCTGGCGGACCAACTTATCATGGGCTTGAATCATCTTTGGTTGGTAGAGTTCCAAATTCTTCTGTGCAAGCAATCTTTTTCCTTTAATAGTTTTTAGTTCTGTCGGTCATAGTTTGGCATTTTCTTATGCTGTAATTTGATTGGCGAGGGTGATCTGGAGTGACAGTAGCTAAACCTCTAGCGAAAGGATTGCCTCGGACCCTCACACAAGTGTATATGGTGTAGCCTACATCGGCGTTCTGACTGTCATCCTGTAGGTCCACATAGCTTCTAGTAATTTCTTGTGCCATGCTTTTTTGTTGTCGTCAAGTGTCTTCTTTAGAATTTGAACAAGTGTCTTACTGAAGGCTTGCCACGCCATTTTTTTTGGGGTAATAGATCGTAGAGTATCTCCAATCTATCCCGTTTCTTCTGACAAAGCTGTTGATTTTTATGCTTTTGAAGGCAGACCCATTGCCAGAGATAATCTTGCGGGCACACCGAAGCGGTAAATAACCTAATTTTTGAAGAATTGTTGAACTTGTTGTGTTGTAACTTCCCGTAGCAGAACTGTCTTTGCCCACTTGGAGAAGTAGTCTGTAGCTGCAAGAATGAATCTGTGTCCTTTCTAAGACGGAGGGTCTATCAGACCTACAATATCCATGCCCCAACACTCGAATGGCCATGAGGTGATCGTTGGGTGTAGAGCATTCAGAGGTTGGTGCAAGATCACTTAGTACTCTAGGCATTTATGACATTTCTTTGCTGTGTCCATGCAGTCTGTCATCATTGTTGGCCAGTAGTATCCAAGTCTTTTGATTTTGATTTTCATTTTCAGTCCTAACTGGTGAGCACCACACAATACGTCATGTACTTCTTTGATTATTTTATGTGCTTCTGCTCTGTTGAGGCATCTTAGCCACATCTAATTGAAGGATCTTCTGTACAAAACACTGTCAACTAAGGCATATGAGATAGCTCTCTTTTGAATCTGATGCGCTGCTGATATGTCTTCAAGCAACCTTCTTGTTTGCAAATATTCTATCAATGGCTGGAGCCAATCTTCTATATCATTTGTCACTGAGGCTGCTATCTCTTCTTTTCTAATCTTATGTAGACTGCCGAGGTTGATCTATGACAGAACCTGACATCCCTGTACTGTAATATCTATAGAATCTTTGGGTGGACAAGCCAATTCTTTAGCAAGTTTGGCTAAAGCGTCCACGTGGGCGTTGTCTGCTCGAGGAATTCTATAGAATATCACACTCGGAATCTGCTCGAATAATTTCATTGTGTACTGGTGGTATTCCTCTAATCTCAATTTTAGAATTTTGTATTGTCCTGCCACTTGTTAAATGACGAGTTGTGAGTCTCCATAAATGGCAATGTCTATAATTTCTATTAGTATTGCAAATTATAAACCATTGATTAGAGCTTCATATTCTGCTTCATTATTGGTACACGGCTTTGACAGTCGGTAAGAGAATCATTGCATGGCCTGATCTAGAGTCACCAAGATCAAACTGATTCCTTCTTTGCTTGATACCACTATCTGTTGTGCTCTATCTCTTCGGGCCTAGGAAACTAAGTCGAAGTACATTTCCTAACGTCTGACACTGGGCTGCTCTATTTGTAGTATATGTTTGTCTGGTAGTTCGTCATTGAGAGGGGACCCAGTTGGCACTGGGTGCACTGCGAGAAAATCTGCAGAATCTGCCCTTTGATAACTCGAAGGGGCAGAAAAGTTATGTCAAATTGCAATAATATCATTGACCACCTTGCTATGTGTTTGAAAAGTGTTGGTTGGGTCATCAAATATTGCAACGGGTTAACTTTCGAGATCAGGTTGACCTTATGAGAAAACATATAGTGTCTAAGCCTTTGAGCTGCAAAAACTAAAGTAAGACAATGCTTCTCAATAGGGGGATACTTTTCTTCCACAGGTATTAGATGTCGACTCAAGTAGTAGAGTGCATTTTCCTTACCCTCATTATTGACTTGAGCGAGTAAGGCTCTGAGGGATTCATCTAAAGCCGCGGTATAAAGTATCAACGGTCTACTTGGGATAAGGGCTGCCAAAACAGGAGGTGTCATCAGATATCGTTTAATGTCTTCAAAATCTCGTTGACATGGCTCTCCCCAAACAAATGTGACATCCTTTCGAAGTAAGTTTGAAACGGGGAGACACCTTCCTTAAAAATTAGATATAAAGCATCGTAAATATGTCACTTTTCCTTGAAAAGAACGTAATTATTTCAATGTTTTGAGAGGAGGCATTTCTAATATCTCTTTAATCTTTTCTGGGTCAATTTCAATTCCCCGATGACGGACAACAAACCCTAGAAAGTTACCAGAGGTGATGCACTGAAAATATATACAATTTTTGTTATCTAACTTTACCCAATTTTGGTGATATTGCACTTTAAAGAAAGGTATTTTTTATGATTTGCTGCAGGTATGATGATTTTAGGTGATTGAAGTGAAAAGAAGCAAAAAGGAACAAATCGAGTGCGAAAAGGAGAAAAAGGAGCAAAATGGTGAAAAAGTGTTCGGGCGCCGCCGGCGCCCAAATCTAGAGAGCACAACAATTAAATAGCACGACTGAGTGCCGGCAGCACTGCCGGCGCCCAAAGTCGGTGGAGTTCAAATTTGAATAGTTTTGGAGACTTTTTGAAGGGAAGCCTATGGAAACTCTTGGGATTTCGTCCCTATCTTATGAGTAACTACTTTTGAACGAAAAGTGGTGTGGAAAAAAGTGTCTAGAGAGTGTCTTGTGTCTTCTAGAGTGTTAGGGTTTAGGAGTGGAGAGTGTAAACTGAAGATTTGGGAGGGATTCTTCACTAAGGAGGGGAGGAGAAGAGGTAAAGTCAGAGATTGCTTCTTCCTTTCCATTCTAAGGAGAGAATCAAGTGTTGTAAAGAAGAGAGAAGAGGATTCAATGGAACTTTAAGGGAATTGCATCGGGGAAGAGAAAGAGATAAGTTTTATTTTCTTTTGTAGTTTGTATAACTTTTCTTTTATATATAAAATCCATGTTTTATTGTATCTTCTCCATGAATTCTGAGTGGTCTCCCTTGTCCTTGTTCTTGAATAGAGATGTGATGATGGATTGATGTAGATTTGATGTGATTTTAATGTATTGAAGAAGTTGTGACATTTTTTCATTTAGAACTTAATTTACTTTCGATTTGGCCAATTGAAATGTTAAAATATGTTGTTGAACATCAAGTTTGAAAGGATTTAATGTCCTAAAAAGTAATGAAAGATCCATTCAATTTCTTTGGATGAATTGCGTGGTTCATGGGAATTAAGTGCAAATGAATAGAGAAATGTGTTTTGATGGACATCAATGTGGAGATTTCAGGGTGACAGGTTGAAATCCCCAAATTGGTTATAAGAGTAGCAATTAATATGAAAGGTTAGCCTTCGGGTAAAGGGTGACTGGGAGCTCCGAAGTGAGAGCCGGTATCCTCCCAGCCTAGCCTTAGAGTTAATAAGTAAACTTAGAATATGTCAATGTTCTTTTCTTACTTAGAAGAGGGGGTACTCTTTTAAGGGTAAAGAATCATCTATGCTCCTATTTGGCAAAATACAATAGATAATTATTTCATAACAATCCACACATCATATTCTCATTGCAAGAGGAAAGATACTTTTCTCATATATCAAAAACCATTCAAATACTTAATTTAGTGTGTCTGTTAGTTAATCCTATTCTTAAAGTTGTTAGAAGTAATTATAGTTACTTAATTGTAATTGTTTCGTTGATCTTACTGTTTCCTGCATAGTAGTAGTAAGTAGTAAACTTTAACTTCAATTCTTATTACACATTCTGTAACGCTTTCTTAAGACTTTGTATTTCCTTGTGGGATCGCTAACCAGGACTCCATTAGAGCCCTGTATTACTTGATACGATACGTATACTTGCGTTGAATGCTTGGAATTAAAAAAATTATTATAAATCTATAAATCTGAGTTCATAAATTCTTACAAATTATAATGTCGAGCATCAAGTTTTTGGCGTCGTTGCCGGGGAAAGTAAAGGAGTTAAGAATGTAAATGTTAAGTAACGAAGTAAGTTTATTTTGTAGTGTGTAATTGTGTTTATTTTTTTTATTAATGTAGTTGTATTTGTATATGTGTAGTAACAGATCTATAGGTTTAGTGCCTTACGATTCAGAGATTGAGCGTACTGTCAGAAAAATTAGAAAAAAAAAACAAATTGAAAATCCTTGCAAAATGGTAAATATTTAAGATAATCAAAAAAGTGAAGTTGGAAATTTACCAAGACCTTTAAGAGAATATGCTAACCCAATAGCAGATGAAATTCATATAACTATTCAAAATCCTGATGTTGCTGCTAATTCATTTGAACTTAAACATGTTCTTATCCAAATGGTACAAAACAATCAATTTGTTGAAACACGTAATGGGGATCCGAATTTGCATCTCGCTAGATTCTTAGAACTGTGTGCTACTTTTAAATATAATGGAGTGTCTAGTGACGCTGTCAGACTTAGACTTTTTCCTTTTTCATTATGGGATAAGGCTAAGGCGTGGTTAAGTTTGTTAGCACTTGGATCTATTAGAACTTGGGGAGAATTATCTCAAAGGTTTCTATCAAAATATTTCTCTCCATCAAATACTGTTAAAATAATAAATGATATTACATCTTTTTGTCAGTTTGAAAGAGAGTCAATATATGAAGCTTATGAGAGATTTAAAGATCTTCTTAGGAAGTGCCCACATCATGCTTAACCAGATTGTTTAATAATTAAAACATTTTATAATGGATTAGTGGGATCATTGATATCTATTATAGATGCTGCTGCTGGTGGATCGTTAATGTCAAAACCTTTTGATGAAGTATACACATTAATTGAAGAAATGGCTAATAATAATTTTCAATGGCCCTCTGAACGAGTAAATCCTAAGAGAGTAGCTAGTGTTCATGATTCAGATATGATAACTATGGTAGTTTCTCAAATTGCAGCCCTTTCAAAGAAAATAGATCAATATGGATTGAATTATTCTCAACCAACTCCAGTGTTAAAGGAAAATTCATTTGGACTGATAATAAACCTAACAATCATTTTTTGAATTATTATAATCCTGGTTGGAATAATCACCCAAACATCAATTGGAATAATAATAATGCTAATGTTAACCCGCAATGGGCTAACAACTCTATGAATCCAATTGGAAATTCAAACAATCAAGGAAATTCTAATTTTAGACAATCTTTTTCCCCTGGACTTAATAGTAACCCACAATTTAAGGATAAGAAGTTGTCTATTGAAGAAATGATTCTGAATATGGTAAATCCATTACAAGCTCAAGGTGTTGCTATGAAGAATATTGAAAATTAATTAGGTCATATTTTCACTGCACTTAATAATAGACCTTTCGGAACACTTCCAAGTAATGTGGAGATCAATCTAAAAGATCAAAACAAGGAACGACTTAAGGCTATTCAATTAAGGACTAAAAAAGAATTGGAAACTAGAGTGCAAAAAGAAGTTGAAATAGGAAAGGAGAAAGTGGAAATTGAAAATGGTTCAAACAAGATTTATCAAGACTTGGATTGTCCTCTTGAACCAATGAAGATAAAAATTGATAAGCCACCACCTCCATTTCATCAATGATTAAACAAACAAAATAGGGATAACATTTTTGGAAAATTTTTGGAGATCCTGAAGAAATTAACGATTAATATTCCTTTTGTTGAAGCATTAGAACAGTTGCCTGACTATGATAAGTTTATGAAGGATATTCTGAGAAAGAAAAAAAAAAGTTTACAGGCCATGAAACTGTTGCACTTAGTGGAGAGTGTAGTGCAATTATTTGGAAGAAGCTTCCGGAAAAACATAAAGATCGTGGTAGTTTCACTATTCCGTGTGTTATAGGTAAAATTTTTTTTTGGAAAAGCTTTATGTGATCTGGGAGCGAGTATTAATCTAATGCCCTTATCAACTTTCAAAAGGTTGGGAATAGGAGAAATTTCTCCTACATGTGTGACTCTTCAGTTGGCTGATTGTTCCGTTACTTATCCTAAAGGAGTGGTGGATGATGTTATAGTGAAAGTGGATAAATTTATCTTTTCTGTGGATTTTATTGTACTTGATATGGTAGAAGATAAAGAAATTTCAATCATTTTGGGAAGACCATTCATTGCTACTAGAAGAGCGGTAATTGATATTCAAAAAGGAGAATTAACTATGAGAGTTAATGATCAAGAGGTGAACTTTAATATTTTAAAATCTATGAAGTATCCCTTAATGGAAAAAGATAATGAATGTTTTAGAATGAAGGTCTATGATTACTTGAGAAACGATCATTTTGAAAATATATTTGAAAAAGAAGAAGAATATAAAAATATGTTTGAAGAAGAAAGTGATGATGAAGAAAACTCAGATAATGAGAATAATGAAGATTTGGAGTATGTTCAGCAGAGATTAGAAATATTAGACACTATTGAAGGTGGAGATAAAAACATAATTCCATCTATCTAAAACCTCCTGAACATGAAATGAAAATACTCCCTAATCATTTAAAGTATATGATTTTAGGAGAATCATCTACTTTGTCTGTTATTGTATCTTTGGGACTAAAGGAATACCAAGAACAGAAGTTGTTGTAAACTTTAAAAAGATACAAGAAAGCTTTTGGATGGTATTTGGCCGATATTAAAGGAGTTAGTCCTTCTATTTGTATGCACAAAATTTTATTAAAATGAAGAATATAAATCGAGAGTTGATCCGCAAACGAGACTGAATCCTATAATGAAAGAAGTAGTTAATAAAGAGATTTTGAAATGGCTGGATGCTGGAATTATTTATCCTATTTCGGATAGTGCTTGGCTAAGTCCAATACATTGTATACCGAAAAAGGGAGGAGTGACAGTTGAAGTGAATGAATGTGATGAAATTATACCCACAAGACAAATTAATGGATGGCAAATTTTTATTGACTACAAGAAATTAAATGCCGCCACCAGAAAGATCACTTTCTTATTTCTTTTCTCGATCAAATGCTAGATAGACTTGTTGGACACAAGTACTACTGTTTTCTGGATGGATATACTAGTTACAATTAAATGCCTATTGCTCCTGAGGATCAAGAAAAGACAACATTTACTAGCCCTTATGGATCCTTTGCTTTTCGAAGAATGCCTTTTGGACTGTGTAATGCACCTGCAACATTTCAGAGATGTATGATGTCTATCTTCAGTAGTATGATATATAATGGAATAGAAGTTTTTATGGATGATTTCTCTGTATTCGGGACTTCATTTGAAATTCTCCTGGAAAACTTAGCAAAAGTTTTCGAGCTTTGTGAGAAAAAAAATCTAGTTCTGAATTGGGAGAAATGTCAATTTATGATTGCAGGAGGAATTTTGCTTGGGCATAAATTTTTTGAACATGGTATGGAGGTCAACCCTGCTAAAATTAGAGTGATTGAGAGATTACCACCACCCCTTACTGTGAAAGAGGTGAGGAGTTTTTTAGGACACGCTGAATTTTACAGGTGATATATTAAAGATTTTTCTAAAATTACCAAACCTTTGTACCGACTTTTAGAAAATGATAGAAAGTTTGATTTTAATGATGAATTCTTAAGAGCTTTCAAATTATTAAAAGAAAAATTAATCACTGCACCTATAATTATTTCACTCGATTGGGAGAAACCATTTGAACTTATGTGTGATGCTAGTGATCATGCAATCAGAGTAGCATTGGGGCAAAAGCATTATAAAGTATTCAAAGTCATTTAGTATGCTAGTAAAACTCTTAATGAGGCTCAAATTAATTCTACCATAAGTGAAAAAGAATTATTAGCTATAGTGTTTTCTTTTGAAAAATTTAGACCTTATTTATTTGGATCTAAAATTATTGTGCATACAGACCATTCAGCTATTAAATATCTAATGCAAAAGAAGGATGTGAAACCTAGACTCATTAGTTGGATACTTCTTCTGCAAGAATTTGATTTTATGATAGTTGATACGAAGGGAGCTGATAATCAAATAGCTAATCATGTATCCAGAATAGACTATGATAAATTATCTCAATTTGAAAAAGAAATTACAGAAATTTTCCCTAATGAGCAACTCTATACTATTTTGGGAAATAATTTGCCTTGGTTTGCTGATATTGTGAATTATATTGCAAGTGATATTGTACTACCTCGTTTAACAAGGCAACAACTAAATAAGTTTAAATATGATGCATAATTCTATTTTCTTGGGATGAGCCATATCTATACAGTGTAAGGATTTGATTATTAGGAAATTTGTGCCACAAGAAGAAAAAAATTTGATTATTCAACTATCTCATGATATTGAATTTGGAGGTTATTTTGGTGTTGATAAAACTGCTTTTAAGATTTTACAATCTGGATTTTATTGGCCTATTCTTTTTAGAGATGTTTATAGATATATTAAATCATGTGATCGGTGTCAGAGAGTAGGTAATATCTCTAGAAGAAATGAAATGCCTCTAAATTCTAATTTGGAAGTTGAAATTTTTAATGAATGGGGATTAGATTTTATGGGACCATTTACTCCTTCATTTGGAAATCTATATATTTTGGTTGTTGTTGATTATGTCTCAAAATGGATTTAAGCTGTTGCTTTACCCAGATGTGATGCTCGGAGTGTTTCAAAATTTTTAAAGAAAAACATATTTACAAGATATGGATTGCCGAGAGTAATCATAACTGATGGTGGATCCAATTTCAGGAATAATCAATTTATGATATTAATTGAGAAATATAATATCATTCATATAATCTATACTGGTTATCATCCCCGGACTAGTGGTTTAGCAGAAGTGTCTAATCATGAAATTAAAATAATTTTGGAGAAAACTATGGAAAATCATAAATTGGATTGGTCAACTCGATTAGATACTGCTTTATGGGCTTATAGAACTGCTTTTAAAACCCTTATGGGAATGTCTCCTTATAGGCTAGTGTTTGGTAAGACTTGCCATTTACGAGTTGAATTGGAGCATAAAGCATATTGGGCGATAAAAGAGTTAAATTTTAATTTGAAAAATGCTGGAGAGAAAAGATTTATGCAATTGAATGAATTGGAAGAGATTAGAAATGCATCTTATCATAATGATAGGATCTATAAAGAGAAAAGTAAATTATGGCATGATCAGAAGATATTGAAAAAGAGCATAGAAAATGGACAAAAAGTTTTATTATACAACGCAAGATTGAAGGTATTTCCTGGAAAGCTCAAGTCTAGATGGTTAGGACCTTTTACAGTTGTAAAAGTTCATTCTTTTGGAGCTGTTGATATTAAAGATCCAGATACTGGAAACATTTTCAAAGTTAATGGGCATCGATTAAAGGCTTACTTTGACGGGTTTCAACCGAATTCAAAGAGGTTTTAATGTTGAATCATCTTGATTAACTGAATGGATTGTCGGGCTGACGACGTTAAACCAAGCGCTTTATGGGAGGCAACCCATATGTATCTTTGTGGTGTGTTTGATTGTTTGTTGTAGTTGTGCATTTTAGATATATGTTTTTGAATCCTAATTACTGCTAAATACTTTAAAATTTGATAAATGATGGATCAAATTGAGATATTGGAATATTTTGGATCAAACGAAGTTCGATGAGAATTTTTTACCACTGGAGCCGCCGGTGCCCTATCGATTTCCTACAACTGAACTTGACTGTTTGAGCACCGCAGGTGCCCTATCGAGCGCTGCCGGCGCCAAAATCTGCTTGATGGTTTTTAATTTTCAAAATGCGAGTTTTGTCGGTTTTTTGCGGGATCTTTGTGCTTATAACTCCCTAAACTCCATTTTTAACTTCTTGACTCCAGAAAAACGAAAACCACCTATCCCAATTCGTATCCTATGGATTCCTTTCCCATTGAAACCCCTCAATTTTGTGTTTTCAACCAAAGGAAATTCATAAGTTTTGAAGCGCAATGTTTGTTCAACAAAGTGATGATGAAAAGAAGGATTATCAAGGAAAGAGGCTTCATAAACCGAGGTTTGGATAATCGTACTACTAGAATTGAAGAAATTATTAAAGAGAGACGTTGGGAAGTGCTTTGCTACACTACCGCTGCAGTTGTTGTTCCCTTCGTGAAAGAGTTTTATGCAAATCTTCACGGGATCAACCAAGGGTTCGTATTTGTGCGTGGTAGATTTGTTCAATTCACTCTTGCACGAATCAATGATCACTTTATGATCGAGAACTTATCTATTTGCCATTATTCTAATTTCAATGCCACAGGGATAATATGAATGATGTATATCGATGTCTGACGGATGAGAATGAATAATGGTATGTTAGAGAGAATGGATAAATGAGTTTCCCATCTGCATCTCTCAATCCAGTATCCAAGCAGTGGTATTACTTTATTTTGGCAAAGTTATTTCGGACATTGAAGATCAGCAAGGTAACCAAGGAAAGTGCCATTTTGAATTTCTGTATTCAAATTGGAAGGTCAGTTGATATTGGTAATATTATTATGAAATCAATACTTGGATTAATTGTGCATGGCTTTAAATATGGGCATGGACACCCATACACCATATTTCTTTTATGTAGTCAGTCACAGGTTCCTTTTTCCAAGTTGGGAAAAGGATCTTCTTCCATGGAGGCCTGTGGATCTAACTAATCCCTACGACTACTAGACAGTTGGAGATGAAGATGACATGAATTTGCTTGCAGATCAACAAACTCAGACTTCACAACCGACTCAACCCTATTTTCCCTAAGGTTCCAAAATGATATTAAATGGGATCAAACAATTGGAGAAAGAGGTACCGAACATTATGAATGTGATCAACAACATTTCTGATTTATTCAAACATATAGATTAGAGAATGAAAGAGCAATTCGATCACACTTGTCGAATTGAGATGGGCTTGATCAATCTTTTGAAGAAGAATGCGGTGATTGCCGAAGAATCATCTGACGAATTTCTATTTCGTCAATTCTATAACTTGTTTGTGCGTCAGCAATCAATTGGATACACTAGAGGAGAGGATAGTTCTGAAACAGATGTGGAGTAATTGATGGATTCTACTTATGTTTGTTGCGTGTTTAATTTGCTTTGCTTAGTCATGTTTGGTTTTAGTAGTATTTGATTTGAGATTTGAACTTGGATTTGGATGTGTTTACTTTCATTGTGTACTTAGATCTTATTGCTTTCCTACCGTAGAGTACTTGCTGCACTGAACATCTAAGAATAGTTGGTTTGAATGAACATATTTAGTGTCTATGATGTAACTTGGATTATATATACAAGTTTGTTGTGTATTCTTTGTGTGAAAAATTGTATTAATTATTGCTTATTGGATGATGTAAATGCCTATGAAGTGTTAAACATCATTGTGGATGTCAAAACGATCGAATTTATGAAAAAATTTTCCGACCAAGAAAATATTTTGGACTCGCGCCGCCAGCGCCAGAGTGGGCGCCGCCGACGCCTAAATCCAGAGAGTTGGCTAATATATTTAAATAGAGTGCCACCGGCGCCCGAACCTAGAAAAGTCTAGAACCCACGATTTCACAATTTTTCTCTTGGACCCGCAAAATTTTTCCATTTCCTTCGTCTTCCTCCTCCATTTTCGTGATTTTGAAGATCTAGGGCTTGCTAGATCTCTTATTTAAGGAGATTTTAAGGCTTTTCAACACCGGATTTGAACTTTTCCTGGTAAGAGCTTCACTTTAAGTTAAAATTTTTTGATTTTCACCATGGAAATCTCTTACATTGCCTATAATGGAAATTTTTGGAGTTTTAAAGAAATTTTGAGATTTCCATGATGAAATTTGCTCTTACTTGTTTAGAATCGTGTTTAGAGTTTGCTACATTGTGAATTTGGGATTTATTGGAATATTCATGGAAATTTTAGATATTCACATAGCTCCAAGAGGGAAAAGGAAATTGTATTTTGATGAGGAGAGGTTTGTTAACGTCAAAGACCAATTTCGCTATAGCTCTATCCTTTGCAATAAGAAGTGTATCCGTGATCGAGCTTTTTGTAGTCCTGGTGGATCTATAGAACAATTAATTGCAGAGCGAAACTGGGAGTGATTTTGTTATTTCACTGCGAATGCTGTTATGGGAGTTGTTAGAGAATTTTATTCTAACATACCATGGACTGAGACTGATCATGTGCTTGTTAGAGGGAAGATGGTTGAGTTTACTCCTCTGCGTATCAATACTTTCTATCAGACTAGGGAACCATTCATGTGTGAATACGAGAACTTTGACACTGGGAGGGAGAATATGAGAGAAGTTATTGCTTTTCTGATTGACGGGTGAGGAGAATGGAAAGTAAATAAAAAACAATTGATAAATTTCCTCGCCTCCACTTTGAATGTTGCTTCAAAAGTTTGGCATTATTTCATTTTTGCAAGATTGTTACCATCTTATCACCATAGCGAAGTTACTAGAGATAGAGCGATTTTGAACTACTGTATTCAGATGATGAAAAAGATTGATATTGGAGCTATTATTTACAAGAATATTGTGTTGTACTGTTGTGATGAAGTGTTATTTACTTTTTATGTTTACTGTTGTGTTGTACAGAGAGATTAAAACTCTTAGCTGGACTGTGTAGTACTGTGATAGTTTCTTTCATGTTATAGTGTTCACTTGGATGTTTAGATGTTTAATGTTAATTTCTCTTTACCCATGCAAATATTTAAAATTGTTGTATCACTGCTACTAATTGTTTCATGTCTGCTAGTTGTAAATTTTGACTAATACCAGTAGCTGTTGAAGATTTCAAGATCCCAGTACAGAGAGGTTAGTTTTCTTCTACTCTGACTTGTTTCAATTTACTGAAAAATTTATGTTTGGGGGAGGGTAGAGAAATACTAACTTTTATTTGTTCTCAATTATTATATTTTCAAAAATTTTTAACATAACTTCTGGCAGTTGAACCTTATTATAAGATAACTAAAACTTTTTATTTCAATTGAATACTAAGGAAGGATAAGACGAAAAATTTTTAGTGATAAAGTTTGATTTTATAGAATTAAGATATTTGGTATGAAAGGATTTGATTATAGTCAACTTTTTAAAGTAAGGAAAACTGTATTTTTGAAATGTTAAGGGACTTAAAGTATAGTTTGTTAAGAAGAGATTGTAACTTTGTGATGAATAATAAAGCCTATACTTAAGTATAAAGTAAGGAGATATTTCAGGTTTGAACTTTAGAAAGAGGAGAGTGAAGTTTAAAATCATTAAAGGGCTATCTAGATATAGTAATCCCCAATAAAAAAAGAAAAAGAAAAGAAGAATTGAAAAACAATTGTTAAAAAAAAAGAGAAAGAAAGAAAAGAAAAGAAAAAGAAAGAAAAATGTTTATGAGGAGAAGCTTGAGGAGATGCCTAATCAAAAATTGGCTTCACTTGAATCACCATAAAAGGAGAATTTAATTTTATTTCTGAATTTATTTCTTAAGTACTGGCCTACATTCTAATGAAGTTTACATGAACTCATCCTTTCTCACATAATATTTTGAGGCACTCTTAATGTGACAAACTATAGTTCATCTTGAAATAAATAGAAAACTAGAACTCTTGGACTTGATTGCTGAATATTCTTATACCTATAGTGTTGACCTGAGTTACTAAATTTCTTTCTGAAAATCTAACCAAAATATTCTTTTGAATGAAAAATTTTAGTGTATTACAGTTGAAAAGTACATTGCCTAGAGTTATATTTTATGTAGTAAAAAGATTACTTGATGACAAGTAATAGTTAATGTTTGGGGATTCTTATGCACTGAAAATATATACAGTTTTTACTATCTAATTTTACCTATTTTTGGTGATATTGAACTTTAAATAAAGGTATTTTTCATGATTTGCTGCAGGTATGATGATTTTAGGTGATTAGAGTGAAAAAGAAGCAAAAAGGAACGAATCCAGAGCGAAAAGGAGCAAAAAGGAGCAAAATAGTGAAAAAGTGTTCTGGAGCTACCGGCGCCCAAATCCAGAGAGCACAACAATTAAATGACACGATGGAGCGCCGCCGGTGCCCGAAGTTGGTGGAGTTCAAATTTGAATTGTTTTGGCAACTTTTTGAAGGGATGTCTATGGAAACTCTTAGGATTTCATCCCTATTTTATAAGTAACTACTTTTGGAGGAAAAGTGGTGTGGAAAAAGTGTCTAGAGAGTGTCTTGTGTCTTCTAGAGTGTTAGGGTTTAGGAGTAGAGAGTGTAAAGTGAAGATTTGAGAGGGATTATTCTCTAATGCGGGGAGGAGAAGAGGTAAAGTGAGAGATTGCTTCTTCCTTTCTATTCTAAGGAGAGAATCAAGTGTTGTAAAGAAGAGAGAAGAGGATTCAAAGGAACTTCAATGGAATTGCACTGGGGAAGAGAAAAATATAAGTTCTATTTTCTTTCGTCTTTTGTATGACTTTTTTTTTATATATAAAATCCATATTTTATTGTATCTTCTCCATGGATTCTGAGTAGTCTCCCTTGTCTTTCTTCTTGCATGGAGATGTGATGATGGATTGTTGCGGATTTGATGTGCTTTTAATGTAATGAAGAAGTTGTGACTTTTTTTGATTTAGAACTTAATTTACTTTCGATTTGGCCAATTGAAATGTTAAAATATATTGTTGAACATTAAGTTTGAAAGGATTTAATGTCCTACAACAATAATGAAAGATCCATTCAATCTCTATTGATGAATTGCGCAGATCATGGGAATTGAGTGCAAATAAATATGGAAATGTGTTTTGATGGACTTCAATGTGGAGATTTCAGGGTGACAGGCTGAAATCCCCAAATTTGTTCTAAGATTAGTAATTAATATCAAAGTTTAGCCTTCGGGTGAAGGGTGAGTGGGAGCTCCAAAGTTAGAGCCGGTATCCTCCCAGCCTAGCCTTAGAGTTAGTAACTAAACTTAGAATATGTTAATGTTCTTTTCTTACTTAGAAGATGAGGTACTCTTTTAGGGTAAAGAATCATCTATGCTCCTTTTTGGCACAATAAAATAGATAATTATTCCATATAAATCCACAAATCATATTCTCATTGCAAGAGGAAAGATACTTTTCTCATATATCAAAAACCATTCAAATACTTAATTTAGTGTGTCTGTTAGCTAATCCTGTTCTTAAAATTGTTGGAAGTAATCATAGTTAGTTAATTGTAATTGTTTCATTGATCTTACTGTTTCCTGCATAGTAGTAGTAAGTAATAACTTTAACTTCAGTGCTTATTACACATTGTGTAACGCTTTCTTAAAAATTCATATTTCCCTGTAGGATTGATAACCAGGACTCTATTAGAGCCCTGTATTACTTGATACGATACATGTACTTGCGTTGAATGCTTGAACTTAACAAAATTATTATTAATCTATAAATCTGAGTTCATAAATTCTTGCAAATTATAAACTCGAGCATCAAGAGATAACGCTGAAAGCGCATTTTAAGGGATTCATCTTTAGATTATATTTTGGTAATCGTTCAAATACGATCCTTAAATCATTTAGGTGATTGTCCTTTACTTTGCTCTTAATGACTAAATCATCCACATAGCATTCCACTTAGTTATGAATGAGGTCATCAAAGATCTTGGTCATTGCTCTTTGATATGTTGCTCCTGTGTTCTTCAATCCAAATGGCATCATGGTGTAGCAGTAAATCCTGATCAGAGTTCTGAATACTGTAAATGTTGCATCTTTTGTAGCCATCTTGATTTGATTATAACCTGATGATCAATCCATAAAGGAGAAAATTTTGTGTGATGACGTAATGTCGACCATCAGTTCCGGTATCGAGAATGGGAATTTGTCTTTTGACCATGCCGTATTCAAATCTATGAAGTCGACACACACTCGAATTTTTCCATTTTTCTTCTTTATTGGCACGACGTTAGCTAGCCATGTTGGATATTGTTCTTCTCGGACAAAGTTAGCGTCTATTAATTTCTTTATATCTATTGTAACTTGCTATTTAATTTCAAGGTGCATCCTTCTGGGAGCTTGTTTTACTAGTATCATATTTTGATCCACTCCTAGTCGGTGAACTAAAACCTCTGGAGACAGTTCAGGCATTTCATCATAGTTCCAAGCGAAGCAATCTTTAAATTTTGACGGTAACCTGACCAAGTCTGAAGCCTCTTCTTCGTTGAGCAGTGAACTTATGAAAGTAGGTCAGGATTGCTCCTCAGCCCCGAGATTGATTTCTTTTAATTCATCTACAGTTGATTTGATTTATTCTTTGAACTCCGGTGGAGCCTCCTCTATTGGTTGATCTTCGTATTCATCTTGGATGTCCAAGCAATCTTCTACCAGTAACAACCATGCAAAATCCTGAGTCATTGATGGGTCCTACCGTACCAAACCTAAGACCTTCCTTGGAGTTCAATTTCTTTCCTTTTGTATTCCATAATTTTTCTAACGATTGTAACTTATCTTTTGGTATGTGCTTTAACACATATCATTGTAGAATTAACTTTTATACACACAGCAAAAAGTAACCAAAAGGTAATTCCATTAATTCATTAGAATAATTTTCTTCGAGAATTACACAAGGTTCAGAAGTAGAATGAGAAGTTTTATAAAACTTAATCGGTTTAAAACCCTCATTATGGAATTCCTTGACTTCCATACTCTCGATCTTTAGAGGATAGATTGGATTTAGAGTCATGGCATGGACATAATGATTAATCCAATCGTACATTGATTCATATTCGTCTTTTTCTGTGTCATTCATAGAAATCTTGAACTGAGGCTTCTTCTGACTTATCATCATTATTTCTTTATCTTCTTCGGAGCTTCCTTCTACTTCAATGCTAAACGGCAGCTTCATCCGTTCAACAATCTGGTGAGTTATTCTATGACCACGTGCCCGACCTCGACCTCGGATGCGTGAGCTAAAAGAACCTCCACCAACTCGTTGTGAAGGAGTGGCGGGAGATCATTGATCTGGAGCTGTATGGTCCTGTTCTCGTAGTTCTTCTAAATCTTTTGCTTTACTTGTCACAATTTCTCTTGAGAAAATTTGTTCTCTTCGGGGTAGCATTGTAGGCGGCGTCTTCGTGAATGCCTACATTGTGTATTGAGAAAATTTGTAATTCTCTCTTAATGCAACGTTCTTGTCCATCCTTGTAGTTTTTGATGCACTAGTGTAGTGATGAAGGGACCATATATTACTCGTGAAGCCACGATCGACCAAGCAAGGTATTGAACGATGTATCTACATCGATGACGTGGAATTTTACAGTTTTTACTAGATTTCCAACTTTCATTTTTAGCGTTATGGACCCAAGGGCTCTTTCTCCTTTCTGATTGAATCCTCTTAGCATCATTTTTTCCATAGAAAGTTCTCGAGCATCGATGTCCAAGTAGGCTAGCATTCGTAGACTCATTATGTTAAGTGATGCTCCAAGATCCACTAACACTCTAGAAAGTACGAACTGCTGATGATGACAGAAATATAGGGCGGACAGTTGTAGTCTGCTGTACCTAGAAGCAAATCTTCATCGGTGAGGTTATGCTTATCTGTTCATTCAAAGTTCAATCTCCATCTAAGGATGTGCTGGCCAACTATTCTAAGAAAATATCCGGATCAAGTAGAGCCTTGATCAAATTTTCTCTCATCTCCTTTGACAGGATCAGAACATCTTAAATACTTTGTTTGGCTGGAAACTTCCTTAGATGAGCTAGCGCGTTGTAATCTACTTTATTTGAATTCTTAATTTCGTCTCGAACTTGTACTTCTTCCTTTGCTGGAGACACTTTTTCTTGAGTATTTCCTATTTTCCTTTATCAATTGGGGTTGTCCTTGGCAGTAGCACCTTTCCATTTCTTAAATGTACTTTTGTTATTACTGTATCTGAAAATTCGACATTGATGGCAAGTGGAGTTCCTTTGCATTCAAGGACTGGCTCCTTGCTTTCGGTGCTATCGTAGCCGGTATTGTCGATATCCTCTTTATTTTCATCAACCTTTATGTCGGGAACAATCTTGATATGAGGATCATTTTGGGAATCGAAATCGAGGTTAGAGAGGTTGAGATTAGTTTCGTCATCACTAGAGACAGTAAAAACGTAGCCAACATCATTTATATTACCATTATGAGACCCTGGAGGGGCATAAATATAATGATACAAAGTCAGGGGTTCGAGGAGTTTCACCCCCGAATCTAAAACAACCAATCTAACAGGGGTAGCCTCTATCATACCCTTCACACTATCATCCTTAATCTATTTCATGATCTGCTTCTTCCTCCATTCTTGTCGCGACGGCTTCCTTGGTGAAGTCTTGATCTTGGATTGGGCTGGAGGTAGACTCCGGATAGAAGCTTTCTTTGGTGCAGACTGGATCTGGTCCAGGTTTTTTGAGCTCGTTCCAGATTGTACTCTATTAACCTTTGCTGGCATATGATCAATCGGAGAGATTGGCTTGGCTGAAATCACATTTATAGAACCTCTTTCAGGTTCTTTCAAGTTTTCATTTGGTATTTTTATGTTTCCTTCTTTGTAATTCCACTCAAGCCAATCCTTGAAACTGAAGCAGCTTTCTATAGTGTGCCCCGGCATCCTGTGGTAGGGGCAGAAGTTGAGCTCATCATTGTTGTCCACCTCTTCCGGCTTCTTCGGCCTGGATAATCTAAACTCGGGCTTCTTCATTAGATTCCTGAACATCTCTACTACTGCGTCATCTTTAAAGGAGTAATTTCTGCGCAGTCATTCTGTTTTTGTCAGACCCTGTCATCCATCTTTCTTGTATAACCTCTGCTGCTGACTAGACTGACTGCTATGTTGTTCCCGAGGTTGACCATACTACTGAGGCTAACTGTACTGAGGTTACTGACTGTGCTACTGGTGAGGCTGAATCCTCATTGGTTGCTTTCCTTTGTCTACCGTTACAACTATGCCATACCTCTTCTCATATGATTTAGTCAGTTTTGTCTTATTTGTCTTTACTGCAGGCTCCATATTCTTGACTTCTTCTTGTAAGTTGTTGGCTTTACTGAGTAGCTTTTCGAAGGACTTGATGGTGAGACCCTTAAGCTTGAAGGCTATCGGACCGTGGATACTCTTGAGTAGTATCTCGATTGCATGCTGCTCTTGTAGCAGAGGCTCGCATTTCATGCTTGGGTTTCTCCACCTCAGAATGTAGTTGACCAAAGTCTTGTCGGGCTTCTGCCGCTCCACCACAAGATCTCCTATGGTAACATGATGTCAGGCACCAACGAATCTTTTTACGAATATATTATTCATTTCTGAAAAAATCTTTATTGATCTATTGGGAAGCTCGGCATACCAATCGAAAGCTATTCCTGACAGACTGCAAACAAACTAACAGAACAACAGAGCTTCTCTTCCTCCTGTATTGTAACAAGTAGCTCTAAAATGTTATATGTGCTGATAAGGATTCCCTATCCCGTCGAACGACTTGAAAGTTGGGGTCACGAAGCCTTTAGGGTAAGAAATAACATCAAACTCCTCCGGGTAGGTCTACCCTTTGAAACTGATGCACCTCCTTTGGACTGAGGCAAGGCTGCCAGAACTTGCTGTTCAACCATCTGTTTAATGTATTTTTTTCGTGGATTCAAAGTCAGATTTTTTCTTGGTGGTTCGTCTTCATTGGCTGAGGCGACCTCCCTTCTTTCATCAGCGATGTGCATAATCTCAGGCTGATTGACCTCTGGAGAGGTTGTTGGTCGTGGTTGTGACTATCCGTAGAGTGCAGCCATGGTGGTCATGGCGGTAGTCATCTCTTCTATTCTCTTCTTTAGACGGCTAATATGTTCTTCTCTTGTCAGGACAGTCCTCCGCAACTCATCCGCGGTGTTCTCCTCACTAGGAGATTCACGGGTGTTGACCTCATTTTTTGTGAGGTTTGATCTCTCTCCTTAGTGCTTAGGATCTAACCATAGGTTTTCCCTTTGACTATCCTAGAGGATTAGAAATGGAACCCACAACTTAGAAATTCAAACACCTCTTAACTCCCATAGAACCCCACACAGATGACATAAACCTTCAAGCCCCTTTGGAAGGTTAAAAGTCAAATGTGGAGATTCAAGGATGAATTCCGATAGGATTCTTTGGCCTTAGGATTACCCTGAGTGGCCTGGTATTGGTGAGTTCCAGCCTTCACGCACGGTACACTCACACACATTTCAAACCCTAAGATCACTCTTACCTAACTTGACTTCGTGACTCATGTAGTAAACTCATGTGGACGGACCTCAACCCCTAAGCCCCTGGCTAAGAGGGTTAGGAACAACATATTAAGTGCGTAAAATGAGTCTTCTCATGGCTCTTGTGAGCTTAACATAGCTTCATGGTTCAACAAAAATGGTTTCATTTTACTCATATCAAATGAATCTTCATTATTCCCAATTTCAATTTTTGACCCCTGGGGCCCCTAAACTCTCCAAAAATTACCAAGTTGCCCCTGAAAAGGGCACCGAAACTCAAAACTTCACGGTCACCCGGGCTCTCAAAAAAATCATTCCTGAGCATTCCTCTCGTCAAACTGAAAAGTTTGACTATAAACATGTCATGCTTCCGAGCTACCTTTGGGCCCCTCGCGGCCAAAATAATCGATACTTAAAAAACACTCTGGGAATCATAAAACCTTCCACATAAATCAAAAATCACCCCGAACATTTTTGTTTGACTCCAAATTTCTTTCTAAACCACCTCGAGCCTTTAATTAAGCCTTTTCACCACTTACCCCCAAACTCCCCAAAATTACCAAAATGCCCTTCAAAGCCAAAAATTTCAAAAATTCCAAAATATCGCAAAAATTCCAAAATATTATCCACATCAATTTTTTCAACTATCACATACCCCAATTTTCTCAATTTAGCCGAATTTGATCAAAAATTCTAAATTTGCCCTTAAAACTCAAAATCGACCCTATGTCCAAACCCAACAAATTGATCATCCAATTCAATTCAAAATCACTCCAAATCTTTTCCAAACTCTTCATTACACTTTCCTAAACCAAACTCAACATTCACTTAGATCAAATTTTGACCCAAACCTAACCCAAACTCAAGCCTAAGTTTACCCCAAATTTAAAGGCCCAAAATCAAGCCCATGAGCTAAATCACTTCTATTAGCCCAAATCCACTCAAAAGGCCACATGCCAATTATCATTTTGTCATCCCTTCAATCAAATTCACTCCGTAAGTTCCAAATCAATCATCAAATATTTCCAAATGGAGTATCATGCTTAATCATCTCAAAATAATCAAAGAATTCAAAATTACCTTTCTCATGCAAATTGACCAAGCCTAGCTAAGCCAAATGCAAGCCATGAAGCTTGATGGCAAGTCACATGAAGCCATGTAAGACCTTTACACATCACCAAGCCATCAATGGCAAGGGAGGGGACCTCTTTCCAAACTCATGATTAAAGCCTTTTAACCCTTTTATACTTCACTCTAACCCAAGCTTAGCCACATCATCATGGATGGTGACCTCTCACTACTAATCAAGCTGAATCAAGGGAGCTTTTCTCAGCCCAAATCAGACCATGGAAAGGTGAACCAAGCCTAACTCCATGCTTTGACCAATTTGAACCCAAGCTCCTCTATTTAAGCTTTTTTCATGGCCAAAGAGGAAAAAAAGAAAGATTACCTTGGGGAGACCCTGAAAAATTGTTCCTAAAGCTTTTCAAGCACTCCCAAGCTCATTCAAACCATTTCCATTTGAGATCTCACCTCTTGGACAAAGGTATCATATTTTTTTTCTCCAACCGAGCATATTTTAAATTTCTGTAAATATTCACATGCTTTAAGTATATCGTCACCGTATAGATGTGTTCTACTCGATTAGACGATCATTTTAAAAAAGAAATTCACTCAATTTCGTTGAGAAACGAGTGAGATATCAAGGTTTGAAGGTGAACGATTTTGGGTGAATATGAGTTGTAGAGAGGAGCAGCAGCCGTCCGATCAGGCGTGTATTGGACGGACGACCCTGATGGAGTCGGACAGGAGCTTCATCCGTGAATGCGCCGCCACATAGAACCACGCCAGCCAGTAGCAGCGCGACACAAGTAATTGAGCGGGAAATTGTATTTTTTATTTATTTTTTACCCTAAACTTCAAAAAATCATTACTTTTCATAGAAAACTCAAAAAAATAAAATAAAAATACCTTCTTGCTCACTGAAACAAGGAGAAAAATTAAAATTAGAATTTTTCAAAATTTTTCATTTTTAACTCATTTTTGAATATTTTAATAATTAAAAAATTATAAAAATCACAAAAATATTAAAAATCAAAAAAATGCCACATTTGGTCTCCTAATCACTTAGGAACCATTCCCATAATTTTCTTAAGTCTCTAAGTCATGATATCAGTTTTTAAAGGCTTAGGGTAATTTTTAATATTAAAAAATTAATTTTCAACACCTTCACTTAAAATAATTCTAAAAATTCAAAGAAAAATCCGAACAATATAAAATTTATTTTTCTGAGCTCCTTGAGGTCAGAGAGACTTAAGAAAAATATAAAACTTAAATTTTAACTTTAATTTTATTTTAAAATTAATTAATACTCCAAAATTTAAAATAATTATAATAAATAAAATATATTTAAAAAATTAACCAAAATTGGTCCAAGTTTTCCTCTGGTCGGTAGGCACATCCCATAATTTTTCTAAGGATAGAAACTTTACCTTGGTCGTGTTGTTGAATTTTCATTGAAAACCCTTATTTTTCATCAAAATAAATATATAAATTAAATTAAAATCAGAAAAATCACATTTTCTCCTCTGATATTTCAATCAACCCATGAATAAGGTGACATAAAAATTTCATAGTCATTTGAGTTATATTTAATGGATTATGAAGTGAATAAGCCTAAGGGACAAAATGGTAATTATTGAAATTTAGCCTTAGTTAATATTTAGGCTTAATTATGGGTAATGGGTAGTAAACGATCCTAATTAATCTCCTTAGATGATTGAAACATAGGAGGTTAAAGGGTAGGAACCCATTTTATCACTTTTCAAACATAAACAAAATGATTAAAATTTCTTAAATTATTGAAAATTTGAAGTTAATTAAAAGAGAATGACATTATATGAAGGGGTTTAATCTTGGAAGATATTAACTTATTAATCTTAACCCCTAATTAATCATAGAAATCAAATACCACTTAATATTAATTTAATAAATCATTAATAAAAATTTAGATAAATTAAATAATCAAATTAAAATAATTTCTAAGATAAATTAAATAACCAAATTAAAACAATTTCTAAGACAATTTGATAAAAAAAAAATTTAAAATAATATAATTAACTGAATTAAAATTAATTTTAAAATGACATGATTAATTCAAAACAATTCAAAGTAAATATAATTAAATTAAAACAATTTTAAAATAACTTAGTCAACTTTAAATCACAATTAAATTAATATAATTGAATTAAAATCAACTTCAAAAAAACGCAATGAAAATTAAATATAATTAAAATTAAAGTTAAAAAAAATTTTAAAAAAAACCAACAACTAAATCAACTTTTGAAATTACACAATCAAATTGAAATAACATAAGACAATTATAATTAAACTAAAATATTATAATTAATTTAAATCATTCTACTCAACTTCAAACAAGATGATTAAGTTTCTTAATAACCAAACCTGCCAGTTTCTTAATAACCTAACCTGCCCCTAAAGGCTTTCACCCACATAACTCTTAAGTGAAACGCCAAGTGAATGTCACCTCTATCATAAGATAATTATAACATCTAAATTCACTGAGCAAGAGTCAAGACTCAACTAAACTTTTGGATAACCAATACACCTGTACAATAAAATTCATTTGGACTCAAAATATTTCCAAAAGCATTGAAAAGATGTTTAGGACCTGTCTTAAGCACTTTCTCAATATCTTTGGGATGTTTTAGAAGAACAATTGAACTTAATTGTTCTTTGGTAAAGAAAATCATCCACAAAACACAAGAACCTAGACGTCATAGGAATTGACTAGTAATAGGATTAGGATTTTGGTAGACAACCAAAATCATGCCTTAGCTTTACCTAGGTATTTGTTGCAAAATATTTAAATGCTCTGACATGTGTTTTAAGTGCAGCGGGAATGACGAGAAGACCCTCCAGGTACGCTTTTATTTTATTGCAACTTACTCTATTGCAATTTACTTACTCGTACTGCACTTTACTTCTCTTGCATGTTAAACAAGAATGTCACCCTGCATGAAAACTGAAACCTTTAGGATAGCCACAAAATTGAAACCCAAAACTAAAAGTCACAACAAGATAAAATTCACCGCCACAACATTCAAAATATAAAAGAACTCAAAACTTTATCACAAACAAAGCAACAAAACTGTAATTATAACTAATTTAAAATGACTCATTAGATGATCACGAATACCTCGGATGATGTAACCTACGTGTTGCTAACGGGATTTCCCACGGTCTAAATGAAAGTGTGGAACTCATTTAGTTGAGTTTAGCAAATTCATCTGGACTAAGTGAATCCGATAAAAATAACGGTGCCGGAATGATGGAACCGTGGGATCTTAACCGGTGTTGTTATAATCAACTTTAATATTCCCCTAACAAAATATTAAAAAAACCTGGACTTTAAGACTTCAAAAACAAAACACTTCTCTCATCCCCAGATTTTCACCTTCTAAAACTAAAATTCTGCAACAACAAGGAGCTCGGAGCACTGTGGGCAGCACGGCCATCTTCGACAGCAAAACTCGTGCCTTCTTCAGCTAAACCTTTTCTTAGAATTAAATAACCATGCCATAGGATTTCGAGGTAGTTTGCCTAGTGAAACATAAATCCTCAACTTTTCGTTAGGTATTTGCATAATCATATTATGCAAATTAAGCCCTAACCGGTCATAGGACTCCGAGGTAGTCGTTGGTACGACATAAACCCTCACATCATCGAGGCTATTTGTATGATATTGTCATACAAATAAAAGTCCAAAATTAACTAAAATTGGCAGGATTGAAACATTAAGTAAACTCATAAATTGAAGCCAAACAATAAGATAGTGGGGAAGTCACTGAAGTTCACTTCAGATCCGTGACATCCCCTACTTCTCTTCCATTGGATTCCCAAAATAATCTATTCCAAGTTTGATCCATTCCCTATTGAAATTTCTAAAATACAATTGTTTGAAAACCTTAAACTTTGAAATTCTTGAGAGCAAAACCACTGATCATTATCGAGAGTCTTCTTAAGTGATTCCCGTTACTTAGGATGTAATTAACTATATGGGCTTGCCCTTATAGGGATCTTTAAGAACCCAGGTAATATAAACCCTGCTTAATTCCTTTTTATTAAGCAGGGGAACTTGTCAGCTTATAATATTTGTTCGCAGACCAAACAGATGTCACAAATCTTCTAGTTTATTTAATCGAGCCCCCACCATCAAGTAGTGTGTCTATTTTTCAGGATAGATACACGGTTTGTGGTGCGGTGCTCGTTTATATAAACTATTTGGGATGTGAGATCGGTTTGATTTCATATCTTAAAAAAAATTTCAAACTTAAAATTATTTTCGAAAATCAAATGTTATTTTCCAAATTATATATTTAAATTAAATTTAAAAATTAAAATTCACCGACAACTTCTGTAGGCGACCCCCTTTTCAAAACACAAACCTAAAAATATGCCAACAATTTCTGCGACTCTGCTGGGGAGTAGGTTCCTCTCTCCATTTTGATCAGATGGTCTTGCTTTCATAAATCGGTAGTGAGTCCATGCCCCTTGTGTACCAAACTACCATTCTTTCCGTTAGCATACCATGATTAATTTCTATCTTGAACGGGTATAGTTAACTCCTTTTGGATTTTGGAGCCACTGTTTAGAATCCCTAAACAGAGAGGTTCCAGAATCCTCCCACCTCCCCAAAAAGGCGACGTGGACCCTCAATAGGTGTTAGAATAGGAGCGATCTATTGATGTTATTTCAATGCGAATTCAACCTCCTCTAAATCTCGGACCGGGTCCGATTCTTCATTCCTCTTTGGGTTTGACTTGTTGCTAACTGGTCAAACTCAAATTTCACTCCAACAACCTTCCAATAAACTATAAATAAAATAAAATTTTGTCAAAATTTCAAACCAAAATAAAACTTCTTAAGACACAACAAGTATACAATTTAAAAGAAACACAAAAAAATTCACATGCTTAAAGGATGCCCAGTACAAAGCAAGTTAACTTGAGTACTTTCGTTGAAATTGAAAAGCAAGGGACGTCATTGACTTCCAGAAATTCTTCAAATGACAGGAGACAATGTCTTCACCCAAGCTGGTCTTTTCTTTCGCCTATGGAGTGGAGTTTGCCGTCAATAGGGAGGAATTACCTGACCTCGCAGTCATCAAGTTTGGACAAGGATTCGACAGTGTTGAAACTAAGTTTGGGAATTTGTCTGTTGAAATGATGAAACTCAAAATGAGAAAGTCCATTGAGCCTATTGTAGAGTTCAACTTGAAAATTGTTGAAGAGCTCCCTATGCCAAAGAAGGAGTGGATTGAAAAATACTCTTCTATTATTGGGAAGTATGCCGCTAGAAGCTCTGGGACTTCTCTGAGGACTGCTTCAGCTCCTACTGTTAGAGCCACAGACACCACACCAACTGTTTTGTTAGACAAAGGAAAAGAAATTTTACATAAGGAAGAGTCAGTCGATGCTTACACCCTACCTTTTTCCAAACTCGAAATTGGGTCCAATTCAAAAACTGCGCAACTATTGAAAGCACAAGAAAGGAAGCACAACCGGAAAAGTCTAAAAGTCGACTAGCCACGATAACCCCGCTTGCCACAATGCCGCCAGCCAAGTCAGCGGCCTTCTCGGCAGAAACCACACGGACCGACACGCAGCCTGAAGGAGCTTTTGAGTAAGGAATATCCCTTTAAGGATGAAGCAGTGGCCAAAATGTTCCTCAGCATGAGTACTATGGTTGATTTTCAACTGTTAGAGCGAAAAAAGCCAGAAGAGATTGGCAAGAAGGATCACCCCCAATACTGCCCATACCACCAGTTACTTGGCCACTCCATAGAAAATTGTTTTGTCTTCAAGGATTGGCTCGAAAAGAATTTTGAAAGTGGGAACATAGCAATCCCGAAGGAATATTTAAGAGAACGTAAAAAAGGTTCTGTGAATATGATTTTAGATGTTTCGCTTGGCTTCTATACAATGACGCCAGTGCTCCAGGGGGCAAGTGATGTCCCTCAAAAGTCCCTGGTTGACCTAAAAGTTCTCAAAGAAAGTTTGATTGAGTCTGACGTAGAGAAGCTCCGAGTTGACATTGCACAACTATTTGAAGACCAGAAAGAAGATGTTTAAAATAAAAATTACAACCTACCAGATTACATGGAAGGTGATTTTGCAGAAATCGACGTCATCGAGACGGAGGCCACACCATCCTCGTGCGACGCTCCTTTACCCTATAAGGAGAACACCGCGGATGCGTTTCAAATGGCCATTCAACAGCGGGATGAGCAGATAGGTCAAATGAAGAAACAACTGGAGGAAATAATGGTCATCATGGCTATAATTCAAGGGCAGTCGCAGTCGTTACCAAAAGCAACTTTGGAAGCAAACCAACCAGAAATTGTTCACATTACGGATGCAAGAAAAGAGTCCACCTCTGACAAATAACTGAAGAGGGATCTAGTTCAGGGTCCGATGCTGGAGAGTGACATTAAACAGATGGTGGAACAATAGGTGAAAGAAGCCCTGGTTCAATCAGAAATGGAGGAATCAGTTTCAAAGGGTAGACCTTACCTAGAAGAATTTTATACTGCTCAGTACCCCAGAGGTTTCGTATCACTGTTGTTCAAAACTTTTAACGGAACTTGAAATCCCAGACAGCATGTTGCACACTTCTGAGCAAGCTGCTGAAAGGCGAGGGTTAGAGAAGCACTTTTGTTCCGCCAATTTGTGAATAGCCTCACTGGAGCTGCCTTTGATTGGTATGCAGAGTTACCAAATGGTTCACTAAGGACATTTACAGAAATGGAAAATCTTTTTATCAAACAGTTTGCTGGAGCTCAGAACCACATCATCGTTGGTGATCTTGTGGTAGAGAAACAGAAACCAGATGAAACCTTGGTGGAATACATCCTGTGTTGGAGAAATCTCAGCATAAGATGCAAGCCACAGTTGCAAGAGCAGAACGCAATTGAAATTCTTCTAAAGAGCATTCACGGTCCAGTTGGTCTCTTGCTCAAGGGATTCACCATCAAGACATTCGAGAAGTTACTTAATAAAGCCGGAAGACTTCATGAAGAAGCTAAACAACTTAGTTTTCTTAGAAAAGCCAACGAACTAGAGCCAACGAAGATATTCGAGAAGGACTCTGAGACAGTTGCTGTGGTTTACAAGGGAAAGTCAGAATTGCAAGTACAGTTCGAACAACATCAGCGGACATTCCAACGTCCCAGGCATAACGCTCAACAATCCTTTCAGCAAAGACTCTACCAGACAAATGAAAGACAAGTTCCAACAATGGTTGCTTGAAAAAACAAGGTGTACTCTTTTAAAGACAAAGCAACAAGAAAGATGTTCCACAATCTAATCAAGAACCCTAAACTCCAGTTACCTGAGCCAAAAAGACCGGATGAAATCAACAAGAAAGGACATCCAAGATACTGTCCGTACCACAGGTTCGTTGGACAAACTATAGAGGAGTGTTGCAATTACAAAGACTGGCTCGAAGAGAATTTCAAGAATGGGAACGTAACAATACAGGAAGAATATTTGAAAAGAACCTGAAAAAGTTTCTATCAATATGATTTCGGTCAATCTGTTTGTTCTAGCTAACTCTTACGTAATTGGTAACAAAGAATACACTTATTGACTACCATTGTACTAAATCTACCAATGTAGGATTGATGTTGATTTGTCACATCCATCTGCTATGAATGAAAATGAATGGAAAAAGTTTTTTTTTGTTCAGAATTGTTCGATATTTGGAAAACATAAAGTTGGATATTTTGATAAGACAGTAACTTCGGAAAGAACAAAATTAGTACCCTAATGACTGTGTCCTTCACTTTAAGGAATTCAGACTGAGTCCTAAGTAAATTTCGAAATGAAGCAGTGTGCTTGAAATACGAGTTATTGATCTGGGATATCAAGGGTCTTTTAATTTTCTGCCATGTGACTGGGTCCAGACTTTTGAATGAGTTATAATATCCCAGGATTCATATTAAGAGATATTTCAGAATTATTATTTAGAGAAGTTTCGACATTCAAAATCTTTAACAGAAATATGTCTTACCAGATACAGTAATTCTCAAAAAATAAAAGGAGCAAAAAAAAAAGAGAGGGAAACTTTTCTGTGAAGATTCAACTGAGGAGAAGCTTGAGGTGAGCACAAAATCAAAAATTGGTGTCCCAATCTAGACATTCAAAATCTTTAACATGTGCTCCACTAGATATAGTAATCCTCAATAAAAAAAAGAAGAAATGAGAAGCTAAAAAAAAGCAAAATAAAAAGAAATAAAAAGGCTCCCTGAAAAGAAGCTTGATGCAAGCAAATAATAAAAAATTGGTGTTTTATTCCTCCCCCAATTAATAAAACTTAAAAGACTACCTTGAGAAGTCTACTTTGATATTATGCTTTGAAGAGAGTCAAGTGATTTTATGTATTTTAGTCGGTCATTAAATGACTCAAAAATATCTTTGAACAATGAAAAATATTTCTATCACAAGAGCATAAATTTTGAAATCTGCTTAGGCTCAGAAAGAAAGAATTGAAGTAGAGGGTGTTCTGTTGTTAGCAATTGATGGAATTCAGTCCTGAAGTCAAATCATTCAACTCCAACATCAATTCAAAGAGCGTTAGAACGACTTCCTAAAGACAACTTGTACAATCCTTACAAATTAGTATCAAAGAAATGACGATCGTTGCGACAAAGCTACAAAGTTACAACATTCCCAGCTGTGGTGTCTGTAGAAATAACACATCTTTGTATGTACTTGATACGATATAATTCCAATAGTACCTCGAAGACTAGGTCATTTTCTACAAATTTTTTTCGGTCAGTGGACGATACCTTAAGGAGAACTGCGCATCGTGATGTTTCAAAGACAACCTTATTACGAAGCACAGATGCCGCACTTGCTTATGACTGGGTCCAAACCCTAACTAAAAAAAATAATAAAAAAATAAAAAATCATGAAACATAAATAAATAAAATAAAACTTCACAAAAAAAATCCAACAATAAATTCCCCAACGAATGACAACAAATAAAAAAAAAATGAAAACTTTAAAACAAAATCGAATAAGATAACGAAACAAACTTCAAATCAAAACAAAACTTAAAATCAAAATGAAATCCAAAATCGAATTGAAATCTAAATCAAGACGAACTCAAATCATCGAAACAAAAAAAATTTAATCTCAATATTAAAAATAAACCTCAAATCTGAATCTCCAATCTGTACTTTCAAATCCAATCTCAATTTGAATCTCAAATCAAATCCCAATCAAATTTAAATTCAAAACTTCCAAATCCAAAATCCAATCCCTTCAATTCTCTCCCTTGTCTGAGATAGGAGCAGTCAATTCCATTGACACACAGCCATGAGGTTTTCGATTTGGTTCTGATGACGAGGAATCGTATCCAATCCAAACCAGTAACTTTTCGATCAACTCTTTGATTAGGATATGTAGCATCTACATATTCCCTGCTAATCCATTTCTTTCCACAAAAATCTTTTACAACTTTCATGAAATTCTCAAACACTAAAATTCTACACTTTTTCAAATCGACACTACAAATCTTTGCAAATCAATCGCGAAATCAATATCAAATTCTAGAGGTTGAGGATTTTACATCCGAAACCGCATTGCTTTAGGATCTTTCCGTATTGCAATGGTTCAAATCAAATATGAAAGTTTAGAGGTTGAGGATTTTACATCTGATACCACATTGCTTTATGATCTTTCCCTATAACAATGGTTCAAATAAAAAATCAAATTGCAATTGTTCAAATCAAAATTAAATTTTAGAGGTTGAGGATTTTACATCCGATACCGCATTGCTTTAGGATCTTTCCCTATAGCAATGGCTCAAATTCAAAAAATCAAATTTTAGAGGTTGAGGATTTTACATCTGATACCGCATTGTTTTAGGATCTTTCCCTATCGCAATGGTTCAAATTAAAAATCAAACTTTAGAGGTTGAGAATTTTACATCCGATACCGCATTGATTTAGGACTTTCTCTATCGCAATGGTTCAAATCAAAAATCAAACTTTAAAGGTTGAGGATGCTACATCCGATACCTCATTGCTTTAGGATCTTTCCCTATTGCAATGGTTCAAATCAAAATCAAATTTTGGAGGTTGAGGATGCTACATCCGATAGCACATTACTTTAGGATCTTTCCCTATTGCAATGGTTCAAATCAAAATCAAATTTTAGAGGTTGAGGATCTCAGCATCTGATACCGCATTGCTTTAGGATCTTTTCCTATCGCAATGGTTTAAATCAAAAATCAAATTTTAGAGGTTGAGGATTTTACATCCGATACCTCATTGCTTTAGGATCTTTCCCTATCGCAATGGTTCAAATCAAAAATTAAATTTTAGAGGTTGAGGATTTTACATCCGATACCGCATTGCTTTAGGTTCTTTTCCTACTGCAATGGTTTAAATTAAAATCAAATTTTAGTGGTTGAGGTTTTTACATCCGATACCGCATTGCATTAGGATCTTTCCCTATAGCAATGGTTCAAATCAAAAATCAAATTTTAAAGGTTGAGGATTTTAACATCCGATACCGCATTGCTTTAGGATCTTTCCCTATCGCAATGGTTCAATTCAAAAAATCAAATTTTAGAGGTTGAGGATCCCAGTATCAGATACCGCATTTCTTTAGGATCTTTCCCTATTGCAATGGTTCAAATCAAAAATCAAATTTTAGAGGTTGAGAATCCCAGCATGTGATACCGCATTGCTTTAGGATCTTTCCTTATCGCAATGGTTCAAATCAAAAAACAAATTTTAGAGGTTGAGGATCCTAGCATCCGATAGCGCATTGCTTTAGGATCTTTCCTTATCGCAATGGTTCAAATCAAAAATCAAATTTTAGAGGTTGAGGATCCCAGCATCTGATACTGTATTGCTTTAGGATCTTTCCCTATCCCAATGGTTCTAATTGAAAATCATATTTTAGAGGTTGAGGATTTTACATCTGAAACCGCATTGCTTTAGGATTCCTTCTTATCGCAATGGCTCAAATTCAAAATTTCAAATTTTAGATATTCAGGATCCCAGCATTTGATACCGCATTGCTTTGCAATGGCTCCTGTTAAATTTTAGAGGTTGAGGATCCCAACATCGATACCGCATTGTTTTACAATGATCTTCTTTCAAGTTCTAGAGGTTGAGGATCACAGCATCCGACACCGCATTGCCTTAAGATCCTTTCCTATCGCAATGGTCCATGTTAAAGTTCTCATCGTAGAACATCAATTCTCAAGGCTGGGGCTGAACTTCCAGTTCTCAAATCAATTCTCGAGGCTAGAGTTGAACTTTCCAGTTCTCAAATCAATTCAAGAGGCTGGAGCTGAACTTACAGTTCTCATTTCAATTCCGAGGCTGGAGCCGAACTTCCATCTCTTATTCCAATTCGATCAATTCATCTTACCAAATTCAAACTTTTCTTGCGAACTTTCGCGAATGGAGTTATTTGAAACCTCAAATTCAGATTCAAAATCAACATTTTCAACTTGAATGAAATCACACATAAACTAAAACAAAATTCCAAACTCTAAATTCCAAATAAAGTTCCAAACTCTAAATTTGAAACAAAATTCTAAACTTCAAATTCAAAACAAAAATTTAAACTTCAAATTCCAAACACCAAATCTTTAATTCAAATCTTGAAATTTTCAATCTTAAGCTCTTAAATCAAATCGGACATTGTCCCCTTCAGAATGTGTAATTTTGAATTCTTTGCTTCATTTTGAAGGATTTCACATTTCCTCCCCAACGAGAGTCCGGTAGACTTCCATAGTGAAAATCCACCAGATACTCCCCAGCTGGAACTTTCTTCACTCTCTCCATTTATTCTGAGAAAGTTATTTTTGAAGTCTGTGTTGGTTCAGTAGATCCCTTCGGTTAACGCCAATACGCACGGTGTGCTCCTTTAGCACACCACATCTATTGGGGGTCCATTTGTTGACCTCATTTTTCGTGAGGTCTGATCTCTCTCCTTAGTGCTTAGGATCTAGCCATAGGTTTTCCCTTTGACTATCCTAGAGGATTAGAAATGGAATCCACCACTTAGAAATTCAAACACCTCTTAACTCCCATAGAACCCCATACAGATGACCATAAACCTTCAAGCCCCTTTAAAAGTCAAATGTGGAGGTTCAAGGATGAGTTCCAATTGGATTCTTTGGCCTTAGGATTACCCTGAGTGGCTTGGTATTGGTGAGGTCCAGCCTGCACACAAGGCACTCTCACACACATTCCAAACCCTAAGATCACTCTTACCTAATTTGACTTCCTGACTCATGTAGGAAACTCATGTGGATGGACCTCAACCCCTAAGCCCCTGGCTAAGAGGGTTAGGAACAACATATTGAGTGCCTAAAATGAGTCCTCTCATGGCTCTTGTGAGCTTAACATGGCTTCATGGCTCAACCAAAATGTTTTCATTTTACTCACATCTAATCAATCTTCATTTTTCCAACTTTCAATTTTTGACCCCCAGGACCCCTAAACTCTCCAAAAATTACCAAATTGCCCTTGAAAAGGGCACCGAAAATCAAAACTTCACGGTCACCCGGGCTCTTAAAAAAATCATTCCAGAGCATTCCTCTCGTCAAACTGAAAAGTTTGACTGTAAACATGTCATGCTTCCGAGCTACCTTTGGGCCCCTCGCGGCCAAAATATCCGATACTTAAAAAACACTGAGATTTATAAAACCTTCCACATAAATCAAAAATGACCCCGGACACTTTTGTTTGACTCCAAATTTCTTTCTAAACCACCTCGAGCCTTTAATTCGGCCTTTTGACCACTTACCCCCAAACTCCCCAAAATTACCAAAATGCCCTTCATAGCAAAAATTTTGAAAATTCTAAAAAATCCAAAAAATTCCAAAATATTATCCACATCATTTTTTTCAACTGTCACATACCCCAATTTTGTTAATTTAGCCCAATTTGATCAAAAATTCCAAATTTGACCTTAAAAATCAAAATTGACCCTATGTCCAAACCCAACAAATTGATCATCCAATTCAATTCAAAATCACTCCAAATCTTTTCCAAACTCTTCATAACACTTTCCTAAACCAAAGTCAACATTCAATTAGACCAAATTTTGACCCAAACCTAACCCAAACTCAAGCCCAAGTTTACCACAAATTTAAAGGCCCAAAATCAAGCCCATGAGCTAAATCACTTCAATTAGCCCAAATCCACTCAAAAGCCCACATGCCAATTATCATTTTGTCATCCCTTTAATCAAATTCACTCCCTAAGTTCCAAATCAATCATCAAATATTTCCAAATGGAGTATCATGCTAAATCATCTCAAAATAACCAATGAATTCAAAAATACCTTTCTCATGCAAATTGTCCAAGCCTAGTTAAGCCAAATGCAAGCCATGAAGCTTGATGACAAGCCACATGAAGCCATGTAAGACCTTTCCACCTCACCAAGCCATCAATGGAAAGGGAGGGGACCTCTTTCCAAACTCATGATTAAAGCCTTTTAACCCTTTTATTCTTCACTCTAACCGAGCTTAGCCACATCATCATGGATGGTGACCTCTCACTACTAATCAAGCTGAATCGAGGAGCTTTTCTCAGCCCAAATCAGACCATGGAAAGGTGAACCAAGCCCAACCCCATGCCTTGACCATTTTGAACCCAAGCTCCTCTATTTAAGCTTCATTCATGGCCAAAGAGGAAAAAAAGAAAGATTACCTTGGGGAGACCCTGCCAAATTGTTCCCAAAGCTTCTCCAAGCACTCCCAAGCTCAATCAAACCATTTCCAATTGAGGCCTCACCTCTTGGACAAAGGTATCAAATTTTTTTTCTCCAACCGAGCTTATTTTAAATTTCTGTAAATATTCAAATGCTTTAAGTAGATCATCACCGTATAGATTTGTGCTACTCGATTAGACGATCATTTTAAAAAAAATTCACTCAATCTCATTGAGAAATAGTGTGATATCAAGGTTTGAAGGTGGACGATTTTGGGTGAATATGAGTTGTATAGAGGAGCAGCAACCGTCCGATTAGGCGTGTATCGGACGGACGACCCTGATGGCGTCAGACAAGAGCTTCGTCCGTGAATGCACCGCCACACAGAACCACGCCAGCCAGTAGTAGCGCGACACGTGTAATTGAGCTGGAAATTGGATTTTAGATTTATTTTTCACACTAAACTTCAAAAAATCATAACTTTTCATAGAAAACTCAAAAAAAAATACCTTCTTGCTCACTGAAACGAGGAGAAAAATTAAAATTCGAATTTTTCAAAATTTTTCATTTTTAACTCATTTCTGAATATTTTAATAATTAAAAAATTATAAAAATCACAAAAAATATTAAAAATCTTAAAAATGTCAAATTTGGTCTCCTAATCACTTAAGAACCATTCCCATAATTTTCCTAAGTCTCTATGTCAAGTTATTAATTTTTAAAGGCTTAGGGTAATTTTTAATATTAAAAAAATGAATTTTCAACACCTTCATTTAAAATAATTCTAAAAATTCAAAGAAAAATTCTATGAATATAAAATTTGTTTCTCTGAGCTCCTTGAGGTAAGAGAGACTTATGAAAAATATAAAACTTAATTTTCAACTTTAATTTTATTTTATAATTAATTAATACTCCAAAACTTAAAAAAAAATTATAATAAATAAAATGTAATTCAAAAAATCACCAAATTTGGTCTAAGTGGTCCTCTGGTCAGTAGGTACATCCCATAATTTTTCGAAGGACAGAAGCTTTAGCTTGGTCGTGTTGTTGAATTTTCATTGAAAACCCTTATTTTTCATCAAAATAAATATATAAATTAAATTAAATTCAGAAAAATCACATTTCTCCTCATGAGTTAGGTGACATAAAAATTTCAAAGTCATTTGAGTTATATTTAATGGATTATGAAGTGAATAAGCCTAAGGGGCAAAATGGTAATTATTGAAATTTAGCATATTTAGGCTTAGTTATGGGTAATGGGTAATAAATGTTCCTAATTAATTTCCTTAGATGATTGGAACATAGGGGGTTAAAGGGTAGGAACCCATTTTATCACTTTTCCAACATAAACAAAATGATTATAATTTCTTAAATTATTGAAAAATTGAAATTATTTAAAAGAGAATGTATTAAGTGAAGGGGTTTAATCTTGGAAGATATTAACTTATTAATCTTAAACCACTAATTAATGATAGAAATCAAATACCACTTAATATTAAATTAATAACTCATTAATAAAAATTAATATAAATTAAATAATCAAATTAAAATAATTTCTAAGATAAATTAAATAACAAAATTAAAACAGTTTCTAAAATAATTTGATAAAAAAAATAATTTTAAAATAATATAATTAACTAAAGTAAAAATAATTTTAAGATGACATGATTAATTCAAAACAATCCAAAGTAAATATAATTAAGTTAAAACAATTTTAAAATAATTTAATCAACTTTAAATAACAATTAAATTATTATAATTGAATTAAAATCAACTTCAAATCAACGCAATGAAAACTAAATATAATTAAAATTAAAGTTAAAAACAATTTAAAAAAAAAAACCAACAACTAAATCAACTTTTGAAATTACACAATCAAATTGAAATAACATAAGACAATTATAATTAAACTAAAATATTATAAGTAATTTAAATCATTCTACTCGACTTAAACAAGATGATTAAGTTTCTTAATAAACTAACACTTGCCCTAAAGGCTTTCACCCACATAACTCTTAAGTGAAATGCCAAGTGAATGTCACCTCTCTCATAAGATAATTAAAACATCTAAATTCACTGAGCAAGAGTCAAGACTCAACTAAACTTTTGGATGACCAATTCACTTGTACAATAAAATTACTTTGGACTCGAAATATTCCCAGAAGCATTGAAAAGATGTTTAGGATCTGTCCTAAGCACTTTCTCAATATACTGGGATGTTTTCGAAGAACAATTGAACTTAATTATTCTTTGGTGAAGAAAATCATCCACGAAACACAAGAACCTATACGTCATAGGAATTGACTAGTAATAGGATTAGGATTTTGGTATACAACCAAAATCTTACCTTGGCTTTACCTAGGTATTTGTTGCAAAATATTTAAATGCACTGACATGTGTTTTAAGTGCAGCGGGAATGATGAGAAGACCCTCAAGGCACGCTTTTATTTTATTGCAACTTACTCTATTGCAATTTACTTACTCGTACTACACTTTACTTCTCTTGTATGTTAAACAAGAATGTCACCCTGCATGAAAACTGAAACCTTTAGGATAGCCACAAAATTGAAACCCAAAACTAAAAGTCACAACAAGAAAAAATTCACCACCACAACATTCAAAATATAAAACAACTCAAAACTTAATCACAAACAGAACAAGAAAACTGTAATTATAACTAAAGTGAAATGACTCATTGTATGATCGGGAATACCTCGGATGATGTAGCCTACGTGTTGCTAATGGGATTTCCCACGGTCTAAATGAAAGTGTGGAACTCATTTAGTAGTGTTTAGCAAATTCATCTGGACTAAGTAAATCTGATAAAAATAACGGTGTCAGAATGATGGAACCGTAAGATCTTAACCGGTGTTGTATAATCAACTTTAATATTCCCCTAAAAAAATATTGAAAACACCTGGACTTTAAGGCTTCTAAACCAAAACACTTCTCTCATCCCCTGATTTTCACCTTCTAAACTAAAACTCTGCAACAACAAGGAGCTTGTAGCATAGTGGGCAGCACGGCCATCTTCGACAGCAAAACTTGTGCCTTATTCAACTAAACCTTTTCTTAGAATTAAATAACCAAGCCATAGGATTTCGAGGTAGTTTGCCTAGTGAAACATAAATCCTCAAATTTTTGTTAGGAATTTGCATAATCATATTATGCAAATTAAGCCCTAACCGGTCTTAGGACTCCGAGGTAGTCGTTTGGTACGACATAAACCCTCACATCTTTGAGGCTATTTGTATGATCATGTCATACGAATATAAGTCCTAAATTAACTTAAATTGACAGGATTGAAACATTAAGTAAACTCTCAAATTGAAGCCAAACAATAGGATAGTCAGGAAGGCATCGAAGTTCACTTAAGATCCGTGACATCCCCTACTTCTCTTCCATTAGATTCCAAAATAAAATGTTCCAAATTTGATCCATTCCCTATTGAAATTTATAAAATCCAATTGTTTGAAAACCTTAAACTTTGAAATTCTTGAGAGCAAAACCACAGATCATTATCGAGAGTCTTCCTAAGTGATTCCCGTTACTTAGGATGTAATTAACTATAGGGGCTTACCCTTATAGGGAACGTTAAGAACCCAGGTAATATAAACCCTGCTTAATTCCTTTATATTAAGCAGGGGAACTTGTCGGCTTATAAAATTGGTTCGCAGACTAAACAGATGTCACAAATCTTCTAGTTTATTTAATCGAGCCCCCACCATCAAACAGCGTGTCTATTCTTTGGGATAGATACACGGTTTGTGGTGCGGTGCTCGTTTATATAAACTAGTTGGGATGTGAGATCGGTTTGATTTCATATCTTAAAAAAATTTTAAACTTAAATTTATTTTGAAAATCAGATGTTATTTTCCAAATTATATATTTAAATTAAATTTAAAATTTAAAATTCGCTGACAACTTCTGTAGGCGACCCCCTTTTCAAAACAAAAACCTAAAAATATGCCGACAGCGGGCAGATGATGTGGACCGAGTTTCAACCATATTGATTTCCATGAATTCATCATCCATGTAATCTGACAGGAAATAATCCTCGTCATCAATATCCAACCCTTGTTGTTTGGCTAACTTGGAAATTTTTTGCCTGAGCTTTTGAACTCTATCATCAACTGTCTTCTCCATAGTTAGCTTTAAATTTGTAGGTTTTCCTAAGCTAACACTCTTTTCTGCAACTAATTCAGAAGCAATGGCTGCAGTCACAACAAGAAGATCGGACTCATGGTCTATTTTACGGTCAGTAGACCTTCGAGATTGTACAAGTATAACACCTCTTCGTAACCAAAATTTCCTCTTAAAAGTCGATGACTCGAGACATGGTACCTTGGCTAGAACATCTGGGTGACGAGGGGAAATGTGCTCCCTAGTGTGTAGACCATTTACAAAGGAGAATACTCCTCTCTTATTTTTTCTTTTTTGGGATTTCTTATGATCATCGGCGATTGGTACTCTCAGGCCGAGACTTGACTGACTTAATTATAATAGCATCATCTATAGCGGCTGTATCAACACGCTTTCCCAAATGGTCTATCAAAGAAACTCGTATGCGTCTTTCCATTTATAGAATCTTATCCTTAATTTTGGGGGATATTCCACATCCCATCCTCTTAAGAAGCTTAGAGATGAAACAACCCTCTATTTCAGACAATCTTCGCTGAAGGGTATCAACTCGGGTGATAAGCGTAGGCCTTCCCCTCACCTTATCAGGACTGTGTGATGCTGGAAGCGTAGTGAAAATCTTATGGAGGCTTTCATCTCAAGTAGTGCTAACTAACAGGTGGAACCTGCTACCTCAAAGAAGAGGAGAGGTATCCGGTAAACCGAGTTCCTCTTGTTGAGGAAACTCATCAATTATTAGCAGATCCGTGACTTGTGTAATGACAGCCCTGGGAATCATTTTCTTGTGGTTTCTTCTTTGAGATTTGGTTAGCATGGGAGGTATAGAACTTGAGCCAACTTTGAAGACTGTCTGCGGGGCAAGAAAGGTAACCTCAGAAGTATCTTCATGCAGAATTTCTTTCCCTTAGACGAACAGGAGAGTAGGTGCAGTGGCGGTGAAGCCGGTGGTAGTAGAGGTAACAACTCTCCTTGGCACAGAGACGGCTGAATTGATGGGAGCAGTGGTTATTTTTACCTTCTTAGCAGAAGGGAAATCTTCATGGGAGTTCAGGTCAATCTCAGCAGACGGCTCTTGAATTTCAGGAGTGGCAACTTTCACGACCATAAACGGAGCTTTTCCGAGCACGAGTTCAAACTCACTGAAGCCGGCCCCGAACTGAATCATCGATGCTGCAACATGGGTTTCATTAGAGGAAGGCATGTTGTAGGAGAAAGTCAATGTAGGGGCTGACATCTTTAACTTTCAAGTGAAGCATTTTGAAAGTTAGTGAGGGCCAAAAACCTTATCATCATAGTGCAAACACTAGGAAAAAGGTTGTTCTGAGGGCTGGGAAAAAATTCATTTCATTTTATTATCTTTTAATTTTATTTTTTTAGATTTTCACGTGTTGGTTAAAAGTAGTTTAAAGGTTTAAAGGAGAGTGGGTCAATCTGCCGAAGATAGGATTGAACCCGAGAGGTACAAAAAGGAGGTGAAATATTGGACCTATTGGGGGTCTGACCCTACATTGACAACGCATATTGGAGAGGTATAGAAAGGAGAGTGGGTCGCCTTCACAACGCAGATTTCCCTAACAAGATTTGTTTGCTAACACACCTATTAGGGGTCTGACCCTACAAGATCAAAAGGAAAAACTAGGGACTCCTTAACCCTTCTGTTTAGGAGTGACTAAACAGACGGTCCTGAAATCCAGAGGAGTTGATCACACCGTCCCAAAGAAGAAATGGGTGAGGCGTGTCAACGGAAGAATGGTAATCTGACTCATGAGGGACATGAGCACATTACTGACATATGAATATAGTATTTCCTGATCTTAATGAAGAGAGAAACTAGTCCCCAGCAGAGTCGCCAGAAAACTGTCCGCCGTTTTTAAATTCCTTGTTTGGTTGAAAAATGTGTTTTTGGGTGTTTCATTTTAAAAAAGGTTTTAATTTTGTAAAACAGAAAAATTATTTAATTTAATATGTAAATGGATTTGGAAATTAATATTTTTATTTTGAAAAATATCAAATCAAACCGATCTCATCAAAATAATAGTTTAAATATTCAAGCATTTCGCCGCAAGACATGTATTTATCCCGTAGAATAAGTATGTGGTTTGGGGTGAAGCTTGATCAAACAAACTAAAGAATTTATGACATCCATTTGATCTATGAGCCATTTTGACCGAAAATTTCTTCTATCTAATTGAAGGAATTAGATAGGGTGTATATTAATCTAGGGTCTTTAAGTTTCCTATAAGGGCAAACCCCTATAGTTAAATACATCATAGATAATCGAAGTTACCTAAGAAAACACTTGATATAGATGAAGAAATATTTATATTCATGACTTCGAAAGGTAAAGTTTTCAAAGAAAATGTGATAGTCGGAAGTTCATTGGGTGATTGGCTCGAATTTTTGAACATTTTATTTTGTCAGAATCCAAAGGAGAGAAGGCTAGGGGAAGAACATAGATTCAAGGAAAAATCTTGATGTCTTCCCAAACTATCCTATGGTTTGGCTTTAAATCTTAGAAATGAAGTTATTTAAATTTCAATCCTGCCTATTAATTATAGGAATTACATTTGCATAATACCCGATTATGCAAATAACCTAGAAGATGGGAGGATTTATGTTGTATCGGACGACAACCTCGGAATCATAAAGTGAATTAGGGCTTCTATGGCACGGTGGGTTGTGTAAAGGCCTAAAGGAAAGGTGAGGTTTTATGCTGAACTTGACAAGATACCTCGAAGTCCTATAGCTTGTCATTTAAACTAAGGAAAGGTTTTGCTAATGAAGATGGTTGTGATTCCCACTATGCATGCTTTAAGCTCCTTGTCGTAGCAAGTTTAGTTTAAAGAAGTTTCAATTGAGGAGAAGAAAGAAGTGTCAGGTTTTAAAAATACTAAAATTTAGATGTCTTAAAATTTTACTAGGAGAAACATTAAAGTTGATTTAACAACATTGATTAAGATCCCATGGTTCCATCTTCCTGACACCTCTACTTTCATCAGATTCACTTAGTTCAAATTAATTTACTAAACTCAACTTAATGAGTTTAATACTTTCATTCAGACCTTGGGAAAACCCTGTTAGCAACACATGGGTTGACTCCTCCAAGGAATTCTCGATCATCCAACGAGACGTTTTAATTTAGTTATGATTGTGATTTTTGTTGTTTTGTTTGTGAATAAATTATAAATTGTTTTATATTTTGAATGTTGTGGGGGTGAATTTTATCTTTTCTTGATTTTTTTAATTTAGTTTTGGTTTTGGTTTTGTGGCTATCTGAAAGGTTTCAGTTTTCATGCAGGGTGACATTGTTGTGTATCATGCAGATTGTAAGAACAGAAAGTACAGTAGAGTGCAAGTAGGTAAATTGTATTAAAATAAAAGCATACTTGATAAGTCTTCCTTTCATCTCCACTTAAAATTTTAATATTATTTGCAATAAAAATTTAAAGTTGTAGGGAAGTAAAACCCTATGGATATGTTTGTCATAGGCCTAGAAAGTCCTACGTCATAACTCGGCGGGTCCTATTTATTCATTTGAGAGATATTTTAAATTAATAATATGATCGGTTTAGTAGTCCTGCAAGGTGTCCAAAAGACTTGTGAAGAGCCCTTAGGAGATACCAAGATGTTTTACAATTCTTTTGAGTTTCCTTGAGATCATTTTGAACCTATCATAATTATTAAATAATCTATCTATTTTGTACCCTTATTCTCACTGAGTCGGTGTTTTAAATATTTCTAAGAGTAGGGCAATTCATCATTTATTATTTAATTTAATAATTATGTGAAAGGACTAATTAAGGTTATTAGGGTACTTAATCAAATTTTAATTTGGGGCTTCTAGTGTTTTCAGGTATTTAGAATTTGATAATGTTTGCTTTTCTGAACTTCTCCTAGCAAGATTGATTAAGCCTAGCTGACTATCAAGCCCTTAAAATTTTGATGGATACGTTTGTAATTCTTTTTTTTTAAGAAAAAAAGTTAAGTGAGTTTAATTGATCTTTATCAAAATATTGGGCTGTCGTTTAATACACCAAATAAGGGTGCAAGTTAGTGGATTATTAAGCTCCAAGATTAACCCATAACCATAAAGATCATTTTGTTTAATTATCTTCCAAATTAAAATTAAGTAGGAAAATCCAAACTTTTAATTTTGATATGACAAAATTGAAGTTGGTTTCTACCATTAATCCCTTTAATGTCTCAAACATCCAATCATATCATTTAGGATCATATTAATTAAGGTTAAAACCCTTAAAATTACAACTTTGCCCTTGGGGCCTTATCACTCCATAATTCCTTAAATTCAATTCAAATGACTTTGGAATTTTAATGTTACCTTACAAATGAGATAATTGAAACAACTGAGGAGAAAATGTGATTTTTTAAATTTTATTTTAATTTATATATTTATTTTAATGAAAAAATAAAGATTTTTAGTGAAAAATTCATAACTTGATCAAAACAAAATATTTTACTTTGAAATTTTTACTAGAGGTAAACCTAGACCAGAGGACCACTTGAACCAAATTTCATGATTTATTGAACTTTATTTAACTTATTAGAATTATTTTAATTTCTGGATTTTTAATTAAATATAAAATACTTTAAAAGTTTAAAATTCAATTTTATGTTTTTCAAAAATTTCTCTAAGGTTAGGAAACCTAGAGAAGCAAATTTCATATTTTTCATATTTCTATTTTAATTTTTAGAATTAGTTTAGTACAAAATAAAGGAAATTCTTTTTTTATCCTTTTAAAAATTCATTTATGCCTTTAAAAATTAATATCTTGACTTGGGGATTTAAGAAAATTATGGGGATGGTTCCTAAGTGATTAGGAGACCAAAAGTGAGAATTTAATGATTTTTAATACTTTTATGATTTTTGATATTTTTTAATTTATTTAAATATTAAAATATGATTTAAAAAATGAGAGTTTTATAAAAAAAACCAATTATATTTTTAGAAAATTCCTCTGATCACAGAGAACTCCCAAAATTAATTCTATAAATGTTTGAGTGGCATTATAATTATTAAAATTCATTTAAGTGCCAAAAATGCCATTGGACATAAAAAAATCATTTAACTTATTAAATTAATTTCAAATGACTTTAAAATTTTTAGGGTAGTTCCTCTATCCCTGAAGCACAGTGGAGAATCATTTTTAGGTTATTTTGAATTTTATTTTATCTTAATTAATTAAGTGTTTTTTTAGGTTAAGTTGATGATTAGTGCACAGCTTAGTGATTTAGCCCATGAAATGATTATCCTAGGGTTCTATAATCATAAGAGACCTACCAAAAGTTACTTTGCATTTTTTTATTATTATTTTAATTATTTTAATTTTTATACCAAAAATAGACACAATAACTTGAACTATAATTTTTATTTTTATTATTATATTTTTTATTATTATTATAATTTTTATACCAAAATACTATATATGCTCCACGGTTCATCTTCATCTTCCCATCTAGCTCCATCCTAGCCCTCCGTTTAATACACAGATGATCCAACGGTGCCTCCGCTTCCTTCCCAACTGGTTCATCCTAAGAGCTGTCCACACTAAAGCCCTAATATCTCAGCCTAGACTGAACCAAATCAATTCGTGTTTGATCATATGGACTCATCTAAGCATTGCGAACATATCTATACGGCTAGTCACAGTTTAAATCAACCCAAATTACATGGAGAATCCACAAAAGCTCAGGAAGAAGAAGGAGGAAATACCTTGGCTCTGAGAAGTGAAGCTTCAATCAGAGATGCTCTACACCTTTTTTGGAGTCCGAGGAGCTCAGAGATGAAGCCTCTTGCCCTGGTGAATTGTCTAAGTATTAAAGTGACCAGACACCATTTCGAGCATTGATAGTAGTCTGGTGGAGAGGCCTTCTATGATGGGGCTATGATGGGGGATATTCTTCTTTCACTATTTGGACGTTGTGGGTGTAGTTAATTGTGATTTTGTGCTGTGTGGAGGTGTATTAGAAAGTGTCCTAGTTTCTGACCAAATCTGAGCTTTGAGATTGAGCTCAGGCAGTGGGGACCAGAGGGGGGAAATGGCTGCAATTGTCTTAGGCAAGTCTGGAGGAGCTCTGGTGAGATTTTGGTAGAGTTTTTGTTAAGAAATTTTAGGTACCCTCCCTTGGCCGTGAAAGGTGGTGGCTTAAATAGCAATGGCTGGGGTGGCTATCATGCTTAAATTCAGGTGCAAAGAGCTGCCTAGATGGAGTACAAAGGAGCTATGGTGGGAATTTTGAGCCGAGTTGGCCATAAGGTGGAGTTTGGGTTTGGTCAAGGGGGAGGTGGCTATTTATTTGGCTTTTTCTGGCCACTAGGCCAGCCGGCCAGGCCAGGGGAGGAGGCCAATGGGTCAGGTGCACCAGTGGGCTGGCCATGAGTTTAATGGGTTTTAATAGTTAAGGCATTATGGCAAACATCTTAAAGATTTAGCCATTTAAGGGATGAGATCCCCTAATTTGGGGGACCTTTGGTCCATGACTCCTCTAGGGTGGGCAAGGTGGGTTTAGTCCAGTCCCTAGCGTCGACATAGTTCTTTGTGGAGGGGTTGGTTTAGTCACATTTGGTTCAATTTGGTGAGATTGGGTCATGGGTTCATTTGTGTCACCTTGGGTTCAAATTGGGCTAACATGGGCTTTAGCTTGAATGGAGCCCAAGTATCTTGAGTAACATTGTGTAGATGATTGTAATGAAGATTTTTCATGAAGACTTGCAGTGGTTTTGAGTTTATTTGAGGGTTCAATTAGGTGGATTTTAGAATTTTGGCCAATTTGGGGCATGTTGGGTCAACTTGTGTTTAGGTTGAGCTAGGGTTGGGTCCAAGGCTAGTTGAAGGCTCAAACGGTCTAGGGGAATGTGGTGAAGAGTTACCAACATCAATTGGGTGGAAATTTTAGGATAAGGGCAATCAATTTTGTAAATTTTGGGCATGTGTTGAACTTGGGTAAAACTTGGGTATTCTTGAATCTCAAGTGGATTTGGATGAGACTTAGATTCAAATTGGAGGCAATTGAATGTTGCATGTGATTCATAGGAGTGTTATCGAGGGATTAGGATTGAAATTTGGGGGAATTGGTTGGCATTAGGTCAATTTGGGGTTTTTGGATCAATTAGGCAAAATTGGGCATTTTGGATTTTAAGTGAAATTGAACTCAAATTTGGCTCAAATTGATATTAGATTTGGTTTATATTAGTATTGGAGATGTTGCATTAAAGTTTGGAATTGAAATTGGGCAAGAATGGGATCAATTGGGTAGACATTAGGTTTAATTTTGGCACTTTTGGGTTAAATGAGTCAAATTGGGGCTTTTAGTTAAATTGGGCTAAATTGGCCAAATTGGGTCATGTGGTAGATGAGAGAAATGAAATTGGGAATATTTGGGATCTTTTGTGAATTTATGAGAAATTTTTAGAATTTTTTGAATTTTGGGCTAAGAGGGGCATTTTGGTCATTTTGGGGTTTTTTTTGGGAAATTAGGCAATTTTGGGTAATTTTGGTCAATTTAAGTGGTAGGACGTATTTTGGAATGATTTTTTGGGAATTATGGGCAATTTTGGAGATTTCGAAAATTTTGGAGGGTTTTAGGGTTTTGGGGATAGCTTGGGTTGATGGCGATGAAAATCTTTTTTTAATGTCGATTTTGCATCGCAATCAATTCCCATATCATGTCAATGTCATGGAGTCGCCACTCTCTTTCTCTATCTATCACTCTAATTCTTATCCTACCTAGATTTATTGTCAGAAGTCTTTGGAGAATTTGAAGAAGGATTAATCATGATAGAGATTGAGAGAAAAAGAGATCAAATGATAATCTCATAGAATAAACCATCAGATTATGTAATTACTGAAGTTTTTCATATAAGAAAATCATATGAAGATCTTGAGTAACCAGAGAGGTCTCGTGAGTGAAATACCTATCCTGAGTTCTTTAATCTCCTATAGGAGCAAGCTCCTATAGTTAATTACATCCTGAGCAATTAATACTGCCTAGGAAAACTCTCAATTAAGCTTAACATTTATCCTCAAAAAAGTGCAAGTGTTGTCATTTATAAGTTCGATTTAGGTCGAACTTGAGAAATATGTCGGTCTATGTCGGTTTATGTCAAATCATGTCGATTTATGTTGAATGTCAAATTATGTAAAGTTTGGTTTGAAATGTCAAATAATGTCATTTAATGTCGGTGATTATTGAATTTGGTTTGAAATATCGATTAATGTCGATTTATGTTTGATTATATTGGGAATGTTGATTAATATCGAATAGTTTCATTTGAAATGTCAAATTTGTTGAGTTTCCTTTGGAATGTCGGATTTATGTCGATTAAATTGATTTTTGTCGAATTATATCGATTATGTCGATTTCCGTTTGAAATGTCAAATTTATGTCGTTTATGTCGATTTATGTTTGAAATGTCAAATTTATGTCGATTTATGTTTGGAATGACAAATTTATGTAATTTATGTCGATTTATGTTTGAAATGTCAACTTTATGTCGTTTATGTCCATTTATGTTTGAAATATCAAATTTATGTCGTTTATGTCGATTTATGTTTGAAATGTCAAATTTATGTCATTTATGTCGATTTATGTCGATTTATGTTTGAAATGTCAAATTTATATCGATTATATTGGTTTCTGTTTGGAATGTCAAATTTATGTCGATTATGTCGAATTTTGTTTGAAAAGTCAAATTTATGTCGTTTATGTTGATTTATATCGATTTATGTTAAAAATTAAAAATTTTTGTCGATTATTTTGATATTTGTTTATTCTTGTTGATTTAGATTCAATTTAGGTTGAACCTAAGATTTATGTCGATTTAGGTTCAATTTTGGTTGAACCTAAGGTTTATGTCTTGGTTTAGGTTTGACTTAGGTTTATGCCAGGTCGAACCTAAGTATGATTTGACTTTAAGTCTAATATGGGTTTGACTTAAGTTAGGTTTAGGTTAGACTTAGGTTCATGTCGGGTTGCACCTAAGTATGGTTTAACTTAAGTCTAATATGGTTTAGACTTAAGTTAGGTTTGGGTTAGACTTAGGTTCATGTCAGGTTGAACTTAAGTATGGTTTGACTTAAGTCTTATATGGGTTAGACTTAAGTTAGCTTTAGGTTAAACTTAGGTTCATGTCGGGTTGAACCTAAATATGGTTTGACTTAAGTCTAATTTAGGATAGACTTAAATTGGGTTTAAGTTAGACTTAGGTTCATGTCAGGTTGAACCTAAGCATGGTTTGACTTAAGCCTAATATGGGTTAGACTTAAGTTAGGTTTGGGATAGACTTAGGTTCATGTCAAGTTGAACCTAAATATGGTTTGACTTAAGTCTAATATGGGTTAAACTTAAGTTAGGTTTGGGTTTGAATTTGATTAAACCTTAATTGGTTAAGGTTTAATAGTTTAATTAAGTCTAATGTGGTAGACTTAATTAGAATTTAAGTTTGATTAAACCTTAGTTAGTTAAGGTTTAATGGTTTAATTAAGTCTAATGTGGTAGACTTAGTTATGGGTCAGGTTTGATTAAACCTTAGTTAATTAAAGTTTAATGGTTTAATTAAGTTTAATTTGGTAAACTTAAATAGAGTTTAGGTTTGATTAAACCTTAGTTACTTAAGTTCTAATGGTTTAATTAAGTCTAATGTGGTAGAATTAATTGTTGTTTAGGTTGGATTAAACCTTAGTTGGTTAAGGTTTAAAGGTTTAATTAAGTCTAATGTGGTAGACTTAATTATAGTTTAGGTTTGATTAGACCTTAGTTAGTTAAGATTTAATGGTTTAATTAAGTCTAATGTGGTAGACTTAATTTTGGTTTAGGTTGGATTAAACCTTAGTTGGTTAAGGTTTAAAGGTTTAATTAAGTCTAATGTTGTAGACTTAATTAGAATTTAGGTTTGATTAAACCTTAGTTAGTTAAGGTTTAATGGTTTAACTAAGTCTAATGCAGTAGACTTAATTAGGATTTTAGGTTGCATTAAACCTTACTTAGTTAAGGTTTAATGGTTTAATTAAGTCTAATATGGTAGACTTAATTATGGTTTAGGTTGGATTAAACCTTAGTTGGTTAAGGTTTAAAGGTTTGATTAAGTCTAATGTGGTAGACTTAATTACAGTTTTGGTTTTATTAAACCTAGTTAGTTAAGGTTTAATGGCTTAATTAAGTCTAATGTGGTAGACTTAATTAGGATTTAAGTTGGATTAAACCTTAGTTGGTGATGGTTTAAAGGTTTAATTAAGTCTAATGTGGTAGTAATAATTAGGATTTAAGTTTTATTAAACATTAGTTGGTTAATGTTTAATAGTTTAATTAAGCCTAATGTGGTAGACTTAATTAGAGTTCAGGTTGGACTAAACCTTAGTTAGTTAAGGTTTAATGATTTAATTATGTATGATGTGGTTGACTTAATTAAGATTTATGTTTGATCTGGGTTTGAATTAAGTTAGGTTCAAGTTAGATTGAGCCTAGATTAAGGTTGACTTAAGTTCAATATGGGTTGAACTCAAGTTATGATTTAAGTTTGAGTTAAGTTCAAGTTAGGTTGAACCTAGACTTAAGGTTGGCTTAAGTTCAATATTGGTTAAACTCAAGTTAAGATTTAAGTTTGAGTTAAGTTAGGTTCAAGTTAGGTTGAACCTAGACATAAGGTTAACTGAAGTTCAGTATGGGTTGAACTCAAGTTAAGGTTTAAGTTTGAGTTATGTGGTGTTGGACTTAAGCTAAGTTTGAACTTGGGTTCATGTTGTGTTGAACCTAAGTTAAAGGTTGAACTTGGGTTCATGTTGTGTTGAACCTAAGTTAAGTTTGAACTTGGGTTCATGTTATGTTGAACCTAAGTTAAAGGTTATTTTGAGTTTGATTAAACATTAGTTGGTTAAGGTTTAATAATTAATTAAGTCTAATGTGATAGACCTAATTAAGGTTTAAGTTTGATTAAGTCTAATTTATTTAAGACTTAATGATTTAATTAGGTCTAATGGATTATACCTAAGTAGGGTTTATGTTTGATTAAGTCTAATTTAGTTAAGATTTAATGATTTAATTAGGTCTAATGGGTTAGACCTAATTAGGGTTTAGTTTTGATTAAGTCTAATTTAATTAAGACTTAATGGTTTAATTTCGTCTAATGGGTTAAACCTACTTAGGGTTTAGGTTTGTCTTAAACCTAATATTTAATTTGTTAATTAAGTTTAATATGTCCTTAAACTTAATTAAAGGTTTAGTTTTGTATTAAACCTAATTTAGTTAAGGTTTAATGGGTTAATTATGTTTAATATGTCCGTAACTTAATCAAAGTTTTGATTTTGGTATTAAACCTAATTTACTTAAGGTTTAATGGGTTAATTAAGTTTAATATGTCCTTAAACTTAATTAAAGGTTTGATTTTGGTGTTAAACCTAATTTAGTTAAGGTTTAATGGGTTAATTAAGTTTAATATGACCTTAAACTTAAAGTCTTAATTTTGTGTTAAACCTAATTTAGTTAAGGTTTAATGGTTTAATTAAGTTTAATATGTCGATTTGATTTTGGTATTAAACCTAATTTAGTTAAGATTTAATGGGCTAATTAAGTTTAATATGTCCTTAAACTTACTTAAAGTGTTGATTTTGTATTAATGCTAATTTAGTTAAGGTTTAATGGACTAAATATGTTTAATATGTCCTTAAACTTAATTAAAGATTTGATTTTGGTATTAAACCTAATTCAGTTAAGGTTTAATGGGCTAATTAAGTTTAATATGTCCTTAAACTTAATTAAAGATTTGATTTTGGTATTAAACCTACTTTAGTTAAGGTTTAATGTGTTAATTAAATGCCCTTAAACTTAAACAAGGGTTTGATTTTTGTATTAAACCCTAAGGTTTGATGATTTAATTAGGCTTAAGTTGTCTTTAAACCTAATTACTGTTTGATTTGAGTTCATTTAAGTTTGAATTCATCACTTGCTTAATCCATGATGAAATGGATTAAATATTTGAAGAAAAGGTTTTGAATTATTAATTTTAAAATTAATAAATCTTAACCTTTTTTCAAAGTGTCTTTTAGATTGATTTGATGGCTTGAGAATTGTTATTTTAGGATTGTTATTTGCTATCCTATGGTTCTCAATCATTTTGCATTTAAATTTTCAAAATTTCCTAATTTTATAATTATTTTTGAAAATAATTAAAAAATGTCATGGAAATTAGAAAATCAAATCCTAGAGAGCTATCCTAGCCTTAGAAAAATCAGAAGATGTGTTTAAGGACTTAAAGGTTCTTCCCTAAAAATTTCATATTCTTCTTATTTGTAGATACTTTTTAATAATTAAAATACTCCAGAGAGTATTTAATTATTTAAAAATTAAATATTGAGAACAAAATTATGATTTCGGTCTCATAATTTTTTTCTCTCCAAGAGCTTTCCAGAGGTATTTTTATTTTATTTTTAGGACGTCTGGATCAAAAGATATAAATTTTTGATGTTTTTAAGGTTTTTTGAATTACAATAGCCCGGAAAATCAAGAGTGCACCACGCGTCCTCGTACGCGTCGAAGGAGCGGGAGGATCCGGTGTGTGGCGCGGAACAGCGGACATGGAAAGACGTGATCAGCGTCGTCCGTTACGAAACACGAGAACGGACGGTGGAGATAAATCCCCATAAATTCAAAAATTTTTGAACCGTCCAACTTCAAAGCTCAATATCTCACTCATTTCTCAATGAAATTGAGTGATTTTTGAATCTATGGAATCATCTGGATGTATAGATTATATCTATATGGTGATGATACATTTATGGGCTAGTTTAACCAATGATATTTCGATTATATGATTTATTTTGGACAAAATAAATCCATACCTTAGCCACAAGTTTGAGGAGCTTGATCGAGCCTAATGGTCAGCTTCTAGGACTGCCAAAGAAGATCTTTGTCACTTTAATTTGGTTTTGTAGCTAGACTTGAAGAGAAATTTTGGCAAAATGGCTAGTTTGGGCTGATTTTGGATTTTGGCCAAATTGACTTGATAGGGCTAATCTTATTGCTTGATTTTGGTTGGAATAGGTTGTTGAGGTCCCTAGGAAGACTTTTTTGTTGGGAGCCAAGGGATTTGGGCAGCCTATAGGGTTCTATGGATTTTTTCTCTCCTCTTGTAAATTTCAGCCAAGGGGTCATTATATAGCCATGAATGGCTATGGTTCAACCTTGGTTAGCTTAGGTTTGATCATAGTTGATTAGAGCTGTAGAGTACAACCTAACCCATGTAAACCAATCCTCACCTTTTCTTCTCCCATGAGAATTTTGCCACTTAAGCAAGTGCACATTTCATGGCAATTATGGCTTCAAATTTGTCATGATGGATTTTAATCTCTTTGTTCCCATTCCTTTGGCTAAGTGGGAGGTTAATGGTAACTTAAATGGTTGAGACCCTCTCCTTGCAACACCTCATCTATCATTTCATGGGGTGGTGACACATTAGCTCCCCTCTTAACATTTTTTATGAAATATTATGATGAGCTTAACCATGGTGTGAAGAATGGTTAAAGTTTTGTCTTCTCATCATTCGGTGGCTAGGGTGGTGGCTAAACTAACTTCACCATGGCAAGACACCTCATTTTACAAAGGGGGTGAGTCACACTTTAAATCACCATGGTTTGCCACCTCATTTTCATGTCATTATGCCCCTTTACCATGGTTAACTATGAGCCATCAATGGGTTATTTTCTCTTTAATGGGTCATATGGGTTGTGTCTAACCTAAATGAGGTCATGTGTGATGTCATAAAGGAGATTTGAAATTTTTAGAAAACCATATGTCATAGGTTTTAAGAAATTCCATTTAATGCCCTCCTTATTTTATTTTCCATATTTAATTAATTATGTCATTAATTAAATATTGGAAATTATTTTATTAATCAAAAATTAATTGGAAATAATTCCAAATTTGATTAATAACCATATCATTAAAATTGATTTTTGTCTCTTTTCATGAATTTTTAATTTAATTTTCACTTTAGTTAGTCATGTCATTAATTAAAATATGAAAATTAAATTATTGGTCAATTAATTAGTTAAAAATAATTTTGGAATTAATTGTTTGATTGATTCCATTATTTTTTATCAATTTGTGGATTTTGTCATTTTCTGGCTTTTGAATTTAATTTTTCATTTTAATTAATTATGTCATTAATTAAAATTTTTAAAATTAAATCATTAGCCAATTAATTAATCAAAATAATTTTGAAACCAATTATTTGATTAATTTTGTCATTTTCTTTTCATTTTGCTGCATTTTGTCATTTTATGACTTTTAATGTAATTTTCATTTTAATTAATCATGTCATTTAATTAATTAAAATATTAAAAATTAATTTATTAGTCAATTTAATTAATCAAAATAATTTTTGAAATTAAATTGATTAATCCTTATCATTGTTGGGTCTTAAACATGTAATTGCGTCAATAATTGGTTATTTGGTCAAAAATTGATCATTTTAACCAAAATTGACTATTTAAGTTAGAGGTTGTCCTATGGGGTTAACATGGTTGGTTATTGGTTCTGGATTGACAATTTTAACCAAAGTTGTCTTTTTAGGTCAAAAGGTTGACCTATGGGGTTAACAGGGTTGGTCATTGGGTATGGATTGACTATTTTGACCAAAGCTGACTTTTTGGTTAAAAGGTTGACCAATAGGGTCAAGAGGGTTAGTCATTGGATCTAGATTGACCATTTTGACCAGAGCTGACTTTTTAGGTCAAAAGGTTGACCTATGGGGTCAACAGGGTTGGTCATTGGGCCTGGATTGACCATTTTGACCAAAGTTGTCTTTATAGGTCAAAAGGTTGACTTATTAAGTCAACAGGGATGGTCATTGGGTCTGGATTGACGCTTTTGACCAAAGTTGACTTTTTAGCTCAAAAGGTTGACCTGTGGGGTCAACGTGGTTGGTCATTCAGTAAGGATTGACAATTTTGACCAAAGTTGACTTTTTAGGTCAAAAAGTTGACCTATTGGGTCAACAGGGTTGGTCATTGGGTCAGGATTGACCATTTTGACCAAAGTTGACTTTTTAGGTCAAAAGGTTGACCTATTTGGTCAACAGTGTTGGTCCATGTGTTTGGATGGTCCATTTTGACTCAAGTTGACATTTTAGGTCAAATGGTTGACCTATGGGGTTAACAAGGTTGGTCATTGGGTCTGGATTGACCATTTTGACCAAATTTAACTTTTAGGTCAAAAGGTTGACCTATGGGGTCAACAGGGTTGGTCATTGGGTCTGGATTGACCATTTTGACCATGGTTGACTTTCTAGGTCAAAAGGTTGACCTATTGGGTCAACAGGGTTGGTCATTGTGTCTATTTAACCATTTTTTACCAAAGCTGAATTTTTAGGTCAAAAGGTTGACATATCATAAAAATGAGGTCATCAAATGGGCCCCCAATATGTGTGGAATACTACATAAGTATGTTGCACATATTGTCGTTGACCGAAATGGTCTGAAGAAATGTCTCATAATAATCAAGAAAAGATTGGGTGTCATATCGCTCCTAAAGAATGTCATATGTCTCATATGTCAGTTCTGAGAAGGAATGTCCTTTTCGTGTCTGGAAGGGGACTTATGTCCAATAAGTGGAGAGAGAAATGGATGTCATTTTCCATTTCTCAAAATGTCAATGTCATTATTCGGTTAGAGGAAAACCATGATTTTCGTGTCAGGAAAGGATTTACATCCAATAACGAGAGAGAAAATTGATGTCATATTCCATTTCTTGAAATGTCAATGTCGATATTTAGTTAAAGAAAGCCATAATTTCCGTGTCAGGAAGAGGACTTAAATCCAATAACCGGGGAGAGAAATGGATGTCATATTCCATGTCGATATTTAGTTAGAGAAAAGCCATGATTTTCGTGTCGGAAAAGGACTTACTTCCAATAACTAAAGAAAAAATGGATGTTATGTTCAATTTCATAAAATGTCGATGTCGATTTTCAGTTAAAGGAAAGCCATAATTTCCGTGTCAGGAAAGACTAACTTCCAATAACCGGAAAGAGAGAATGAATGTCATATTCCATTTCTCAAAATGTCGATATTAATTAGAGGAATGCCATGATTTCCCGTCAGGAAAAGGACTTACATCCAATGATAGAAGAGAGAAATGGATGTCAAATTCAATTTATGAAAATGTCGATATTTAGTTAGAGGAAAGCCATGATTTCCGTGTCAGGAAAGGACTTACTTCTAATAACTAAAGAGAAAATGGATGTCATATTCCATTTCTTAAAATGTCGATGTCGATATTTAGTTAAAGGAAAGCCATGATTTCCGTGTTAGGAAAAAACTTACTTCCAATAACTGGAAAGACATAATGTATGTCATATTCCATTTCTCAAAATGTCGATATTAGTTAGAGGAAAGCCGTGATTTTCGTGTCAGGAAAGGACTTACATTCAATAACCGAAGAGAGAAAATTGATGTCACTTTCCATTTCTCAAAGTTTCATATTTAGTTAGAGGAAAGCCATGATTTTCGTGTCAGGAAAGGACTTACATCTAATAACCAGAGAGAGAAAATGGATGTCATATTCCATTTCTCGAAATGTCAATGTCGATATCGTGTTAAAGGAATGCCATTTTTGTGTCAGGAAAGGACTTACATCTGATAATAAAGGAGAGGATGAGTGTCAAACATTGATATGCAAATGTCGAAATGTCGATATGTCAGACGTTGATAATCAAAGGTCGAAATGTCGATGTGTCAAATGCTGATAATGATTGTTGATATGTTGATATGTCAAATGTCGAAAGATTGATATCTCAAACGTTGATAACAATTGGTTATATGTCAAATGTCGAAAGGTCGATACCTCAAATGTCGATAATTGTTAAAGTTCAAAATGTCGATGTGTTAAATGTTTATGGCTGTTGATATGTTGAAATGTCGATATGTCAAATGTCGAAAGATTGATATCTCAACTGTCGATAACAATTGTCGATATGTCAAATGTCAAAAGGTCAATATATCAAATGTCGATAACAATTGTCAAAGGTCAAAATGTCGATGTGTCAAATTTTTATGGTCGTTGATATGTTGATATGTTGAAAGGTCGATATGTCAAATGTCGAAAGATTAATATTTCAAATGTCGATAACAGTTGTTGATATGTCAAATGTCAAAATGTCGATATTTCAAATGTCAGAATGTCTGTCAAATGTGATGATGTTAAGTTATGGGAATGCCATAATTTCCATAGTAGGAAATAACTTATATCCAAATGTTATAAGGAGAAAATGGATGTCGTATTCCATTTCTCAGAAATGTCAAATGTCAATGTCGAGTTATAGGAATACCATAACTTCTGTGTCAGGAAAGGACTTACATTTGCTAACTAGAGAGAGAAAATGGTTGTCATATTCCATTTCTCAGAAATGTCAAATGTCGGTGTCAAGTTAGAGGAATGCCATATTCCCTGTCAGGAAAGGACTTATATCCAATAACTGGAAAGAGAAAATGGATGTCATATTTCATTTCTAAAAATGTCAAATGTCGATTTTGAGAAGGAATGATATGTGACTTACATCCTGTCTCAAAATTATAGCTAATGGAGTGTTATATTTTTGTGTTAGGAAGGTAGTTATATCCAAAAATTAAAAGAGAGTGGCAAACTCAAAAAGAGGAGTGTATCTGCTGGGGATTTGACTTTTATAGGTCGAATGAAGTTATTCATCACAAGTTGTTTATTATGTCATTTTTAATTCAAATACCTTATTTTGGCATTTTTGGAACTTTCGATGTACTGTAGACAATTGAGGAAAGAGAGAAAATTTGATATTTATATTCCTAAAAAAAAAATGTTAATGTCAAAACGTCGCTTTTGGAATAGGAATGTGTATGAGTCTTATATACTATCAAAAGAAAGATTACTAAAGGAAAGTCTATGTCAGGATGGTCTTATATCCAATAGCGAGAGTGTAGATGCCATCTTTCCTTTAAGCAAGTCTTACACTATCTCTTAGAAATGTCAATGTCAAAATGTTGATTTTGGAATAGGAAAGTGTATGAGACTTATATCTTATCCAAAGAAAGATTGCTAAAGGAAAGCTAATGTCATGATGGTCTTACATCCAATAGCGAGCAAGAGAGTAGATGTTATCTTCCATTCAAGGAGGTCTTACACTATCTCTTCAAAATGTCAATGTCGATATGTTGGTTTTGTAACAGGAAGGTGTATGAGACTTTTATCCTATCCAAAGAAAGATTGCTAAAGGAAAGCAAATGTCATGATGGTCTTACATCCAATAGCGAGAAAGAGAGTAGATGTCGTCATCCATTTAAGGATGTCTTACACTATCTCTTAGAAATGTTAATGTCAAAATGTCAATTTTGGAAAAGGAATGCGTATGAGACTTATATCCCATCCAAAGAAAGATTACTAAAGGAAAGCCAATGTCATGATAGTCTTACATCCAATAGTGAGAAAGAGAGTAGATGTCGTCTTCCATTTAAGGAGGTCTTACACTATCTCTTAGAAATGTCAATGTCAAAATGTCGATTTTGGAATAAGAATGCATATGAGAATTATATCCTATCCAAAGAAAGATTGCTAAAGGAAAACCAATGTCATGATGGTCTTATATCCAATAGCGAGAAAGAGAGTAGATGCCATCTTCCATTTAAAGTGGTCTTACACTATCTCTTAGAAATGTCAAAATGTCGATTTTGGAATAGGAATGCGTATGAGACTTATATCCTATCCAAAAAAAGATTGCTAAAGGAAAGCTAATGTCATTATGGTCTTAAATCCAATAGCGAGAAAGAGAGTATAGATGCCATCCTCCATTTAAGGAGGTCATAAACCATCTCTTAGAAATGTCAATGTCAAAATGTCGATTTTGGAATAGGAAGCGTATGAGACTTATATCCTATCAAAAGAAAGATTGCTAAAGGAAAGCCAATGTCATGCTAGTCTTATATCCAACAGCGAGAAAGAGAGTAGAGGTCATCTTCCATTTAAGGAGGTCTTACACTATTTTATAGAAACATCAATGTCGATTTGTCAATTTTGGAATAGGAATGTGTATGAGACTTATATCATATCCAAAGAAAGATTGCTAAAGGAAAGCCAATGTAATGATGGTCTTACATTCAGTAGAGAGAAAGAGAGTAGATGACATATTCCATTTAAGGAGGTCTTACACTATCTCTTAGAAATGTCAATGTCAAAATGTCGATTTTGGAATAAAAATGCGTATGAGAATTATATCCTATCCGAGGAAAGATTGCTAAAGGAAAGCAAATGTCTTTTTTGAGGAATATTGGGTAATTTAGGTAATTTTACAAATTTTGGGTCATTTCAAGGGTATTTGGTAGGTTTGGTGGGTCCGGGGCCCCGGGGGTCAAAAATTATAAGTTTGAAAAAAAGAAGATTGATCAAATGTGAGTGAAATGGAATCATTTTGGTTAAGCCATGAAGCCATATTAAGCCCATATGAGCCATGAGAGGACTCATTTGAGGCATTCACTATGTTGTTCCTAACCCTCTTAGCCAGGGGCTTAGGGGTTAAGGACCATCCATATGAATTACCTACATGAGTCAGGAAGTCAAGTTGGGTGAGAGTGTGGTTTTAGGACTTGAAATGTGTGTGAGAGTGTAGTGTATGTGCAAGTCAACCCTCACCAAACCAGGCCATTCAGGGTATTCCTAAGGACAAAAAGTTCTATAGGGAACTCATCCTTTAAACCTCCACATTTGATTTCAACCCTCTAGGTGATTTGGGGTCTACAATCAAGCTTGTGGGGTTTGCAGGGAGCTAAGAAGTAGTTTGAATTTCTAAATGGTGGGTTCCATTTCTTTTCCTCTAAGATTAGTCAAAGAAAAAGCCTAAGGCTAGATCTTAAGTACTAAAGAGAGAAGTAAAAGACCGCTCCAAAATTGAGGTCAACAGCTTCATCAAAAGGTTTTGACAATAATGATCCACCAGCAGCAGCATCTATAATAGATCTCAATGATCTCACTAATCATTTATAAAATGTTTGAATTATTAACCAATCTAGTAAAGCATGATGTGGGCACTTCCTAAGAAGATCTTTAAATCTCTCCCAAGCTTCATATGTTGACTTTCATTCAAATACATAAAAACATTTAATATCATTTCTTAGTTTAGCAGTCTTTGATAAAGGGAAATATTTTGATAGAAACTTTTGAGGTAATTCTTCCCAAGTTCTAACAGATCCAGGTGCTAACGAATTTAACCGTGCCTTAGCCTTATCCCTTAATGAAAAAGGAAAAGTCTAAGTCTGACAGCGTCACTAGACACTTCATCATATTTAAAAGTAGCACACCGTTCTAAGAAACTAACGAGATATAAATTTGGATCCTCATTAAGTGTTCTAGAAAATTGATAGTTTTGTACCATTTGGATATTAGCAGGTTTAAGTTCAAATGAATTAGCAGCAACATCAGAATTTTGAATAGTTATATGAATTTCATCTGCTTTTGGATTAGCATATTCTCCTAATGGTCTTGGCAAATTTCCAACTTCTTTTCTTTGATTATCTTGAATATTCGCCATTTTGTAAGGATTTTCAATTTGTTTTTGTTGTTTTCTAATTTTTTTGACAGTACGCACTAACTCCGAATCATAAGGCACTAAACCTATAGATCCGCTACTACGCATATATAAACACAAATACTATAGTAAAAATAAACAAGCACAATTACATACTACAAAAAAAAAACTTTCTTTGTTACTTAACTTTTTCTTTCTTTACTCCGTTACTTTCCTTTTGATTTCTTAACTCCATTGATTTCCACGGCAACGGCGCAAAAAACTTGATGCTAGACTTTATAATTTTCAAGAATTTATGAACTCATATTTATAGATTTATAATAATTTTGTCAAGTCCAAGCATGCAATGCAAGTATACGTATCGTATCAAGTAATATAGGGCTCTAATAGAGTCATGGTTATCGATCCCACAGATAAATATGATGTTTTTAGAAAGCATTACACAATGTGTAATAAACACTGAAGTGAAAATTTACTACTTACTACTACTATGCAGGAAATAGTATGAACAAAGACACAATTACAATTAACTAACTATGATGACTTCTAACAACTTTAAGAACATGATTAACTAACAGACACACTAATATAAGTATTTGAAAGGTTTTTGATATATGAGAAAAGTATCTTTCCTATTGCAATGAAAATATGATGTGTGGATTGATATGGAATAATTATCTATTTTATTGTGCCAAATAGGAGCATAGATGTTTCTTTACCCTTAAAAGAGTACCCCTCTTCTAAGTAAGAAAAGAACATTGACATATTCTAAGTTTAGTTACTAACTCTAAGGCTAGGCTGGGAGGATACCGGCTCTTACTTCGGAGCTCCCACTCACCCTTAACCCGAAGACTAACCTTTGATATTAATTACTAATCTTAGAACCAATTTAGGAATTTCAGTCTGTCACCCTGAAATCTTCACATTAAAATCCATCAAAACACATTTCCCTATTCATTTGCACTTAATTTCCATGAACTATGCAATTCATCCATAGAAATTGAATGGATCATTTATTATTGTTGTAGGACATTAAATCCTTTCAAACTTAATGTTCAACAATATATTTTAACATTTCAATTATCCAAATCAAAAGTAAATTAAGTTCTAAATGAAAAACCGTCACTACTTCTTCACTACATTAAAAGCACATCAAATCCACATCAATCCATCATCACATCTCTATGCAAGAAGAAAGACAAGGGAGACTACACAGAATTCATGGAGAAGATACAATAAAACATGGATTTTATATATAAAAGAAAGTCATACAAACCACAAAAGAAAGGACATCTTATCTCTTTCTCTTACCCAATGCAATTCCCTTGAAGTTCCTTTGAATCCTCTTCTCTCTTCTTTACAACACTTGATTCTCTCCTTAGAATGGAAAGGAAGAAGCAATCTCTCACTTTACCTCTTCTCCTCCCCTCCTTAGAGAAGAATCCCTCCCAAATCTTCACTTTTCACACTCTACTCCTAAACCCTAACACTCTAGAAGACACAAGAAACTCTCTAGACACATTTTCCACACCACTTCTCATCTAAACGTAGTTACTTATAAGATAGGGACGAAATACCAAGAGTTTCCATAGGCATCCCTTCAAAAAGTCGCCAAAAGTACTCAAATATGAACTACACCGACTTCGGGCGCCGGACGATCCTGATAGGGCGTCGTCAGTGCTCTATTGTACCATTTAATTACTGTGCTCTGTGAATTTGGGCGCCAGCGGCGCTAGAACCCTTTTTCACCAATTTGCTCCTTTTTGCTCTGAATTCGTTCCTTCTTGCTTATTTTCACTCCAATCACCTAAAATCATCATACCTACAACAAATCGTGAAAAATACATTTCTTTAAAGTGAAATATCACCAAAAATGGAAAAAAAATAGATAGAAAAAACCGTATATATTTTCAGTGCATCAATACCATCGGTATGTGAAGAAAATGTTGGAGCAGATTCTAAGTGTGGCATTCTATAGAATTTCTCGAGCAGAAAATGCATGGGTTGACGCCTTAGCTAAGCTTGTTAAAGAGCAGGCTTGTCCACCCGAAGAATCTATAGATATTACCATACATGGATGACAAGTTTTGTCACAAATCGACCATGACAGCTGTCACAAGCTTGAAAAAGAAAAAATAGCAGCTGCTGTGTCAGATGATACAGAAGATAGGCATTAACCGATAATAGAATATCTGCAAACAGGGAGAATACCAGAAGATAATTCAGAAGAGAGCACTCTCATATGCCCTAATTGATAATGTTTTGTATAGAAGATCCTTCGACCAAATGTGGCTCAGATGTCTCAGCAGAGTAGAAGCACAAAAAATCGTCAAGGAGGTACATGCCAGATTGTCTAGAGCTCATCAATCAGGACCAAAGATGAAAATGAAAATCCAACGACTTGAATACTATTGGCCGACAATGATGACCAATTACATGGACATAGCAAAGAAACGTCATCAATGCCAAGTGCATGGAGTAGTCATGCACCAACCTCCGAATGTTCTACACCCCACGATTGCCTCGTGGCCTTTCGAGTGCTGGGGTACAGATATAGTAGGACCAATAGACCCTCCGTCTTCCAAAGGACACAGATGTATACTCGCAACCACATACTACTTTTCCAAATGGGCAGAGACAGTGCCTCTACGGGAAGTCACAACACAATAGGTTTTACAACTCTTCAAGAATTAGGTTGTCTACCGCTTCGGTATTATGCACAAAATCTTTTCAGATAATGGGTCCACATTTAAGAGCACTAAAATCAACAACTTGGTCATATGTCACAGAATAGACTGGCGATATTCAACCATTTACTGCCCAAAAGCAAATGGCCTGGCAGAAGCCTTCAACAAGACACTCGTACAGATCTTAAAGAAAACACTCGGTGACAACAAAAGAGCATGACATGAGAAGTTACTGGAAGCTTTGTGGGCTTACGGGACAACAGTCAGAACACCAGTTCTATCTACACCTTACACATTTGTGTATTGGTTTGTGGCAATGCTTCTTTTAGAAGCTCACCTACCATCACTCTAGATCATCATCGTTAACTAATTTACGATAGTTGAAAATGAAAAGTCTTGAAGGAAGGAGATTACTTGCGTAGTAGAACTTGAAACTCTACCAAGCAAAGATGATTCAAGCCCATGATAAATTGGTTTGCCCGAGGTTGTTCAAACTTGGTGACCTCATGCTCGTTCTTAGAAGGCCTATTCTTGCACATCGCAAGATAGGTGGAAAATTTAAACCAACCTGCGAAGGGCCATTCGTGGTTGAAAAAGTTTACTCAAGAGGGTCATACCAGTTAGTGTATTCTCAAGGGGATAAGCCCATGTTTCCTGTAAATGGACGATATCTAAAGAAATACTACTGTCGGCATATTTTTAGGTTATGTGTGGCATTTTGAAAAGGGGGGTCGCCTACAGAGATTGTCGGCGAATTTTTAATTTAATTTAAATAAATAATTTGAAAAGTAGTATTTGATTTTGAAAAATAATTTTAAATTTGAAATTTTTAAGATATGAAGTCAAACTGATCTCACATCACGAATAGTTTATATAAACGAGCACCGCACCACAAACCGTGTATCTATCCCGAAGAATAGACACACTGCTTGACAATGGGGCTCGATTAAATAAACTAGAAGATTTGTGACATCCGTTTGGTCTGTGAACCAATTTTATAAGCCGACAAATTCCCACGCTTAATATGAAAGCATTAAACGGGGTTTATATTACTCGGGTTCTTAAAATTCCCTATAAGGGCAAGCCCCTATAGTTAATTACATCTTAATTGATGAGAATCACCTAAGAAAACTCTCGATAATAATCAGTAGTTCTGCTCTCAAGAATTTCAAAGTTTAAGTTTTCAATGGATTGAATATTGGAATTTCAATAGGGAATGGATCAATTTGGAACATTTTATTTTTGGAATCCAAAGGAAGAAAGGTAGGAGAAATCACAGATTCAAAGCGAACTCCTGTAATTTCCCGACTATCCTATTATTTGGCTTGAATTTAGGAAAGTCCTAATATATATTTAATGTTTTGATCTTGCCAATTTTAATTAATTAGGACTTATATTTGTATGATAAAATCATACAAATAGCCTCGAAGATGTGAGGGTTTATGTCGTATTGGATGACTACCTCGAAGACCTAAGACCGGTTAGGGCTTAATTTACATGACATGATCATGCAAATGCCTAACGAAGAGTTGAGGATTTATGTTGCACTAGGCAAACTACCTCGAAGTCCTATGGCTTGGTTATTTAGTTCTAAGAAAGTTTTGCTTGAAGTAGACTCGGGTTTTGCGATGACGATGGCCGTGCCGCCTACCATGCTCCGAGCTCCTTGTTGTTGCGAGAGGTTTAGTTTTAGAAGTCATAAATCGAGGAGATGAGAGAAGTGTTCTGGTTTAGAGAAAATCTTAAAATCCAGGTGTTTTTAATACTTTAATTAAACAAATCTTAAAGTTGATTATAACAACACCGGTTAAGATCCCACGGTTCCATCCTTCCGGCATCGTTATTTTTATCGGATTCACTTAGTCCAGATGAATTTGCTAAACTCAACTGAATGAGTTCCACACTTTCATTTAGACCGTGGGAAATCTCGTTAGCAACACGTAGGTTACGTCATCCGAGGTATTCCCGATCATCCAACAAGACGTTTTAATTTAGTTGTAGTTGTAGTTTTCTTGTTCTGTTTGTGATTAAATTTTGAGTTGTCTTATATTTTGAAATGTTGTGGCGGTGAATTTTATCTTGTAATGACCTTTAATTTAGTTTTGGTTTCAGTTTTAGGGACTATCCTAAAGGTGTGGGTTTTCATGCAACAGCTTGTTTATCATGCAAGAAAAGTAAGTGCGATGCGATTAAATAAATTGCAATAAGGTAAATTGCAATAAAATAAAAGCGTATCTGGAGGGTCTTCCCGTCATCCCAAGCTGCACTTAAAACACAATTAGAATATTTAAGCAGTTAAAACAGATTCCTAGGTAAAACTAAGGGAAGGGTTATGGTTTTCTACCAAGTTCCTAATCCTATAGCTAGTCACCTCCTATAACGTCTAGGTTCTTGTATTTTGGTTTGAGGACGATTTTCTTCATCAAAGAACAACTAAGTTCAAATGTTCTTATAAATATCCTATCATATCGAGGAAGTGCTTAAGACGAGTCTTAAACATCTTTTCAACATTTCTAGGATTATTTTAAGTCCAAGAGAATTTAATTATACAAATGAATTAATCGTCCGGGAGTTTAAGTTTTGTTATCTTGCTCAGTGAACTAGGACATTTGAATATCCTATAAGTGAAGTAACACTTCACTTAATGCTCCATTTAGGTGTTATGACAACAAAAGCTTTCGAGGGCGAATGGATGTCCAAGTGATTTATGATTTAACTTAATTTCAATTAATGGGTTTAAGTTTGGAATAGTGTTCAAGTTGTTTTAGATTTATTTTTGAATTCTTTATGTCTTAGAGTGATGTTATATTTAATTTAATTTAATTTAATTTAATTTAATTTAACTTAATTTAATTTAATGTGGTTTAATTTAATTTAATTTAATTCAAATTAATTTAATATAATATGATTCAATTTAATTTAATTTAATTTGATTTAATTTAATTTAATTTAATTTAATTTAATTTAATTTAATTTAATTTAATTTAATTTTTTTTATTTGATTTAATTTAATTTAATTTAATGTGTTTTAATTTAATTTAATTTAATTTAATTTAATTTAATTTAATTTTTTTTATTTGATTTAATTTAATTTAATTTAATGTGTTTTAATTTAATTTAATTTAATTTAATTTAATTTTTTAATTTTAATTTAATATTTTATTTTAAAAGGTTTTGATTTAAATAATTTTAATTTAATTTAATGATTAAGTCTTTTAGCATTTTAAATCTTAAGTTTGAATTATCATTTTAATTAGGAATTAAATATTATTGAGATGATTAATTTAGGGATTCTTAAATTAAAGAACAAATCTCTTCCTAATGGCATCCCTATTTTAATAATTCCAAATTTATTATTCTTCCAAATTTAATTAATTATTTTATTAAGGTTTATTTTAATTATTTTTAAATTGTTTAGTAGGTTTCTACCCTTTAATTATTTAAATTTCAATCATCCAAATCAGATTAAGATCAAATATTTTACTCTTTCATTTTATTAAGCCTAAAGGTTTAATTAAGGGTTAAAATTTTAATTACCATTTTGCCCTTCAAGCTTAATAATTTCATAACTCACTAAATTGAACTCAAATGGATTTGAAATTTTATGTGACTTCACTCATATGTCAATAAAGACATTAGAGGAGAAAATGTGATTTTTCTGTATTTAATTTTTTATGTGATTATTTTTGGTGGAAAATAAGGATTTCCGAGGAAAATTTAATAATATGACCAAGGAAAAGTTATCGTCCTTAAGAAAATTATGGGACATTCCTAATGACCAGAGAACCACTTGGACCAAGTTTGGTGATTTTTTGAATTATATTATTTTTATTATAATTATTTTGAGTTTGGGAGTATTAATTAATTTAAAAATAAAATAAAGTTTGAAAGATGAATTTTATATTTTTCAAAAATCTCTCTGATATCAAGGAAATCAGAGAATCAATTTTTATAATTTTCTGATTTTTCTTTGATTTATTAGAATTATTTTTGTGGAAATGCTAGAAAATACATTTTTTTTAATTTTAAAATTACCTTAGGGCTTTAAAATTTAATATCTCATCATAGAGACTTAAGAAAAATATGGGATTTGTTCCTAAGTGATTAAAATTTAAAATGTGACATTATGGTGAATTTTATTATTTTTGTGATTTTTATTATTTTTTTATTATTAAAATATTAAAATAATACAAAAAATAAACTTTTTAGAAAATTAAAATTTTAATTTTCTTAAATTCCCTAATATCAGAGAGGCTCCAAAACCAATTTGGTGAATTTTTGAAAAGCATTTTGAAAGTTATGAATTTTTAAAGTTTAAATTGGCTAAATGGCTTAATCAACCCATTTCGTATGGCTAACCAAGTCCAATTGACTTCAAATTTTTATGGTGGGTTCCTCTGATCCTAAAGGTCAGTGGAGAATTTATTTCAAGTCAATTTAATGCATGATTAGCTCTAATTAATTAAAGACCTATTTAAGGTGTTTAAGCCAATTAGGGTTATTCCAAGTGGATTAATTCAAAACCTATTTTTCCTAGGGTCCTCTGGTCATAAGAAACATCACCAAATTTTCCTAGAATTTATTTCACAACATGCTAATTATTGGATTTAAAATACTCAAAACAGTAACATGAATTTAAAAAATCAATAACTTCTCATAGGAATGACCTCTGACTTTGGAAAATTCAAGGAATGTTCCCAAATTCAGAGGCTTCAAAAGCCCTATGCTCTCATGCCATGGTGAATTTCCTATATGCATGGAGAATTAAAACAATGCAGACAGTAAATAAATCATTAAAAATAAAATTCTTAATGAAATTAAATGATTTCTTTTCCACATTATTCTCCTCTGTTCACTGAGCAAGAGGGTATTTTTATTTTATTTTTCTGATTTTTCTACACAAAGTTATGAATTTTCAAAGTTCTGGTAATTAAATAAATAGAAAATAGCCCTAATTTCCTACTTATCCATGCGGCGCCGCGTAAACCTCGACAGCTCCGAAGGGGGTACGTGTCGCGCTGTGATTGGGCGCCGCCATCTGAGTCAGCCGTCCCGGGACCCTTGGTTCATGCACCATTGCGCTGTCCGGCTCGATCCAGACCGTCCGCTCGATACACACTCGATCCGACGGCTCCCAGTCATCGTCTACGACTGGTGTGCACCCGTGACCGTCAACCTTCTAATCCTAATTTCTCACTCGATTCTCAACGGATTTTTGTGTTCTTATGCTCTATGGATTCGTCTTGAGGAGACGAACACATCCATATGGTAAACATGTATTTAAATTGACTCAAATTAAAAGGAGAATCTCTGTAAGCTCGGGGAGAAGAGTGAGTCCATACCTTTGCTCAGAGAAGTGAAGCTTCGATCTGAGAGTTGTGTCACCTTCGATTAGGTCCAAGCAAGCTCCGGATGAAGTCCCTTGGCACAGTGAATTGTCTAGATATGAAAGTGACCACAGTCGATCACAAAGCTTGGAGTCCGGAACGGATGGGTGGCACTGGAGAGGGGGCTTTTGCTGGTGGACTTCTTCCCTCGGTCCGGTGAAGGTGTAGGACCAATCAATTTGGGGATTGGCTCACTGTGGAGAAGTGTCCTAGTTTTGGGCTTAGATTTCGACTGCGGAAATTGAGCTCGCAGAGAGGAAATGGCAGGGGATTTCGGTGGGGATCAAGTTCTCTATGTGTGGGGAGTAGTACGGAACAATTTTGGCGAGTTTCCTTAAGGTTTGTTTCAGCACCTCTCATGGCCGAGAAGGGGTGGTGTTTAAATAGGCATGGTTGGAGGCTCTCCCGGGGGAGTTAGGGCTTGGGATCAGCTGCTCTTGGCATGGGAAGAACAGCCATGGTGACCATTGGGCATGGGGCAGCTCAGCAGGTGAGAATTCCAAGTTTGGGCTCACATGTGAGTTCTCGGCCTGGTGGTTTCCGGCGGCTGTGGTTGCTAGCCGGCTAGGGTCAGGTCACCCTCAAGGTTAGGTGGGTCAGGCCTGGAGGTTTGTGCAGTCAATTGGGCCTTGCCATGTGTAAAGGGGGTGGCTTGGAATGGAATGGGGAAGAGGACATTTTGGCTTGGTTTGGTTCAACCCATGTGTTTGGGTTGGGTTCACCTCCCAGTGACACGGTTTTAGGCTGAGAGAATAAGTTAGGTCGGCTTGTCGAAGGTGGTGAGGTCTCTTTCTAAGAATATTTAGATTAAATTTGGGTTAAGGGAATCATGGTTAAGGCTAATGACTTTAGGATATTAAGGAAAGAGTCTCCTCCTCTTGCCCAAAATGGCATGGTGACATGTCAAGCCCCAGTAGCTTCATGTGGCTTGTCTATGGCTTGCATGTGGCTTCATTTGGCTCATCCTTGGCTTAGGAAAAGTGGATCCATTTATATGAAAATGGAATTTGGGGATTTTGGCAATTTAGTGAAAAATTTAGATGGTGTTTAATTTAGGTTGATTTGATGATTGATTTGGGACTTAGGAATTGATTCCAATTAAAGGGATGATGAGAAGGAATTGTCGTGTGGGCTTTGGGCTTTTAGATTTCACTTTGGATGGGCTTTCAAGATGGTTTAGAGAGTGGGCCTTTAGATTTCAAAACAAATTCTAGGATGAAAATTTTGCAAAGGATTGGATCCAATAAGTGTTGAATTTAATTTAGGAATGTTTCATGAATGATTTGGAATCAATTTGAAGTAGTTTGGGCTTGAATTGGGTTGAATTTGGACTTCTTTGGTGAATGGGTCGATATAGGTCAAATTGGGCTAACTTGGGCCAATGTTGGGCTAGGGTTGAAATTGATGTAAAATAAATGTTGGGAAATGTTTATGGGAGTGTTTCAAAGAGGTTTTTGGCTTTGGTTGGGTTTTGATTTTGAGGTTTGGGTTTATTTTGGTTAGGTTTGGGTTTAGGTCAAAATTGGGCTTTTTGATTTTGGGTTGAATTTGAGTGGGGTTTGGGTCTAAATTTTGGGAAAATCATGTTAGAATTTTGTTTGTGGAGATGTTAGGGAAGGTTTAGAAAAGATTTGGGGTTAATTGGAGTTGAATTGGGTGAGTTTGGGCTAAGTTTGGGTCATGGGTCCAAATTGGGCTTTAAGACCAAAAGTGAAATTGGATCCAAATGTCAATCAAATTGGACTTGGATTTGGTCTAGATTGGTGTTGGGGATGTTGAATTGAAGTATAAAATTGAATTGGACCAGAATTTGATTCAATTGGGTAAGTTTGGTTTGACATTGGGTTCATTTTGGGTTAAAATGGGTCAAATTGGGGGTTTTGATAAAAGTGGGGTAAATTGACAAAATTGGCCCATGGTGTAGTTGAACAAAATGAAATTTAGAATATTTGGAATTTTCTGGAATTTTCTGGGAATTTTCTGAATTTTTGGATTTTTTGGCTAAGAGGGGCATTTTGGGTATTTGGAGGGTATTGGGAGGTATTTTTGGATTTTTTGGTATTTTTGGGTATGGATGATCAATTTGAGTAATGTGGGAATGTTTAGGATTGATTTTGAGGAATTTTGGGTAATTTAGGTGGTTTTGCGAAATTTTGGGTGGTTTCGAGGGTTTTGGGTAAGTTTAGCGGGTGTAGGGTCCGGGGGTCGAAAATTGAAAATTTGTAAAATTGAAGATTGGGTGAATGTAAGTGGAATGAAATCATTTTGGTTGAGCCATGAAGCCATATCAAGCCCACATGAGCCATAAAAGGGACTCATTTGAGGCATCCACTATGTTGTTCCTAACCTCTTGCCGAGGGCTTAGGGGTTAAGGACCATCCATGTGAATCACCTTCATGAGTCAGGAGGTCAAGTTAGGTATGGATGTGTTTTTAGGAGGTGTGTGAAAGTGTAGTGTATAGGTGTAATGTGTGTGTAAGTCACCCTTTAAACTTCCACATTTGATTTCAACCCTCTAGGTGATTAGGGGTCTACAATCAAGTTTGTGGAGTTTGCAGGGTGTTAAGAAGTGGTTTGAATTTCTAAGTGGTGGGTCCCAATTCTAATCCTCTAGGATAGTCAAAGGAAAAGCCTAAGGCTAGATCCTAAGTACTTGAAGAGAAGAAGAGAAGACCTCATCGAAAATGAGGTCAACAAATGGACCCCGATAGGTGTGGTGTGCTAACCGAGCACACCGCGCGTATTGGTGTTGACCGAAAAGATCAACAAAACCAACATAGATGTCCAAGTGACAAACTTAGGACGAAGTAGAAGAATTTCCGTTGGGAGTGTCGAGTATATCTACGAGGCTGGAGATTCTCGAACTCTCGGCTGGGGAAGGGAAAAGGAGGTGAGTCCTAAATCACATGATGCAGGGAATTTCGATTTAGATTTTCGTTTTGTTTTAGTTTAAGTTTTGATGTGTAAGTTTAGATTTTGAGTTTTCATTTAGATTGAAGTTTTGTTAAGATTAATTTTGAAGGGATTTGATTTGAAATGAAAATTGAAATTTTGTGGTTTTGGATGTAACATCCTCGACCTCGAAAGAAAATTGAATTGATTGGATTGAATCATTACAATGAGGAGAGATCTCGGAAGCAATGTGGTATTGGATGTAAAATCCTTAACCTCAAGAGTTTGATTTTGATGTATTTCATTGCGATAGGGAAAGAATCCTAAAGCAATGCAGTCTCGGATGTAAAATCCTTTACCCCAAAAGTTTAATTTTGATGTATTTCATTGCGATAGGGAAAGAATCCTAAAGCAATGCAGTCTCGGATGTAAAATCCTCAACCCCAAAGGTTTAAATTTTGATGTATTTCATTGCAAAAGGGAAAGAATCCTAAAGCGATGCGATCTCGGATGTAAAATCCTCGACCCCAAGAGTTTAAATTTGATGTATTTCATTGCGATAGGGAAAGAATCCTAAAAACGATGCGGTCTCGGATGTAAAATCCTCGACCCCAAAGGTTTAAATTTGATGTATTTCATTGCAATAGGGAAAGAATCCTAAAGCGATGCGGTCTCGGATGTAAAATCCTCGACCCCAAAAGTTTAATTTTTAATGTATTTCATTGCGATAGGGAAAGAATCCTAAAACGATGCGGTCTCGGATGTAAAATCCTCGACCCCAAAGGTTTAAATTTGATGTATTTCATTGCGATAGGGAAAGAATCCTAAAGCAATGCGGTCTTGGATGTAAAATCCTTGACCCCAAGAGTTTAAATTTGATGTATTTCATTGCGATAGGAAAGAATCCTAAAGCGATACGGTCTCGGATGTAAAATCCTCGACCCCGAAGGTTTAAATTTGATGTATTTCATTGCGATAGGGAAAGAATCCTAAAGCGATGCGGTCTCGGATGTAAAATCCTCGACCCCAAAGGTTTAAATTTGATGTATTTCATTGCGATAGGAAAGAATCCTAAAGCGATGCGGTCTCGGATGTAAAATCCTCGACCCAAAAGTTTAATTTTTAATGTATTTCATTGCGATAGGGAAAGAATCCTAAAGCGATGCGGTCTCGGATGTAAAATCCTCGACCCCGAAGGTTTAAATTTGATGTATTTCATTGCAATAGGGAAAGAATCCTAAAGCAATGCAGTCTCGGATGTAAAATAGTTGACCCCAAGAGTTTAAATTTGATGTATTTCATTGCAATAGGGAAAGAATCCTAAAGCAATGCAGTCTCGGATGTAAAATCCTCGACCCCAAAGGTTTAAATTTGATGTATTTCATTGCAATAGGGAAAGAATGCTAAAGCAATGCAGTCTCGGATGTAAAATCCTCGACCCCAAAGGTTTAAATTTGATGTATTTCATTGCAATAGGGGAATAATCCTAAAGCAATGCAGTCTCAGATGTAAAATCCTCGACCCCAAAAGTTTAATTTTTTATGTATTTCATTGCAATAGGGAAAGAATCATAAAGCAATACGGTCTCGGATGTAAAATCCTCGACCCCAAAGGTTTAAATTTGATGTATTTCATTGCTATAGGGAAAGAATCCTAAAGCAATGCAGTCTCGGATGTAAAATCCTCGACCCCAAGAGCTTAAATTTGATGTATTTCATTGCAATTGGGAAAGAATCCTAAAATAATGCAGTCTCGGATGTAAAATCCTCAACCCCAAAGGTTTAAATTTGATGTATTTCATTACAATAGGGAAAGAATCCTAAAGCAATGCAGTCTCGGATGTAAAATCCTCGACCCCAAAGGTTTAAATTTGATGTATTTCATTGCAATAGGGAAAGAATCCTAAAGCGATGCGGTCTCGGATGTAAAATCCTCGACCCCAAAAGTTTAATTTTTAATGTATTTCATTGCGATAGGGAAAGAATCCTAAAGCAATGCGGTCTCGGATGTAAAATCCTCGACCCCGAAGGTTTAAATTTGATGTATTTCATTGCAATAGGGAAAGAATCTTAAAGCGATGCGAGTCTCGGATGTAAAATCCTCGACCCGAAAGGTTTAAATTTGATGTATTTCATTGCGATAGGGAAAGAATCCTAAAGCGATGTAGTCTCGGATGTAAAATCCTCGACCCCAAAAGTTTAATTTTTAATGTATTTCATTGCAATAGGGAAAGAATCCTAAAGCGATACGATCTCGGATGTAAAATCCTCGACCCCGAAAGGTTTAAATTTTGAATTTTGATTTTGCGAGGATTTGTAGTGTCGATTTGAAAAGTGTGGAATTTTGGTGTTTCGAGAATTTCACGAAAGTTGTAAAAGACTTTCATGGAAGGAAATAGATTAGGCGGGAATATGTAGATGCTATATATCCCATTCAAAAGAGTTGATCGAAAGTTCTTTGGTTTGGATTGGATATAATTCCTCGCCATCGGATTCGATCCGTGTTAATGGAATCGACCGCTTCCATCCGGACGAGGGAGAGAACAGAACGGATTGGATTTCAGATTTGGAAGGTTGAGTTTGAATTTGATTGAGGTTTGATTTGAGATTTGGAAGGTTGAATTTGAAATTGATTGAGATTTGATGTGAAATTTGAATGGTTGAATTTGAATTTGATTTAAAATTTGATTTGATGTCATTTTGTTTGTCTTTTAACGATTCAGATTTTATTTTATCGTGAATTTGGAGTTTATTATTTTTTTTTATTTAGATTTTTAAGGAAAGTTTTCTTTTATTCTTTTTGTTTCTTTTCTGTTCTTTGTTCGAAGTTCATTTAACTTTAGTGGCGTTTCCCAGTAGTTTTGCACAAAAGAGGTGAAGGCCAAAATTGTGACATGGTCACTTTCATTCCAATCATGCTTGAAGATACATCATACAACTCGATGCGGAATACATCTCATACAATCCATATAGACTCGAAACGGACTATGTATGATCTTTGTCGATCTATCCAAAAAGGCATTTGTCGAAAATCCATGTACGAATAGTGAGGTGCACGGTCGATAACATCACCTTCTAAGCCATCCTTGGCAGAGGATGCCATATGGATGTACGTTGGAGGTGTGATATTTTCCATGCAACTCACGGCTCGTAAGGTCGGAGGCTCTCTAACTCCGGGTACGGTGGAAGTGGTAAGATGCTTTTCTGTCGTCCATCCTTTTGAAAGTAACTGAGATCCGCTTCACTGGTACTCCCGGCATGCAATGTTTAGCGACATCTGCTCCGTTGCCTTTTAGTATCATGACGGAACCTACCGGTAATGGTATCTTTACTGGCCCTCGGAACTCACCTGGGCCTGCTATCCGGAGGTCAGATCCGAACATGATATTACACTCGTTCAGAAAAGAAACTGTGCAGAAAGGTCTGACAAAGTCGTGGTGATCTATGTGCGGGGGTATACGGTCACCCTTCTTGTAAATATTAATGATGCAAGCGGTGGGTATGCGATCGCGCGGTACCCTCCATGCTTATCATTCTTTTTACCATCCTTTTAATGACTAATGGCATTGGATCCACACGGCCATGACGTTGTATCCCGGTGGGTTTCCCTTCTGTCTTCTGCGAAGTTGTAGCGGCATCCACATTGAATTGTAATTCTCCCCTTCCCTGGCATCCATCTCCGGGGTTCTGAGTAAGTGTTTTCTCTTAAGCGACCTGCTCGGCCCATCTTTTTCAAATCTCGGATGCGATCCACGATTTGTTGTTGTTCGTATTACGAGAACACGTACGTATGTAGCTCGAGGCCTTCAGTATATTGATCCTCACTGCCTACGATTCTCTCGAAGTATTCAAAAGTTTTCTTCTCGACATTCCGCATCCTTTCTAGCTCGTATTACGGAATAATTTGCAAATGGCGAGGCACAGTGACGTCTTGTGGGATATATGGCTCAATCCCTTCACGTTCTCCGCATACCTCGGCTCCTCGGGGATGATGTTCGTCGGGACATCCTCCAGGGTTAGCTACGCAACAAGGTCATGCATTGCGGTGACTTTATCTGGTGGCGTAGTAGCCTTCTTTCTTCGTTCTTCTTGAGATTTCCCTGGTCCCTTCTGTTATCCTCGGAGCTGGCCTCCTTTCTTCAGGTCCTTGGTGAACTGGTATCCTTGAAGTGTATGCACTGGTAGTGGCAACTGCCTCGTTGTGCTGGTCCGCTGCTAATTTAGTTAACATCTTGCGGATACGGCGATTTTTGTTTCTTCGTTGAGTTCTTTGTGAGAGTAGCTCTTCGTATTTCTCGAGTTTACGTAGGCGCGGCGTGACAAGCACTGCCCTCGCTGTAGCGACTACGGACTTGATTCTCTTGTCTTCTTCGGTGTACGTTTTTCTTTTCCTGCTTCTTTGGATTGGTGGCTTGGGCCACCCACTTTCATTCTTGTCGGCGGGCGGCTCCTCTCGGTCAGCCGGGACCCGGTCACTTTCCTCGTATTGCGGAGCCTGCTGGTGCGAAGTACGAGTCGATCTACTATTATCGCTCCATCTTTCACCCTCTTTTCGTCGAGTGCGAGGCTTACGCCATTTCTAAAGTTCGGGACCGACCGCCGTTCGACATTTCCCTGCGAAAAGACAAGGAAAAGGATCGAGGGTGCATCTTAAGAACAAGAACATTAAGAAAATGTTTATTAAAGACAGTATTTTTTATTACTTTTGTATTTTTCAATTTAACGGGAATGAAGTGGGATAAGATCGGGAAAGAGATTTTGACATGGAAGAGGAAACAAGGAAAACTTTATTATCATGATTTTATTTATTTTAGTACATTTTTTATTATTTTGGGTTCGGACCCGAGTTATAAGTAATTACCTCACCAGTGCTTCTAGGAATGAAAAATTCATTCCTTCGAAACATCGAGTAGCGTAATACTTCTTCGAAGTATCGTCCGTTGATCGGAAGCATATGTCGTTCTCCTTGGCGATTTACATAGGCGGTAGGAGCCTCTTGAGTGAGTTGCCTCGACCACTGAACGGTCCTTCCCAAGTGGGTTCAATTTTCCTCCTATCTTGCGGTGTGCGAGGATAGGTCTCTTGAGAACGAGAACTAAGTCACCAACTTTGAAGGTTCTTGGGCGGACCCGATCTGTCATGGGCTTGAACCATCTTAGCTTGGTATAGTTCTAAATTCTGCTTGCATTGCGAGTCTTTTTCCTTCCGGGCTTTCCAATTCTTCTAGTCGTAATTTGGCATTCTCTTTCGTCGTGATTTTGTTTGCAATCTGCAATCCTAAGTGAAGGAAGGCTTGGACCTCTAAGAGGTAACATCTGCCTCGGACCCATACACCAGAGCGTAAGGTGTAGCTTAAGTAGGAGTTCTGAAGGTTGTCCGGTAGGCCCATAAGGCTTCTAATAACTTCTCGTGCCAATTTCTCTTATTGTAGTATAAAGTTTTCTTTAAAATTTGAACGAGAGTTTTATTAAAAGCCTCGACGGGCCGTTTGCTCTTGGGTAGTAAATTGTTGAATACCGCCGGTCGATTCCGTGTCTCCCGACAAAATTGTTGATTTGCGTGCTTCGAATGCGGACCCAGTATACGAGATGATCCTGCACGGCACCCGAAACGGTAGACAACTTGGTTCTTGAAAAATTGTAGCACGTGATGTGCTTTTACTTCTCCAAGTGGAGCTGCCTCTGCCCACTTGGAAAAGTAATCTGTAGCCGCAAGAATGAAGCGATGTCCTTTTGAAGATGGTGGTTCATTGGACCCACTATATCCGTGCCCCAACATTCAAATGGCCATGACGCAATTGTCGGATGAAGCACATTTGGAGGTTGGTGTAGAACCACTCCGTGTACTTGGCATTGGTGACAGCTCTTGGCGACTTTCATGTAGTCGGTCATCATCGAGGGCCGGTAGTACCCTAGTCTTTTAATTTTCATTTTCATCTTCGGACCCGACTGGTGAGCGCCACGGAGTCCCGAATGCACCTCTTTAACAATTTCACGGGCCTCGGACCCGCTTAGGCACCTTAGCCACATTTGATCGAAAGACCTTACGTATAATGTATTGTTTATTAATGCGTAGGACGGAGTTCTTTTCTTGATCGATGGGCTAACGACCTATTGTACTGGTAGTTTTCCTGTTTGCGGGTAGTTCATGTAATGGCTGTCGCCAATCTTACGTGTTTTTACGTCACTTCTTTGCAATTGATCCTTTTTCCTTTTCGATTTGTGTATTGTGTACATGTCGAGCTGTGATAGGACACGAAGTCCGTGAACCGACACTTCTACCGATTCATCTTGCAAACGAGGCAAATTCTTTTGCGAGACGGGCTAGCGCATCTGCTAAAGCGTTTTCTTTTACGGAATTTTGTAGATCGTCACATTCGGAATCTGTTCCAACAGTTTGTATGGCATCTTGGAAGTATTGCTCGAGTCTTGGTTTTAAAATTCTGTATTGTCCGGCGATATGTTGAATGATTAACTGCGAATCCCCGTAGATGTTGATGTCACGTTATACCCATTTGAATAGTTAATTCCGATCTGTTATGAGGGCTTCGTATTCTGCTTCGTTATTTGTACACGGCTCTGTCAAGTGGTAAGAGTATCTTAACATCCCCTGCTCCGGTGTTATAAAAATTAGTCTGATTCCTGCCTTACCGGGCACTATCACTTGTGATTCTTCGTCTTTGTGTGCTGAAGATGTTCCGTCGAAATATAATTCCCAACTTCGATCATCAGGGTCTTCTAAGCTCATTATTTGTTCGTCTGGCAAGTCGTCATTGAGAGGAGATTCTGCCGGCAAAGGGTGTGCTTCGAGGAAGTCTGCTAGGATTTGTCCCTTTACGGCACGAAGAGGCATGAAAGTTATATCGAATTGCGATAATATCATTGACCATCCGGCAAGTACGCGGAAAGCGTTGGACGGGTCATCAAGTATTGCAATGGATTAAATTTCGAGATCGGGTTGACCTTATGAGAAAGCATTTAGTGCACGAGCTTTTGAGCGGCGAAGATCGGGGCCGAAACAATGCTTTTCGATTGCGGGATACCTTATTTCGGTCGGAAGTAAACGACGGCTTAGATAGTAAAGAGCATTTTCTTTACCCTCATCATTGACTCAGGCTAACGAGGCTCCGAGAGAGTCGTCTAAAGCCGCGGTATAAAGTATCAGCGGTCTACTCGAGGCCGGGGCTGCTAAGACGAGGAGGTGTCATTAAATATTGCTTAATGTCCTCGAAGGCCTTCCGGCATTTTTCTTCCCAAATAAATTTGGCGTCCTTTTTAACTAGTGCGAGAAAGGCTGACACCTACACGACAAGTTTGAGATAAAGCGTCGAAGATATGCCAACTTCCCTTGAAAAGATCGTAGTTGTTTTAAGGTTTTGGGAGGCGGCATTTCTAAGATGGCTTTTATCTTTTCCGGATCGATTTCAATTCCACGATGTCGGACAACGAATCCTAAGAATTTCCCGGAGGTGACGCCGAAGGCGCATTTTAAGGGATTCATCGTAAGGTTAAATTGTCTTAATCGTTCGAAAACAATTCTCAAATCATACAGGTGGTTTTCCTTTACTTTGCTTTTGATGACCACATCATCCACGTAGCATTCGACTTGATTGTGGATGAGATCATCAAAAATTCTTGTCATCGCTCTCGGTAGGTTGCTCCTGCGTTCTTCGGTCCAAATGGCATCACTTGTGTAGCAATATACCCGATCGGCGTTACGAATCGCTGTAAGTTTTTCATCTTCTGGAGCCATTTTTATCTGGTTGTATCACGAAGATCCATCCATGAATGAGAATATTTCATGTGTTGAAGCGATGTCGATCATTAATTGCAGGATCGGTAGAGGAAATTCATCTTTTGGACATGCCTTGTTTAAATCTGCGAAATCCACACAAATTCGATCGACCATTCTTCTTCTACATTGGTACCACATTGGCTAACCAAGTCGGGTATTGTTCTTCACGGATAAATTTGGCGTCTATTAGCTTCTTAACTTCGGCTATGACTTGTTGTTCGATTTCTAGACGCATTCTTACGGGACCTTGTCGACTGGAACAGAAGCAGGATCCACTCCTAGCTTATGGACTGCGACCTCTGGAGCTAAACCTGGCATCTCATCATAGCTCCAAGCAAAACAGTCTTTAAATTCCATTAATAACTTGATTATTTCTTCGGAGTCTTCTTTATTGAGTAAGGAGCTAACAAAGGTAGGTATAGGTTTTTCGCTAGTACCTAAGTTAACTTCCGTTAGCTCATCTATTGTAGATTTGATCTCTTCTTCGAATTCGGTGGAGCGTCTCCGATTTGTAAATCTTCGAGTTCTTCGTAGCTTCCATGCGAGTCTCCATTAGACTCGCAAGTGACAACCATGCAAAATTTAGTATCGTCAGTCGATCTCTTCGTGTCGAATCCGAGACCATGCTTTGAATTGGGTGGACGACCGGAGTTATTCCATAAATTTTCAAAACGTTGTGATTGACCTTTTGTCCATTGTCGAGGTAAGAAACCACGCTGAATTAAATTTTGAACACGGGGAGAGTACCACTCGAAAGGTAATTCCATTAATTACGATGAAGTAGCATCCTCAAATTGTACATTATTTTCGACTTTGGAGGAAGGAGCACCACGGTAGAATTTGATGGGCTTTGCACCGCCGCTACGTACCTCTTTGACCACCATACCCTCGATCTTATTAGAATGGATCGGGGTCAGGGTCATAGTATGTACATAGTGGTTAATCTTCTCGTACATCGATTTATATTTTTATTTTCTTTCATCTTCGAGAGGGATTCTGAATTGCGGCTTCTTCCGACTTATTGTCGTCGCTTCTTGTTTGATTTCTTTTTCTTCTTCGGAACTATCTTCCCATTCAACATTGATGGCTGGTTTCCTCTGTCTAACTGTCCTAACGTCTACGCCACGACCTCGTCCCCGGCCTCGACCTCGGATGCGAGTTGTGGAGAAACCTTCACCATCTCGCCGTAAGGGAGTGGTGAGTGAGCTGTTGGACTAAAATTTCAGGTTCTTCGTTGTCCCAAATTTCCTTTGCTTCATTTGTTATGGTATCTCTGGAGAAGATTATTTTCTTCGGAGGTGCATAATAAGCTGCATCCTCATGGATTCCAATTTCATGTACGGAGAACGGTTGTAAGTCACCTTTAATGCACTGTTCCCCTCCATCATAGTATTTGATGCACTGATGTAGAGATGATGGTACCATCCGGTTTTCATGTATCCATGGTCGGCCCAGTAGAGCATTGAACGACGTTTCGAATCAATTATGTGAAATTTCGCGGTTGTCTTTGCTAAGTCACCGGTCTTCATTAGCAGTGTTATTGAGCCGAGGGCTCTTTCTCCTTTACGGTTGAATCCTCTTAATAACATTTTGTCGCTTCGAGCTCGCGAGCATCAATTTCCAAGTATGCTTAGCGTTCGGAGATTCATTATATTGATTGATGCTCCTGGATCCACCAACACTGCGGAGAGTGTAAACTTCCCAATTATAGCCGAAATGTACGAGGGTCGGTTGTGGTCCGTCGTCCCAAGTAGTAAGTCATTGTCCGTGAAGGTAACACCCCGCTGTTCCTTTAACGAGCAAACCTCATCTAAAGAATCTCCATTCATTTGAGCTAAGCAAATTTCTGGATCAAGTAAGTCCTTGATCAGAGCTTCTCTCATCTCCTTTGATAAGATGAGAGCGTCGTAGATGCTCGGTTTGGCTGGTAGTTTCCTAAGATGGGCTAGCACGTTGTAGTCCACTTTGTTTTCATGTGCCTCGTTTTCTTCTCGAATGGGTATTTCTTCTGCCGGGGTTGGTTCTTCCTGAACAACCACCTACTTTCCTTTGTCCTTTGGACCCATTCTCGGAGGTAGAACTCTTCCACTTCTTAAGTTGACTTCTGTGATTTCTTCTGAATTTAGCATTGAATTTCTTGGTGTCTCCTTCGAATTGGAATGACAAGTTCTTCGAGATTGGCTTCGAAGTACGAAGGCTCTAACTCTATTGTGACTGGAGCTCCTCGAAACTCGCAAATAGATTCGTTGCTTGTTGAACTCTCGTAGCCTCCCTGGTCGATGTCTTCTTTGTCATTGTGATCGTCGAGTTGTGTATGATTTGAGAATTGTCATTTATATCGGAATCGATGTCCGGATTGTCGCTAGTTACGTAATCGTTAGAAACAGTCAAAACGTAGCCAACTTCATAACCCTCATCATTATAAAATCCCACCGGGGTGAGCAGATAATCATACAGAGTCAGAGGTTCGAGGGATTTCTCCCCTGAATCAGAAACAACTATCCTAGGATAAGCAGCCCCTAGTCTAGCCTTAGGAGCCTCGGTCTTCTCTTCTTCGTCAAATTTCTTCTTTTCTTCGATCGTCTCTTGTTGAGGTTGTTCTTCCATCGCAAGTGATAGCGCCGACTCGACGGTTTTCGAACTACGAATTGAGGCTCGCACCGAAGCGGTTTGGATGTGATCCAAAACCTTCTTCGAAGACTTTGTCCGAGCGGTAGTCCATCCATCATCGGTCGCATAGGGATCTATCGGAACAATGAAATCCGTCGAGATAACATTGACGGAACCTCCTTTACGGGGTTCCTTCATGTATTCTTTCGGGATCGTTATATTCCCTTTCCGAAGATTGTCGTTGAGCCGACTTTTGAAGGTAATACAATCTTCTATCTTGTGCCCGAAGCATCCTGTGGTAAGGGCGAAAGTTGGGATCACCTTTCTTGTCGACTTCTTCGGTCTTTTAGGCTCCGGCGATTGGAAATGCGGAGTCTTCATCGGTGCACGGAACATTTTCGGCACTACCTCATTCTTGAACGGATACTCCTGCTCGGGAACTCCCTAAACGTACGTTGTGGACGAGGCGGTTATTCATACTTGTTGAGATGACCGATAGTCTGGGTCGGGGTTCTTGGTAGTCTGTTGAGGTTCGTTGTGGCCGTTCGACGGTATTTGTATCGAGTTGCTTGCCTTTATCGGCTCGTTGCGACGATCCGGACTTCTTTTCAAAAGTTTTTACGGGCTTCGTTTGTCACATTTTATCGGCGAAACTTAGTTGCTTTGCCTCCTCTTGCAAGCTTCCGGCCTTGCTTAACAACTTTTCGAAAGTCTTAATAGTAAATCCCTTGAGGAGAAGTGCTATCGGGCCATGGATGCTCTTAAGTAAAATGCCGACTCCATGCTGTTCTTGTAATCGTGGCTCACACTTCATACTTAGGTTCCTCCATCGAAGTATGTAGTCCACAAGGTTTCATTCGGCACGCTTCTCTACCACTAAATCACCTATAGTGATGTGGTGTCGAGCTCCGACAAATCGCTTGATGAAGAGGTTCTCTAATTACGAAAATGTCTTTACGGATCCATTCGGTAATTCCGCATACCAATCAAAGGCGATTCTGACGAGTGTCGACAAATTGTCGGAAGAGTAAAGCATCACTTCCGCCGGCATTGCAACAGGCGGCACGAAAATGTGCAACATCTTGCTCGAGGGTTTCCGGTTCCATCAAAGGTCTTGAACAGAGGTGGTACAAAGCCTTTCGGATATTGGACAGCGTCGAATTCTTCAAGGTAAGGTCTACCCGTCCGAATGGATGTCCCGCTCTTTGATTGTGCCAAGGCTTCTCGCACCTGCTGTTCCACCAAGCTCTTGATATCCTTTTCCGGAATCATACTTTGTGTTGCATCCTTCTTTAATTGATCATCCCCGTTGACGGATGTAATCTCCTTTCCTCCGTCTACAATGTGAATAACTTCTGGGGTGTTTCTCTTTGGGGTTGAACTCGACTGCGGGAGAGTGGCTAGGGCTACAGCCATCTCTTCCATCCTTTTTGCCATTTGGGCGATCGTATCATCTTTCTCTTGAAGCTGCCTCCTCATTACTTCTGGTTCTTCTCTTTCTGCAGCTACAGGAGCACCTTGTGAAGCCGACGAAGCTCGTGTTTCAACCATGTTAATTTCTGCATATTCATCATCCCTGAACTCTGACGAGTCAACTTCATCTCCGAACTTCTCTTCTCTCTCTCTTTCTAGTCGCCGAATATAAGTCCTTAGCTTTTCCATAGCATCTTCCAGTGGTCTTTTCTGTACATCCTTGCAGTTGTCATGTGATAATTGTCGGGTTTCTTTCTCATGAGTCCCTTTCTTGCGGTAGCACTTTCTTCGGACTCGAGTCTCTGACGAGACTTTCCTTTTCGAGTCGTTGTTTCGGTCTTAATTGGCCGGTAGTGTGACGCCGTACCATCCTTCTAGCAGACGAAGGCCTAGGGACCGGATGGTGCGTTCGGCTGAATCTTTGGAAGGTGGTATCCTCCACGATGCGTAAACCCGAAACAACAACGGGTGGACTAGCCTTCATCTTCTTATTCGGCCCTTCCACGGCGATAGCGAGGTTCTACTCGTGGCCCGAGACGGGATTTGGCCGGCACCCGCCCTATCCTTCTTAACATTTCCGATACGAGGGCATTTTTCTTTCTTTGCCAACTTCTCGATCACGGTCCGTAGTCGGGCAAATGGTGTAATCCTTGCCCTTTTCTTTACGTTGTCGCTATAGTATGCGGGCCGAGGTAATGTAGAGGCAATCCTGCGGACATTTTCCTCGTCAACTGCGGCCGAAAGGGGATGGAATCTACTTTCTTCCAAAAGGGGTGTATATTCAGGCAATGGTATGTATTCAGGTAGTGGTGTGTACTAAGGGATTTCTTCTAAGAAAGCGACTTCGGCGGCCACGGCCTTCACGGCAATCTTCTGCCCTCTGTTTCTTCTACGAGTCCGTGTTAGGGGTGGAACCCTTGAGTGGACCCAATTTCAAAAACAGAAGGTCTTGCACGGAAATTTGTACCCTCCACGGTAACATGCTCGTTACAAATTTGAACTTCCTTCCCCTTTAGTTTGGCGGAAGCCGGGGTAGGTGCAGAGACGACTAGACCAGCGGGGGTAGAGATAACAGTCCTCCTTTGGACAGCGGTATTCCTCTCAGTTGGAACCCTTTGCAGGGAAGGAAATTCTTGAGTTGACTTAAGGTTGAACTCAATCATGGGTTTCTCAGTTTCTGGCACTTTGTCCATTAGTGCAAAGAGAGTAACGTCAGCGAACTTGACATTTATGTTCTCGAATCCTTGTCCAAACCGGATGATCCCATTGTCGGGCGAGCTCATCCTTATAAACAGCGAAGTCGAGTCCGTTGGTGAAGGAGAAAATCGGCTTTGGGGCTTCCATTTACGCGGGGTAGATTCGATTGTCGGTCCCGAGTTATGCTTCTTCTCATCGGGACGAAAAGAAAGGAATCGAAAAGAGTCGAACACATTCTTGTTCATGTATATTTGTTAAAAGAGTCATTCATTAGAGGGTTTGTTTATTTAGAACGGAATGTTCAAAGGTGTAGAGAAGGTAATGCATCTGATTCAGAATTGGAAAGGAAAACAAAGTCTTATGCAAGACTTCTCGACTCGAAGAATCACTCCTAAACTAACACCTATTGGGGGTCCACCCCACTTCAGAAATGAGGTAAAAGGATTTCGGAACCTCTCTGTTTAGGGGTGTCTAAACAGTGGCTCCTAGATCCGAGAGAATGTTAGGTATACTCGTTCGAGGTAGAAATGAACATAATATTCCAACGGAAAGAAGGGTAGTTTGATCCATTAGGGACATGGATACACTACCGATTTTTAAAAGCAGAACTATTTGATTAAAAATGGAGAGAGGAATTATCCCCAGCGGAGTCGCCAGAAATTGTAGGCATATTTTTAGGTTATGTGTGGCATTTTGAAAAGGGGGGTCGCCTACAGAGATTGTCGGCGAATTTTTAATTTAATTTAAATAAATAATTTGAAAAGTAGTATTTGATTTTGAAAAATAATTTTAAATTTGAAAATTTTAAGATATGAAGTCAAACTGATCTCACATCACGAATAGTTTATATAAACGAGCACCGCACCACAAGCCGTGTATCTATCCCGAAGAATAGACACCTTTGCTTGATAATGGGGCTCGATTAAATAAACTAGAAGATTTGTGACATCCGTTTGGTGCGCGAACCAATTTTATAAGCCGACAAATTCCCCTGCTTAATATGAAAGCATTAAACGGGGTTTATATTACACGGGTTCTTAAAATTCCCTATAAGGAAAGCCCACATAGTTAATTACATCTTAAGTGATGAGAATCACCTAAGAAAACTCTCGATAATAATCGGTAGTTACGCTCTCGAGAATTTCAAAGTTTAAGTTTTCAAGGGATTGAATATTGGAATTTCGATAGGGAATGGATCAAATTTGGAACATTTTATTTTGGGAATCGAAAGGAAGAAAGGTAGGAGAAATCACGGATTCGAAGCGAACTCCGGTAATTTCCGACTATCCTATTGTTTGACTTGAATTTAGGAAAGTCCTAATGTTTATTTAATGTTTTGATCTTGCCAATTTTAATTAATTAGGACTTATATTTGTATGATAAAATCATACAAATAGTCTCGAAGATGTGAGGGTTTATGTCATATTGGATGACTACCTCGGAGTCCTAAGACCGGTTAGGGCTTAATTTACATGACATGATCATGCAAATGCCTAACGAAGAGTTGAGGATTTATGTTGCACTAGGCGAACTACCTCGAAGTCCTATGGCTTGGTTATTTAGTTCTAAGAAAGTTTTCTTGAAGTAGACTCGGGTTTTGCGATGACGATGGCCGTCTTGCCTACCATGCTCCGAGCTCCTTGTTGTTGCATAGGTTTAGTTTTAGAAGTCATAAATCAGGAGATGAGAGAAGTGTTCTGGTTTAGAGAAAATCTTAAAATCCAGGTGTTTTTAATACTTTAATTAAACAAATCTTAAAGTTGATTATAACAACACCGGTTAAGATCCCACGGTTCCATCCTTCCGGCATCGTTATTTTTATCGGATTCACTTAGTCCGGATGAATTTGCTAAACTCAATCTGAATGAGTTCCACACTTTCATTTAGACCGTGGGAAATCCCGTTAGCAACACGTAGGTTACATCATCCAGAGGTATTCCCGATCATCCAACAAGACGTTTTAATTTAGTTGTAGTTGTAGTTTTGTTGTTCTGTTTGTGATTAAATTTTGAGTTGTCTTATATTTTGAAATGTTGTGGCGGTGAATTTTATCTTGTAATGACCTTTAATTTAGTTTTGGTTTCAGTTTTAGGGACTATCCTAAAGGTGTGGGTTTTCATGCAACAGTTGTTTATCATGCAGAAAAGTAAGTGCGATGCGATTAAATAAATTGCAATAAGGTAAATTGCGATAAAATAAAAGCGTACTGGAGGGTCTTCCCGTCATCCCAAGTTGCACTTAAAACACAATTAGAATATTTAAGCAGTTAAAACAGATTCTAGGTAAAAGCTAAGGGAAGGGTTATGGTTTTCTACCAAGTTCCTAATCACATAGCTAGTCGCCTCCTATAACGTACTAGGTTCTTGTATTTTGGTTTGAGGACGATTTTCTTCATCGAAGAACAACTAAGTTCGAGTTGTTCTTATAAATATCCTATCATATCGATGAAGTGCTTAAGACGAGTCTTAAATATCTTTTCAACATTTCTAGGATTATTTTAAGTCCAAGAGAATTTAATTATACAAATGAATTAATCGTCCGGGAGTTTAAGTTTTGTTATCTTGCTCAGTGAACTAGGACATTTGAATATCCTATAAGTGAAGTAACACTTCAGCTTAATGCTCCATTTAGGAGTTATGACAACAAAAGCTTTCGAGGGCGAATGGATGTCCAAGTGATTTATGATTTAACTTAATTTCGATTAATGGGTTTAAGTTTGGAATAGTGTTCGAGTTGTTTTAGATTTATTTTTGAATTCTTTATGTCTTAGGTGATGTTATATTTAATTTAATTTAATTTAATTTAATTTAATTTAACTTAATTTAATTTAATGTGGTTTAATTTAATTTAATTTAATTCAAATTAATTTAATATAATATGAATTCTAATTTAATTTAATTTAATTTAATTTAATTTTAATTTAATTTAATTTAATTTAATTTAATTTAATTTTTATTTGATTTAATTTAATTTAATTTAATGTGTTTTAATTTAATTTAATTTAATTTAATTTAATTTAATTTAATTTTTTATTTGATTTAATTTAATTTAATTTAATGTGTTTTAATTTAATTTAATTTAATTTAATTTAATTTTTTAATTTTAATTTAATATTTTATTTTAAAAGGTTTTGATTTAAATAATTTTAATTTAATTTAATGATTAAGTCTTTTAGCATTTTAAATCTTAAGTTTGAATTATCATTTTAATTAGGAATTAAATATTATTCGAGATGATTAATTTAGGGATTCTTAAATTAAAGAACAAATCTCTTCCTAATGACATCCCTATTTTAATAATTCCAAATTTATTATTCTTCCAAATTTAATTAATTATTTTATTAAGGTTTATTTTAATTATTTTTAAATTGTTTAGTAGGTTTCTGCCCTTTAATGATTTAAATTTAAATCATCCAAATCAGATTAAGATCAAATATTTTACTCTTTCATTTTATTAAGCCTAAAGTTTTAATTAAGGGTTAAAATTTTAATTACCATTTTGCCCTCCAAGCTTAATAATTTCATAACTCACTAAATTGAACTCAAATGGATTTGAAATTTTTATGTGACTTCACTCATATATCAATAAAGACATTAGAGGAGAAAATGTGATTTTTCTGTATTTAATTTATTTATGTAATTATTTTTGGTGGAAAATAAGGATTTCAAGGAAAATTTAATAATATGACCAAGGAAAAGTTTCTGTCCTTAAGAAAATTATGGGACATTTCTAATGACCAGAGAACCACTTGGACCAAGTTTGGTGATTTTTTGAATTATATTATTTTTATTATAATTATTTTGAGTTTTAGAGTATTAATTAATTTAAAAATAAAATAAAGTTTGAAAGATCAATATTATATTTTTCAAAAATCTCTCTGATATCAAGGAAATTAGAGAATCAATCTTTATAATTTTCTGATTTTTCTTTGATTTATTAGAATTATTTTAGTGGAAATGCTAGAAAATACATTTTTTTTAATTTTAAAATTACCTTAGGGCTTTAAAATTTAATATCTCATCATAGAGACTTAAGAAAAATATGGGATTTGTACCTAAGTGATTAAAATTTAAAATGTGACATTATGGTGAATTTTATTATTTTTGTGATTTTTATTATTTTTTTTATTATTAAAATATTAAAATAATACAAAAAATCAACTTTTTTAGAAAATTAAAATTTTAATTTTCTTAAATTCCCTAATATCAGAGAGGCTCCAAAACCAATTTGGTGAATTTTTGAAAAGCATTTTGAAAGTTATGAATTTTTAAAGTTTAAATTGGCTAAATGGCTTAATCAACCCATTTAGTAGGGCTAACCAAGTCCAATTGACGTCAAATTTTTATGGTGGGTTCCTCTGATCCTAAAGGTCAGTGGAGAATTTATTTCAAGTCAATTTGATGCATGATTAGCTCTAATTAATTAAAGACCTATTTAGGGTATTTAAGCCAATTAGGGTTATTCCAAGTGGATTAATTCAAAACCTATTTTTCCTAGGGTCCACTGGTCATAAGAAACTTCACCAAATTTTCCTAGAATTTATTTCACAACATGTTAATTATTGGATTTAAAATACTCAAAACAGTAACATGAATTTGAAAAATCAATAACTTCTCATAGGGATGACCTCTGACTTTGGCAAATTCAGGGAATGTTCCCAAATTCGGAGGCTTCAAAAGCCCTATGGTCTCATGCCATGGTGAATTTCCTATATGCATGGAGAATTAAAACAATGCGGACAGTAAATAAATCATTAAAAATAAAATACTTGATGAAATTAAATGATTTCTTTTCCACATTATTCTCCTCTGTTCACTGAGCAAGAGTGTATTTTTATTTTATTTTTCTGATTTTTCTACACAAAGTTATGAATTTTCAAAGTTCTGGTAATTAAATAAATAGAAAATAGCCCTAATTTCCTACTTATCCACGCGACGCCGCATCAACCTCGGCAACTCCGAAGGGGGTACGTGTCGCGCTGTGATTGGGCGCCGCCATCTGAGTCAGCCGTCCCGGGACCCGCGGTTCATGCACCATCTGCGGCTGTCCAGGCTCGATCCAGACCGTCCGCTCGATACACGCTCGATCCGACGGCTCCGGTCATCGTCTACGGCCGGTGTGCACCCGTGACCGTCAACCTTCTAACCCTAATTTCTCACTCGATTCTCAACGGATTTTCGTGTTCTTATGCTCTATGGATTCGTCTTGAGGAGACGAACACATCCATACGGTAAACATGTATTTAAATTGACTCGAATTAAAAGGAGAATCTCTGGAAGCTCGGGAAGAAGAGTGAGTCCATACCTTTGCTCAGAGAAGTGAAGCTTCGATCTGAGAGTTGTGTCACCTTCGATTGGGTCCAAGTAAGCTCCAGATGAAGTCCCTTGGCACAGTGAATTGTCTAGCTATGAAAGTGACCACGGCCGATCACAAAGCTTGGAGTCCGGAATAGATGGGTGGCCCGGAGAGGGGCTTTTGCTTGGTGGACTTCTTCCCTTGGTCCAGTGAAGGTGTAGGACCAATCAATTTGGGGATTGGCTCACTTGTGGAGAAGTGTCCTGGTTTTGGGCTTGGATTTCAACTCGAAATCGAGCTCGCGGAGAGGAAATGGCAGGGGGATTTCGGTGGGGATCAAGTTCTCTATGTGTGGGGAGTAGTCCGGAACAATTTTGGCGAGTTTCCTTAAGGTTTGTTTCAGAGCACCTCTCATGGCCGAGAAGGGGTGGTGTTTAAATAGGCATGGTTGGAGGCTCTCCCGTGGGGAGTTAGGGCTTGGGATCAGTTGCTCTTGGCATGGGAAGAACGACCATGGTGACCATTGGGCATGGGGCGGCTCGGCAGGTGAGAATTCCAAGTTTGGGCTCACATGTGAGCTCTCGGCTCGGTGGTTTCCGGCGGCCGTGGTGGGCGGCCGGCCGGTGGTCGGGTCACCCTCGAGGTTAGGTGGGTCGGGGCTGGAGGTTTGTGCGATCAATCGGGCCTTGCCATGTGTAAAGGGGGTGGCTTGGAATGGAATGGGGAAGAGGCCATTTTGGCTTGGTTTGGGTCAACCCATGTGTTTGGGTTGGGTTCACCTTCCCATGACCTGGTTTTAAGCTGAGAGAATAAGTTAGGTCGAGCTGGTCAAAGGTGGTGAGGTCTCTTTCTAAGAATATTTAGATTAAATTTGGGTTAAGGGGAATCATGGTTAAGGCTAATGACTTTAGGAGATTAAGGAAAGAGTCTCCTCCTCTTGCCCAAAATGGCATGGTGACATGTCAAACCCCCATGGCTTCATGTGGCTTGTCTATGGCTTGCATGTGGCTTCATTTGGCTCATCCTTGGCTTAGGAAAAGTGGATCCATTTATATGAAAAAGGAATTTGGGGATTTTGGCAATTTAGTGAAAAATTTAGATGGTGTTTAATTTAGGTTGATTTGATGATTGATTTGGGACTTAGGAATTGATTCCAATTAAAGGGATGATGAGAAGGAATTGTCATGTGGGCTTTGGGCTTTTAGATTTCACTTTGGATGGGCTTTCAAGATGGTTTAGAGAGTGGGCCTTTAGATTTCAAAACAAATTCTAGGATGAAAATTTTGCAAAGGATTGGATCCAATAAGTGTTGAATTTAATTTAGGAATGTTTCATGAATGATTTGGAATCAATTTGAAGTAGTTTGGGCTTGAATTGGGTTGAATTTGGACTTCTTTGGTGAATGGAGTCAATATAAGTCAAATTGGGCTAACTTGGGCCAATGTTGGGCTAGGGTTGAAATTGATGTAAAATAAATGTTGGGAAATGTTTATGGGAGTGTTTCAAAGAGGTTTTGGCTTTGGTTGGGTTTTGATTTTGAGGTTTGGGTTTATTTGGGTTAGGTTTGGGTTTAGGTCAAAATTGGACTTTTTGATTTTGGGTTGAATTTGAGTGGGGTTTGGGTATAAATTTTGGGCAAATCATGTTAGAATTTTGTTTGTGGAGATGTTAGGGAAGGTTTAGAAAAGATTTGGGGTTAATTGGAGTTGAATTGGGTGAGTTTGGGCTATGTTTGGGTCATGGGTCCAAATTGGGCTTTAAGGCCAAAAGTGAAATTGGATCCAAATGTCAATCAAATTGGACTTGGATTTGGTCTAGATTAGTGTTGGGGATGTTGAATTGAAGTTTAAAATTGAATTGGACCAGAATTTGAGTCAATTGGGTAGGTTTGGTTTGACATTGGGTTCATTTTGGGTTAAAATGGGTCAAATTGGGGGTTTTGATAAAAGTGGGGTAAATTGACAAAATTGGCCCATGGTGTAGTTGAACAAAATGAAATTGGGAATATTCGGGATTTTCTGGAATTTTCTGGGAATTTTTTGAATTTTTGGATTTTTTGGCTAAGAGGGGCATTTTGGGTATTTGGAGGGTATTGGGAGGTATTTTTGGAATTTTTGGTATTTTTGGGTATGGATGATCAATTTGAGTAATGTGGGAATGTTTAGGATTGATTTTGAGGAATTTTGGGTAATTTAGGTGGTTTTGCAAATTTTGGGTGGTTTCAGGGTTTTGGGTAGGTTAGCGGGTGTAGAGGTCCTGGGGTCAAAAATCGAAAATTTGTAAAATTGAAGATTGGGTGAATGTACGTGGAATGAAATCATTTTAGTTGAGCCATGAAGCCATATCAAGCCCACATGAGCCATAAAAGGGACTCATTTGAGGCATCCACTATGTTGTTCCTAACCCTCTTAGCCAAGGGCTTAGGGGTTAAGGACCATCCATGTGAATCACCTTCATGAGTCAGGAGGTTAAGTTAGGTATGGATGTGTTTTTAGGAGGTGTGTGAAAGTGTAGTGTATAGGTGTATTGTGTGTGTAAGTCAGCCCTTCACTGGACCAGAGCCACCTGTGGCGATCCTAAGGCCAAAGAATCCTATAGGAACTCATCCTTTAAACTTCCACATTTGATTTCAACCCTCTAGGTGATTAGGGGTCTACAATCAAGTTTGTGGTGTTTGCAGGGAGTTAAGAAGTGGTTTGAATTTCTAAGTGGTGGTCCCAATTCTAATCCTCTAGGATAGTCAAAGGAAAAGCCTAAGGCCTGATCCTAAGTACTAAAGAGAAGAAGAGAAGACCTCATCAAAAATGAGGTCAACAACTACGTGACATGACAAAACTTGAAGAAGGATGTTCATTCCGATGTAGCCATATGGCCAGTGTCTGTGACTAGGTCAAAAATTTGTAAAAAAATAAAATTAAATGTAATAGAAATAAATTCATAAAATAAACTTGCAAGATTAAGTTATAATTCCAAATTTGTTAAAATTTTATTAAATAAGATAATGGCATTAATATAATTATAAAAATTATTAAATAAATTATAAGTTTGTTATTGTTCTTGTTCGTGTAAAGTGCCGGCCACTAACATTTTTCTTCTCTTCTTGTGCAGGAAGTGTCAGGTCACATGGCATTTGCTTTCAAAGACGGATTGGACCTTGCGCTCTAAAGAAAACAGAATAAAAGCACATATAATAAAGTTGTGAATATGAAATCCATGAAGAAAATTGGTCGTAGAGAGGCCGGACATACATCAGGATACGGAGGCACTATGGGTTTTGTTGACTCACACCTCCTCGTCCGGAGATATAATCAGGTTTTGTCCATGATCACTACTTCAGAGGTTGATCTTGTTGCCGATTCAGATGAGGGAGTACTAGATGTGCTGTTGAAATGTAAAAAAAAGAAGAAATACAAATCAACATAAGTGTCGCCACCTTGATAGGATGGTGAGGAGATAGGCTTCAGAGTCAACCGCAGAGCTATCCCATATTCTAGAAGAATTTTACAAGCAGAAAAAAAAAATCTAATGACAGCACGCCGCGTACAAATACTGAGCCAGATGCCACTGAGGATCCCGCACCGACATGGGATCCAATGGAAGAAATCATTACTGGGTGTTTGACTTGTAGCTTGGGTTTACCTAGACTTCCTTTAGTAACAAGAGCATTTTTAGAGTGCCCACAGTGTCCTTTTCTACAGTTGGAGGAGTATGACACATTTGAGGCATATGCAGCTACCTCGATGCTACTCAGGAGTAGGGAGCATCCCAATGTAGAGACATATGCATCGTAGTTCGTTCTGCTACTGGCACTGTAGATAGTTACAGATTACGTAATGAAAAAGATAAAAAATATTAGAAAGAAGGAATTTCAGCGCTATGAATAAATACAAGTGAAATTTGTCAACATCTTGGAAGGCCTCGAGTTATACATAGATGTATTCTTAAAGAATGATCAATAAAAGATTCTGCATTGAATCTTCACCCTCCAAGACATGGACAGAGTAGGCCGTGTGAAGCAAAGGACATACACAGAGCCAACGAAATGGAAAAGAGGATATGGCAAAGTCACGATTCAGTGTGAGTGCTGATACAATTTTGCAAATGACAGACAGGGCAATCCCTCAGGAATTTTACAACACAAGAAAGTGGATTCAATGCCATCACAAATCAAGAAGATGGTAAATTGGATGGTTGAGTGGCACGTCCTGCCCGCAGACTGTATTCCAAACTGTTGCATTATAAATATTTATGAGAAAGGTGATTTTATCCCACCTCATATCTACCACCATGACTTTGTGTGACCCTTCTACACGGTCTCCTTTATAAGTGAATGCATATATTGTTTGGACGGGTAATTCAGATTGTCGGACTGGGAGAGTTTTGAGGTTCCATTAAAATCCCTCTACGGTCGGGTCAGCGCTAGTACGGAAAGGAAATGAACCAGATCTTGCAAACACTACATCCTAGGAGTTACGGGACAGAGGGTATCAGTTATCTTCAGAACAATGGATGAAGATAAGGCAAAATTTTACTACGAGCCAGATCCAAAATTGGAGAACTTCGCGCCCTTACAGTTGTGATAGTAGTAATTCCGAGTGTTCACAAGGAGATTTTTAATCCAAAGCATAGCCTTGGTAGGTTGGCATATCCAAGGAGCAGTCTCAAACAGAAGAAGTCTACTAGCTCTACAACGGGTTACAACAGTCATCACTACTTTTGTGTCAGCAGGATATGATATGATGTTTTTGTTCAGCTTTGTACGTTTGATCGACATTTTGGATGTTTATCAACATTTGATCAGTTGTACTACTACCATCGACAACAAAAAAAATTAATTATGATTTTCTTTAGCTCACCAAGTTTATCCGAAGTGTTTCTTTTCAACGTGACGGCCAAAAGCCGCACGACCATATAGTAGTCCTAAATTAAAATGAATAAAGAATGATACAAAAGAAAAAGATAAAAATATAAATAAAAATAACAACAAATCAGAAAGGTCAAAACTAAATTAAATGGAATGAAAAAAATTGGAATGGAAGCAAAATAAAATTGAACTTGAAATTAAATACTCTTCAAAATGAAACCAAACGCAATGAAATAAAGTCAAGTGAAATTAAATGAACCAACTCAAAAGAACATGACAAATTAAAAACAAACGATAAGATAATTCTCTCTTGAGACTCTGAGACCTCTCACTCATCCTCAAAATTTTCATTTATAAAAACAAACCGCGTGATTTGAAACTTTACACAACGTCACTTCTCACAAATTCCAAACATCACGAAATTCTGCAAATCTTGCAATTACTACAAGTCCTAACCGAATTACACAATTCTACTCTCTCTGAAAATTCAACGTCAAATTTTCTCCAAATCTTTGAAATTCTGGAATTAGTACTTAAATTTTGTTTCCTCTCTGTCACCTCTTAGGTTAGATGTGAGTCCCTATTCTTTCCTTCCTAATGTAGTACTCTACAACCATTGGGTTGGATGTGAGTCCTTGAGCTTTCCTCCTCAATGTAATAAAGATTCCTTCAAATTCCCTATATTTCCATTTCCATTCAGAGAAATTTTTCCGCCTTCCATGAAATTCCAGGATCGGAGCTTAGTCGTTTTATTTCTCAAATTCCCAATATTTCCATTTCCCCTCTAAGAAATTTTCATTTACCACTTGCATCAATAGACTCCACATCGACCTCAATCTTCGTAATTCTTTCTGTTATTCCTTGGATACACACAACCAGAAATCCATTATATAACTTATGTGCACTATCACAAATAAAATTCTACTTGTTCGCATCCTCTTTCTTCTTAACTTCGCTCTCCCAAGAAGAAATTTTTGCACTCAAAATACTCTTTTTAAGACTCAGAAATGAAAATAAGATCTGGGGCAACTATCTCATAAATTCAAGGCCTTTTTATAGATTTGGGAAGGCACAAAACTGACCCTAGATGTGTTAAAACTCTTTAATAACTCCAAAAACTAGTCACCCAGGATTTAGGCTTCTAGAACCACATTTTTCACATTTTTTATAATTGTGGAACCTATGCGCCAACCAGCGGCGCATAACCGCCAGTGCACATTTTTGCACAATTCTGCCAAACATCAAAATCTTCACTCTGACTCCTCTACGCCATTAAATAAGGTCAAATAAACACCACTGTAATATAAAAACTCCAAAATGCTACCACATTTCTCAAATCAAACCAAATAAAAGCATACAAAGCAAACATAAAACAAAGCACACTCATAAAAATGGGTTGCCTCCCACAAAGCACTTGATTTAACGTCATCAGCCTGACATAACCAAAGCTTATTCTGAGTGACCCAACATCAGATTTTCATCAGGATTAGATTGATCGACTGAAAAGTAAAGTTTAAGTCTATGACCATTCACTTTAAAATATTTTTCCAGTCTTAGGATCCTTAATATCCACAGCTCCATATGAATAAACTTTCATCACAATAAATGGGCATGTCCACCTGGACTTAAGTTTTCCAGTGAAAATTCTCAATCAGCATTATACAGTAAAACTTTTTTCCCTGGCTCAAGATTTTTAGTAATGATATTCTTTTCTTTATAAATCTTAGCATTTTCATAAGATTCATTTTTTTTCTCTTCAAGCTCATTTAATTACAACAATCTCTTTTCTTCAGCATCTTTATAATTAAAATTGAACTCTTTAATAGCCCAATATGCTTTATGCTCAAGTTCAACTGGTAAAAGGTAAGCTTTTCCAAAAATTAGCCTATATGGTGACATTCCTATAATAGTTATGTAGGCAGTTCTGTGGGCCCACAAAGCATAATCCATTTTGATTGACCAGTCCTATCAATTTGGATTAACAGTTTATTCCAATATTCTTTTAATTTCACGATTAGATAATTCAACCAAACCAATTTTCTTGGGATGATAAGCAGTAGCAATGTGATGGTTAATGTAATATTTCTTTACTAACTTTTCCATAATCGCATTTCTAAAATGACTTCCCCCATCAGTTATGATTACTCTTGGTATCCCAAATCTGCAAAATATATTCTTATTTAAAATCTTTGCAACACTTTGAGTATCACATCGAGGTAAAGCAACAGCTACTATCCATTTAGATACATTCTACTGCTATCAAAATGTATGTAGTTCGGAAAGATGGTATAAATGGTCCCATGAAATCTAATCCCCAAACTTCAAATATTTCAACTTCCAACATATGATTGAGGGGAATCACATTTCTTCTAGAAATATTGCCTACATGTTAACATTGATCACAATTTTTAATATAAACATTAACTTCCTTAAAAATTATAGGCCAATAAAATCCAGATTGTAAGATTTTATATGCAGTTTTATCAAAACCATAATGTCCTCATAATCAAATTATGACTTTTTTGAATAATTTCATAAGTTTCTTCTAAAGGCACACATCCTCGAAAAATCAAATCCATTCCTTATTTATATAAAAATGGGTCATCTCAAAAATAAGTCTTAGCATTAGATAGAAATTTCTTCTTCTCCTGGTATGTCAAACCATAAGGAAAAATATCACAAGCAATAAAGTTTACAATGTCCGCATACCATGGAACACACCACTCATTAACATCGAACAATTTTTCATCAGGAAAATTTTCATTAATATCTTCAGCATCACAGAGAGATTTTTTTGTTTCAAGCCTGAAGAGATGCTTATCAACTTGATTATCAGCACCCTTCCTATCTACTATCTTGAAATCAAACTCTTACAAAATAAAAATCCATCTTATCAGTCTTTATTTTGCATCCTTCTTCTTCATTAAATACTTAATAGCAGAATGATCAGTATGCACCACATTTTTAGTTCCAATTAAATATGATCTGAATATATCAAAGGCAAATACTATATCTAATAACACCTTCTCAATAGTGGTATAACTAATTTGAGCCTCAGTAAGAGTTTTACTAGCATAGTAAATCACTTTGAAAATCTTATCATATTTCTGACCTAAAAGAGCTCCAATAGCGTAATCACTAGCATCACACAATAATTCAAAATGTTTTTCCCAATTAGGTGAAACTATAACAGGTGCAGTGATTAATATTTCTTTTAAAGTTTCAAAAGCTTTTAAGCAATCATCATCAAAATTAAAAATCACATTTTTTCCAGTAAACGGCATAAAGCTTTGAAATTTGTGAAAAGTATTTAAAATAACGCCTGTAATGTCCAGCATGTCCCAGAAAACTTCTAATTCCTCTTACATTAGTTGCGCAAGGTAAATTATAGATCACTTAAATTTTTGCAGGATCTACTTCCATACTATTTTCTGATATACGATGTCCCAAAACAATTCCTCTTGCTACCATAAATTAAAATTTCTCCCAGTTAAGGACCAAATTAGTTTCTTCACAGTGTTTCAGAACTTTAGATTGATGTTCTAAACAGAATACAAATGAAATTCCAAACACTGAAAGTCATCCAAAAAACTTTAATTCCTTTTTCTATTAGATCACCGAAAATTGTCATCATACATCTCTGAAATGTAACAGAGGCATTACATAAACCAAAGGGTATTCTTCTAAAAGCAGATGTACCATAAGGACTGGTAAACGTTTTTTTCTTTTGATCCTCAAGATCAATTTGAATTTGGTGGTAACTAGTAAATCCATCGACAAAGTAAAAGTATTTATGCCAAGCCAGTCTTTCCAACATCTGATCTAGAAAGGGAAGTAGAAAATGATCTTTTCTGGTGGCAAGTTTTAATTTTCAATAATCAAAGCTTATTCGCCATCCTGTAACTTTTCATACTGGTATTATTTCATTCTTTTCATTCACAGTCACAGTAACTCCTCCTTTCTTAGGTACACAGTGAATAAGACTAACCTATGCAATATTTGAAATAGGATTGATAATCCCAACATCCAACCACTTTATGATTTCTTTCTTAATAAATTCTTCAATGATAGGATTTAATCTCCTTTGAGGATCAGCCCAAGGTTTTCAGTTATCCTCCATAAGGATTCTATGCATACAAATTGAAGGATTGATTCATTTAATATCAGCTATTGTCCATCCAAAGGCTTTCTAATATTTCTTCAAAATTTCAAGCAAACTCTCTTCTTCAAATTCAACTAATTGAGAGCAAATTATACCAGACAAAGTTGAGGAATCATCTAAGAAGACTTACTTTAAATGTTTAGGAAGCATCTTTAAATCAGGTTTAGGAGGTTTTTCAATTGATGGACCAAAAGATTCATCTTTCTCAGTCACGTCCATCATTTCAAAATTTTCATGAACATAATTTAAATCTTCCTCATGAAAATCTTCAGAATCTTGTAATTACTCTTCTTGCTTGTGTTCCAATTTTTTACTTTTAGATTTTTCTTCATAAGTTGATTTCAAATGACATTCACTCAAATATTTAATAACATCCATCCTATAACATTCATCATCTTTGCCCCTTGCAGGATATTTCATTGACTTTGAAATATTGAATGTAACATTTTGATTATTAACTTGCATCGTTAATTCCCATTTTTACACATCTATCATCGCTCTGCCTGTGGCGAGAAAAGGTCTCCCTAAAATCATGAATATCTCTTTATCTTCCTCCATATCCAACACAATGTAATCAACTGGAAATATAAATTGATCCAATTTCACCAAAACATCTTCTATAACTCATTTAGGATATGTGATCGAACGATCAGCTAAATGCAAAGTTACAATATTATGGGCTATTTCTCCTAATCCCAGTCTTTTAAATACTGATAACGACATAAGGTTAATGCTTGCACCCAAATCACATAAAGCTTTTTCAAAAAATATGTCTTTGATTGCACATAGAATTGTGAAACTTCTATGATCTTTAAGTTTTTCAGGAAGCTTTTTCTGAATTATTGCACTGCACTCTTCAATAAGTGCAACACTCTCATTATCTTCAAACTTCCTTTTTGTTGAGAATATCCTTCGTAAATTTCTCATAGTTTGGCATTTGTTCTAAGGCTTCAAAAAATGGAATGTTGATTGTAAGATCCTTAAATATCTCTAAGAATTTTGAAAATTGCTTATCCAATTTTTGTTGTCAAAGTCTCTGAGGAAATGTAGGTGGTGGCTTTTCTAAATCAATCTTAGGTGGAGAAATAGGTCTTTCCAAACCTTTCGGAACGTCCTCTTTTGGTTTTTCAAAATCGTTTTTCTCCATTTCAGTCTCTTTTTGAACTCTACCTTCCAACTCTCTTCCACTTCTCAACTAAATAGCTTGTACTTGCTCTTTAGTCTTGTCTCTTGGATTTATTTCAGTATTACTAGGAAGCGTTCCTTGGGATCTATTACATAATGAATTGGTAATTGATCCCCAAATATTTATGCTTACGATTTAGATAGGAAATTATACTTTAATTATTTATAATATGGGATACTACGTAAGTACATGAATCATTTATCAAGTACATAAGAAAAATTTAAAGAAATAGGAAAATTAACTTTTACTTTTTAAAATGATTTTGTAAAGTATATTCTAAGATATAAATATTTTCAAATTTTTTTTTGGTATTTTCTTAATAAAGTGTAAAGAAAACAACTAAAGTTAACACAACTATAAAATTTTATGAAAGAAAATGAGAAAAAAATAGTTTTTTCCTCATTCAATGAATCAGTAATAATTATGGAATTTAGTTGTGGAAGTATCTAAAATGTGTTGTGCGAAATTGCAACAATTATATTCTTTACCCATACTTGGTTCTATAAAGAACATTAGTTAATTTAATGATTTCAAATCTTGTTGATGGGTTAGGCAGGAAAGATACTAGCTCTCACTCTAGAGTTCCCTCGATTCCCTCTACCTGGGGGCTAACATCTCATAACAAAATTTTTCACATCAATCCAAATTAGGGGACTTTAGCCTGTCATTCTAAAGTCCTCTAATTTTATTCCCCATTATAAGCATATTTTTTTATTTATTTGCACCCAATCATATGGACTACAATTCTCATCCATACAATTGCATGTGATTCTTTCCAATTGTTGATTGAGACAATATCGCAATGGTCTTACATAATCTTCCAACAAATTTTAACATCTTAATGGGCCAAACCAAGAAGTAATTGAAGTGCAAGTTAGTGAATCATCACATCTTCTTCCAACATTGAAATCCTATACTTCACACAACTTCCTTCCATAATTTCATTACTTCCTCATTTAAAAGAAAAATGATAAAGAAAACTACTCATAATCCATAGAGAAAACACAATCACAACTGATTTGAAAGTTGAAATTATTGTGAAACATAACAAATTTTACTTATAAACCAAATGTAAAATAATGATTAACACTTATATGAAAATCCTCTCCACAAGACTCTTGAAGTTCCTTTGAAACTTTGCTTTCCCTTTACAAGACACAATAGAGCTTGGCGCCCAACTCTGTTGACTCCAAATCTCTATTCTACTCTTAATAAAAACTAGATATTTTTTATCATAAAAGTGGTGAAGTGAAAGGTGTAATCACAATAACTCTCTAACATAAACTTGACTCTTAACACTGATCACACCCTCCAACAACAACCATTTTTCTGATCTTCAAGTCTTCTTTTGAAAATTTTCCAAAAGATGACTTGGTCTCTTCAAAATATATCCAGATTCAATGTATCCACCATGAATGTTTCCATCTGTTCAAATTTTAAATGAGTTTTGGCGCTGATGGGAAGTTAGCGAAGTTTAAACCAAAGGATGCTTTAAAAACCCCTTCAAATTCTTGCCAAAATCAAATAGAACTCATCACTTTAACAGTGGTGCCTATGCGCTAGCCAGCCGGCGCTTAGGCGCAAAAGGTCAAATTTGGAAATCTCTCAATTTTGCTCGAAATTTGATCATTTATTGCTCCTTTCATCATAGTCACTCATTTTAATCATACTTGCAAGAAAAACATAAAAATACCTTCGAATAAAGTGCAATATCATCAAATATAGGTATAAAAATGTGCTTAAAAACAGTATATATTTTAGGTATATTAAAATCCCTCAAACTTAAAGTGTTACTTGTCCTCAAGTAACACTTAATCACATAGAAAATCTTAACATGCAAATTATTTAAATGAGTTTCTTTAGCAAGGCTTCAAAATTTTGTTCTGGAAATGAAATAGTCAAATTTAAAAAAAAAATAGTAAATGAGTCCAACTTAAAGATTAGAAGGTTCTTAATTAAAGGATAATGAACAATATTAGTTCCTATCTAATTCAGAAATACTTGTAGATTTTTCAAAATATAGGATTCAAACATTTTATTTTCCTCACTTAAAAATTTTCATTTGGAAATAATTTTACTTGTTATCTTATAACCTTAAGCTTTAGATTTTCTCAAACTATATATTTTAAACTTTTGGTATGGAACTAATTTTTGATAAGACCCTTAAATCTTCAAGCTTCTGCTTTCTTTTTACATACTATGTATTTATTTTTTCTTTTTTTCTTTTCATTGTTCTTTTTCTGTATTTTTTTTATAAGGTAAGGATTACTATATCTTGATAGGCCTTTAATAATTTTGAATTCCAACCTTTCATTTACAATAAAGGTCTTATATATATCTTTCACTTAAAATCATATTAACGGTGTTGAAAATTATTTCTCAATAAAAGAAACTTAAGTTTTAAAAAATAAAAGTCAAATCTTCTTTTTATCCAAAAATACAACACTTCTTATTAAACATAGTTTAACTATATTTAACATTTCTTTACTAAGAAAATTTTAACTTTAAAGTTTTCATCATTACTATAAATTTTAACTAAATTCTTTTATTCGTTTCTATATTCAAAATCTTGCTTCCCTAATATAACTTAATGTACATAGTTATTTTCAATTAAAAATCAAATTTTATTTAAGTTTTCTTGAGAACAAATAAAATTTTAGTTTTTTTAAAAGATTGTTTTTAAATTCCCACCAAACTTTAATCTTTTAGTAGAATAAAACATTTAAGTATAAGAAATGATACATGGGTAAGAATTAAAAAACTAGAATAACATGCTTGCAGGAATCATAATATTCTAAATATGCAAGTACAACAGTTTAAAAACAAGGAGTAAGAAGAGATCAAATTTAGTTTTTCAGTTTTTCATAAAATAGAAATTTCAAAATTTCAATGGACTTCTATAATAGAGGAGGTTTTCAAAGCAAATACACACCAAAAATCACAACATATTAGAAAATAAATGGTAGCAAATTTTGAAAAGTTTAAACATGCTATATAAATAGTGGTTTTTAATAGTGTTCTAAAATTTTCTAATATTTAAAGAAATTAAATTAGACACCACTAATATTTTAAACACTAGAAACACATAAAAACATTTACTACCACAAGCATATCAAATATTACATCATAAAACCTCAATCTAACACATAAGCATCTTAATGTGCATAATAGAAAATAGTTCAACTATAATCTACACAACATCAGAGTCCATAGCAAAATCCATCATATCATATATGAAAGCATTAAAATAAAAGCATCACAACACATAACAAAATCATATAACAACATCACAAACTTAACACAACAATCCTAATCATCATACTCATCATCATCTTCTTCATTCCAGTCTCTAGATGGCACAGGAGGTATATAAAAAAGATGAGGGGGCATCTCAGCACTGTGATCTCCTCTAATCACTTTGTCCATGTATTTCTGATAATTTTCCTAATCATCATCCTCTAATATACCTTTCAATATTTTTAATCCTACCATCCATATCTCTTACATGCTCTCGGGTAAGACACACCTTCTTTAAAATCTTCTGTAATAATCCAATTTGTGAATCTCTGTATGATGATGCATGTGCAAAACAAGCACGAGAAGTAGAAGCAGCAGAAGCAAAAGCACTGGAAGCTCTAACAGATCCTCCTTTCCAGCCAAATATTGAATGTACAGAGTAAGTGTTCACATTTACACTGGTAATAGTCTAAGTGGCTGAAGAACCTCCTCCCATGTTCAAGACTTAACACCAGACTGCTCACAATGTGAATAAATCAGAGATGGAAATCCCATACCTGTAGTAGTAGCAGCTCTGGCACAGTTCAGAATATACTAAAAAATAATAACCTTAATAACTAATGGCTTTCCCTGCTTAATACATTGGTTCAGAACAGCTCTCTCCTTTGTAACTTCACAGACATGACATGAAGAAAGATGCTTAGATGAGATAAAATAGTGCCATGCTTTTGAAGTGGCATTCAATTTAGAGGCTTGAAAATTCACTCTTTTGTCATTTGTAATCTTCCACAAACCTCTTCCATCAGTCAGAAAGGAAATATTTCATCTAACTCTCCCTCAGAAGGATGAAAATTCAAATAAAAAAAAACATCGTAGGAGGTAATTGGTAAAACTTATTAATTACCGCAGATGAAAAATCCACTTGTTGCCCCGTAACCATCACGAAATTGTCTTATGTTGTTGTCAAGTTAGCATAGAACTCTCTCACCATAGAAACAACTGCAACAGCAGAGAAGCAAAAATGTCTTTCCCAATTTCTTCTACCAATCATCTCCTCAATTTCTCCTTCTAGTTTAATAAGAAATTGTTCTGAAATCAACTTCTGTGATGCAAGTGCATCAACGTAATAATTCTGCGCTTTAGAACTGACAAATTTGTCGGAATCAATTTTTTCTTTTCCTTTTGTACGTTTTGACTTTGAAGCCATCTCTAAAAATTCATAAAATATTCACCGTAAATTCCAAATTTAACTAAACTTGTTAACTCAACTTACAAAGGCAAACTCAACTGAATTCAAGCAATTTCTCATACTTTACTTAAATTTTCAGCATGAAAGTGATTTTTAGATTTTTCAAAGATGTACTCAAAATACATTGTGAAAATCAAAAAGTTTTACTTAGGAGTAGTGATCATACCATAAGGAACTTAAATCCAATAAATTTTGAGAAAATGGACTCTAAAATGATCCAAATAGTGATGACCTAGACTCTTACTGAGAGGTTGAAGGTGATTAGGACGTTAAAAATGGTAAATTTTGGGTTTTTAACTACCGAAAATTAATTTTCATGAACAGGCGCCTATGTGTAAGGCATATGACACTTAGCTGCGAAATCTGGCGCTTATGCGCCATCGATTTGGCACCTAAGCGCCAGTGCCAAAATTTTAACAATTAAGATAATTCCATCAAATTTGAGTTAATCACCTTTAATCACTTCAATTAATTTTTTATCCCCATAAACTCTTTTAATAGTCAAAAAGTACACATTAATTTCTAATGATTCCACACAAATCACACACACACACAAACTTATATTCATTAAATATTAAAATACACTTAATACAACAAATTTCTATACAAACACTTTGAATAAAATTCTCAAATATATAAGCTCAAACCCATGTAATTAAACACTAACTTACATCATTGAGATGTATCAAACATATATAATGTGCAACAAACAAAAACTTTGATTAAAATCACACTTTAAACACTAAACAGACATAATCAAACCACAGGACTATACATAATTTAATTCCAATCTCCATTAGATGGAATATATCCAGAATCACCATTAGTTCCATTTGACCCATCTAGAATGTAAATCTGATAAAGCGTGTGATGATTAAAAGCTCTTAGATCTTCTTCTTCATCGCTCTATTCGCCTCTTCCATATAAATTGTATGATTGAATTGCATTTTGAGTTGCCATCCAATGTGTGCTAAATGAGCATAATTTCATTTAACTTTGCATCGATAGACTTCACATCGGCCTCGATCTTCGTAATCCTTTATGTTATTCCTTGGATACTCACTACTAGAAATCCATTATATAACTCTTGCACACTATCACAATAAACTTCTTCTTGTTGGTTTCCTCGTTCTTCTTAACTTCGCTCTCCCAAGAAGACATTTTTGCACTCAAAATACTCTTTCAAAAGACTCAGGAATGAAAACAAGAACAGGGGCAAGTATTTCATAAATTCAAGGCCTTTTTATAGACTTGGGAAGGCCCAAAACCGACTCTAGACGTGTAAAAACTACTTAATTACTTCAAAAACTACTCACCCATGATCTTGGCTTCTAGAACCTCATTTTTCACATTTTTTTAACTGTGGTGTCTACGCGCCAACTAGCGGTGCATAGCCACCAGTGCACATTTTTGCACAGCTCTGCCAAATGTCAAAATCTTCATTATGATTCAATTAAGTCATTAAATAAATTCAAATAAACACTAATATAACATAAAAAACTCCAAAATGCTACCAAATTTCTCAAATCAAACCAAATAAAAGCACACAAAGCAAACATAAAACAAAGCACACCGATAAATATGGGTTGCCTCCCACAAAGCACTTGGTTTAACGTCATCAGCCTCACATACCCAGAGTTTATTCTGAGTGACCCAACATCAGATTCTCATTAGGATTAGATTGATCAACTGAAAAGTAAGGTTTAAGGCTATGAATGTTTACTTTAAAAATTTTTCTAGCCTTAGGATTTTGAATATGCACAGCTCCATATGAATAAACTTTCTTCACAATTAATGGGCATGTCCACCTGGACGTAAGTTTTCCAGCAAAAATTCTCAATCTAGCATTATACAACAAAACGTTTTGTTCTGGCTTAAGATTTTTAGCAAGAATCCTCTGATCATGCCACAACGTCATCTTTTATTTATAAATCCTAGCATTTTCATAAGATTCATTCCATATTTCATCAAGCTCATTTAATTACAATAATCTCTTTTCTCCAGCATCTTTCAAATTAAAATTGAATTCTTTAATAGAACAATATGCTTTATGCTCATGTTTAACTAGTAAATGACAAGCCTTTCCAAAAATTAGCCTATATGGAGACATTTCTTTAGGAGTTCTGTAGGCAGTCCTATAGGCCCATAAAGCATAATCAAATTTCATTGACCAAACCTTTCTATTTGGATTAACAGTTTTTTCCAATATTCTTCTAATTTCATGATTAGATAATTTAACCAAACCACTAGTCTGCGGATGATAAGCAGTAACATCGCGATGGTTGATATGATATTTATTTACTAACTTCTCCAAACTCGCATTTCTAAAATGAATTCTCCCATCAATTATGATTACTCTAGGCATTCCAAATGTGAAAAATATATTCATATTTAAAAACTTTGTAAAACTTTGAGCATCACATCTAGGTAAAGCAACAGCTTCTATCCATTTACATACATGGTCTACTACTATCAAAATGTATGTATTTTCGAAAGATGGTATAAATAGTCCCATGGAATCTAATCCTCAGACGTCAAATATTTCAACTTCTAACATATAATTGAGAGGCATCTCATTTCATGTAGAAATATTGCCTATACGTTGACATTGATCACAATTTTTAATATAAACATTAACATCCTTAAAAATTGTATGCCAATAAAATCCAAATTGTAAGATTTTATATGTAGTTTTATCAACTCTAAAATGTCCCCCATAATCAAAATTATGATATTTTTGAATAATTTCATAAGTTTCTTTTAAAGGTACACATCTTCGAATGATCATACCTTTTATTGTTTATATAAAAATGGGTCATCCCAAAAATAAGTCTTAGCTTTAGATATAAATTTCTTCGTCTCCTGGTATATCACCCATAGGGTAAAATATCAGTGAAAATAAAGTTTACAATGTCGTTATACCACGAAACACACGACTCATTAATAGTGAACATTTTTTCATCTCGAAATTTTTTAATAATTTCTTCAACATTACAAAGAGATTTTTCAGTTTCAAGCCTGGATAGATGATTAGAAATTTGATTATCAGTACCCTTTCTTTCTAGTATCTCGAAATCAAATCCTTGCAAAAGAAGTATCCATCTAATCAATCTTAGTTTTGCATCCATCTTCTTCATTAAATACTTAATAGTAGAATGATTAGTATCCACTACACATTTAGTTCCAATTAAATATGATCAAACTTTATCAAAGGCAAATACTATAGCTAAAAACTCTTTCTTAGTAGTGGTATAATTAATTTGAGCTTCATTAAGAGTTTTACTAGCATAGTAAGTCACTTTGAAAATTTTATCATACTTTTGACCTAAAACAGAACCAATAGCATAATCACTAGCATCACGCATTAATTCAAAAGGTTTTTCCCATTTAGGTAAAACTATAACAGGTGCAGTGATTAGTTTTTCGTTTAAAGTTTCAAAAGCTTTTACGCAATCAACATCAAAATTAAAAATTACATCTTTTTCCAGTAAACGACATAAAGCTTCAAAATTTTTGAAAAGACTTTAGTAAAACGCCTGTAAAATCTAGCATGTCCCAGAAAACTTCTAATTCCTCTTATATTGGTTAGGCAAGGTAAATTAGAGACCACTTAAATTTTTGCAGTATCTACTTCCATACCATTTTCTGATATGTAATGTCCCAAGACAATTCCTCCTGTTACCATAAATTGGCATTTCTCTCAGGTAAGAACCAATTAAGTTTCTTCATAGCATTTCAGAACTTTAGATAGATGTTTTAAACTTGATTCAATTGAAATTTCAAACACTGAAAAGTCATCCATAAAAAATTTAATTCCTTTTTCTATTAAATCACAGAAAATTGCCATCATAAATCTATGAAATGTAGCAAAGGGATTTCATAAACCAAAGGAAATTCTTCTAAAAGCAAATGTATTATAAGGACTGGTAAGCGTTGTCTTCTCTAGATCCTCGGGAGTAATTTGAATTTGGTGGTAACCACTATATCCATCTAGAAAACGAAAGTTTTTATGCCCAACCAGTCTATCCAACATCTGATCATGAAATGGAAGTGGAAAATGATCTTCCCTGGTTGCAAGGTTTAATTTTCTATAATCAATGCATATTTGCCATCCTGTAAGTTGTCTTACTGGTATTATTTCATTCTTTGCAATAATAGTCATAGGAGCTCCTCCTTTATTAGGTACACAGTGAATAGGACTAACCCATGCACTATCTGAAATTGGGTAAATAATTCAAGCATTCAACCACTTTAAAATATCTTTCTTCATAACTTCTTTCATGATAAGATTTAATCTCCTTTGAGGATCAGCCCGAGGTTTGCAGTTATCCTTCATAAGGATTCTACGCATACAAATTGAAGGACTGATTCCTTTAATATCAGCCATTTCCCATCCAGAGGCATCCCTATATTTCTTTAAATTTTCAAGCAAACTCGCTTCTTCTCTTTCAGTTAAATGAGAGAAAATTATAAATGACAAAGTTGAGAAATCACATAAAAAGACATACTTTAAATGATTAGGAATCATCTTTAAAACAAGTTCAGGAGTTTTTTCAATTGATAGAAAAAAAGATTCATCTCTTTTAGTAATGTCCAAAATTTCAAAATTTTCATAAGCATAATTTAAATCTTCCTCGTGAAAATCTTCAGAATCTTGTAATTCCTCTTCATGCCTGTGTTCCAATTCTTTTATTTTAGATTTTTCTTCATAATTTGACTTAAAGTGGCATTCACTTAAATATTTGATAACATCAATCTTATAACATTCATTATCTTTACCTCTTGCAGGATTTTTCATTGACTTTGAAATATTGAACGTAATAGTTTGAGCATTAACTCGCGTCATTAATTCCCTTTTTTTGCACAACTATCATCACTTTGCGTGTGGCTAGGAAAAGTCTCCCTAAAATTATGGGTATCTATTTGTCTTCCTCCATATCAAACACAATGAAATCAATAAGAAAAACAAATTGATATGTGATTGAACGATCAACTAATTGCAAAGTTACAGTGGTAGGGGTTATTTCTTCTAATCCCAGTCTTTTGAATATTGATAATGACATAAGGTTAATGCTTGCACCCAAATAACATAAAGCTTTTCCAAAAAATTTGTCTCCGATTCCACATGGAATTGTGAAACTTCCAGGATCTTTAAGCTATTTAGGAACCTTTTTTCTGAATTATTGTTATGCATTCTTCACTAAGGGCAACAGTCTCATTATCTTCAAACTTCCTCTTTTTGTTTAGAATATCCTTCTTAAACTTCACATAGCTTAACATTTTTTCTGAGGCTTCAGAAAATGGAATGTTGATTGTAAGCTTCTTAAATATCTGCAAGATTTTTGAAAATTGCTTATCCAATTTTTGTTGTTGAAGTATCTGAGGAAATGGAAGTGGTGGCTTTTATAAATCAACCTTAGGTGGAGAAATAGGTTTTTTAAAACCTTTCGGAGCATCCTCATTTGGTTTTTCAATTTCTTCTTTCTCTAGTTCAGTCTCTTTTAGAACTTTACCTTCCAACTCTCTTCCACTTCTCAACTGAATAGTTGTACTTGCCCTTTAGTTTTGTCTTTTAGATTTACAACTTTATTACTAGTAAGTGTTCCTTGTGATCTATTACTTAATGAATTGGCAATTTGTCCCAATTTATTCTCAATATTTCTGATTGTAGCTCCTTGACTTTGTAATTGATTTCCCATTTGTAACGTCACTTCTTCAATAGACAATTTCTTCTCCTTAAATTGTGAAGTATTGTTAAAACCTAGAGGATAGGTTGGTCTATAATTATTATTCCCTTAGGTGTTCTAGTTTCCTAATGGGTTTACTTTGTTCCCTAATTGTAGATTACTACTACTCTGATTATTGGTATTCCAGATAAAGTTTTGATGATTTTTCGAACCTGGGTTATAATAATTGGAATATGGGTTATTAGGCTAATTTATAGCATTCATAGTTTCTGGTGAAGTTTGAGAATAAACCATTTGGCCTAATGAATTTTCTTCAATCATGGAAGTTGGCTGAGAAAAATTAATCACAAATTGGTATATCTTCCTTGAAATTGTAGCAACTTGATTTACTAGCATCGCAAAAGCATCATTTACATGAATGTTGGCTACCTTTTTAGGATTTAACCATTTAGAAGGCCAATGAAAATTTTTAGTAGCCATTTCTTCATATAAAGCATAAGCATCAGCAAACTGTTTAGTCATCAATGAACCACCAATAGCAGCATCAATAATAGATTTAAGATATCCAACTAATCCATTATAGAAGGTTTGAATTATTAACCAATCTAGTATTGAATAATGTGGACACTTTCTTAAGAGATCTCTAAAACATTCTCAAGCTTTCTATATAGATTCCCCTTCAAACTGACAAAAAGATGTGATAACATTTCTAAGCTTCGCAGTCTTCGATGGTGAAAAATATTTAGCAAGGAATTTTTTTGCTAAATTACCCCAAGTTCTGATAGATCCAGGTGCTAATGATTTTAACCAAATCTTAGCTTTATCCCTCAGTGAAAAAGGAAAAAGTATAAGTTTAATAGCATCATCCGAAACTCCATCGTATTTAAAAGTAACACAAAATTCTAGACAATTGGCAAGATGTAAATTAAGATCTTCAGTTGGTACTCCCCCAAACTGATTATTAGATACCATCTAAATAATAGCAGGTTTAAGTTCAAATGAATTAAAAGCTACAGCAGGGTGTTGAATACTACTATGAAGTTCATCCATTGTAGGGTTAGCATAATCTCTTAACGGTCTAAATTCTTGAAGGATTTCAACATTTTGATGATCTTGATTTTCCATTTCTTGAATATTTTTATTTTTTTCAGAATTATAATTTTTTGATTTTTCTTATAGTTCTCTCTAATTCAGATCCATAAGGCACAAGTCCCTCATAACCTAAACTACACATACAAAATTAACATAATAAAATAAAACACACAAATAAAAGTAATGAAAAGTAAAAACTTAATTTTTCTTGAACTTTCTTTAAATGAAATTTTAATGAATTTCCTCGGCAACAGCACCAAAAACATGATGTCGTCCGAATATTTATGCTTACGATTTAGATAAGAAATTATACTTTAATTATTTATAATATGGAATACTACGCAAGTATACGTATCGTTTACTAAGTAACATAAAACTTTTTTACTAAGCCCCAAGATAACAGGGAAATGTCTAAAAATTTAAATAAATAAGAAAAATAACTTTTGACTTTTTAAAATGATTTTGTAAATTATTTTTTAAGATATAAAGTTTTTCAAATTTCTTTTTGGTATTCTCTGAATAAAAGGTAAAGCAAACAACTAAAGTTAACACAACTATAATATTGTATGAAAGCAAATGAGAATAAAATATATTTTCCACTTTCAATGAATTAGTAATAATTATAAAATTTAGTTGTGGAAGTATCGAAAATGTGTTGTGCCAAATAGAAAAAAATATATTTTTAACCTTACATGGTTTTATAAAAACATTAGTTAATTTGATGATTTGAAATCTTGTGGATGGTTTTGGTAGGAAAGATACTAGCTCTCACTCTAGAGTTCCCTTAATTCCCTCCACCTGGGGGCTAACATCCCATAACAAAATTTTTCACATCAAACCAAATTATGGGGCTTTAGCCTGTCACTCTAAAGTTCTCTAATTTTACTCTCTATTATAAGCATATATTCCTATTTATTTGCACCCAATCATATGGAATACAATTCTCATCCATACAATTGCATGTAATTCTTTCCAATTGTTGATTAAGACAATACCGCAATGGATCTTACATAATCTCCCAACAAGTTATAACATCTTAATTGTCCAAATCAAGAAGTAAATGATGTGCAAGGTGGTGAATCATCACAACTTCTTCTAACATTGAAATCCTATACTTCGCATAACTTCCTTCCATAATTTAATTACTTCATCACTTAAAAGGAAAAAGATAAAGAAAACTACTCAGAACCCATGGAGAAAACGCAATCACAACTTGATTTGAAAGTAGAAAACATAGTGAAAATACAATAGGTTTTACTTAAAAAAAAATGTAAAACAAAGATAAACACTTATTTGAAAATCCTCTCCACAAGACTTTTAAAGTTCCTTTGAAACATTGCTTTTACTTTACAAGACACAATAAAGTTGGTACCCCACTTTGTTTACTCCAAATCTTTATTCTACTCTTAATAAAAACTAGATACAATTGATAATAACAGTGGTGAAGTGGAGAGTTATACTCTCAATAACTCTCTAACATAAACTTGACTCTTAGCACTAATTACACCCTCTAATAAAAACTATTCTTCTGATATTCAAGTCTTCTTTTTAAAATTTTTCAAAAGGTGCCTTGGTGTCTCTTCAAAATATGTCCATATTCAATGTATCCACCAAGAATGCATCAATCCGTTCAAATTTTAAATGCGTTTTGGAACTTATAGGAAGTCAGTGATGGTTAAACCAAAGGATGCTTCAAAAACCCTTTCAAATTCACACCAATATCAAATAAAATTCATCACCTTAACTGTGGTGCCTATGCGCTAGCCAGCCGGCGCTTAGGCGCCAGAGGCCAAATTTGTACATCTCTCAATTTTTGTTCCAAATTTGATCCTTTAGTGCTCCTTTAATCATAGTCACTAATTTAATCATAACTGTAAGATGAACACAAAAATAATTTCCATTAAAGTGCAATATCATAAAAAGAAGGTATAAAAATGTGCTTAAAAACACTGTATATTTTAGGTATATCAGCAATTTGTCCCAGTTGATTTTCAATAATTCTGATTGTAGCTCCTTGACTTTGTACTTGATTTCCCATTTGTAACACCACTTCTTTAATAGACATCCTCTTCTCCTTAAATTGTGAATTATTTTTTAAACTTGGAGGATAGGTTGGTCTATAATTATTAATCCATTGGTTGTTCCAGCTTCCCCAACGGGTTTACTTGGTTGTTCCCCCATTATTGATTACTACGACCTTGATTATTGGTATTCCAGTTACAGTTTGGATGGTTTTTCCAACCTGAGTTATAAAAATTGGAATATGGGTTATTAGTCTTACATATGGAATTCAAGGTTTCTGATGAAGTTTGAGAATCAACAATTTTACCTAATGAATTATCTTCAATCATATAAGTTGGCTGAGAAAAATTCATCCTAAATCGGTCTATCTTCCTTGAAATTGCAGAACTTGATTTGCTAGCATCACAAAAGCATCATTTTCATGAATGTTGACTACCTTTTTAGGATTTAACCTTTTAGATTGCCATTGAAAAATTTTTGTAGCCATTTCTTCAAATAAAGCATAAGCATCAACAAACTGTTTAGACATCCATGCACAACAACGACATCTATAATGGATTTAAGAGATTCAATTAATCCAATTAAAAAGGTTTGAATTATTGACGAATTTGGTATCAAATGATGTGGAAACTTTCTTAAGAGATCTTTAAAATGTTCCCATGCTTCATATATAGATTCCCCTTCAAACTGACAAAAAGATGTGATATCATTTCTAAGCTTCGCAGTCTTTGATTGTGAAAAATATATAGCAAGGAATCTTTGTGCTAAGTCACTCTAAGTTCTGATAGATCCAGGTGCTAAAAAATTTAACCAAATCTTAGCTTTATTCCTTAGTGAAAAAGGAAAAATTCTAAGTCTAATAGCATCATCTGAAATACCATCGTATTTAAAAGTAGCGCACAATTCTGGAAAATTGGCAAGATGTAAATTAGGATCTTCAATTGGTGCTCTTCCAAACTGATTATTAGATACCATCTGGATAATAGCAAGTATAAGTTCAAATGAATTAGCAGCTATAACGGGGTGTTGAATTTTACCATGAAGTTCATCCACAGTAGTGTTAGCATAATCTCTTAAAGCCTTAAATTCTTGATCTATTTCAACATGTTGATGATCTTGATTTGCCATTTCTTGAATATTTTTATCTTTTTCAGTATTTTTAATTTTTTTAATTTTTCTAATTGTTCTCTCTAATTCAAAATTGTAAGGCACAAGTCTCTCAGAACCTGAACTACGAATACACAATTAACAAAATAAAATAAAACACACTAACAAAAACAATGAAAAGTAAAAACTTAATTTTTCTTAAAGTTTCTTTAAATGATATTTTAATTAGTTTCCTCACGAACAACACCAAAAACATGATCCCCGTATATTTATGCTTAGGATTTAGATATAAAATTATACTTTAAGTATTTATAATATGGGATACTACGCAAGTATATGTATCATATATAAAGTAATATGAGACTTTTTGATTAAGCCCCGAGATATCGAACCCACAGGGAAATGTCTAAAATTTAAAAAAAAAATAATAACTTTTTACTTTTTAAAATGAATTTGTAAAGTATGTTTTAAGATATAAAGTTTTACATTTTTTTGGTATTTTCTGAATAAAAAGTAAAGCAAACAACTAAAGTTAACACAACTATAAAATAGTATGAAAGCAAATGAGAATAAACTAACTTCTTCTTCTTTAAATGAATCATTAATAATTATGGAATTTTATTGTGAAGTATTTAAAATGTGTTGTGGAAAATAGAAGCAAACATATTCTTTACCCTTACTTGGTTCTATAAAGAACATTGGTTAATTTAATGTTTTAAAATTATGTAGATGGGTTAGGCATGGAAGATACTAGCTATAACTCTAGAGTTCCCTCGATTCCCTCCAACCAGAGGGTAAAATCACATAAAAAAATTTAAAACATCAAACCAAATTAGGGGGCTTTATCTGGTCACTCTAATGTCCTCTAATTTTATTCCCCATTAAAAACATATCTTCCTATTTATTTGCACCCAATCATATGAACTACAATTCTCATCCATACAATTGCATGTGATTCTTTCTAATTGTTGATTAAGACAATATCACATTAGTTCTTACATGTTCTCACAACAAATTTTAACATCTTAATTGGACAAATTAAAAGGTAAATGAAGTGCAAGGTAGTGAATCATCACAACTTCTTCCAAGATTTAAATCTTATACTTCACACAACTTCCTTCCATAATTTAATTGCTTCATCATTTAAAAGGAAAAAGATAAAGAAAAATACTCACAATCAATGGAGAAAACACAATCACAACTTGATTTGAAAGTAGAAATCATAGTGAAAACACAACAAGTCTTAGTTTAAAACTTAACGTAAAACAAAGTTAAACACTTTTCTGAAATCCTCTTCACAAGACTCTTGAAGTTCCTTTTAAACTTTGCTTTCCCTTTACAAGATACAATAGATGTTGGCACCCAACTCCATTGACTCAAAATCTCTATTCTACTCTTAATAAAAATTAGACACAATTGATAATAAAAGTGGTGAAAGGGAAAGGTGTGCTCTCAATAACTCTCTAACATAAACTTTACTCTTAATACTAATCCTACCCTCCAACAACAATCATTTTTCTGATCTTCAAGTCTTATTTTTAAAATTTTCCAAATGGTTCCTTGGTGTCTCTTCAAAATATGTTCAGATTCAATGTTTCCACTGAGAATTCATCCACCCGTTCAAACTTTAAATGAATTTTGGCGTTTATGGGAAGTTAGGGATGTTCAAACCAAAGGATGATTCAAATACTCCTTCAAATTTGCACTAAAATCAAATGAAATTTGTCACTTTAATTGTGGAACCTATGCGCCAAGGGTCCGGCGCTTAGCCGCCAGAGGCCAATTTTGCACACATTTCAAATTTTGCTCTAAATTTGATCCTTTATTGCTACTTTAATCATAGCCAAAAATTTTAATCATACCTGCAAGAAAAATAATAAAATACCTTCCATTAATGTGCAATATCATTAGAAATAGGTATAAAAATGTATTTAAAAATATTATATATTTTAGGTATATCAATGAGTCATTTAATAATTTTGATAAGTCTAAAATAACCTCAATGAAGCTCAAAAGAATTGTGAAATGTCTAGGTACCCCTAGGCTCATTTCACAAATCTTTTGGACACCATGTAGGACAACTAGGCCTTCATATTTATTAAATGAAGAGATCTCTTAAATGGATGAATACGACCCACCAAGTAATGACATAGAGTTTGGTAGGCTTGTGAAAAACCTATCTATAGGCTTTTACTTTCCTGTAAATTATTAATTTTTATTGCAAAAGGTACTAAGTTTAAGGTGGAGCAATGAGAAGACTCGCCTGATACATTTTTATAGTTTACAATGCTTTCTTTTCTTGCACTTTAATTAATTTTTCTTGCTTATGAGCTTACATGTTAAATAACAATATCAACCTGCATGGAAAATAAACTTCTAGGATAGTCGTAAAACCAAAACAAAAATTAAAATTAAAAATCGAAATAAAAAAATCACCACCACAATAGTCAAAATATAAAAGAACTCTAAATTAAACAAAAAACAAAACAATATCATAATTGCAACTAAATTAAAACGTTTCTATCGGATGATCGGGAATACCTTGAAGGATACAAGTTATGGTTTTTAACAGAATTTCCCATGGCCTGAATGAAAGTGTGGAACTATTTAAGTGGAGTTTAGTAAATTCATCTGGACTATGTGAATTCGAAGAAAATAATGGTGCTAGGATGATGGAACCGTGGGATCTTAACTGATTCCGCTTAATCAACTTAAACATTGTCTCATAATAAGATATTAAGATGCCTCAATTTAAATAATTCCAAAACATGACATTTCTCTTGTCTCTCCAATTGAAACTTCTTTAAACAAAACCTGCTATGACGAGAAGCTTGGAGCATACGCAGTGACGCATGGCCATCTTCAAGAGCAAAACTATTTAAAATTAAAACAACAAGCCATAGGACTTCGAGGTAGCTTTCTTAGTGTAGCATAAACCCTCAATTTATCTCTTTAGGAATTTGCATAACCATGTTGTGCAGTATAATCCCTAACTCATCTTAGGATTCCAAGGTCATCAACGGGTATGACATAAACCCTCCTATCTTCCAGGACATTCACATGATTAGTATCAAGTGAATGTAAGTCCTAAATAACAAAATCAGCAAGATAAAACATCAAATGACTTTCTCAAATTAGAGCAAAACAATAGGATAGTTTTGAAGACACTGAGATTTTCTCAGATTCTTGCCTTTCCCCTTGCCTTCTTCTCCCTTAGACTCCTATAATAAATGTTATGAAGTTTGAGCCTTTCACCTATTGGATCTTCTATTACCACTTTCTTGATGAACCCTATCCTTTGGAAGTCATGAGTATAATATTTCCTGATCTATATCAAGAGTTGTTTTAGTTGATTTCGGTTATCTAAGATGTAATTAACTATAAGGGCTTGCCCTTATAGAATACTTAAAGACCCCAGATTAATATAAAACCTATATGATTCCTTCATATTAGATAGGGGAAAATGTCGGTCAACATGAATGGTTCGCAGACTAAATGGATGTCATAATTCTTTAGTTTATTTGATCATGCCTCACTACTAATCCATGTATCTATTCTCAGAGATAGGTACATGTCTCATAGTGAAGTGCTCGATTATTTAAACTATAGTTTATATGAGAACAGTTTGATTTTGTATTATTTTAAATAAAAAAATATTATTTTCAAAAATCCATATATATTAAATTAAATTGAAACCTTATTTATAAAACTACATTTTAAACTTTTTTGTAATCCCGAAAAATTCAATGACCGATAGAAATTAAAAGAATATTGGAAAAATTTGTTAATCAAAACTGTAAAAATTGATCAATCAAACTGGATTTTGCTTTATGGGCTTATAAGACTGCATACAAGACTCCTATAGGAATGTCCCCAAATATACTATTTTTGGGGAAAGCTTGTCATTTACCAGTCAAACTTGAATATAAAGCATATTGGGTTATTTGAGAGTTCAGTTATAATTTAAAGGATCCTGGTGAGAAAACATTATTGCAATTAAATGAGCTTGAAGAATGAATCATATGAAAGTGCGAAGATATATAAAGAATAGAGGAAGATATGGCATGATCGTAAGATTCTAAATAAAATTATTAAGTCGGGAAAACAAGTTTTTCTATGTAATTTCATATTAAGATTATTTGCTGGAAAACTTTTGTCTAGGTGGATGGACTCATTTATTATAACAAATGATTATCCCTATGGAGCTGTGGATATTAAAGATTCTAAAAACTCAGAAAATATTTAAAGTAAACGGTCATAGACTGAAACCTTAATTCTCAGTAGATCAACTCAAATTTGATGAAAATCTAATGTTTGGTCGCTGAAATTAAGTATTGGGTATGTCTGGCTGACAACAATAAACCAAGCGCTTTGTGGGAGGCATCCCATAGTTATCAATGTGCTTTGTTTTATATGTATTTTATGTGTTTTATTTGCTTTGTAGTAGGAATTATATGGTGGTATTTTGCTTATATTATGTTAGTGGAGATTAATGAGACCTTAATTGAGAATTTGGATGAGTTAAAATGACAATTCAGATTTTTAGCAGTCTTGTGCTAAAATAGGCACTGGCAGCTAAGCGCCAGCAGTTGGCACTTAGGCGCCGGAGTTACTAAAAATGTGAAAAATGAGGTTCTAGAAGCCATTATCATGAAGAAGTTGCATGGCACGTTAATAGAAGGTTTGTGAATGTGGGAGGATAATTTTAGGCCATCTAAAGTCTATAAATAGGGATCAGATTAATGGAAATCCTTCCCATTCAAAAGTTTCTATCCTAAGAGCGGGTATGACTTTTTAATTTGCCAAAGTTTATGAACTCAAATTTATATATATTGATTTAGTTTTTTATTGAGTAACACAGTTAAACGTAAGTATACGCATCGCTCCAGTGATATAGAGCTCTAGTGGATTCTTAGATATCGATCACATAAGGAGGCAATTAATTTAACAGTGTAGCACAAAAATCACTACTCGAATCACAACATAATTGCAAGTAATTTAAATTCTTAAAAAAGAGACAAACAGTTGTAGTTACTACTTCTACCAAAGTACGTTATAACCTTCTAGCAAGTTAAACTAACACAAGACTAAAGTAATAACAAAGTTCAGTTGTAAGAAAGAATCTTCGTCCTCTCCAATTATAATATGATGATTTTTATGACATAGATCAGTGATGCAAATATATTGTGCCAAATAGATGCATTCCTATTCTTTACGCTTTTCTAAGCGCATAAAGAACATTGGCTAATTCTATGTTTAGTCCCCAAATTTGTGGATAGGCTTGGAGGATACTGACTCTCACTCAAGAGCTCCCACTTCTCTTCCCCTGAAGGCTAACTCTCTCTTTGGTTTCCGAACCCTAGGACCAAATTGAGTATTTTAGCTTGTCACTCTGAAATCTCTAATTCTATGCCCATCAAAGTATATTTCCTGTTATAATTGCACTCAACCCCCATGAACTACGTCACTCATTCATGGGGATTGTATGTGACCTTCAATTTTGTTGTGGAACTCAAATCCTTTCGGAACATATGTTTCACAACAAGTTTTAATAACTATTGGAAAAATCAAAATGTAAATGAATTTCAATGTGAAAAGGTTATCACAAATTATCCATAATAAATCGACACATCATTTTCATATCACAACATCAACACATCACATAAAAAGGAGGAAGATAAAGAAATCTACTCAATACTCATGAGAAAAAGATGGCAAAACATGGACTTTATATATAAAAGCGACGCCATACAAACTGAGTAAAGAAAAGACAACTTATTTCAAACACTTCGCCAAGGGAATTTCAAGGAATTCCTTTGACTCCTCTTCTTTCTTCCCAACAACACACAATTCTCTCTTCGAATAAATAAGTAAGAAGAAATATCTTACTTTCCCTCTCCTCCTACACTCCTTAGAAGAGAACTCACAAAACCTAGATTTCCTAAACAAAATGAAAAGACACTCTCTCTTCACTCTCTCTACCCTCTAAACTCTCTCCCTCTCTCTAAAGTTAGCTCCAATGTAGTTTAAATTTTGCAATAACTGATTTCTCAAGAGTTTTTTCAAGAAACCCTACAAAATTTGGCAAAAAAAGATTGAATCTAGTTTAAATTTGGTATAGGGCGCAGTCCAGCACAGGATAGGGCGTCATCCGGCTCTATTATATGCCTTTTGAGTCCAAAGTCTCTATAAATTGGCGTGGTCTGGCGCTGGTGACAGCACAGTTCGATGCTAGTTCAATAAAATGTACTTTTGCCCCATTTTGCTCCAAATTTGCTCCTTTTCGCTTCCTTTTGCTCCAAAGGCCTAAAATCATTTTACCTGCATGAAATCATGAAAAATATGTTTTTTTTAAGTGCAATATCATCAAAAATAGGTATGAAATGTACAGTAAAAAGTTATCAAATTTTTAGTGGATCAAGATCCCCCAAACTTAAATATTACTTTTCCTTAAGTAATTTCAGTTAATACATAAAACAATGATTCACTACAATGAAATTTCTTTCAAGATACCATAATTTATACTTAGATAAGTATAATAGTAAAATTTTGAAAATGATCATTAAATAATTCAAGTAAATTCTGCAGGTGTAAGACTATATAGTAATCAAGTCTAAGAGTTATAACCTTCTATTCATTTCAAAAATGAATGTAGATTGTTCTATTAAGGCACTTAAAAGGATTACATGAAAGAAATTTATGAGAACACTACTAGTAAAGATGCTAATCCATACATATAAGTTGAGGAAAGTAATTAAGTTTAAAGTAATTAAGTTTTTTCCTATTAGATAGGTCCAAGTGAAGCCATTTTTTTATTAGGCATCTCCTCAAGCTTTTCCTCACTTTTCTTTCTTTTCTTTTTCATCTTTTCTTCTTTCTTTCTTTTCTTTTCTTTTTCTTTTGTTTTTTGCTTTTCTCAAGTGAGGATTACTGTATCTGGATAGCCTTTAATAATTTTGAACTTCACCCTTCTCAACCTAAATTTGAAACTTACCACAATCCTTTACCTTATATGCATTTCTTTAGCTTATTGTTGATTCATCATAGAGTCTCAATCCATTCAATTCACAAAAAAATTTTGGATTCTTAATAATCCAAACATACAGTTTTTCTTACTTTGAATAGTTGAGTATAGTACTATTATCTTATACCAAATATCTTAGTCTACAAAATTACTTTTAATTACGAAATAATTTCATTCAATTTCACAAAATACTTAAATAAAATAAAAATACAGTTATCTGAAATTGAGTTATATCATGGGAAATTATCTTAATAATTTTAAAAACACTTTTAAATGAAAATAATTAATAGTTAATTTTTTCCATCCCCCAAACTTAAATTTTTGAATGTTAGTACAATCAACATGGGAAGAAAGAAAAAATACAAACATATATAACCCATACCTCAATATATTGGGCTTTTCATACCTTTGAGTTTAGGCACGTTTTCCTTCATAAATTAGAACAGTAGGCCTGAAATAATTAAGTGCATTTTTATACACAAATATGGGTTAGAAATTTCCAAAGGAATAAGTTTAAAAATATAAAACATAAACTATGCACACAACATTAAGATCCAACTATTACTATCACAAATTAAATTAACAAACTAAACATATGCAAACTCTACTATCACATCACATACATCACAATTCAACATAAAGTCTGCTACAAGAACAACCAAATACAAATTACATCACAGATATCAATTAGAGAGAGTCACACGTACATCACAAATACAAAATACAAATACATTATGTTGACCTCATTTTTAATGAGGTCTTCTCTTCTTCTTTTAGTACTTAGGATCTAGCCTTAGGCTTTTCCTTTGACTATCCTAGAGGACTAGAAATGGAATCCACCACTTAGAAATTCAAACTACTTCTTAACTCCCTGCAAACCCTGCAAACCCCACAAGCTTGATTGTAAACCCCTAATCACCTAGAGGGTTGAGATCAAATGTGGAAGTTTAAAGGATGAGTTCTCTATAGGACTCTTTGGCCTTAGGATCACCCTGGGTGGCCTGGTCTGATGAGAGCTGACTTACACATACACTACACCCTCACACACACATCCTAAAAAACCACACCTATACCCAACTTGATCTCCTGACTCATGTAGGTAATTCACATGGATGGACCTTAACCCCTAAGCCCCTGGCTAAGAGGGTTAGGAACAATATAGTGAATACCTCAAATGAGTCCTTTCATGACTCATATGAGCTTATCATGGCTTCATGGCTCAACCAAAATAATTTCATTTCACTTACATTTGATCAACCTTCATTTTTTCAAAATTTCAATTTTTGACCCCCGGGGCCCCGAACCCACCTAGCCTACCATAAAACCCTTGAAATTACCCAAAACCTCCAAAATTTCCAAACCACCCAAAACTCCCCCAAAATTAACCTTGAACATTCCCAACCATTCAAATTGATCATCCATAACAAAAAAATACCCAAATTTCCAAAAATACCCCAAATACCATCCAAATTACTAAAATGCCCCTCTTGACCCAAAAATTCAAAAATTCTAAAAATTCCCAGAAAATTCCAGAAAATCCCAAATCTTCTCAATTACATTTTGTTCAACTACACCATGGGCCAATTTAGTCAATTTACCCCACTTTTGCCAAAACCCCCAATTTGCCCAAAAGTCAAACCCAAATGAACCCAAAGTCAAACCAAACCTTTCCGATTGAACTCAATTTTGGTCCAATTCAATTCTAAATTTCAATTCAATATCCCCAATATCAATTTAGACTAAATCCAAGCCCAATTTGATTGACATTTGAATCCAATTTCATTTTTAAGCTTAAAGCCCAATTTTGACCCATAACCCAAACATAGCCCAAACCAACCCAATTCAACTCCAATTAACCTCAAACCTTTTCTATATCTTCCCTAACATCTCCAAAAACAAAACACTAACATAGTTTGCCTAAAATTTGGACACAAACCTTACTCAAATTCAACCCAAACCCAAAATTTCCTAAATAGGCCTAAATCCACCATGAACCCAAATAGGCCCAAATCCCAAAATTAAAGACCAACCAAGGTTGAAAACTCTTTGTTACACTCCCATAAATATTTTTCAACATTGACTTTACATCAATTTTAACATTTGCCCAACCTTAGCCCAAGTTAGTCCATTTTGATCTATTTTGACCTATCACCAAGGGGACCCAAATTAGACTCAATTCAATTCCAAATCACCTCAAATTTATCTCAAATCACTCATGACACATCCATAAATCAAACCCAACATTTATTTAGCATGGCCCTTTGCAAAATTTTTCATCTAAAAGCCCATTTTGAAACATAAAAGCCCATTCCCTTAAGCCATTTTAAAAGCCCACCTTTACCAAATTTTAAAAGCCCAAACCCATCCTAAAGCCCACATTACAATCTCATCTCATCCTCATTCAATTAATATCACTCCCTAAGTGCTAAATCCATCATGAAAATCAAACCAAAATGGTATTATGCCAAATCCCATCAAATAACCCCAAAATTTCCAAAAATTCCTAAAACCCTTTTCTATGAAAATTGACCAAACTCTTGCCAAGCCAAATGTGAGCCATGAAAGCCACATGAAGCCATGGATGGTTTGACTTTTCACCAAGCTATTAATGGCAAGGGGAGGGGGACCTTTTATAAGCTCTCACTAAACCTTTTTAACCCTTTTAATGTCTCACCCTAACCCAAAATTAACTTAAACAAAATTGATGTAGACTTCACCACACATGTGAGCCTGACCCACCTGACCTCCTCAGCCCAAAATTAGGCCATGGGGAGATGAACCAAACCCAAAACCATGGCTTGGACCAAATCAAGCCAAAATGGACACTCCACCATGCCACTTTGATCCAGCCCCTTTACACTTGGCAAAACTCAATTGAACCCACAGGAATCAAGCCCTGATCTCCCTGATGACAACAGTGACCTAACCCTGCTAACCAGCCGCCTGAGTCGCCGGAAAATGCCATGGCCGAAACTTTGAGATGAGTCAAAGTTTAGAATTCCCACCTGCTGAGCTGCTCCATGCCCAATGGCCATTGCAGCTGTTCTTCCCTTGCCTTGAGCAGTTGATCCAAGCCCCTAACTCCCCCTGGGAAGCCATGGCCATGGCTATTTAAGCCGACCAACCCCTCTCGGCCAAAAGGTTGGGTCGAACCGGACCTTCATAGAATCCCTCCAAACTCCTCACAAAGCTTCCCCTAGCCAAGAGCAATCCATCCCCACTGTTCTCCTGCCCTAACTCCCATTGATTGAGCTCAATTTTGGAGCTTAATTCTCAGGCCAGAACAGGACACTCTCAAATCCTCCACCAAAATCAAATTAAACTCACCCACACATGCACAAGACCAAGAGAAGGAGTTCCCTAGTGAAAGCCCCCTCTCCAGGCCACCCATTTGTTCTATCCTCCAAAGGTTGAAATCGGGTCTGGTGGAATCAGGTCTAGGCAATTCCCCAGGGCCAGAGACTTCATCTGGAGCTTGCTTAGGTTCAATCGAAGGTGACACAACTCTCAGATCGAAGCCACACTTCTCTGAGCAAAGGTGTGAGCTCTCTCTTTTCCCGAGCTTCTGAACATTCTCTATTTTTATTGGGTTAATTTCATGCCACATAAACCGTATGGATGTGTTCGTCTCTTCAAGACGAATCCATAGAGTATAAGAATCGAGAGAGATATCAAGCCTGGAAGACGGACGGCTCTTGGGTGAAGTCGATCGGGGACGATGAAAGGATGCCTTCCATTCCCGCGTGTATTGGACGGACAGCTCAGATGGCGTCGGACCGAGAGATGATACATGAATGGTGGGCCCCCACAGCGCTGAATCAGATGGTGGTACCGAATCAGAGTGCGCCGCGTGGCCTTTTTGGAGCTGCCAAGGATGGCATGGCGCCGCATGGATAAGTAGGAAATTAGGGCTATTTTCTATTTATTTAATTACCAGAACTTCAAAAATCCATATCTTTGCATAGAAAAATCACAAAAATAAAATAAAAAATACCCTCTTGCTCAGTGAATAGAGGAGAATAATGTGAAAAGAAATCAAGTCATTTCATCGGGTATTTTATTTTTAATGATTTATTTACTCTCTGCATTGTTTCAATTCTTCATTTGCATAGACAGTTCACCATGGCATGAGACCATAGGGCTTTTGAAGCCTCTGAATTTGGGAACATTCCTAAATTTTCCAAGGTCAGAAGCCATCCCTATGAGAAGTTATTGATTTTCCAAGTTAATGTTACTTTTTTGAGTATTTTAATTCCAATAATTAGCATGTTGAGAAGTAAATTCTAGGAAAATTTGGTGATATTTCTTATGACCAGAGGAACCTAGGAAAAATAGGTTTTGAGATAATTCACATGGAACAACCCTAATTGGCCTAAACACCCAAAATTGAACTTTAATTAATTAGGGTTAACTACACATCAAATTAACTTGAAAACAATTCTCCACTGATCTTTAGGATCGGAGGAACATCACATAAAAATTTGAAATCAATTGGAAATGTTTAACCCCACTAAATGGATTAATTAAGTCACATAACCAAAATTAAACTTTAAGAATTCATAACTCACAAAATACTTTTCGAAAATTCAAAAAAATGGTTTTGGGGCTTCTCTGATATCAGAGGAATTTAGGAAAATTAAATTTGTAATTTTCTAAAAAAAAGTTGATTTTTATCATTATTTTAATATTTTTAATAATTAAAAAAATAATAAAATTCATAAAAATATTAAAAATCACTAAAATGTCACATTTTGAATTCTAATCACCTAGGAACAAACCAAATATTTTTCCTAAGTCTCGAGGGTAAGATATTGAATTTTAAAGGCTTAAAACAATTTTTGAATTAAAAAAATGATTTTCTTTAACATTTCCACTAAAATAATTCTAATAAATCAAAGAAAAATCAGAAAAATATAAAATTTGGTTCTCTGATTTCCCTGTGGTCAGAGAGATTTTTGAAAAATATAAAATCTATTTTTCAATTTTTATTTCTTTTTTAAATTAATTAATACTCCAAAACTCAAAATAATTCTAATAAATAAAATATAATTCAAAAAATCACCAAAATTGGTCCAAATTGTCCTCTAGTCATTAGAAACATCCCATAATTTTCTTAATACAGAAACATTTCCTTGGTCATGTTATTGAATTTTCCTTGAAAACCCCTATTTTCTATTAAAAATAATTACATAAATAAATTAAATACAGAAAAATCACATTTTCTCCTCTAATGTCTTAATTTACATGTGAGTGAGGTTACATAAAAATTTCAAGTTTATTTGAGCTTAGTTTAGTGAGTTATAGAATTATTAAGCTTGAAGGGCAAAAGGGTAATTAAAAATTTCAACCCTTAATTAAAATTTTAGGATTAATAAAAAAGGGCAGGGTAAAATATTTTATTTTAAACTGATTTTGGATGATTGAAACTTAAATGATTGATGGTAGAAACCTACTAACCATTTCAAATATAATTAAAATAAAACTTTAATTAATTAATTAATTAAAATTTTGGAAGAATAATAGAAATTGGAATTATTAAAGTAGGGATATTATTAAGAGGATATTTATTCTTTAATTTATGAATCCCTAAACTAATCACTTCAATAATATTTAATTCTTAACTAAAAGGATAATCCTAACTTAAAATTTAAAATGCTAAACAATTTAACAATTAAATTAAAGTAAATTAAAGATGTTGAGATTAAATTAAATCAAAATCTAAATCAAGTTAACACCTTAACAATTGAATTAAATCATATTTAATATATTAAGATAAAAATTAAAATTGAATCAAAATAAATTAAATCAAATTAAGTTGAATTAAAATAAAATTAAATTAAAATTTAAAATTAAATTAAATTTAAATTAAAATTAAATTAAATTAAACTAAATTAAATTAAAATTAAATTAAATCAAATTAAATTAAATTAAATTAAATTAAATTAAATCAAATCTAATTAAATTAAATTAAACTTAAATTAAATTAAAATTAAATTGAATTAAAATCATTTAACAACACACCTAAATGAAATCATTAAGAGTTAAACGAAACACTTAAAGTAAACTTAAAACATAAAGGTTAAATCTAAGATATAACATCACTTAAAACGTAAACATTTAAATTAAATCTAAAAAAAATGACTTGAACACTATTCCAAATTTAAACTAATTTTTTTATTTATTTATTTTTTATAATTAAGTCAAAATTAAAATCAAATCATTAAGTTTAAATCATTAAAATACTTAATAAGTTGATTTGCCCTTTTAAAGCTCTTATTATTATAACTCTTAAATGAAGTATCAAGTGAAGTGTTACTTCACTTATAGGATATTCAAATGTCCTAGTTCACTAAGCAAGGGAACAAAACTTAAACCCCTGGATGATTAATTCACCTATGCAACTAAATTTACTTGGACTCAAAACAATCCCAAAAATATTGAAAAGATGTTTAGGACTCGTCCCAAGCACTTCCTCAATATGACTGGCCGTTTTAGAAGAACAATTGAACCTAGTTGTTCTTTGATGAAGAAAATCATCCTTAAACCAAACCAAGAACCTAGAAGTCATAGGAGATGACTAGATATAAGATTAGGAACTTGGTAGACAACCAAAACCCTTTCCCTTAGCTTTACCTAGGTTTTTCTTGCAAAAAAATTAAATGCCTTAACATGTGTTTCAAGTGCAGCTTGAGATGACGGAAAGACCCTCCTGGTACGCTTTTATTTTATTGCAATTTACTTACATGCACTGTACTTTACTTTTTCTTGCATGATAAACAAGACTATTGCATGAAAACCAAAACCTTTTGGATAGTCCCTAAACTGAAACCAAAACTAAAATAAAAGACATTGCAAGATAAAATTCACCGCCACAACATTCCAAAATATAAAATAACTCAAGATTTTAATCACAAACAAAACAACAAAACTACAATTGTAACTAAATTAAAACGTCTCGTTGAATGATCAGGAATACCTCGGATGATGTAACCCACGTGTTGCTAACGGGATTTCCCACGGTCTAAATGAACGTGTGGAACTCATTCAGTTGAGTTTAGCAAATTCATCTGGACTAAGTGAATTCAATGAAAATAACGGTGCCGGGATGACAGAACCGTGAGATCTTAATCGGTTCTATTTAAAAAACTTTAAGATTTGTTTTAATTAAATATTAAAAAACACTTGGATTTAAAGATTTTCTCTAAACCAAAACACTTCTCTCATCTCCTGATTTATGACTTCTAAAACTAAACCTCTGCAACAACAAGAAGCTTGGAGCATAGTGGGCAGCACGGCCATCGTCATCAGCAAAACTCGGATCTACTTCAGCAAAACTTTCTTAGAATTAAACAACCAAGCCATAGGAATTCGAGGTAGTTTGCCTAGTGCAACATAAATCCTCAACTCTTCGTTAGGCATTTGCATAATTATGTTATCTAAATTAAGCCCTAACCGGTCTTAGGAGTCCGAGGTAGTCGTTTGAGGCTATTTGTATAATTGTGGCATACAAATATAAGTCCTGATTAACAAAAATTGGCAAGATTACAACATTAAATGATATTCTCAAATTCAAACAAAACAATAGGATAGTTTGGAAAGTTTCCAAGATTCTTCTTAGATCCTCATCTTCTCCTACTTCTCTTCCTTCGGACTCTTAAAACAAACTGTTCCAAATTTCAGCTAATCCCTATTGAAAATTCCAAAATCCAATCCTTTGAAAACCTTAAACCTTGAAATTCTTGAAAGCAAAACCACTGATCATTATCGAGAGTTTTCTTAAATGATTCCCGTCATTTAAGATGTGATTAACTATAGGGGCTTGCCCTTATAGGGAACTTTAAGAACCTAGGTAATATAAACCCTGCATAATTCTTTTATATTAAGCAGGGGAACTTGTCGGCTTATAAAGTTGGTTCGCAGACCAAACGGATGTCATAAATCTTCTAGTTTATTTAACCGAGCCCCATCATAAAGCAGTGTGTCTATTCCTCGGGATAAATACACAGTTTGTGGTGCGGTGCTCGTTTATATAAACTCTTTGGGATGTGAGATCGGTTAGATTTCATATCTTAGAACTTTTAAACTTAAAATTACTTTCAAAATCAAATGCTATCTTTTAAAACTATATATATATATATTTAAATTAAAGTTAAAATTTAAAATTCGCCGACAACTTCTGTAGGCGACCCCCTTTTTAAAATGCAACAAATAACCTAAAAATATGCCGACACATAATAAAATGAAAATAAAACTACTAAACTACCAATCATCATTTGCAGGAGCTCCACCATAATCAAGTTCTTCGGGCTCATTACGGAGTGTAATCAGGGTAAGTAGGAAATACAACACTAGTGTCTCCCCTAAAAAATCACATTTGTGCGTTATGATAATCTATCTCATATTCTCACCACCGCACTTGAAAATCATCATTTATCTTATTCCTTATTTCTAGCCATTCTACTATGGTGTTCAACCTTTCTAACTAATCCATCACATCATGTGGAGTAGGTTCCCTAGATGTAGACAGTCTCTCTTGACTAGAAGAAGGTTCATCAGCTTTCTTACTCTATATCAATCTTACATGGGCTTCATAAGTTTTCAGATTTAGTTTTCTAATGGGCTTCATGAAATGGACTACCTCATCATTATCTTCAGTTGCTACACTTGTCCGAATACACAAGGTATGAATCAAGCTGGGGTGTCCCAGTGCACCTGTAGTCTCTCATTTTGAACTTGTCAAAATACTCTTTTGAATAATTCAGAACAGCTTTATCTACAACAACCTCGCTGTGATGGCTGGTAGGCAAATGTCTTGCAGAAATGAAATAGTGCAAGGCTTTCGATACAAAATTCAAAGTAGAAAAGGGGAAATGAACTTTTGCTTTTGTTTAATCTTCCATGCCCCTTTTCCGTCAGTCAAGAAGTTCATAATCACATCCAATGCTTCGTTAGTAACAAGAAAATTTGTATATTCACATAAAAAGGGTTCTCTCAACTGATAAAATGAATAAATGCGACCATGGGTAAATTCAACCATTTGTCCTCTAACTAGGATAAATTCGCTCTCAGAGTAATACAAATTTGCATAAAACTCTCCCACAATCCCTAGCATCGCTTCAGAAGTGAAATAATAGAAATTTTCCCATTGATGATTCACAATCAGTTCTTTAATCATACCTCCAGGATTTTCAAATACATTCTCTTGAATACACTTTTTATTACTAAGAAATATACTGAAACAGGAATAAGCCTTAAAATTCACAAATTTACTCTTATCGTAATCAAAATTTCTCTTCCCCTTAGCCATTCTTGGAGCCAGTTGTCTAAAAATATCAAGTTCATTCAAATCAATCTTAAAATTGCAATTTAATGGATTCCAAGGTAAATTTAAATAGAGAAGAAATCATATACCATGAAAAATCTCCAAATTTTCTCTAAAAACCTTAAAATTCAAATACTCTTACCAAGAGAATATGAAATCAGAACTCTTCCGGCCACGAAATCGCTTTAAATTGAAATGCTAGTGAGCCTTAGGTGCAAAAATTAGCCTTGGCTAGAGGTAGAAGATGATGGTTTGGGCAAAAATGGCGGGTCTCAGGTTTAAATCATGAAATTTTTGAGTATTGGGCCTTTTTCTGGTCTAATGCTGTCTGGAGCTAGTGATTGCGTCATTCGGTGCTATTTTCTACTCTTATGGTCAAACTCTCTATCTTTTGGAGCGGTCCGGCACTGGTGACAGTGCCGTTCGGTGCCAGTTCAAAAACTGGGCTTCCGACTTTCTTTCGTAATTTCAATTTTTTCAATCCCACTCTTATGTCTAATTAGTTTAATTAAGCATTGAATAACATTCTAAAGCCGTGGAAAATGATATTTCTAAACACAAACAACACAAAATATCACTTTCATATATAAAATCCCAATTACAAACACATACAAATAACACTAAATGCTACACATCGGTAATTCATAAAATTCTAAAATTCAGCGTCGCTCACAACCACAACACAATAACCCTGAAAATTAAATAAGAAAGCAAGTCCAAATTTAACATCCAAGCAAAGCAAAGTAAAGCAAAGCAATCATTTCAAATACACAAACACAGAAATACAATAATCAAGTCTTCATTCTTCTCTAGAACTATCATCAACTCTGAAATCTCCAATTGATTGAGCGTGAACGAACAAATTATAGTATGGAAGAAACAAGAATTCTTCAGTAGAATCCTCCTCAATCCAACATTTCCTTTTCATCAACGATGTCAAACTTCCTTCGAGATACCTAAAATGATTAAAGTGCTCCTTCATGCTCTAATCTAGATGATTAAAGAAGTCACATAAATTGTTGATTGCATTCATCAGGTGTTGTACTCTCTTCTCCAATTTCTTAATTTTTTTCAATATGACCTATGAACTTTTAGGAAAGTAAGGAGAGATAGGTGTCGACCTCTGAGATGGTTGATCATACTCATGTCATTCATATCACTAACGGCCTCGTTACTATGTTCATCTGCTGGGTCTATAGGCTTCAATGGTAGAAGTACTCTTTCCCAATTCTCGTATGGCACTTGTGATTGATTGCAAAGAAGAAATATGGTGGAAGGATGTCCAAGCTCATAATTTGATCCATGAATGATCAATCCCAAAATAGACTTAACAATTATAAAACCAACAACAATAGGCATCCCCATTTGAATACAATATTTCAGGATAGCACACTACTTAGTTACTTTATTGATTTTCATAGCTTGGAGCAATTTTATACATATGAAAAATGTAAGTGCTTTGACGTAGAATTAAACATTATGGTAGAAAACTTACATACCTGTTATCTCTTATCTCCCAATCATCACTTTCATTCGTCAGATATCTGTATATATCATTCAAGTTATCATTCGTTGGGGCAAAGTTTGAATAGTGACAGATTAGCACAATCTCAATCATGTATAAATCATTAATCTTTGCATGGGTAACTATGGCAAACCAACCTCACACATAGAGTGATCCTTGGTTGATTCCATGAAGATTTGCATAAAACTCCTTCACAACTGGAACAACTACGACGGTAGTAGTATAACGTAGCATTGCCCAACATCTCTGAATAATGATCTCATCAATTCTAGTAGTAGGAGAATTTTTACGTGGATTACAAGGCCTCGCTTTATAATCAACTTCATCTTTGAGATATTCTTGTTAATAGACGCTGCGTTTCGAAACTCATGAACTTTCTACGGTTACAAACTTTAAATCTTGAAGTTTCTATCGAGTCAGAATCCATTTGGACGAGATTTGAGATCTTTCTTTCGTTCCTCTGGTAGTTCCTGTGTCTAGGGGCTGTTTTTGAAGTTCAAGAGGAAGAATTTCTTCCTAGAACTGCCAAAACTCGAATTTAAAGAAGAGTATTTGTTCACTGAATAGGGGCGCGGTCGCAGTGCTGATAACAGCGCCGTTTGGCGCTAGCTCAAATTTTGTCAAACTTTCTTTTGTCCAAATTCTTTCCAAAATTTGATTCAATTCGTTTCATTAATGTTTTTAATGATATTTAAGATTGGGTAAGACTTAATAAAGTAACAAACAAAAATTAAAGAACACATGAAACAATGTAAACACTCGATAACTGTGGGTTGCCTCCCACAAAGTGCTTAGTTTAACATCGTCAGCCTGACATAACTTCAAGTTATTTAGGTTGATCCAACATTAAACCCCCTTTAAAATTAGGTATATTTCCTTCAAAATATGGTTTTAATCTTTGTCCATTAACTTTGAATATTCTTCCAGATTTAGGGTCATCGATAATCACAGCTCCAAATTGATAGATTTTTATGAAAATGAAAGGTCATGTCCATCTAGATTTCAGTTTCCAGGAAATAGTTTTAATCATGTATTGTATAATAAAACTTTTTGTCCTGCTTCAAATTCCTTTTTAATAATCTTCCGATCATGCCATATTATTTTTCTGATTTCTTCCAATTCATTTAATTGCAACAATCTTTTCTCACAAGCATCTTTCAAATTAAAATTCAATTTCTTTATCGTCCAATATGCTTTATATTCTAATTCAACTGGTAAGTGACAAGTCTTTCCAAAGATTAATCCGTAAGGAGAGATTCCTATAGGAGCTTTATAAGCAGTTCTGTATGCCCATAAAGTATACCAATCTAATTTCTCAGGATTAATGACTTTCTCTAAAATTCGTTTAATTTCATGATTAGATACCTTTGCTAAGCTATGAGTTTAGGGACGATAAGCTAGAGAGGTTTTATTCATAAAATTATATTTTCTGCCAATTTCTGAATTAGATTATTCTTAAAATGGGATCCTCCATCAGTGATGATTACTCTAGGCATTCTATATCTTGTGAAAATATTTTTTATTAAAAACCTCAAAACACTTCTAGCATCACACCTAGGTAAAGCTATCACCTCAATTCATTTTGATACATAATTAACATCAATCAGTATATATATATATTTTCAAATGAAGGTATAAATGGTTCCATAAAATCTAATTCCCAAGTATCAAAAATTTCAACTTCTAAAATAAAATTAAAAGACATTTCTTTTCTTCTAGATATATTTCCTATTCTCTGATATCGATCACAAGTTTTGATATTTCTTTAAACATCTTTGAGAATAGTAGGCCAATAAAATCCAGATTGTAAAATCATGTGTAGTTATATAAATTTTGAAATGTCCTCCAAATTTAGAATCATGACATCTCGAATATTTCATTCAGTTTCTTCATAAGGCACACATCTCCTAATAATAAGAACTTGACATTACTTATACTGATAAGAATCATCCTTAAAATAAAATTTAGCATCATGCTTAAATTTTTTTCTGCTGTTGCATTGTTAATTAAAGTGGTAAAATATTACTATTGATGTAGTTTACAATATCAGCATACGATGGTAAATTTCCTTCAATAATATTATATAATTGCTCATCAGAAAATGTTTCAGTTATTTCCCTTTCAAAGTCACCCAAATTAGGTTGTTCAAGTCTAGATAAATGAACAGCTATTTGATTTTCGACCCCTTTTCTGTTAACGATCTCAAATTTGAATTTTTGCATTAAACGTAACCATCAAATCTGTCTTGGTTGAGCAACCTTCTTTTGCATTGATTATTTAATATCAAAATGATCAATATGCACTATACATTTAGTTCCAATCAAGTAAAAACTAAATTTTTCAAAGGCATAAATGATAGCTAATAACTCTCTTTCTGTGGTGGTGTAGTTAATTTGAGCATCAGTAAGAGTCTTACTCGCGTATTATATAACTTTAAACATTTTGTCGTGCCATTGCCCTAAAACCACTTCAATAGTAAAATCACTAGCATCATGCATTAATTCAAATGGTTTCTCCCAGTCAGGTGTAACTATTACAAGGCCTGCGATTAATTTTTCCTTTAATAGATCAAAAGCTTTTAAGCATTCATCGTTAAAATCAAAATTCTTATCATTTTTCAAAAGTTGGCATAGCGGCTTAGTGATTTTTGAAAAGTCTTTAATATATCTCCTGTAGAGTCCTACATGTCCTAAAAAGCTTCTTACCCCTCTTACAGTTTTTGGAGGTTTTAATTTTTCTATAATTTGAATCTTTGTAGGATCCACTTCCGTGCCATATTCAAATATTTTATGCCCAAGCACAAATCCTCCTACAACCATAAATGGACACTTTTCCCAGTTTAAGACTAAATTTGTTCTTTTGCATACCTCTAAAACTTTTTCTAAGTTGCATAAGCATGCATCAAATGAATATCTAAATACTGAGAAATCATCCATAAACACTTCTATTATATCATCTATTAATTTGCTAAATATGGACGTCATACATCATCGAAATGTTGCAGGCACATTACATAATCCAAAGGGCATTCTTCTAAAAGCAAATGTTTCATAAGGGCTAGTAAATGTAGTCTTCTCTTGATCCTTAGCAGCAGTTGTTAATTGGTGAAAATTGGTATATCCATCCAAAAAGCAAAAGTACTTGTGTCCAGCAAGTTTGTCTAGCATTTGGTCTAGAAAAGGTAGAGGAAAGTGATTTTTTCTGGTGGCGGTGTTTAATTTTCTATAATTAATACATATTTGCCAACAAGTGACTTATCTTGTTGGTATAATTTCATTTTATTCATTTACATCAACAGTTACTCCTCCTTTCTTAGTAACACAATGAATTGGGCTTACCCAAACACTATTAGAAATAGGATATTTAATTCCAGCATCTAACCATTTTAAAATCTCTTTTTTAACCACTTCTTTCATTATTCGGTTCAGTCTCCTTTGTGGATCAACTATTGGTTTATGTTGTTCATTCAACAAAATTTTGTGCATACGAATCGATGGACCGATTCCTTTAATATCAACTATGGACCAACCAAAAGCCTTTTTGTATCATTTTAAGGTGTCCAATTTTTTTTGTTCTTGATGTTCATTTAAATCTAAAGATACAATGACGGGTAAGGTAGATGATTCTCCTAAAAACGTATAATTTAAATGATTGGGGAGAATTTTCAGCAGAAGTTCATGGGGTTTAATGATAGATGGATTAAAATTTTATCTCCTTTTTCCATAGTATCCAATCTTTCAAATATTTACTGAACAAATTCAAACTTCTCATTCTTCATATTATCTAAATCATCTTCACTTTCACTTTCATTTTCATACTCACATTACAAATTTTCTTGAAATATTCCTTTAAAATGATCTTCTCCCGTATAATCACAAATTTCCATTCAAAAGCACTTTTTGTCTTATTCAGTTGATGGGTATTTCATAGATTTTAGAATATTAAAAGTTGTCTCTTGATCATTAACTCTCATAGTTAATTCTCCTTTTTTGAACTTCGATCATAGCTCTCCCGGTAGCAAGGAATAGTCTTCCTAAAATAATTGGAATTTCTTTATCTAATACAATAAAGTCCTTGAGGAAAGATAAATTTATCCACCTTTACTAATATATCTTCCACAACTCCTTTAGGATAAGTGATAGAACGATCAGCCAATTGAAGAGTCACAGATGTAGTTGAAATTTCTCCTATTCCCATTCTTTTGAATGTTGATAAAGGCCTAAGATTAATACTAGCTCCAAGATCACATAAAGCTCTTCCAAAAAATTTCTCACCTATAGCACACGGGATGGTGAAACTACCTTAGTCTTTAAGTTTTTAGGAAGCTTCTTCTGAATAATTTCACTACACTCATCTCTAAGTGCAACAGTCTCGTGGTCTTTGAAATTTCTTCTCTTCTTAAGAATATCCTTCATAAACTTTGCATAATTAGGCATCTACTCTAATACTTCAATAAGGTGAATATTAATCATTAATTTCTTAAGAATTTCAAAAACATTGCAAATCTATTATTACTGTTTTTTTGTTTATTATTTGAGGAAAAGGAGGAGGTGAGTTTTCAACAGTTATCTTCATTGGTTCGAGCATATATTCGTCTAGATATATTCTATTAAAAACTTTCTCAAATTTCACTTCCTCTCTTTCAACTTCGACTTCTTTTTAAACTCTTGGTTCCAATTCTTTTCAACTCCTTAATTGAATAGCCTTAATTTACTCCTTGTTTTGATCTTTTAGGTTGATCTCAACATTGCTAGGAAGATTTCCATAAAGTCTATTATTAAGCGCAATAAAGATATGTCTCAATTGATTCTCAATGTTCTTCATTGCAAGATTTTGAACTTGAATTTCATTACCTATATTCAAAATTATTTCTTTAATAGACAATTTCTTTTCCATAAATTGCGGGTTACTCTTAAAACCAGGAGGATAAGAAGGTATATAATTTGTATTTCCTTGATTGTTCGGATTTCCAACTTGATTCATAGAATTATTTTGCCATTGTGGGTTAATGATATACCTAAAAAATACCCATTTTTATGCCTTATTTATGATTCAATTCTTAAGGATATTATGCTTTAATGAAAGGTATTTTTATGTTTTTGGATGTAGATGATTTAAAAAGAGTCCCAGAAAGAAATTGAAGGAAAAAGGAGCAAAAAGGAGCAGAAATGGAGCTTATGGAGCAAAATTTTGGAATTATTGGCCTGGTGCCTAGGTGGTAGAATCTAGCGCCTAAGAGTCAGTTCGATACAGACGTTGTCAAGTTTTTTTTGATGATTTTGGGCAGTTATTTTGATGGTGTTAAGCGGTTATTGGACCTTCTAGAAGACTGGAAGTTAATCCTAATATACAGGACATGTGATACAATGTATTTGGACTCAAGGAAACGGTCTAGATCACGAAGAAGTACGATTCAAAGTGAAGAGGTGCGAAGGCGCTGGTCACGGTGTCCGGCGCCTAGGCGCGACAGTTACCTTCTAGAATATACATTGAATATTGATGAATTTTGAAGAGGTGCCTTACGTAACCTCTGGTTAAATTCAGAGCTCTATAAATAGGAGCCCATTCTACGAAGAAAATCATACAAAACCCCCCCTCTTAGTACACATACCCATTTTAGCATCTTCTCTCTCATCTCTAGTTTTATTTAGTCTCTTCCATACTTAGGGTGCCACTTTATTTTGTATCTAGTGAGTTTATTTTGAGTGCTTATCATGTGTTATTGTTGTTGGAGTCTTTCATCATTGCTTTGGAGTCAATAGAAGTCAGCGGATCACTTGTAGGAACACTTTAGATAAGTATTTGTACTTTGGTTCAAAGTTTTATAAATATGTTGTGTTGTGTTATTTCAATGTGTTCTGAATAGTTAGTTATCTTTCTCCTTTCAACTATGAAAAGGTTATAAATTAATTAAATTTTGTAGGAGAATTAAATATAAAATATTTTAAAATATTGTTATGATATTAATAACTGATATAAGTTTACTTTTAAAATTGGTCATTTAATTTGTTAAAACCTGTTGAAGAATTTTGAGACTTATCCGGAGATAAATTTTTAACTTGTAGATATCACATGAATCCTTAGGTAATCGCAGGCTATATGCGGATTATTTAAGGTGAAGTGCAAATAAATATGAAGATAATATTTATTAGGCGTAAAATTAATTAGTTTTTAGAGTGACAGACAAAATTGAAATAATTTGGTTTATAGAAAGGTAACGGGTCACTGGTAGGGCCGACCATAGCCACCCTTGGACAACTAGTAGTGTGAGCCTAGATTAACCCATTCTACTAATAAAACATCCTGAGCCTATCTATAGATTAGTCAATGTTTTTTGCACCTAGACCAAAGGGTAATGAATAGGAATGCTTCGATTTGGCATATTACCATAATCTTAATTCCCTACAGAAGATAATCACTCTATAATTCTTGGTTGAGTTGAAAAAAGAGAAAGTCATTTTTATACTTGCATTAAATTTTAATTACTCGCTTACTTTACTTTTCTTCTTACTACTTACTTGTTTTCATTAAAAATTGTTAGCAAATTAAATTTGAATATATATATATATATATATATATATATATATATATATATATATATATATATATATATATATATATATATATATATATATATATATATAATGGTGGTAGGAACTGTGCTCTGCTGGGGTTTCAACCATGACCTCGCCGTGGCTCGGTTCTCTAGTGGTGGCTCAGGTGAGTGGGATAGCTAGTGCTTTTTTGCTTTGGACCTCTGAGGGGTGTGGTATTGGTTTCTGGTTTCCTTGTTGGGGGGTAGGTCTTTCCCGGGCTGATCACTTTTCAAATATTACTGTTCCATTGATTTTTGGCTCCCTGATTCTAAGGTTTGATTTTGTGCTTCTGTCATGGAGGGTTACTTGAACTTTCGGTTTTAGTTTTCTTTGTCTGTTTTGGGAACCTCTTCTGGGTGGTGGCTTCTTCCTGCTGGTTTGATTCAGTTTGGTTCAGATTCTAGTTTCTTGTGCTCTGTTGGTCTCTGGTTGTGTCTTGGAGTCTTCCAATGGCCTGCCCTATTGATTTGGAAACAAATATTGACTGGGCTAAAGCTACTTATGCTGGTGTGGTGGGCAATGCCCCCTCCATTTCTGATCCCTCTAAACTCATTTTCCCTCAAAGGTTACAAGATGCTGTAGCTGGAAGATCCTCTTGTCCTTTTATTAGACCTATTGAGGGGAAAGAGGGATGCCCAGCTGTTATTTTTACTAAAAAGGAGTTGGAGGAGTTGGATGAAGAGGCCAAATTAACTTTAATTGGTAAATTTATGTTGGGTCACCCTAAGATGGAGCTTGTGAGGAAATACTTTGAGTCTCTAAACTTCAAGGGAAGCTGGAAGATTGGTCTATTGGATGGCAGGCACTTATTAATCAATTTCTCTAACGAAGAGGACTATGCATTGATCTTTGCTAAACAGTTGGTTAATATTGCAGGAGTGGAAATGAAGATAATAAAGTGGACCTCAGATTTTGATCCTAGCAAAGACCCTCCCATTGTATCAATTTTGTTCAAATTCACTAATCTCCCTTATAGATACTTTAATCAAAATGCTCTTTTCCAAATTGGTAGATCACTTGGGACCCCTCTCAGATGTGATGCTGCTACTATCAATAAGGCAAAAATTGAACTAGCTAGAATTCAGGTTGAAAGAGATGTTTCCATGCCTGAGATAAAGAAAATCTGGATTGGGACTGCAAAAGATGGGCAATGGCAAGAGGTCATTATGCAACAAAAACCTTATTTCTGCACACATTGTAAAATGTTTGGCCACACTAATGACAGATGTTATAGAATTTACCCCCCTAATAGAAGAGTTCCTAATTTGGTTAAAGCATCTACCAGTACTGCTGTTGCTGTTGTACCCAATTCTGAAGGTGCTACACCATGTATAGCTGGAGTGTAGGAGGCTGTCATCCCTTTAAAGCAGAAATCTGCTGTGAGATCCTCTAACTCCCCAAAGGAGAATTTAATTCTAGTTCCTGATAAGGGGCTTAGCACTGGCTCTATCACCCCCAATAAGATGGACATATCCAATAGTGGGCCTCCTCCTGTGTTGGGATCCCCCTATGTTGAGAATGCTAACTAGTGTAGAAGAGAAGTGGAAGATATTAGAATCATCTCCCCCTCACAGTCCACTGATTTCTTATCAGAAGATCTAACCACCAATATCATTTCTGAGATGCAGAATGATTTAGAGGGGAGATGGCACACTCAAATATCAAGAAAGGAGAAAAAGATTAATACTAAAGCTCAGAAATTAGGGACTCCCTTAACAGTGGGGGAATTGGCTGAATCTATAAAGACCAGATCTAAATCCCACCCCCCAATCTAATGATCAATTTGCTATGTTCGATTATTAGGGGTATTGGTAACCCCTTATCTCTGAAAAGAATCTTTTACCTCATAAAAAAACACCAGCTTTGGTGTTTTGCTATATTTGAACCTCTGGTGCACAAATACCCCAACAAAATTATCAATAAATTTCATGGTTTTGGGAATTTTGCCAACTGGAACAATAAGATATGGATCTTTTGTAGAAAAGAAATCTCTTGGACACCCCTTATTGACAATCAGTAGTTCATTCATTCCTCTTTCCATATTAATGGACAAAATGGCTTTGCTACATTTGTCTATGCTGGGTGCAGAAAAAGAAGACATACAGAACTTATGGGCTAATCTTCATAACATTGGTGCTAATCTCAACTCCCCCTAGTTAGTGGGTGGGGATTTTAATAGTATTGGTTCTTCTGTTGAAAAGTTGGGGGGTAGGACACCTAGCTTGGCTAAGATGTTTAACTTCAATGATAATATACATGCAGCAAATCTATTTGATGTTGGGTTCAGAGGTCCTTCTTATACTTGGAAAAGAGGGAATATTTGGGAAAGGTTGGATAGAATTCTGGTTAATAGCTGCTGGCTCTCCTAGTGGCTCCTCACTTTTGTGACTCATCTGAGCTTTGCCGAATCTGACCATAGACCTCTACTTATCACCATTACTTCCTCTAATCCTCATACTTTTCCTCCCCCTTTCATATACCTGAATGTGTGGTCCACTCATGCAGATTTTCAAAGTACTATCTACAACAGTTGGTGCAAAATTACTCATCCATCCCCCCTTATCAAGTTAAGTCTACTTCAGATTAAACTCTGTAAAGCTCTAAGACATTGGAGTTGGAATTCTATTGGTGATATATTTCAAGTTGTAAATGTGGCAAAGAAAGAGGTTATTAATCTGGAAGCCAAAGTCCAAGCTGGATATGCAAATGAAGAACAGCTTATTGAGCACAAGCCAACCTAATGCTTGTAACTGAAAGACAGGATTTACTATTAAAACAAAAAGCTGCTATAAATCATTTCCTACATGGTGACAGGAACACCAAATTCTATCATGTCTATATTAAATACAGAAGGAAATGTAACAATATTCCTAGTATTCAATCAGAAGAGGGTAACATGCTTGTGGATCTTCCTGCTATTGCCTAGGATGCTGTTAAGTATTTTGAGAAGTTACTTACACACAACAATGGTCCCAGAATTTCTATTGATAGTTCACTACTCCAGGATGATGTTCAATACACCAAAAATCTGGGGCTTACTGATATTCCCACTAAGCAAGAAATCTGGAGTGCAATATGGTCTGTGGACAACTCTAAAACTGCTGAGCCGGATGGTTACACAACATACTTTTATCGTAAAGCCCGGAAAGTAGTCAAATGGGATTTGGTCACTGCTATTCAAAGATTTTTCCAGGGCCAACCTCTCCCAAGCTATTTTTGTTCTTCTAATTTTGTGTTGGTCCCCAAGAATAACAACCCTCGGAATTGGAACCAGTACATGCCAATCTGCCTCACTTCTGTAATCAGTAAGACAATTAGCAAACTTATTGTGGGAAGGCTCTAACCTCACCTTGATAAATTGATCAGACCAAACCAATCAGCCTTCATTAAAGGAAGATCCATCAATGACAATATACTTCTGGCTCAAGAGCTACTTCTAGATCTGGAAAAGGTGCATAGGGGGGGGCAACATGATTTACAAGTTAAATATTCAAAAGGCATACGACATCATCATTTGGGATTTCATTATGGAAGTTCTTACTGCTAGAGGATTTAAGCATCAGTTCTGCAATCTTTTCAAAAAATGGATGGAGTCCAATGATCACTCTATTCCAATTAATGGCCAAGCCTGGGGTAATTTTAAAGCAACTAGGGGACTCAAGAAAGGAGATTCATTATCACCTACAATCTTCATCCTGTCATTGGATTACCTCTCAAGAATGATTGATAGAGATATCCTGCAACAAGATTACTTCAGGTACCATCATAGATCTAATATTGCTATATCTCACGTCATGTATGCAGATAATATTATGCTATATCCAAAGGCCAACAAAACTGCTGTTAAAAAACTAAAACACTGCCTGGACTCCTTTCAAGCACAGTCAGGTAGGATTCTTAACTCTGATAAATGTCAGATGATATTTTCTAAACACACACCAGCCCACATCAAGCACTAGATTCTGGATCATACTGGTTTCTCCTCTACTACTCCTCCTTTTAAATACCTGGGAGTCTATCTTACATTGGGAAGGACCAAGCAACTTCAATTTGATGATATCTTTGATAAGATTAACTCCCAATTGAACTACTGGACCAACTCTTTCCTATCTAATGGAGGTAGAATAACTTTACTGAAGAGCATACTCACCACCTTCCCTTCTTATTTTCTGTAAGTGACAACCCTAAAAAAGAGCACACAATTGTAACTAGAGAGGGCCCTTAATAGATTCTTGTGGTCTGGTCAGAGACATCAGTTGCACTGGACTTCTTGGCAAAAAGCAACTAAACCTACCTTGGCTGGTGGTTTGTGGTTCAAAGGACTCCATCAATTGCAGCAGATTAATTTCTACAAACTGTGGATTTCATTTCAGAGCACAGACCTCTTTGTGGGCAAATTTTTTGAAAGGAAAGTATTGCATACATATCTATCCCTCCCTTGTTGTTAGAAGAGTGGGGGATTCTAAAATCTGGGTAAAAATGATTAAAGCTAGACAGAAGGCTGAGAACCACTTCATTTGGGAATTGGGAAATGGGGAGATTAACTTATGGCTTGACAACTGGTGCCCTAAAGACTGGTTAGTCCCAAAAGTTGCTCAGGTGTATCATACTCTAATGGTGGCTGATTTTTGGGATGGCCAAAACTGGTCTCTTCCACACCTTAGAGTAATTCTTCAGGATCACTCGACTCAATGATTTCTACTCGTTAAATTCTCCGAGAGGAGACTCGATCACATTAGTCACGGAAACTTATAAGCTTCAAAGTATTACCAAAGCCATCTATAGTAAAATTTTTCAATGGCCTTCTGTACCTTAGGGGCAAATTATCTGGAGAAAATTTTTTTCTCCATCCATGACTTTCCTTTGTTGGAGAGCACTTCACAACATCATCCCCACAGATGACATACTCAAATTGAAAGGGCTAAGAGGGCCTTCTATATGTAAACTATGTCACCAGCAGGAAGAAACATTACCTAATTTATTTTTTAGATGCAGTTTCTCACAATCTCTGTGGATGGACCTTATTTCTCATCTAAGAAAGGGGTGCATTAATCTTCACTGGGAGTTGTTCTACACATGTTGGCAAGAGAGGAATAATCATAAGTTTAACACCATCTAATTTATTGTTCTCTGGTTCAACTGGATGGCTAGAAACCAGTCCAAATTTGAAGACATTCTTGCTGTTGTCTCTACAATGGTGAGAAACTACAGATCCTACCTAAGCAAGATCATTACACATAAGAGGTTCCCTAATCTCCTACAATTGATTCTACCATCTACTGATAGCTCACCACTTATTAAAATTGTTAGATGGCAGCCTCCTCCCAGCAATACCATGAAGATAAACACTGATGGTAGTTACTCCAACGATAGTGCAGGAGTGGGGGGTTTTTTAAGAAACAATTGTGGTAAATGGCTTTTATATTTTCAAGCCCCTGTTGTTGCACAAGATCTATTTGAGGCTGAGCTAATAGCTGTGCTGTGGGCACTTCAATTAGCTAGGAAAGCATGCTGGAAGAATATTTGGATTGAGGTGGACTCCAATGAATTGATTCAAAGCCTAAATAGTGTTACCCGCACACATTGGCATCACAATTACCTGTTGCAGACAAATCCATACCATGAAATCCCCTCGGACCCAATTTTCTTTCAATTTCGGAGAGGGAAACAAACCGACCAACTGGCTGGCCCGAAATGGTGCGACTCTCCTACGGTCATGGTTTCAAATCTCCCTCCTATGAGCTTAAGATCCCGAGTAATGGGGATAATTTGAGTTCTCCCCATTTCGGACTTCAACATTACTCATATAACTAAGGTTTCAGTTTTATTCTCTGCGGACACCATATATCTTCTAATGCATTTTACTGTGAAGGATTTGAATTACAATGCGAGCCGTTCGATGTGCCACTACCTCACTAGAGCCAAGTTTTCATTATTTTGTTTTATTGTATTTGATGTTTGGATATTACCTTTCTGTTTTTTATGGGTTCACTGGGATGGTTTGGTTTTATTCCCAATGGGTTTTGCTTGTAACCCCACATTTTATGTTAACATGTAGGGAGCAAATATAGCTCCTTTTCTTATATATTTATATATATATATATATATATATATATATATATATATATATATATATATATATATATATATATTTGTGTGTGTGTGTGTGTGTGTGTGTGTGTGTGTGTGTGTGTGTGTGTGTGTGTGTGTGTGTGTGTGTAGTATATATAAATTGCTTTTGAAAATTCCAAAATATTACTTATATTTGTTACTTTTTATAAATTCACTCTCCCTGTGGGATCGATAATCGAGGACTCCACTTAGAGCCACGTATTACTTGAATTATATATATACTTGCATTTAAAATTGTGACTTTTACAGTAATAAAATCTAAATATAAAATTAGAAAAGTAGATCTCGCACATCAAGTTTTTGAAGCCATTTACCAGGAATTAAATATTCTAAAAAGTGGTATCAAATTATTGTATTTTAAAGCATATATAATGTTGCATCGCATCAAGTTTTTGGCGGCGTTGCTGGGGATAGAATAGAATATAATATAATAAAAAGTTAAAAGTAAAGATTATAAATTACAAAAAAAAAACAAAAACAAAAACAAAAACAAAACAAAACAAAAATATTTTAAATTTTTAATGCGTAGTTTTGGATCTGAAGGATTACTACATTTTGATTTTGAATTAGAAAGAACAATTTAAAGAATTAAAAAAAGAAAATAAATTTCAAAACATCAAGAAATGGCTAACTTACATAACAATAATCAAAATCCAATCGAAATTAATGAACAAAATATTTATAAACCATTAAAAGAATATGCAAACCATACAGCTGATGAACTTCGTGTTAGTATTCAAATTCCAGCTGTACATGCTAAATCTTTTGAGCTTAAACCTTCTATTATTCAAATGGTTCAAAACAATCAAATTGGAGGAACACCTAATGAGGATCCAAATTTACATCTTGCTAGTTTTTTAGAACTTTATGCTACATTTAAATATAATAGTTTTTCTGATGATGCTTTTAGGCTTAGACTCTTTCCTTTTTCCTTAAATGATGAAGCAAAGATGTTGCTTAATTCATTAGTAAATTGTTCTATTAAAACATGGGTAGATATGGCACAAAAATTTCTAGCTAAATATTTTCCTCCTTCTAAAACTGCTAAATTGAGAAATGATATTATTTCATTTACGCAATTTGATGGAGAAACAATTTTTGAAGCTTGAGAAAGATTTAAAGAACTATTAAGAAAATGTCCTCATCATGTCTTACCAGATTAGTTAATTATTCAAAGATTTTATAATGGACTTATTGGATCACTTAGATCTATCATTGATGCTACTGCTAGTGGTTCTTTAATGGCTAAGACATTGGAAGAAGCCTACACCTTAATTGAAGAAATGACTAATAACAATTTTCAATGGCCTTCTGAAAGGGTTAATCCTAAAAGAATGGCCAGTATTCACGATAATGAAGCCTTTTCTATTTTAGCTTCACAAGTGGCTATGATATCTAAGAGATTAGATAATTTTGCTCTTAATATATCGCATGTAAGTAATGATAATTCTGCAACTTCTGATGATTCTCAAACAATGGAAACTTTGCAAGCTATTGCTAGTAAAACTAATAACTGCTATTCGTAATATTGAAAAACCGATGGGTCAAATTGCTAATTTCATTAATTACAGACCTCAAGGAACACTGCCTAGCAATGACAAAATTAATCTTAAAGGATCTGGAAAAGAACATGAACAAGCAAAAGTTGTACAACTCAGAACTGGAAAAGAATTAAAAGAGAAAACACAAAATGAGATTGAAAAAGAGAAAGAAGTTGAAGAGATTGAAAAACCTAAAGATACTCTTTCTCCAAATAATGATTAGACTGTTGTACCTATTAAAGTGGAAGTTAAAAGACCACCACCACCTTTTCCTCAAAGTCTTAAACAGCAGAAGCTTGACCATCTATGTTCATTGAAATTTTTAAGAAATATACCATCAACATTCCTATTGTTGAAGCTTTGGAGCAAATGCCAAGCTATGCAAATTTTATGAAGGATTTTTTAAGCAAGAAGAGAAAATTTGAAGCTTATGAAACTATTGCACTAAGTGAAGAATGTAGTGCAATAATTCAGAAGAAACTACCTCAGAAACTTAAAGATCCTAGAAGTTTCATTATACCAGGTGCTATTGGAGAAATATTTTGTGGAAAAGCATTATGTGATTTAGGAACTAGTATTAATCTCATGCCATTTTCAATCTTTCGAAGGTTAGATTTAGGAGAGATTTCTCTGACCACCATAACTCTTCAGTTAGCTAATCGATCGATCACTTATCTTAAAGGAGTTATAGAGGATGTTCTTGTTAAAGTAGATAAATTTATCTTCCCTGTGGATTTCATTGTTCAAGATATGGAAGAAGGTAAAGAAATACCTATTATTTTAGGGACACCTTTTCTAGCTACCGGTCGAGCTATGATTGATGTACAAAAAGGAGAATTAACGATGAGAGTTAATGATCAAGAGATAACATGGAATGTTCTGAAATCAATGAGGTATCCTGATAAAGAAAAATGGTATTGGATGGATATTTTTTATTATATAATTGAAAAGCATTATCAAGAAAAATGTAAGGTCATTTCTGATGATAATGATAAAGAATCTATGTTATATAATGAGTCATTAACTGAAGAGAATTTATGTTAAAAAACTCATTATATTTATGAAAATTGGGAAATTTTAGACACAACTAAAAATGATATACTTTTACCCTCAATTGAAAAAACCCCTGAACTGGAATTAAAAATTTTACCTGCACATTTAAAATATGCATTTCATAGAGATTCATTAACTTTAGCTGTAATTATATCTTCAAAATTAAGCAAAGAACAAGAAGAAAAATTAATAGGAGTTCTGGAGAATAATAAGAATTTTTTTGGTTGGACTATTGCAGATATAAAAGGAATAAGCCCTTCAATCTGTATGCATATAATTTTAATGGAAGAAAATTATAAACCCACTATTAAACCTCAAAGAAGATTAAATCCAAATATGAAAGTGGTTGTCAAGAAAGAGATTTTGAAAAGGTTAGATGCTGGAATTATTTATCCTATTTCGGATAGCCAATGGGTAAGTCCTATTCATTGTGTTCTGAAGAAAGGAGGAGTAACTGTCATTGTTAATGAAGAAAATGAATCAATCCCAACAAGTCAAGTTACTGGATGGCGAATTTGTATTGACTATCAAAAATTAAACAACACCACTAGAAAGGATCATTTTTCTTTACCTTTCTTGGATCAAATGCTAGATAAACTTGCTGGACACTCATATTTCTGTTTTCTGGATGGATATTTTGGTTATCATCAATTACCCGTTGCTCCTAAGGATCAAGAAAAGACAACATTTACAAGTCCTTATGGAACATTTGCCTTTAGAAGAATGCATTTTGATTTATGCAATGCACCTTCAACTTTTTAAAGATGTATGATGTCAATATTCTGTGATTTGATTAATAAAGGAATTAAAGTATTTATGGACGATTTTTTAGTTTTTGGAACATCTTTTGAATCTTGCTTGGAAAATATAATGAAAATTTTGAAGAGATTTGAAGAAACAAATTTTGTTCTAAACTGGGAAAAATGTCAATTTATGGTCACAGAAGGCATTGTACATGGACATAAAGTTTCACAAATAGGGATGGATGTTGATCAAGCAAAAGAGAAAATAATTGTCGAGCTGCAACCACCTACTACCGTTACTGATGTAAGAAGTTTTATGGGTCATGCTAGATTTTATAGGAGATATATAAATTTTTTTTCTAAAATTGTTAAAACTCTATGCCATTAATTAGAAAAAGAAGCTAAATTTGAGTTTAAAGAAGATTGTCTGAATGTGTTCAATATTCTGAAAGAAAAATTAATCACTGCACCTGTCATAGTTGCACCTGATTGGAATGAACCTTTTGAATTAACGTGTGATGCAAGTGATTATGCAATCGGAGTTGTATTAGGACAAAAATATGAGAAAATTTTCAAAGTTATATACTATGCTAGCAAAAATCTTAATGAAAATCAAATAAATTACACTACTACTGAAAAAGAGTTTTTAGCGATAATTTATGCCTTTGATAAATTTAGACCATATCTTCTTGGAATAAAATGTATCGTGCACACTAATTATTCTGCCATTAAGTATTTAATATCTAAAAGGGATGCTAAACCCAGATTGAGCAGATGGGCTTTACTTTTACAAGAATTTGATTTTGAAATTGTGAACAGTAATGAGACTGACAACCAAATTGCTGATCATTAATTAAGAATAAAAAATAATAATGAGAAGATTTATGAAGAAAATATAAATGAGAAATTCCCTGATGAGCAATTATATGTCATTCAAGGATTACAAATGCCTTTGTATGCAGATATAGTTAACTACTTAGTTAGCAATATTTTACCATATGGGATGAATTGTAAATACATTAAGAAATTCAAGAATGATTTTAAATCATATATTTGGGAAGATCTTCATTTATTTAAATTAGGAAGAGATTTTGAGATTTGAAGATGTGTATCTTATGAAGAAACTTTTGTTATTATTCAAAAATGTCACGATTCTGAATTTGGAGGACACTTTGGAGTGGATAAAACTGCATTTAAAATTTTAAATTCTAGATTTTATTGGCCTACTTTATTTAAAGATGTTGGATATTATGTAAAAACTTGTGATCAATGTCAAAGAATGGGAAATATATCCAGAAAAGATGAAATGCCTTTAAACTTTATATAGAAATCGAAATTTTTGATGTATGGGATTTAGACATTATGGGAACTTTCGTACCATCATCTGGAAAGATTTATATTTTATTAGCAGTTTATTATTTTTTAAAAGTAGATCGAAGCTGTAGCTTTACCTAACTGTGATTCCAAAAGTGTTTCAAAATTTTTAAAGAAAATGATTTTTACAAGATTTTGAACGCCCAAGATAATTATCATAGATGGGGGAAGTCATTTCAGAAATATAAGAATTCAATCATTACAGGAAAAATTCAGAATTAAACATAGAATTGCAACTGCTTATCATCCTTAATCTAGTGGAATGGCTGATGTGTCAAATAGAGAAATTAAAAGAATATTGGAAAAAACTGTTAATCCTAAAAGAACTGACTGGGTTGAGAGACTTGATTCTACATTATAGGCTTATAGAACAGCTTATAAGACACCTATCAGAATGTCACCTTGTTGGTTAATTTATGGTAATCATTGTCACTTACCTGTTGAACTTGAGCATAAAGCTTATTGGGAGATGATCCATGAAAAAAATACCTATTTTCATGCCTTAATTTGTATTAAATTTTAAAGATATTATGCTTTAATGAAAGGTATTTTTGTAATTTTGGATGTAGGTGATGCAAAAATGTTCAAGAAGGATGAAAAAAGGAGAAAAAGGAGCAAAAAGGAGCAAAAATAGAGCCAAAATGCAAAATTGTTGAAATTACTGGTCCGGCGCCTAGGCGCCAGAGTCCGGCGCCTAAGAGGCAGCTCGATACAGAAAACTGTTAAGTTTTTGATGACTTTTGGGCGGTTATCTTGATGGTGTGAGCGGTTATTGGACCTTCTAGAAAACTGGCAGTTGTTCCTGGTTTATAGGACATGTGATACAATGTATTTGGACGCTTCAAAATGGTTCTAATCTCGAAGAGGTGCGATCCAAAGTGAAGAGGTGCAAAGAACTGGACGCGGTGTCCGGCGCCTAGGCTCTAGATTTTGGCGCCTAGGTGCTAAATTCTGGCGCCTAGGCGCCAGACACACCTTCTAGAAGATTCATTGAATTTGGACACATTTTGAAGTGGTGCCTTGAGGCAACCCGTGAAGACTATAAATAGGAGGGTACTCCTTCAGAGAAAAACACCCAACTTAGAGATAATTAGAGAGATAATATTAGGGCCACCTTTTTACTTTCCTTCATAAATTAGTGAGTTTATTTTAGAGTTTGTATTTAGAGTTTGAAAGAGTTGGTGCATCTGGAGTTCATTACGCTGTGGAGTCAGTAGGAATCAGAAGTTCATTAGGAGAAACATCTAAGATAAGTATTTTTATTTTGATTCAAAGTTTATTTATTATGCATTGTTATTTAATTTCAATGTATTCCGAGTTGTTACTTTACTTTCTCCTTTCAATTATGAAAAGATAAATAAGATATTACAAAATTCGTCGGAGAATTAAAAATCATATATTTTTAAAACATTCTGATGATATTAATACTGGTTCTTAATTTTCTATTTAAATTGGCCATTTAAATTGTTAAAACTTGTTGAAGAGTTTTGAGACCTAGAAGGAGATGAATTCTTAACTTGTAGATATCACATGAATCCTTGGGTAGTAGAAAGCCCTGTGCGGGTTATTCAAGGTGAAGTGCAAATAAATAGGAAGATATGTTGACCTCATTTTTGGTGAGGTCTTTTATCTCCTTAGTGCTTCTTAGGATCTAGCCATAAGGTTTCTCCTTGACTATCCTAGAGGACTAGAATTGGGACCCACCCTTTAGCAATTCAGCTACTCTTGACTCCACTTGGGATCCCACTTGGATGGTTGCAAACCTCTAAATCACCTTGGAATATTAAAATCACCATATGGTCAATCAGTAGTGAGTTCCTATAGGATTGTTTGATTTAGGGTGACCCTGGGTGCCCTGAGCTTCTCTTGCACACACACACACTCCTAAGCCTTTTTACCCTTTAACCCTAAACTTTGAACTTTGCCCCTTTCACCCTTTAAGAAACTCACATAATTGAATTGAAACAACTGATCTTTGATTAAGATGGCTAAGGTCAATATGTGAATAATCATAAAGTGGTTACCATTTGGCTAAGCTTGGTCCCAAAGTGGTTAGACTTGGGTGAGATCCATGAGCTTACCCCAAAACTCTCCAAAAAAAAAAACTTCCAAAAATTACCCAAAATTTCCAAAATTCCAAAAAATCATTTCAAAACAACCCCCACCTTTTAAATTCACCAAAATACCCCAATACCCTCCAAATAACTTCTTGATACACTAAAATACCCTTTTGGCCCAAAATTCCCTAAAATTCCAAAAATTCCCAGAAAATTCCAAATATTCCCAATTTTATTTTGTTCAACTACACCATGGGCCAATTTTGTTAATTTGGCCCACTTTTGCCAAAATCCGTAATTTGACCCAATCCTAACCCAAATGGACCCAATGTCAAGCCAAACTAGCCCAATTGATCCCAATTTTGATCAAATTCAATCCTAAACTACAATTCAATATTCCTAATACCAATTTCAACCAAAATGAAGCCCAATTTGGTTCACATTTGAATTCAATACCCAAGATCTCAACTTTTGTCCTAAATTACCCACAAACCCAAACATACCTAAATCCAATCCAATTCAACTCAAATTTCCTTCAAAATTGTTCCAAAACTTGCCTAACACATCTCTATACCAAAACCAACATTCATTTGATCAAAACTTTGGCCTAAAACCCTTTTTAAAATTCACTTGGGCCAAAATGCCCAATTTTGGCCCATAAGCCCAAATTCTCCTCAAATTAAACCCCATGACCAATCTAAATTCCCAAATAATTTTCAATCAAACTTCAACGTATCTAAAGCCAATTTCAATCAATTCCAATTCAATTTGGTCATCCCATATTTGATTTCAAAATTTCAAATCATCACATGCATGTTAAAGGCCCATACCCTTATGCATTTTGAAAAGCCCACTTAATTAAATTTTAAAAGCCCAAAATTGAGCCCACATGTCATAATTTCCTATTAATATCATCCCATGGAATTTTAATCATCACACCATGGCATTACATGAAGCATTCCAAACATTTTCATGACTCTTTACATAAATTAAGCATTATGGCATAATTTCCAAAATTCATAAAAAACCATTAATTCCTTTTGCATGAAATCATCTCATGGCCTCATATATAGCATGGCATGACCCATGGAGTCTTCCATGACATGCCAAAGTCAATATTTGCCAAATTTGGCAAGGGGGAAGAGACTCTCCTTCACCCCTTTAACTTCCATTTTCCCTTCTCCAAGACCATCAAATCTCCTCCCAAACTGCCAAACCAGCCACCAAACCTCACCCAAACCTCCTTAAGGACCTTGAGATCAGCTCAAACCACTTTGGGCAAAGACTTAGCCATGGGACTAAGGGGCTAACCCAAGTTTAGCCCATTTAACCCAAACTCCAAATATCTATTAAATCTCCACCCCAAAGCCATCAAATACTCAAATTGATTCCACCACTCAACCTCTCTGGCATCACTTTACTTTTGCTCGACCCGACCTTGGCCGGCCGGCCATCCCGATCCACCGGAAAACACCGAGTCGAGAGGCTTAGGTGGACTCAATAATTCAAAATCAATTTGTTGAGCTGTCCCATTCCAATTGGACTCCATGACTCTTCTTCTTCTCCCCTAGGCAGCTGATCCCAGCCCTGAATTGCCCCTGGAAAGCCCTCCAGCCTTGCCTATTTAAACACCACGCCTCTCGGCCATGAAAGGTGCTGAAGAAAACCTTAGGGAAACTCTGCTAAAATCACTCCAGAACTCCTCTTAGCCAAGAGAAGCTCATCCCCACTATTCTCCTGCCCTGAATCCCCCCAACTGAGCCCAATTTCTCAGCTAAAAATCAGGCCAGAAACAGGATACTCTCCAATTATTCACCAAATCCAAATTAACTCCTCTCACACCTTCACCAGAGGTAGAGAAGGAGTTCCCTAGTGAAAGCCCCCTCTCAAGGCCACCCAGTTGTTCCAGCCTCTAAGCTTTGTAATCGGGCCTGGGAGAAGTCAAGTCTAGGCATTTCACCTCAGCTCCAGGCTTCATCCCTAGCCTCCTTGGACTCCAACGAACGTTCTGAGCATCTCTGAATGAGGCTTAACCTCTCAGAGCCAAGGTATGGACTCCTCCTTCCTCCCGAGCTTCTGTGAATTCTCCATTTAGTTTGGCTTAATTTCATGGCATGTTAACTGTATGGATGTGTTCGTCTTCTTAAGACAAATCCATAGAGCATAAGAACTCAAAAATCCATTGAGAATCGAGGGAGATATTAGGGTTAGAAGGTTGACGGTCAAGGGTGCACACAAGTCGGAGACGATAATCGGCTGCCGTCAGATTACTTGTGTATCGAACGAACGACTCAGATGGTGTCGGACGAGGAGATGGAACATGAACCGCCGACCGTGTGGCAGCTGAGTCGGATGGCGGAGCCGAACCAGAAGACGACGCGTGGAGTTTGATCCGCCATAGGTTGACGCGGTGCCGGCGTGGATAAGTAGGAAAATAGGATTTTTCTGATTTAATTAAATAGCCAGAACTTAATAAATTCATATCTTTGCATAGAAAAATCACATAAATAAAAGAAAAACACCCTCTTGCTCAATGAATAAAGGAGAATAATATAAAAAAGAATTGTGTTAATTTGAAGAGTATTTTATTTTTAATTAATTATTTACTCATTTTGGTATTTCAATTCTCCACTTGCATATACATTTCACCATGGCATGAGACCATAGGTCTTTTGAAGCCTCTGACTTGGGGAACATTCCCTGAATTTTTCAAAGTCAGAGGCCATCCCTTTGACAAGTTATGTATTTTTCAAGTTTATGTCACTATTTTTGACATTTTAATTCCAAAAATTAGCATGTTGCTTAGAAAATTCTGGGAAAATTTGGTGAAGTTCCTTAGGACCAGAGGACCCTAGGATAATTATGGTTTGAGTTAATTCATTAAGGATAATCCTAATTGTCCTAATCACTCAAAATTGAACTTTAGTTATTTAGAGTTAATCACACATTAAAATGACTTGAAAATAATTCTCCACTAATCTTTAGGATCTGGGGAACCTCACATAAAAATTTGAAGTTAATTGGAAATGTTTAACCCTAATAAATGGATTATTAAACCACATAATTAAAATTAAACTTTAAAAATTCATAACTCCAAAAATATATTTCAAAAATTCACTAAATTGATTTTGGGACTTCTTTGATATCAGAAGAGTCTAAGAAAAATAAAAATGGAATTTTCTAAAAATTTTTATTTTTAAGCATATTTTAATATTTTTAATAATTAAAAAATAATAAAAATCACAAAAATAATAAAAATCATAGAAATGTCATATTTGATCCCCTAATCACGTAGGAACCAATGAAATATTTTTCCTAAGCCTCTAGGTTATGATATTTAATTTCAAAGCCTTAAAACAATTTTTGAATTAAAAAAATGTATTTTCTAGGCTTCCCACTAAAGTAATTCTAATAAATCAAGGGAAAATCATAAAAATGTATAATTTGTTTCTCTAACTTTCTTTAGGTCAGAGAAATTTTTAAAAATTATAAAATCCATTTTTCAACTTTTATTTTATTTTATAATAAATTAACACTCCAAAATTTAAAATAATTATAATAAAAAAAATATAATTCAAAAAATCACCAAAATTTGTCCAAGTGGTCCTCTAGTCATTAGGAACATCCAATAATTTTCTTAAGGACAGAAACTTTACCTTGGTCATGTTGGCGAATTTTCTTTGAAAACCCCTATTTTGCATTAAAAATAATTATATAAATAAAATAAATTCAGAAAAATCACATTTTCTCCTTTAATATCTTAATTGACATGTGAGTGAAGTGGTATAAAAATCTTAAGTTCATTTAAGCTTAATTTAATGAGTTATAAAATAAATAAGCTTAAAGGGGCATAAAGGTATTTAAAAGAATTTAACCCCTAATTAAAACTTTAGGTTTAACCAAAATGGGGGTAAAATATCTGATTTTAATTTTCTCTTAGATGATTGAAACTTTGGGAAATCAAAGGGAAGGAACCCATTAATCACTTCAATAAACCAAAAATGAAACTTTAAATAATTAAATAATTTAAATTTTGGAAGATTAATTAAAATTGGATTATTAAAATGGGGATATAATTTAAGAGGATATTGATTCTTTAATTTAAAAATCCCTAAATAAATCACTTAATAATATTTAACTCTTAAACTTAAGAGGATAAGTGGAATTAATAATTAAATGATTAAAAGTAAATAATTCTTAATGTAATTAAAACCTACATCATTAAATAATTAAATAATTAACTAAAGCCTAAAATGTTAAATAATTTAAAAGTAAATTGAAATATTAGAAACTAATTTAAAATCATTTCAAAACAAACTTAAATCAAAATTTGCAAATTTTAAATAATTTTAAGACAACTTACCTTAAAACATAATGTAAAAATAAATTTAATAAATATAATTAATCTAAATTAAATCATCAAAATTTAATAAATAATTTGAACACCTCTTTTGACCTAAGTTAATCTAAAAAATTAAATTAACATAAAATATCGATATCATTTATAAAAAGTTTAACTTAAATGAATCAAACACCATTCCAAATTTAAAATCAATGATTAAAATTTCATAATTAAATCACATTAAAGAAAATCATCAACTTTAACTTCAAGTCATTAAAATCTTTAACAAATTAACTTGCCCCTGAAAGCTTTAAATTATTATAACTATTAAAAGAAGCGTTAAGTGAAATGTCACTTCACTCATAGGATAATCAAACATCATAGTTCACTGAGCAAGGGAACAAAAGTTAACTAAACCCTTGAATGATTAATTCACCTGTGTAATTAAATTCACTTGGACTCAAAATCGTCCCGCAGGTATTGAAAAGATGTTTAGGATTTGTTCTAAGCACTTCCTCAATACGATGGGTAGTTTTAAAGGACAATTGAACTTAATTATTCTTTGGTGAAGAAAATCATCCTTAACCAAAATCAAGAACCTAGACGTCATAGGAAATGACTAGCTATAGGATTAGGATCCTGGTAGACAACCAAAACCCTTCCTTTAGTCTTTACCTAGGTACTTGTTGAAATATTTATATGCTTTAATATGTGTTTTAAAGTGTAGCTTGGAATGATGGGAAGACCCTCCAGGTGCGCTTTTATGTTATTGCAATTTACTTTATTTCATTTTCTTTACCTACACTGCACTTTACTTTTCTTGCATGTTAAACAAGACTGTTGCATGAAAACCAAAACCTTTAGGATAGTCCCTGAACCGAAACGAAAACTAAATTAAAAGTCACTACAAGATAAAATCCACCGCCACAACATTCAAAATATAAAACAACTCAAAGTTTAATCACAAAAAGAACAACGAAAACCACAACTTTAACTAAATTAAAACGTCTTGTTGGATGATCGGGAATAGCTTGGATGATGTAACCTACGTGTTGCTAACGGGATTTCCCACGGTCTAAATGAAAGTGTGGAACTCATTCAGTTGAGTTTAGCAAATTCATCTGGACTAAGTGAATCCGATAAAAATAACGATGCCAGAAGGATGGAACCGTGGGATCTTAACCGGTGTTGTTATAATCAACTTCAAGATTTCCCTAATTAAACATTTAAGACATTTGGATTTTAAGATTTCTCTAAACCAAAAACTTCTCTCATCCTTTGATTTATGACTTCTAAAATTAAACCTCTGCAACAAAAAGGAGCTTGGAGCATAGTGGGCAGCACGGCCATCGTCATCAGCAAAACTCGAGTGTACATCAGCAAAACCTTTCTTAGAATTAAATAACCAAGCCATAGGATTTTGAGGTAGTTTTCCTAGTGCAACATAAATCCTCAACTTTTCGTTAAGTATTTCCATGATCATGTTATGCAAATTAAGCCCTAACCGGTCTTAGGACTCCGAGGTAGTCGTTTGGTACGATATAAACCCTCACATCTTCGAGGTTGTTTGTATGATTTTATCATACAAGCATAAGTCCTAATTAATTAAAATTGGTGAGATTGAAACAGTAAATAAAATCCCAAATTGAAGCCAAATAATAGGATAGTATGGGAAGTTGCCAAGATTCTTCTTGGATCCTCAGCTTCTCCTACTTCTTTTCCATTGGACTCCAAAATAAACTGTTCCAAAATTGAGCTAACCCCTTTTGAAATTCCAAAATTCAATCATTTAAAAACATTAAACATTGAAATTCTTGAGAGCAAAACTACTGATCATTATCGAGAGTTTTCTTAAGTGTCTTCAGACATTTAAGATATAATTAACTATAAGGGCTTGCCCTTATAGGGAACTTTAAGAACCCAGGTGATATAAACCCTGCTTAATTCTGTTATATCAAGCAGGGGAACTTGTCGGCTTATAAAATTTGTTCGCAGACCAAACGGAAGTCACAAATCTTTTAGTTTATTTAATCGAGCCTCATCATCAAGCAATGTGTCTATTCTTCGGGATAAATACATGGTTTGTGGTGTGGTACTCATTTATATAAACTATTTGGGATGTGATATCGGTTTGATTTCATATCTTAAAATTTTCAAACTAAAAATTATTTTTCAAAAAAAATCAAACGCTACTTTCCAAATTATATATATTTAAACTAAATTTAAATCTGAAAATTCACCGACAAATTCTGTAGGTGACTCGTTTTCAAAATACAACACACATAACCTAAAAATATGCCGACAACTTCTCGCGACTCCGCTGGGGACTAGTTCCTCTCTCCATTTTGATTGGATGGTTTTGCTTTCATAAATTGGTAATAAATCTGTGCCCCTAGTGGATCAAACTACCATTCTTCCGTTGACATATCTTGTTCATTTCTATCTTGAACAAGTATGATCAACCCTTCTTGGATTTTGGAGCCACTGTTTAGACACTCCTAAACAGAGAGGTTCCGAAATCCTCCTTTTGATACCTCTCCGAAGAGGCGAGGTAGACCCCCAATAGGTGTTAGTTTATGAGTGGTCCTTCGAGTTGAGAAATCCTATGAGATTTTCCCTTCCTTTCTAAGCTCTGGATTGGGTCCTTTACCCTCTCTAATCTCTTCTCATTTTTAACGAATAAACTAACCTCCTAACAAACAAACTCTTTTCTAAATTGTAAATGCATAAATAAAACTTAAATAAATTGTGTTCGGACTCTTTTCAATTTCTTTCTTCTCTTCCTGACGAAGGAAGCATAATTCAGGACTGATAATTGAAACTTGCCTTGCAGAAGATGTCTGCCCCGAGGCTGATTTTCTCCTTTACCAATGGACTTGACTTAGCTATCTACAAGGATGAACTGCCTGACAATGGGATCATCCATTTTGGACAAGGGTTCGATAACACGGACGTTAAGTTTGCTGATGTTACTCTTTTCACACTGATGAACAAAGTGCCTGAGATTGAGGAGCCTATGATTGAGTTTAACCTGAAGTTGACTCAAGAGTTCCCTCCCCTACAGAGGGCCCCAGTTGAAAGGAACACTGTTGTTCACAGAAGTTTGACTGCTACCCCCAGAACTGTCATCTCTACCCCCACCGGTCTGGTCATTACTGCACCTACCTCGGTTCCCTCCAAACTGAATGGAAAGGAAGTACAAGTTAGTTATGAGCCTGTCACCGTGGAGGGTTTAGACTTCGCTGCAATACCGTATGTTTTCGAGATAAGGTCTGGTTCGAAGTATAGACCCTTAACCCAGACACAGAGGAGGAATAAAAACAGGAAGTTTGCTAAGATAAGGAAGGTCAGAGAAGCTGAAGCCGCTTGTCTTGAAGAAATCCCTGAAGAGAAAGAGGAAGAACTGACAGAATACTTACCACTGTTGGAAGGAAATAGATTCCACCCTCTCTCTGCTGCATCTGATGAAGTAGATGCCAGAAAGATCGCCGCTACATTACCCCGGCCTGCATATTACAGTGACAACAAGAAGAAGAAGAGCAAGGCTACACCGCTTGCCCGATTGCGTGTGGTAGTCGAGAAATTAGCCAGAAAAGAAGGATGTCCTGTATCAGAGATTCTGAGAAGAATGGGATGAGTGCCAGTTAAATCCCGCCTCGGTCCGGGAGTAGAGCCTGCTACTGTCCCCGAAAGACCAAAGAAAAAGGTGCGAGCTAGCAAGGGAGGCTCACTCTTTGTGGTATCAGTCTCCAAATTAGGGAGGACACCACCTACTTACACACCGCCGACAGACCAGCCGGTCCTAGGCCTTCTGCTACAAGAAGGATGGTGTGGCGACCTATTATTGTCGAACCAATACCAACAGAATGTTCTGGAAAGAGAAGTCTCGCTGAAGATCCCAGATCTGAAGAAAGTGCCGCAGTAAAAGAAACTCCTGAAAGAAAGGTTGAACAGTCATCTCCTAAAAACTATGAGATCGTTCAAAAAAGGACACTTGAGGATGCCAAAGGGCAACTAAGACTGGACATCCGACGGCTAGCAAGAGAAAGAGGAGAAGAATTAAGGGACAAAATGGATTCATCAGAATTCATGGATGAAGAGTATGCTGAGGTCAACATGGTTGAGACACGAGCATCGTCAGCTTCGCAGGGAGTTCCGCCAGCTTTAGAAAGAGATGAGCCAGAGTTAATGAGAGCACAGCTTCGGGAAAGAGATGATACAATTTTCCAGATGGCGAAAAGGATGGAAGAGATGGATGCTGCCATAGCCACTCTCTAGAGTCAGGCCTAGCCTCAGAAAGAAATACCCCCGGAGGTCATCCATATTACAGACAGAGGAAAAGAGATTACATCTGTTAACGGAGATGATCAGCTGAAGAAAGATTCTGCACATAACATGATTACAGAAAAGGATATTAAGAGCATGGTAGAACAGCAGGTGCGAGAAGCCTTAGCTCAGTCCAAGAGTGGAACATCTATTCAGACGGGTAGACCTTACCCTGAAGAATTTGATGCAGTCTAATACCCGAGGGCTTTGTACCACCTCTGTTTAAGACTTTCGATGGAACGGAAAACCCCCGGCAACATGTTGCACATTTTCGTGCCAGTTGCTGCAATGCCGGCGGAAGCGACGCTTTGCGTTTCTGACAGTTCATCGGCAGTTTGTCAGGGATCGCCTGCGACTGGTATGCAGAATTGCCAAATGGATTAGTCAAGACTTTTACAGAATTGGAAAATCTCTTCGTTAAGCGATTTGTCGGAGCTCAGCACCACATCACTATCGGTGATCTAGTGGTGGAGCGACAGAAACCGAACGAAACTTTAGTGGATTACATACTTCGATGGAGAAACCTGAGCATGAAGTGTGAACCACAGCTTCAGGAACAGCATGCGGTCGGTATCTTGCTTAAGAGTATCCATGGCCCGATAGTACTTCTCCTTAAGGGATTCACCATTAAGACTTTTAAGAAGTTGCTTAGCAAGGTCGGGAGCTTGCAAGATGAGGCTAAACAGCTAAGTTTAATGGATAATTTCGAGAAACAGAAACCAGTGAAAACATTTGAAAAGAAGTCCAGAATCATCGCGACAGTAGATAAAGGTAAACAACCAGTGCAAATACGGCTAGAGCGACAGCAGCTGAGTTATCAACCACCGCAAAAGACTTATCAACACCCTCAGCAGAATTATCAGGCTCAGCAGAGTTTTCAGCCTTGACCGAGTTATCAGTCTCCACGGTACGATCAGCCGCCGCCTCGTCCGCTCCGTCCCCTTAAGGAGCTTTTGAACAAAGAATACCCCTTCAAGACTGAGGCATTGGCTAAGATGTTTCGCAGTTTAATGAAGACGCCCTACTTTCAGTTGCCAGAGCCCAGGAAGCCTGAGGAAGTCGACAAGAAGGATTCTCCAAACTACTGTCCCAACCACAGGATGCTCGGACATAAGATCGAAGACTGCTTCACTTTCAAGAACTGGCTGGAAGATAATCTTTGGAGAGGGAACATAACGATCCTAAAGGAATACATGAAGGAACCCCAAAAAGGAGGTTCTGTCAATGTTATCTCGACGAAGCCTATTGTTCCAATCGACCCGTACCCGACCAATGATGGATGGAACACAGTTTGGACAAAGTCATCAAAGAAAATTTTGGATCACATCCAGACTGCTTCAGTGCACGCTTCAACTCAAAGTTTGAAACCTTCCAAGCCAGCGCTATCGCTAGTGATTGAAGAACCGCCTCAGGAGAAGGAGAAAATCGTGGAAGATGAGAAGATTGAGGTTCCGAAAGGTAGACTAGGGGCTGCTTTTCCTAGGATGGTTGTTTCTGATTCAGGGGAGAAATTCCTCGAACCTCTGACTCTGTATGATTATTTGCTTGCCCTAGCGGGATCTTATAATGACAGGAGTTATGGTGTTGGCTACGTTTTGACTGTTTCTAACAATTATGTAACTAATGACAACCAACCTAATTTGAATCTCGATTTCGATACAAATAACGATTCTCAAATCATACAAAACCTAGATAACCACGACGAAGAGGAGGACATTCACAAGGATGGCTACGAAAGTTTAGTAAGTGACAAGTCTATTTGTGAATTCCAAGGAGCTCCAATCACGATAGAGTTAGAACTATCAGACACCGAAGCAACTTCAGAAGAGCCAGTCGTTCCGATTCAAGAGCAGATACCGGTAGATTCAGAGGAAATTACCGAAGTCAATTTGAGAAGCGGAAAGGTCCTACCTCCGAGATTGGGTCTAAAGGACAAGGGAAAGGAGGTGGTTGCTTAGGAAGAGCAAACCACAGTGGAAGAATTGCCCGTTCGGGAAGAAATTGAACAGCCTGGTAACAAAGTAGACTATAATGTGCTAGCCCATCTTAGGAAACTACCGGCCAAACTGAGCATCTACGACGCTCTGATCCTGTCAAAGGAGATGAGAGAATCTCTGGTCAGGGCCTTGCTTGATCCAAAAATTTGCTTCGCTCAAATGGTTGGTAATTCCTTCAACGAGTTTTGCTCATTGAAAGGATAGTGCGGTGTTACCTTCATGGACAATGATTTACTACTTGGAACAGCAAATCACAACCTACTGTTGTACATTTCAGTCAGTATTGGAAAGTTCACACTCTCCAGGGTGCTAGTTGATCCAGGAGCGTCAATTAATAAAATGAACCTTCGAACGCTAGCCTATTAAGAGATTGATACCCATGATCTCGAGGCAAACAAGATGATGATAAGAGGCTTCAACCATAAAGAAGAAAGAGCTCTTGGTTCGATAACATTGTTAATGAAAATCGATGAATTAGCAAAAACAACCGCGAAGTTCAACATAATTGATTCTGAGACATCATTCAACGCTCTACTGGGCTGGCCATGGATCCATGAGAACCGGATGGTACCGACGTCTCTACACCAGTGTATAAAGTACTATGAAGGAGGGCAAGAATAGTGTATTAAAGGTGATTTGCAACCATTCTCCGTGCATGAAATCAAAATCCACGAAGATGCAGCTTACTACACACCCCCAAAGAAAACTGCCTTCTCCAGAAATGCCATATCAGATCAAGAAAAAGAAGCACGAGACGACAAAGAACCTGAAATTCTAGTTCAACAGTTACTCACCACTCCCTTACGACGAGATGGTGAAGGTTTCTCCAGAACTCGCACCCGAGGTCGAGGCCGGGGACGAGGTCGAGGAAGAAATGGTGGAACAGTTGAACAGATGAAATTGGTCATCGATGTTGATTGGGAGAATAGTTCTTAAGAAGAAGAAGAAATCAAGAAAGAAGCAGCAACAGTGAATCAAAAGAAACCCCAGTTCAAGATCTCTCTCGAAGATGAAAAGAATTAAGAATACAAAGCAATGTACGTGATGATTAACCACTATGTGCATACTATGACCCTGACCGCGATTCATTCTAATAAGATCGAGGGTATGGTGGTCAAGGAAGTGCATGGTGGTGGTGTTAAGTCGATCAAGTTCTACCGTAGTGCTTCTTCTTCCGAAGCTGAAAATGATGTACAATTTGAAGATGTTACTTCTTCTGAATTAATAGAAATTCCGTTTGAGTGGTATTCTCCCTGTGTTCAAAATTTTATTCAGCGCGGTATTATTCCTAAGCAATGGTCAAAAGGCCAATCACAACGCTTTGAAAAATTATGGAACAACGCCAGTCGGCCTCCCAATTCAAAACATGGTCTAGGATTCGGCACAGTAGCATCAGCTTAAGATTCAGAATTTTGCTTGGTTGTCGCTAGTGAGCCTAATGAAGACTGCTTGGAAACCTCAGATGATCTCGAAGATCTGCCAATCGGAGATGCTCCGCCATAATTTGAAGAAGAAATTAAATCTACAATAGATGAGTTAATGGAAGTTAACTTAGGTACTAGCGAAGAGCCTAGGCCGACTTAGTTAGCTCCTTACTCAACAAAGAAGACTCCGAAGAAATAGTTAAGCTATTAATGGAATTCAAAGACTATTTTGCTTGGAGTTATGAGGAAATGCCAGGATTAGCTCCAGAGGTTGCAGTTCACAAGCTAGGAGTGGATCACACTGCCGTTCTAGTAAGGCAAGCTCCCAGAAGAATGCTTCTAGAGATTAAACAACAAGTAATAGCTGAAGTTAAGAAGCTAATAAATGCTAAATTTATCCGTTAAGAACAATACCTAACTTGGTTAGCCAACGTGGTACTAGTCAGAAAGAAGAATGGTCAGATCAAAATCTGTGTAGATTTCAGAGACTTAAATAAAGCATGTCCGAAAGATGAATTTCTGCTACCTATTCCAGAATTGATGATCGACATCGCTTCAACACACAAAGTCTTCTCTATCATGGATGGATCTTTAGGATACAATCAGATAAAGATAGCACCAGAAGATGAGAAGCTCACAGCCTTCAGAACGCCGATTGGAATATACTGCTACACAGTAATGTCTTTTGGATTGAAGAACGCAGGAGCAACTTACCAAAGAGCAATGACGAGGATTTTTGATGATCTCATTCACAACCAAGTCGAGTGCTACGTGGATGATATGGTCATCAAAAGCAAACTGAAGGAAGATCACCTATATGATTTGAGAATTGTTTTCGAGCGATTAAGACAATTTAATCTTAAGATGAATCCCTTAAAATGCACCTTGGGCGTCACCTCCGGGAAATTCTTAGGATTTGTTGTTCGACATTGTGGAATTGAAATCGATCCGGAAAAGATTAAAACTATCTTTGAAATGCCACCTCCTAAATCTTTGAAACAACTACGATCCGTTCAAGGGAAGTTGGCATATCTTCGACGCTTTATCTCGAATTTGTCAGGTAAGTGTCAGCCCTTCTCGGCATTAATTAAAAAGGACGCCAAATTTGTTTGGGAAGAGAAATGCCAACGAGCCTTCGAGGACATTAAGAAATATCTACTGACACCTCCTGTCTTAGCAGCCCAAGTCTCGGGTAGACCGTTGATACATTATACCGTGGCTTTAGACGACTCCCTTGGAGCCCTGTTAGCCCAGGTCAATGACGAGGGTAAAGAAAACACACTCTACTACTGAAGTCATCGTCTTATTTCGACGGAAGTAAAGTACCCTCCAATTGAGAAGCATTGTTTGGCCCTGATCTTCGCCGCTCGAAGGCTCAGGCATTACATGTTTTCTCATAAGGTCAACCTTATTTTGAAAGTTAATCCGTTGCAATATTTAATGACCCACCCAACGCTTTCTGGCAGACTTGCTAGGTGGTCGATGATACTATTGCAATTCGATATAACTTTTGTTCCTCTTCGTCCCCTAGAAGGACAAGTCCTAGCAGACTTCCTCGCAGCACATCCTTTGCTGGCATAATCGCCTCTCAATGACGACTTGCCAGATGAGCAGATAATGAGCTTACAAGATCCCGATGATCAGCGTTGGGAATTCTACTTTGATGGAGCATCTTCAGCACAGAAAGACAGAGAATACCAAACGATAGTGCCTGGTAAGGCAGGAATCGGACTGATCTTTATAACACCGAAGCGGGGGATGTTAAGATACTCTTACCACCTAATAGAACCGTGTAGAAATAACGAACCAGAATACGAAGCCCTCATAACAGGATTGGAATTAACAATTCAGATGGGTATAACAAATATCAACATCTACGGAGATTCACAGTTGATCATTCAGCAGATTGCCGGATAGTACAGAATTCTGAAACCAAGGCTCGAGCAGTACTTTCAGTATGCAATGGAACTATTGGAGCAAATTTCGAATGTAACAATCCACAAGATTCCCAGAAAAGAAAATGCTCTTGCAGATGCGTTAACCCACCTCGCAAAAGAGTTTGCCTGCTTACAGGATGAATAAGTTGAAGTGTCAGTTCAGGGACGACAGGTTCTCTCGCAGCTCGACTTGGATATAATACACAGATCAGAAGAGGAAGAAGAATCAGTTGCAGCAATAACAGAAAATGCAGAAGATTGGCGGCAGCCTTTAATAGACTATTTGCAAATAGGAAACCTACCGGACGATAATTCATTAGCCCATCAGATTAAGAAAAGAACTCTGTCTTATGCATTAATAAACAATACGTTATACAGAAGGTCTTTCGATCAGATGTGGCTAAGGTGCCTGAGTGGGTCCGAGGCTCGTGAAATTGTTAAAGAGGTGCATTCAGGACTTTGTGGCGCTCATCAGTCGGGTCCGAAGATGAAAATGAAGATTAAAACACTAGGGTACTACTGGCCCTCAATGATGACCGACTGCATGAAGGTCGCCAAGAGTTGTCATTAGTGCCAAGTACATGGAGTGATTCTACACCAACCTCCAAATGTGCTACATTCGACAATCTCGTCGTGGCCATTTGAATGTTGGGGCACAGATATTGTGGGTCCAATAGAACTGCCTTCTTCAAGAGGACATCATTTTATCCTTGCAGCCACTGACCACTTTTCTAAGTGGGAAAAAGCAGTACCGCTCAGAGAAGTGAAGGCACATCACGTGCTACAGTTCTTTAAGAATCAGGTCGTCTACTGCTTCGGGGTACCGCGCAGAATCATTTCAGATAATGGGTCCGCATTCAGAAGCACTAAGATCAACAGTTTTGTCAGAAGACACGGGATCGATTGGCGCTATTTGACGATCTACTATCTAAGAACAAACGGCTTGGCTGAGGCTTTTAATAAAACTCTCGTCCAAATTCTAAAGAAAACCTTGGACGACAACAAAAGAAATTGGCACAAGAAGTTGTTGGAAGCCTTATGGGCCTACAGAACGACTTTCAAAACTCCTACTCAGTCTACGCCCTACGCTCTAGTGTACAGGTCCGAGGCAGTTCTACCCTTGGAAGTTCAGCTCCCATCACTCAGAATTGCAATTGTAGAGAAGATCGCTACAGAAGAAAATGCCAGATTACGGCTGGAAGAATTGGAAAACTTGGAAGGAAAAAGGCTTGCAGCGCAACAGAATCTGGAACTGTATCAAGCTAAGATGATCTAGGCCCACGACAAACTGGTCCGCCCAAGGACATTCGAAGTTGGTGACTTAGTTCTGGTTCTCAAGAGAGCTATTCTTGCACACCGCAAGATAGGAGGTAAATTTGAGCCGACTTGGGAGACAAGCTCACTCCTGATCTTTTCTTATCTTCTCTTACTCTTATAAAATTCGAAATAATTAAAAAAGATTTTTTTTATTAATAAGTAAATTTTCTTATTGTTCTCATCCTGAGTACAGCCCCTGATCCTTTCCTTATTTTCTTTTCAGGGAAATGTCAAATGGGCGGTTGCTCATGAACTTTAAGGATGGCGTAAGTCTTGCACTTAACAAAGAAGAGCTGAAAGCTGATGCTGTGATGGAGGTTGGCTCGGACCTTACACAACTGGAGTTGCAATATGAGGAAACTGCTTGGACCGCTGTGGATCCCGAGCAGTTCCATGGGAAGACAGTGATGAGGCTGAACAAGAAGGCTCCCCAAGCTGCAAACAAGAAGAGGAAGATCAATATGATCGAGGAAAACAAGATGAAATCAGTGATAACAAGAGGAAGTCAGTGCTGCTCCTACCGAGATTCATGGGAAGAGGAGAGTCACCCTGACCCCAACTCAGAGAAGAAACAAGAATCGCAGTATCGCCAAGATGCTGAAGAAATTAACAGAAGAACAGACTAAGGAAGAAACCCCGACGGCCGTAGTAGTTTCCCCAAGGAGGCCAATTCTCAGGAGCACCATAGCAGAGGTTGTTCCGGAGAAGGTTACTACAGAGCCTACACCTGAGATAGTGACGATCCCAGGAGAGCATGACGGTGTGGAGCCATATATCCCACAGTACGTCACTAGATCCCGACAGCTGCAGATAATTTCAGAGCACGAATTGGAGATGAAAAAGATACCACTTTTCGTAGGAGGATTGTAATCTCTACCCCCACCGGTCTGGTCGTCTCTACACCCGCCTCAATTCCCGCCCAGCTAAAAGGGAAGGGAGTTCAAGTTTATAATGAACCTGCCATCGTGGAGGGTACGGATTTTACTGCAATACCATCTATTTTTGAAATCGGGTCCAGTTCAAATTTTAACACCCCTGACTCGGACTCAGAGAAGAAACAGAGGCAGAAAGATTGTCAGGATCAAGAAAGCCAAAGTGCTGAAGTTGCTTTTCTAGAGGAAATTCCTGAGGAAAGAGAAGAGCTGCCTGAATATTCACCACTGTTAGGAGGAAGTAGATTCCACCCTCTCTCTGCTGTAGTTGATGAAGAGGATGCCCAGAGGATTGCTGCTACGTTACCTCGACCTGCACATTACAGAGACAACAAAAGAAAAAAGAGCTAGGGCTACGCCGCTCACTCAACTACAAGCTGCAGGAGAAAAGTTAACAAAGAAAGAAAGATGCCCCGTATCTGAGATTCTGAGGAGAATGGGACGGGTGCCAGCCAAATCCCACCTTGGACTGCGAGTGAACCCTGTCATTGCTAAGGAAAACCCAAGGAAAAAGGCATGAGCCAATGAAAGGAGTTTGCCTGTTATCGTATTAGGGAGGACACCACCTACCTATGCACAGCCGACCGACCATCTGGTCCTAGGCCACATACTGCGAGAAAGATGGTGTGGCAACCTATTTCTGGTGAAACGAAACCATCAGAGCATTCTGGGAAGAATAGTCTGATCAGGAGGCTTGAATCTGAAGAAAGTGCCACTGCAATAAAAGAAACTCCCGGAAAAGAAGTTCAACAGCCATCACACGACAACCGCGAGACCTTCTAGAAGAGATCCCTCGAGGATGCTACGTTACCCGAGGACCGCTGTGGATCCCGAGCAGTTCCATGGGAAGACAGTGATGAGGCTGAACAAGAAGGCTCCCCAAGCTGCAAACAAGAAGAGGAAGATCAATATGATCGAGGAAAACAAGATGAAATCAGTGATAACAAGAGGAAGTCAGTGCTGCTCCTACCGAGATTCAGGGGAAGAGGAGAGTCACTCTGACCCCAGCTCAGAGAAGAAACAAGAATCGCCGTATCGCCAAGATGCTGAAGAAATTAACAGAAGAGCAGAATAAGGAAGAAACCCCGACGGCCGTAGTAGTTTCCCCAAGGAGGCCAATCCTCAAGAGCACCATAGCAGAGGTTGTTCCGGAGAAGGTTACTACAGAGCCTACACCTGAGATAGTGACAATCCCAGGAGAGCATGACGGTGTGGAGCCATATATCCCACAGTACGTCACTAGATCCCGACAGCTGCAGATAATTTCAGAGCACGAATTGCAGATGATCCAAAGGGTGTGAAAGCAGAATTTTGAATACTTTCAGAGAATCAGAGGCAGATATGTCAACATCCTGGAAGGACTAGAGTTACATACATATGTTTTCTCTCACTACGAGCAGAGTGAGATTGTAGACTACGTCAATGAGCTGAAGAAACAAGGTCGTGCAGGACGATTACGTAGCAGGACCTACTCCGAGCCAAAGAAATGGAAAAGAGGTAAGGGGAGGATTATTGTTCAATTTCGATGCTGTTACAACTTTGCTGATGACAAAAAAGGAAATCCGCCAGGGATACTCCGCTACGATGAAGTGGATCCAATGCCAGTTCTAATTAAGAAAATGATAAAAAGGATGGTGGCTCGGTGAGTTCTACCCGCTGATTGCATACCGAATATCTGTATTATCAACATCTATGCAGAAGGAGACTGCATTCCACCTCACATAGATCAACATTATTTTGTAAGGCCCTTTTGTACCGTTTCCTTCATCAACCAATGCAACATTATGTTCGAGACAGAACTCCGGACAGTTGGCCCCGGAGAATTCTGAGGGCCGGTGGAGATACCTCTACCGGTAGGCTCTGTTCTCGTGCTATAAGGAAATGGTGCAGATGTAGCGAAGCACTGCATACTGGGAGTTCCCTACGAGCGAGTCTCCATCACCCTCAGAATGATGGATGAGAGTAAAATTCCAGTCTACTTCCAACCAGATCCAGAACTATAGAATTTGCAGCCCTACGAGCTGTAGGCTACATAGTAGTAGCACACCTCTAAAATACACTTATGTGGGATTCTCCTCCGGAAAGTGGCTTAGAAGGTGATGTTTTTTCCTATGTAGTTTAGTTTTCAGACATGGATGAATCGAACAGACAATTTTGTCAAAGTACACGGAGATATCAATGCAGTCTGTTGTCAGATATATATATGAACTTTTGCAAAAGTTTGTTTTTAGAAGGATGTCATCAGAAATGTCTTGATGGAATCACCTGATGTATCTTCGACATTTTAGTGGAGACGAACTTTGTGTTTTACCTTTAGTTTTGTGCAATTTACTGCAAACGCCACCAGATCTGAGTTTAACTCAGTTTAAAAGGAAAGTTGAACGAAGAACAATTTGAATGAAGTAATAACAACAAAATAAAAATTGAAGTCAAAGTCTGAATAAAACACAAACCAAAACACAAAACAGATCAACTTAAAACTTCAAGATGTGAACCAAGTAAATCAATGAAAATCCGAATCAAAGGGAAATTTCAATCGAAAACGAAACTTAAAAAAAAATCAAATCACTAAAAGCAATGAATAATGAAAATGAACCCTCCAAATCTGATATCCCCAGCCTCCGGCTGTTCTCGAAATCTTTTCGACTCTCTGCGATTTCTCACCTCTTTTGAGAAGGTCGCTGAGTCTACTGACACAGAACCACGAGACTCTCGATTTGGTTCTGATCGTGCGGATTCACTTCCTTCACCAAACCTTCAACCTTTGATGAAATCCTTCGGGACGTGAAACACTTTCATGTCCCATTCCAATCTTCTACTGCGCTTCTAATCATTGAAATTTTCACGAATCAATCGTCAACCTTCTGAGACTGGTACCTAAATTCCAGTTCTCTCCTTTTGAGGTCGGTACCTAAATTCTGACTCTCTCTTTCGAGATCAATACCTAAATTTTGATTCTATTTCGAGACTGGTACCTAAATTCCAGTTCTCTCCTTTTGAGGTCGGTACCTAAATTCCGACTCTCTTTTCCAGATCGATACCTAAATTTAGATTCTCTTTTGAGACTGGTACATAAATTCCAGTTCTCTCCTTTGAGGTCGGTACCTAAATTCCGACTCTCTTTTCGAGATCGATACCTAAATTTCAATTCTCTTTCGAGACTGGTACCTAAATTCCAGTTCTCTCCTTTTGAGGTCGGTACCTAAATTTCGACTCTCTTTTTGAGATCGATACCTAAATTTTGATTCTCTTTCGAGACTGGCACCTAAATTCCAGTTATCTCCTCTTGAGGTCGGTACCTAAATTCTGACTCTCTTTTTGAGATCAATACCTAAATTTCGATTCTCTTTCGAGATTGGTACCTAAATTCTATTTCTCTCCTTTTGAGGTCGGTACCTAAATTCCGACTCTGTTTTCGAGATCGATACCTAAATTTTGATTCACTTTCGAGACTGGTACCTAAATTCCAGTTCTCTCCTTTTGAGGTCGATACCTAAATTTCGACTCTCTTTTCGAGATCGATACCTAAATTTCGATTCTCTTTCGAGACTGGTACCTAAATTCCAATTCTCTCCTTTTGAGGTTGGTACCTAAATTATGACTATCTTTTTGAGATCGATTCCTAAATTTTGATTCTCTTTCAAGACTGCTACTTAAATTCAAATTCTCTCCTTTTGAGGTCGATACCTAAATTCTGACTCTCTCTTTCGAGATCCATACCTAAATTTTGATTCTCTTTTGAGATTGGTACCTAAATTCCAGTTCTCTCCTTTTTAGGTCGGTACCAAAATTCCGACTCTCTTCTCGAGATCGGTACCTAAATTTCGACTCTCTTTTGGAGATCGATACCTAAATTTCGATTGTCTTTGGAGACTATTACCTAAATTCCAGTTCTCTCCTTTTGAGGTTGGTACCGAAATTCCGACTCTCTTTTCGAGATTGATACCTAAATTTTGATTCTCTTTGGAGACTGGTACCTAAATTCTAGTTCTCTCCTTTTGAGGTCGGTACCTAAATGCCGACTCTCTTTTTGAGATTGATACTTAAATTTCAATTCTCATTCTTTTGAGATTTGTACCTAAAATCTGATTCTCATCCTTTGTGAGGTCGGTACCTACATTTCGATTCTCTCTCCGAGGCTGGTACTTAAATTCCGGTCCTCATTCCTTTCGATCAGCACCTAAATTTTGTTCATCTTTCCAAGGTTGGAGCCTAAATTCTATCTCTCTTCGTCGAGACTAGAGCCTAAATTCTAGTTCTCTTTGAAATTTCGAGGTTAGAACATAGGTTCCGATTCTCATTCCAAATTCAGAATCTCAATGAAATCCACCTTGAAATCAATCTTAAATCAAACTTTAACTAAAATTGAAACTCAAATCAATTTGAAACTCAAACTTAAAAATTTGAAATAAAAATGAAACGAATCTAAAATCTGGTCTCTCCAGATCTTGTGATTTGGAATCCACCTCCTATTCCCTAGCGAGAGTTCGGAAATCTTTAGTTTTGGAGATTTAACCGACACTCCTCAGCGGAACTGTTCTACTCTTTGTTCTAAGTGTGTCACTTAGACGTTTGTGTTGGTTTTGTTAATCTCTTCGGTCAACGCCAATACGCGCGGTGTGCTTGGTTAGAACACCACACCTATTGGGGGTCCATTTGTTGACCTCATTTTTGGTGAGGTCTTTTCTCTCCTTAGTGCTTCTTAGGATCTATCCATAAGGTTTCTCCTTGACTATCTTAGAGGACTAGAATTGGGACCCACCCTTTAGCAATTCAGCTACTTCTTGACTCCTCTTAGGATCCCACTTGGATAGTTGCAAACCTCTAAATCACCTTGGAAGGTTAAAATCACCATATGGACAATCAATAGTGAGTTCCTATAGGATTGTTTGGATTTAGGGTGACCCTGGGTGCCCTGAGCTTCTCTTGTACACACACACTCTTAAGCCATTTTACCCTTTAACCCAAAACTTTGAACTTTGCCCCTTTCACCCTTTAAGAAACTCACATAATTGAACTGAAGCCACTGATCTTTGATTAAGATGGCTAAGGTCAATATGTGAAGAATCATAAAGTGGTTACCATTTGGCTAAGCTTGGTCTCAAAGTGGTTAGACTTGGGTGAGATCCATGAGCCTAGCCCAAAACTCTCCAAAAAAAAAACTTCCAAAAATTACCCAAATTTCCCAAAATTCCAAAAAATCATTTCAAAACAACCCCACCTTTTAAATTCACCAAAATACCCTAATACCCTCCAAATAACCTCTTAATACCCTAAAATACCCTTTTGGCCCAAAATTCCAAAAATTTCAAAAATAACCAAAAAATTCCAGAAAATCCCAAGTATTCCCAATTACATTTGTTCAACTACACCATGGGTCTAATTTGTCAATTTAGCTCACTTTTGCCAAAATCCCCAATTTGACCCAATCCTAACCCAAATGGACCCAATGTCAAGGCAAACTAGCCCAATTGATCCCAATTTTGATCAAATTCAATCCTAAAATTCAATTGAATATTCCTAATACCAATTTCAACCAAAAATAAGCCCAATTTGGTTCACATTTGAATTCAATACCCAAGATCCCAACTTTTGCCCTAAATTACTCAAAAACCCAAACATACCCAAATCCAATCTAATTCAACTCAAATTTCCTTCAAATTGTTCCAAAACTTGCCTAACACATCTCTATACCAGAACCAACATTCATTTGATCAAAATTTTGGCCCAAAACCCTTTTTAAAATTCACTTGGGCCAAAAAGCCCAATTTTGGCCCATAAGCCCAAATCCTCCTCAAATTAAACCCCATGACCAATCTAAATTCCCAAATAATTTTCAATCAAACTTCAACATATCTAAAGCCAGTTTCAATCAATTCTAATTCAATTTGGTCATCCCATATTTGATTTCAAAATTTCAAATCATCACATGCATGTTAAAAGGCCCATACCCTTATGCATTTTGAAAAGCCCACTTAATTAAATTTTAAAAGCCCAAAATTAAGCTCACATGTCATAATTTCCTATTAATATCATCCCATGGCATTTTAATCATCACAGCATGGCATTACATGAAGCATTCCATACATGTACATGACTTTTTACCTAAATTAAGCATTATGGCATAATTTCCAAAATTCATAAAAAACCATTAATTCCTTTGGCATGAAATCATCTCATGGCCTCATATATAACATGGCATGACCCATGGACTCTTCCATGACATGCCAAAGTCAATATTTGCCAAATTTGGCAAGGGGGAAGTGACCTCTCCTTCACCCCTTTCACATCCATTTTCCTTTTTCCCAAACCATCAAATTTCCTCCCAAACTCCCAAACCAGCCACCAAACCTCACCCAAACCTCCTTAAGGACCTTGAGACCAGCTCAAACCACTTTAGGCAAAGACTTAGCAAAGGGACCAAGGGGCTAACCCAAGTTTAGCCCATTTAACCCAAACTACAAATTTCTATTAAATCTCCACCCCAAAGCCATCAAATACTCAAATTAATTCCACCACTCAACCTCTCTGGCATCACTTGACTTTTGCCTGACCTGACCTTGGCCGGCCAGCCATCCCAGTCGCCGGAAAACACCAGGTCGAGAGGCTTAGGTGGATTCAAAAAATTCAAAATCAATTTGCTGGGCTGTCCCATTCCAATTGGACTCCTTGGCTCTTCTTCTTCTCCCCTAGGCAGCTGATCCCAGCCCTGAATTGCGCCTAGAAAGCCCTCCAGCCCTGCCTATTTTGAACACCACACCTCTCGGCCATGAAAGGTGCTGAAGAAAACCTTAGGGAAACTCTGCTAAAATCACTCCAGAACTCCTCATAGCCAAGAGAAGCTCATCCCCTCTGTTCTCCTGCCCTGAATCGCCTCGAATCGAGCCCAATTTCTCGACTCGAAAATCGAGCGAAATAGGACACTCTCCAATTCTTCACCAAATCCAAATTAACTCCTCTCACACCTTCATCAGAGGTAGAGAAGGAGTTCCCCAGTGAAAACCCCCTCTCCAGGCCACCCAGTTGTTCCAGCCTCCAAACTTTGTGATCGGGCCTGGTAGAAGTCAAGTCTAGGCATTTCACCACAGGTCCAGGCTTCATCCCTAGCCTCCTTGGACTCCAACGAATGTGCTGAGCATCTCTGATTGAGGCTTAACCTCTCGGAGCCAAGGTATGGACTCTTCCTTCCTCCCGAGCTTCTGTGAATTCTCCATTTAGTTTGGCTTAATTTCATGACATGTTAACCGTATGGATGTGTTCGTCTTCTCAAGATGAATCCATAGAGCATAAGAACTTGAAAATCCATTGTGAATCAAGGGAGATATTAGGGTTAGAAGGTCGACGGTCACGGGTGCACACCTGTTGGAGTTGATGATCGGCCGCCGTCGGATTACGCGTGTATTGAACGAACGGCTCAGATGGCGTCGGACGAGGAGATGGAACGTGAAATCTGGATCATGTGGCAGCTAAGTCGGATGGTGGCGCCAAACCAGAAGACGACGCATGGAGTTCGATCCACCATAGGTTGACGCGGCGCCGACGTGGATAAGTAGGAAAATAGGATTTTTCTGATTTAATTAAATAGCCATAACTTAAAAAATTCATATCTTTGCATAGAAAAATCACAAAAATAAAAGAAAAATACCCTCTTGCTCAGTGAACAGAGGAGAATAATGTAAAAGAAGAATTGAGTTAATTTGATGAGTATTTTATTTTTAACTAATTATTTACTCATTTTGGTATTTCAATTCTCCACTTGCATAGACATTTCACCATGGCATGAGACCATAGGGCTTTTGAAGCCTCTAACTTGGGGAACATTCCCTGAATTTTTCAAGGTCAGAGGCCATCCCTATGACAAGTGATGTATTTTTCAAGTTTATGTCACTCTTTTTGACATTTTAATTCCAAAAATTAGCATGTTGCTTAGAAAATTCTAGGAAAATTTGGTGAAGTTCCTTAGGAAGCGAGGACCCTAGGATAATTATGGTTTGAGTTAATTCATTAAGGATAATCCTAGTTGGCCTAATCTCTCTAAATGGAATTTTAATTAATTAGAGTTAATCAGACATAACAATGACTTGAAAATAATTCTCCACTAATCTATAGGATCAGGGGAACCTCACATAAAAATTTGAAGTCAATTGGAAATGTTTAACCCTATTAAATGGAATAATTAAGCCACATAATCAAAATTAAACTTTAAAAATTTATAACTCCAAAAATACATTTAAAAAATTCACTAAATTAATTTTGGGACTTCTATGATATTAGAGGAGTCTAAGAAAAATAAAATTGGAATTTTCTAAAAATTTTCATTTTTAAGCATATTTTAATATTTTTAATAATTGAAAAATAATAAAAATCACAAAAATAATAAAAATTATAGAAATGTCATATTTGGTCCCATAATCAATTAGGAACCAATCAAATATTTTTCCTAAGTCTCTAGGTTAAGATATTTAATTTCAAAGCCTTAAAACAATTTTTGAATTAAAAAAATGTATTTTCTAGCCTTCCCACTAAATTAATTCTAATAAATTAAAGGAAAATCACAAAAATGTAAAATTTGTTTCTCTGACTTTCTTGAGGTTATAGAGATTTTTAAAAATTATAAAATCCATTTTTCAACTTTTATTTTATTTTATAATTAATTAAAACTCCAAAAATTAAAATATTTATAATAAATAAAACGTAACTAAAAAATTCACCAAAAATGGTCCAAGTGGTCCTCTAGCCATTAGGAACATGCCATAATTTTTTTAAGGACAGAAACTTTACCTTGGTTATGTTGGTGAATTTTCTTTGAAAACCCCTATTTTCCATTAAAAATAATTATATAAATAAATTAAATTCAGAAAAATCACATTTTTCTCCTCTAATGTCTTAATTGACATGTGAGTGAAGTGGTATAAAAATATTAAGTTCATTTAAGCTTAATTTAATGAGTTATAAAATAAATAAGCTTAAAGGGGCATAAAGGTAATTAAAAGATTTTAACCCCTAATTAAAACTTTAGGTTTAACAAAAATGGGGGTAAAATATCTGATTTTAATTTTCTCTTAGATGATTGAAACTTTGGGAAATCAAAGTGTAGGAACCCATTAATCACTTTAATAAACCAAAAATGAATCTTTAATTAATTAAATAATTTAAATTTTAGAAGATTAATTAAAATTGGATTATTAAAATGGGGATATAACTTAAGAGGATATTGATTCTTTAATTTAAAAATCCCTAAATAAATCACTTAATAATATTTAACTCTTAAACTTTAGAGGATAAGTGGAAATAATAATTAATTGATTAAAAGTAAATAATTCCTAATGTAATTAAAACCTACATCATTAAATAATTTAATAATTAATTAAAGCCTAAAATGTTAAATAATTAAAAAGTAAATTAAAATATTTGAAACTAATTTAAAATCATTTCAAAACAAACTTAAATCAAAATTTGCAAATTTTAATAATTTTAAGACAACTTACCTTAAAACATAATGTAAAAATTAAATTATTTAATATAATTAATCTAAATTAAATCATCAAAATTTAATAAATAATTTGAACACCTCTTTTGACCTAAGTTAATCTAAAAAATAAAATTAACATAAAATATCGATATCATTTATAAAAAGTTTAACTTAAATGAATCAAACACCATTCGAAATTTAAAATCATTGATTAAAATTTCATAATTAAATCACATTAAAGTAAATCATCAACTTTAACATCAAATCATTAAAATCTTTAACAAATTAACTTGCCCCTGAAAGCTTTAAATTATTATAACTATTAAATGAAGCGTTAAGTGAAATGTCACTTCACTTATAGGATAATCAAACATCCTAGTTCACTGAGCAAGGGACAAAACTTAACTAAACCCATGGATGATCAATTCACCTGTGTAATTAAATTCACTTGGACTCAAAACTGTCCCAGAGGTATTGAAAAGATGTTTAGGATTTGTTCTAAGCACTTCCTCAATACGATGGGTAGTTTTAAAAGACAATTGAACTTAATTGTTCTTTGGTGAAGAAAATCATCCTTAACCAAAATCAAGAACCTAGACGTCATAGGAAATGACTAGCTATAGGATTAGGATCCTGGTAGACAACCAAAACCCTTCCTTTAGTCTTTACCTAGGTACTTGTTAAAATATTTAAATGCTTTAATATGTGTTTTAAAGTGTAGCTTGGAATGACGGGAAAACCCTCCGGGTGCGCTTTTATGTTATTGCAATTTACTTTATTGCATTTTCTTTACCTACACTGCGTTATACTTTTCTTGCATGTTAAACAAGACTGTTGCATGAAAACCAAAACCTTTAGGATAGTCCCTGAACTGAAACCAAAACTAAATTAAAAGTCACTATAAGATAAAATCCACCGCCACAACATTCAAAATATAAAACAACTCAAAATTTAATCACAAACAGAACAACAAAAACCACAACTTTAACTAAATTAAAACGTCTTGCTGGATGATCGGAAATTACTCGGATGATGTAACCTACGTGTTGCTAAAAGGATTTCCCATGATCTAAATGAAAGTGTGGAACTCATTCAGTTGCGTTTAGCAAATTCATCTGGACTAAGTGAATCCGATAAAAATAACGATGCCGGAAGGATGGAACCGTGGGATCTTGACCGGTGCTGTTATAATCAACTTCAAGATTTCCCTAATAAAACATTAAAGTCATTTGGATTTTAAGATTTCTCTAAACCAAAACACTTCTCTCATCCTTTGATTTATGACTTCTAAAATTAAACCTCTGCAACAACAAGGAGCTTGGAGCATAGTGGGCAGCACGGCCATCGTCATCAGCAAAACTCGAGTCTACATCAGCAAAACCTTTCTTAGAATTAAATAACCAAGCCATAGAATTTTGAGGTATTTTGCCTAGTGCAACATAAATCCTCAACTTTTCGTTAGGCATTTGCATGATCATGTTATGCAAATTAAGCCCTAACCGGTCTTAGAACTCCGAGGTAGTCGTTTGGTACGATATAGACCCTCACATCTTCGAGGCTATTTGTATGATTTTATCATACAAGCATAAGTCCTAATTAATTAAATTTGGCGAGATTGAAACATTAAATAAACTCCCAAATTGAAGCCAAACAATAGGATAGTTTGGGAAGTTGCCAAGATTCTTCTTGGATCCTCAGCTTCTCCTACTTCTCTTCCATTGGACTCCAAAATAAACTGTTTCAAATTTGAGCTAACACTTTTTGAAATTCCAAAATTCAATCCTTTGAAAGCCTTAAACTTTGAAATTCTTGAGAGCAAAACTACTGATCATTATCGAGAGTTTTCTTAAGTGTCTTCAGACATTTAAGATATAATTAACTATAGGGGCTTGCCCTTATAGGGAACTTTAAGAACCCAGGTAATATAAACCCTGCTTAATTCCATTATATTAAGCAGGGGAACTGGTCGGCTTATAAAATTGGTTCGCAGACTAAACGGATGTCACAAATCTTCTAGTTTATTTAATCGAGCCCCATCATCAAGCAATGTGTCTATTCTTCGGGATAAATAAACTATTTGGGATATGATATCAGTTTGATTTCATATCTTAAAATTTTCAAACTAAAAATTATTTTTCAAAAAAATCAAACGCTACATACCAAATTATATATATTTAAACTAAATTTAAATATGGAAATTCGCCGACAATTTTTGTAGGCGACTCATTTTCAAAATACAACACACTTAACTAAAAATATGACGACAAGATTTTATATATTGGGCGTAGAATTGATAAGTTTTTAGAGTAACAGACTAAATTCTTATGATTTGGTTTATAAAAAAGGAAAGGGTCACTAGTAAGGCCAACCATAGCCACCCTTGGACATCTAGTAGTGTGAGCCTAGATTAACCCATTTTACTAACAATATATCAGGACCTGATCTATAGGCTAGCCAATGTTCTTTATACTGTCGAACGAAGATAAAGAATATGAATGCTTCTATTTGTCACAATACCATAAATTTATTTTATCCACGAATATTATTATTATCTAAGAAAATCTTGGATTAATTGAAAGGGAGAAAGTTACATTCTTATTGTTATTTACATCAATCATTTTATTTCTGCTTTATTATTGCATCTAGTAAATTAAGGATATTTTATTTTTGACTATAAAAGAAATACTTAAAAATAAAAATATTTATAGATCTATAACTCTCTCCTCGTGGGAACGATACTTGGGTCTTTATTTCAAAGCCCTATATTACTTGATACGATATGTATACTTGTGTAGTACCCCTAGTGTGTAAAATATTTTCCATAAAATTATATTTATATACACTAGCCACTATTATTATTTATAACATATATTTTTGAAAGCATTTATTAGTACGTTGATCTTCAGAGGACTTCGGGTCAAGTTTTTGGCGCCGTTGCCGGGGAAGAAGATTTTAGTACACATATATTTATATCGGGTCAGGCGATAAAGGAGTTCAATTATAATTTGAATACTGCAAGAAAAAAAACGATTATTACAATTGAATGAAATGGAAGAGATAAAAAATGAGTCTTATGAAAATGCAAGAATTTACAAGGAAAGAATGAAGAAATTGCATGACAAAATGATTTTAAGGAAAATATTCGAGCCTGGACAAGAAGTATTTTTGTTTAATGCTCGTTTAAAACATTTCCCTGGAAAATTAAAATCTAAATGGATGAGACCATTTATAATTGAGAAAGTATACCCCTATGGAGCTGTGGATATTAAAGATCCCAAAACTGGAAAAGTATTTAAAGTTAATGGATTAAGACTGAAGCCTTATGTGGGAGAAATGAAATTAAATGACAAAGAGGCTTATAAGCTGAGTCTACCGAATTAATTCAATTAATTAGGTCGGGCTGACAACGTTAAACCAAGCGCTTTGTGGGAGGTAACCCATATTTATTAGTTTGAGTTTAATTACTGCTATAAGATTATGTCTTGGTGTTGACTAAATTTATATATAACTTCTGGAAATTGAAGGCTAACGAGTCTGTACTGGCTTAAGCAAAACATTTTCTTGAAGTATATAGAAATTGAACTTGGACCACTCCATGTCAAATGTGAGTAACAAGGAGATCAAGTTAACATTCGTTTGTGAATGTTTGTTATTTGAATTTTTCATAATTGTGTATGTGTGTTGATCATACACATTTATTAGACCTATTTTTAAGACCGAAACTTTACAAATTTGACGATAGGCGAATCAGAGTCAATCGAGGTTCCGACGCCTAGGTGCCAAATGTTGGCACCTAAGCGCCAGAGTGGCCTGCGTATCGATGATTCGGCGCCTAGGCGCCAGATTCCGGCACCTAAGTGCCGCGGTTACAGATCATGGAAAAACCAAAATTCTTCAGTTTTTCACACGAAATCTATTTTTATATAGCCTATTTTTCATCCCCAATCCCATAGAAACACTAATTTCGACCAGAGCAATCCTTTTTGGAAGATTTAGAAAGGATTTGAAGGCAATGGATAGAGGAAATCATGGAAATGAGTTAAGGAAAAATTCTCCTAAAGATCCTCAGCCTTCTTTTATTGGTTTTATTGTTGTTAGTTTGGAGAAAATGTTTTGTCGAATGGATAAGATTGAAGCGGAACTTCAAAGTATTGGTAATCGTCTCTATGAGATGTACCACCAATAAAAACACTTAGAATGGAAAACCAAACTTCAATCTGATCATATGGCTGCCTATCATGACGCTCAAGTAGAAATGTACGCGAAGAACAAGTGGATCGATGAAAAGACAACTTTGGAATTTCCAAGGGCGTTGGTTTTCTATCCCTTCGATCCGAGCGAACTTAATTGCGAAAGAGATGGTAATTGAAGATCTGTTTTAAATAGATCCTACGTGTATTTTAGGTGTGATTAACTCTTTTTTTAGTATGTTTAATATTGAATTTGCGTGTTTGCTTAATTTTTCATTGTGAGTTGTTGGATTTTAATGTTTGCTTTGAATATATTGTTGTTTATATTATTTATAAAACGATGAACCATGATACAGTCTTGTACTAAATGTTATTGAATTTGGAATGGATGTTAGGATTTGGAATTGAAGAACTTGGATACATTTTTGTGGATCTATACTATCATTTTAATTTAAATATTTGGAGAATATTAAATGGATCAATACTCTCATAAGAGTAATTAGGAGTCAAATTTGATAAAATTTGGTGGAAAATATTTAATTTAAATCATATTTTTGGAAAGGCAAGTCTGGCGCCTAGGCACCGGTTCAGCCTGATCGAAAACTCTTCTTCTTAAACCCCCCATGCCATTTTTGAAGCCTAAGCTTCCTTCTCCACGGTTTTTTGCAAAAATATCACCTAGAGATCCCATTTAAAGCCGGATTTTCAAGTTTTTGAGCTTGAATTCACCCGATTTCTTCATCTCGAGGTCATATCTACATTTTAAACTCATTATTTTTTATTTTCACGATGGATTTTCTCTCACTATGAAAAACTAAAATTTTGAGAAAAATTTAGATTTTTTATGGTTAAATCCATGAATTTTTAAACTTTTTCAAGTTTAAAAAGCTTAAATTAGTTTATTTTCCTAGATCCGTTGAATTTATTCTGCGTTTTTATTTTCACGTTTAGATGGCACCCAAATCTAAGCAAGGAAAGGAACGATAAAACTTTGATCGTAGCAAGTTCGTCACTGCTAATGTACACTTCCGATACAATGATTTTGTTATGACTCAAAAATTTATCTCGGAGTGTAGTTTTTATAATCCTGGAGGAAGAATTGAGGAGACAATCATTACCCTCAACTGGAAATGATTCTGCTTTTTGACTGCTATTGCCATTATCCTGGTTGTTAGAGAGTTTTATGCTAATTTCGTGGATGCTAAAGAATACAAGATTTTTGTTCGAGGAGTTGGAGTAGGATTCACTCCTGAACGTATTAATATTTTCTATGGCCCGCCACTAAATATTGAGTGTTATTATTCCAGATTATCTCCATTTGAGGGAGATTTGGATATGATCAGCCTACCTGACTGATAGTACTGGAGCCTGGATGATTCAGAACGGAAAAAGGGTAAATTTTTCATCTTCTAAGCTTAATGTTGTTTCAAAGGCATGGCATTACTTTATTTCTGCTCGTCCTCTTCCATCCAATCATCTGAGCGAGGTTATCAAAGATAGAGCTATCCTCAACTACTGCATTCAAGAGAGGAAGCATATTGATGTAAGAAGTGGACTTGGCCATCTCTGATCTATTCTCTATGTCAAAGTGCTGGAGTAGTTGCAGAGCTTTCTGAGAAAAAAACTCAAGTTGAAAAAGCCTATAGGAAGAGAAAGCGTCAGTATCTATGATCGACTTCGAGCTAAGAGTTCTACTGCACCTTCTGAATCATTACCTACTTCAAGTAGAGCTTCTACTTCTAGACCATATACTTTAGTTGAGCCACCATCTACTTTTTGGGAGACCATGCATGATTAGTTTATAGAGTAGCAGAATGAGTTATTCTTAACTTATTGTATAGTAGATACGATCGATAAGAAGATCGATCATCTTTCTGAGTATACACAAAGAAAGAGTAATTACGATGCTAAGTATTCTGAGTCTTTAGTGAGATTTATGAACGGTGAGCAAGATGTTCAGTTCCCTACTTGTCCCAGATATTCATCATATATTGATCCAAAGGATATGGAATTTTCTTTTGGTGATGATGATGATGAAGCTACAGATAGTGATTAGTAGCTTGACTTACCTCTGAAGATGTGTTGATTCTATTTTTAGTATGTTTTTTTTATGTTTCTTATGCTATTTAGTGTGATGTTAATTGTTAGTATTGATGTGAACTTTTTATGTTGAAACTGTTTTTAGATTATCTGATGTGTGTTTGAGACTGAAATATGAAAGAATTTTTATAAAAGTTTTTTTCTGTTTCAGCCTACTGTTTAGTGTTCATGAATAGTTAGTAAGTTTGCATGTTCAAAAATATAATAAAAAAGGGAGATTTAAAAAAAAATTAATTAACTCCTGCTCTGCAAAACTTTTCTATATATGCTTAATCATTTCTGTTATATTTATATTAAAGCATGTGTATAAGTAGAAGTTAGTTTTCCTTACTACATCATTATTGTACTTAGATTAATTCATGTTTATTTATTTCTCTCATGCTTTAGAAAATTTCATGATTCATATTTATACTAAAGCTGAAGTTTGGGGGAAGGGAAAACATGTATCAAATTTAAATATTATTTGTTCTTAAAGAACTAATATTTTATTTAAAAATATATTAACATAACATACAAAATGAAAAATCTGTTTAAGATTACCTAAATTTTTGAATTTATAACTAATTTAGTAAACTTAACTAAAACTTCAAAAATTTTGGTTGATTTTAAGAATAGAATTATTTAGCTTAAAGAATAATAAGATCAAAAATTTTCTATTTATAATAAAGAGAATTGTATTTTTCAAATACTAAGGAATCAATATTATTGCTCGAAAAAGAAAAAGATTGAAATAAGTTTTGAAAAATAATAAATTATTCATTATGAAAGAATGTATAAGTTTTTGAAAATAAATTAAGGATAGTGAAGTTCAAAATCATTAACAGGCTATCTAAAAATAGTAATCTTCACTTAAAAAAAAAGAAAATAAGAAGAGAAAAAAAAAGAAAGAAAAGAAAGTGAGGAGAAGCTTGAGGAAATGTCTAATAAAAAATTTGCTTCACTTGAATTATCTTATAAGAAGAAAACTGATTACATTTTTAACTTAATTTTTATGTACATATATTTTTACTAGAAAAATATTTCATAAAAATCTTTTTCTTGTAAATATTCTATGAGACCTTGATATGATAAACTACAATTATTCTTAAAATAAATGAAAATTTGGAAGTCTTATGATTTGGTAGTTAAATATTCTTAAATTCTTGAAATTAAACTTAACTAGCGAAATTTGGTTAATGATTTACTAAAGCATTTATAAAACTAAAAATTACAAGGAATCTTAAATATTTTTACTTCATTCCAAATGTTATCTATTTTATGTAATTAAAAGGGTTACCTGAGGACAGTTAACATTTAAGTTTGGGGGAATTTGATCTACCTAAAAAATACTCATTTTTATGCTTTATTTAAGATTCAATTCTTAATGATATTATGTTTTAATGAAAGGTATTTTTATGTTTTTGGATGTAGATGATTTAAAAAAAGTCCAAGGAAGAAAAAGAAGGAAAAAGGAGCAAAAAGGAGCAAAAATGGAGCTTATGGAGCAAAATTTTGGAATTATTGGCCTAGCGCCAGAATCCGGCGCCTAAGAGACAGTTTGATAAAGATGCTGTCAAGTTTTTATGATGACTTTAGGTAGTTATTTTATCGGTGTTAAGCGGTTATTGGAGCTTCTATAAGACTTGAAGTTACTCCTAATATATAGGACATTTGATATAATGTATTTTGACACAAGGAAACAGTCTGGATCACGAAGAGGTGCGATCCAAAGTGAAGAGCTGTGAAAGACCTGGTCACGGAGTTCGGTGCCTAGGCGCCAGATCCCGGCGCCCAGGCGCGATAGTTGCCTACTAGAAGATAAATTGAATTTGGACAAATTTTGAAGAGGTGCCTTAAGCAACCCTTGGTCAAATTCAGAGCTCTATAAATAAGAGCCCATTCTACAAAGAAAATCGCACCAACCCCCCCTCTTAGTACACATACCCATTTTAGCATCTTCTCTCTCATCTCTAGTTTTATTTAGTCTCTTCCATACTTAGGGTGCCACTTTATTTTGTATCTAGTGAGTTTATTTTGAGTGTTTATTGTGTGTTATTGTTGTTGGAGTCTTTCATCATTGCTTTGGAGTCAGTAGAAGTCAGCGGATCACTTGAAGGAACTCTTCAGCTAAGTATTTGTATTTTGGTTCAAAGTTTTATAAATATGTTGTGTTGTGTTATTTCAATGTGTCCTGAGTAGTTAGTTATCTTTCTCCTTTCAACTATGAAAAGATTATAAATTAATAAAATTTTGTAGGAGAATTAAATATAAAATATTTTAAAACATTGTGATGGTATTAATACCTGATCTTAGTTTACTTTTTAAATTGGCCATTTAATTTGTTAAAACCTGTTGAAGAATTTTGAGCCCTATTCGGAGATAAATTTTTAACTAGTAGATATCACATGAATCCTTAGGTAATCGCAGGCTATGCGTGGATTATTTAAGGTTAAGTGCAAATAAATAGGAAGATAATATTTATTGGGCATAAAATTAATTAGTTTTTAGAGTAACAGACTAAATTCTAATAATTTGGTTTATAGAAATGTAACGGGTCAGTGGTAGGGCCGACCATAGCCACCCTTGGACATCTAGCAGTGTGAGCCTAGATTAACCCATTCTACTAACAAAATATCCTGAGCCTATCTATAGATTAATCAATGTTCTTTGCTCCTGGACCAAAGGGAAAAGAATAGGAATGCTTCTATTTGGTACAATACCATAATCTTAATTCCCTACAAAAGATAAGTACTATATAATTCTTGGATTAGTTGAAAAAGGAGAAAGTCATTTTTGTACTTGCATTAAATTTTAATTACTGCTTACTTTACTTTATTGCTTACTGCTTACTTACTTTTAGTAAAAATTGTTAGCAAATTAAATTTGAATATATATATATATATATATATAAGAAAAGTATATATTAATTGATTTTGAAAATTCCAAAATATTATCTATATTTCTTACTTTTTATAAATTCACTATCCCGTGGTATCGATAATCAGGACTCCACTAGAGCCCTATATTACTTGAACGATACGTGTACGTGCATTTAAAATTGTGACTTTTACAATAATAAAATCTAAATATAAAATTATAAAAGTAAACCTTGCACATCAAGTTTTTAAAGACACTTACCAGGAATTAAATATTCTAAAAAGTGGTATCAAATTCTTGTATTTTAAAGCATATATAAAGTCACATCGCATCAGTTAACAACAACATTGGTGTTATTCCAGTTGAAGTTTGGGTGATTCCTCCAACTAGCATTATGATAATTCGAATAAGGAATATTGACTTTGTTATTTATAGTATTTAAGGTTTCATAAGGAATTTGAGACTCTGTCATCTATCCTGATGAATTTTCTTCTAATACTTGGGGTTGTTGGAGAATAATTCATTCCATATTGATCCATTTTTTAGAAAGTGCAGCAGTTTGAGAGACTATCATATTTATCGCATCAGAATCTTGAAAACTAGATACTTTCTTAGGATTTACCCACTTAGAGGGCCATTGAAAATTATTAGTAGCTATCTCTTCAATTAACGAATATACTTCATCAAAAGGTTTATACATTAATGATCCACCAGCAGTAGCATTGATAATTGAACTCAAAGATCCCACTAAACCATTATAAAATGTTTGAATTATTAATCAGTTATGTAGAGCATGATGTGGACACTTTCTGAGAAGATCCTTGAATCTTTCCCAAGTTTCATATATAGATTCTCCACCAAACTGACTAAAAGTTGTGATATCATTCCTCAGCTTAGCAATTTTTAAGGGAGAGAAATATTTTGACATAAACTTTTGTGAAAGCTCTCCCCAAGTTATGATAGATTGGTGCTAACGAATTTAACCACACCTTAGCCTTATCACTTAATGAAAAAAAAATGTCTAAGCCTAACAACATCATTTGACACTCCATCATATTTAAAGGTAGCACATAGTTTTAGAAAACTAGCAAGATGTAAGTTAGGATCTTCATTAGGTGTTCCTTCAAATTGATTATTCTGTACCATTTGGATAATAGCAGGTTTAAGCTCAAATGAATTAGCAGCAACATCAAGATTTGGTAGTTAAGTGATTTTTATCCTCTGTTGGATTAGCATAATCTCTTAATGGTTTTGGTATATTTTCGTTTTGATTGTTTAAGTTGTTCGCCATTTAATGAGGATTTTCAAATTATTTTTGTTGTTTTCAAGTTTTTCTTATAGTACGCTCTAATTCAGAATCGTAAGGCACTACACCTATAGATCCGATACTACGCATACAAACACAATAAGCACAGTAACAATAAATAAACACACACAATTATGACTTGTAGTTTAAATAAAAGATATCAAATACTACAAAATTAATTTAAACAGTTACCTTTCCTCCCCGGTAACAGTGCCAAAAACTTGGTGTAACTTTTTAATTTGCTAAAATTTATGAAATCAGGTTTATATATATATTAATTTAGTTTTCTATTGATTCACAAAATTAAACGAAATTATACATATCGCTTAAATAATACAAGGCTCTAGTGGAGTCCTAGATATCAATCCCATAGGGAGGCAATTAATTTTATGGTGTAGCATAAAAATAACTTCTCAAATCACAGCACAATTGCAAGTAATTTCAATTCTTAAAATAGACAAACAGTTGTAGTTACTACTTCTACCAAAGTACGTTCTAACCTTCTAACAGGTTAAACTAACACAGGACTAAAGTTATAACAAAGTTCAGTAGTAAGAAAGAATCTTCCTCCTCTCTAATTATAATATGATGATTTTTGTGACATAGATAAGTGATGCAAATGTGTTGTGCCAAATAGGAGCATTCATATTCTTTACCCTTTTCTAAGAGCATAAAGAATATTGGGTAATTGTAAGTTTAGTTCTTAAATCTGTGGTTAGGCTGGGAGGATACTGGCTGTCACTCTAGAGCTCCCACTTCCCTTCCCCTGAAGGCTAACTCTCGCTTTGGTTGCCAAAACCTAGGACCAAATTGAGGATTTCAATCTGTCACTCTGAAATCTCTAATTTTGTGCCCATCAAAGTATATTTCCCAATTTATTTGCACTCAACCCCTATGAACTACGTCACTCATTCATAGACACTCAATGTGACCTTCACTTTTATTGTGTAAATCATAATCCTTTCAGAAGGTATGTTTTCCAAGAAGTTTTAACAATTTAATTGGCCAGATCCAAAAATAAATGAAGTTCGAAGTGAAAAGGTTATCAGAAATTCTCCATAATAAATTGGCACATCCTTTCTATATCACAACATCAAGACATCACATGAAAAGGAGGAGAAATCTACTCAATACTCATGAGGAAAAGATGACAAAACATGGATTTTATATATAAAAGCAAAGTCATAAAAATTGAGTAAAGAAAAGACAACTTATCTCAAACCCTTCTCCAAGTGATTTTCAAAGAATTCCTTTGACTCCCCTTCTTTCTTCTCAACAATACAAAATTCTCTCTAAGATAAGTAAGGAAGAAGAAATATCTCACTTTCCTTCTCCTCCTACACTCCTTAGAAGAGAACACACAAAACCTAGATTTCCTAAACTAAATGAAAAGATACTCTCTCTTCACTCTCTCTACAATCTAAACTCTTTCTCACTCTCTAAAGTTTTCTCCAAATTAGTTTAAGTCCGGTCATAACTGATTTCCCATGAGTTTCTTCAAACTTTGGCCAAATACATTGAATCTAGTTTGAATTCAGAATAGGGAGTGGTTCAATGCAAGATACGGCACCGTCCGACACTATTTTCTACCTTTTGAGTCCAAAGTCTCTGTAAATTAGCGCAGTTAGGTGCTTGTGACAGCTCCGTTCACTGCTAGTTCAATAAAATGTACTTTTTGGCCCATTTTGTTCCATTTTTGCTTCCTACTGCTCCAAAGGCATAAAATCATTGTAGTTGCATGAAATCATGAAAAATACCTTTTTTTATAGTGCAATATCGTAAAAAATAGGTATGAAATGGACAGTAAAAAGCTATCAAATTTTCAGTGGATCAAGTGTCTTATAGAAGAGTTGAAGTGTTGAAAATCTCTTCTTGGGAGAGTGAAATGAAGAATAAGGAGGATACAAACAAGATGAAGTTCATTTGGGAGAGTGCGCAAGTGTTACATAATGAATTTCTTGTCGTTAATATTCAAGGAATAGCAGAGAAGATTGCAAAGATCGAGTTTGATGTTGCATCAATTAAAGCAAAGGTAAATGAAACTATTACACATTTAGCACATATTGGATGAAATTTGAAAATGCAATTTAGTCATGTAGGAATATTTTTAGGTTATGTCTTGTATTTTGAAAAGGGATCGCCTACAGAAATTGTCGGTGAATTTTTTATTTTAAATTCAATTTAAATATATATATATATATAATTTAGAAAGTAGCATTTGATTTTGAAAATAATTTTAAGTTTGAAAATTTTAAGATATGAAATCAAACCGATCTCACTTCCCAAATAGTTTATATAAACGAGCACCACATCACAAACTGTGTATCTATCTCGAAGGACAAACACACTGCTTAACGATGGGGCTCGATTAAATAAACTCGAAGATTTGTGACATCCGTTTGGTCCGCGAACCAATTTTATAAGCCGACAAGTTCCCCTGCTTAATATAAATGAATTAAACAGGGTTTATATTACCTGGGTTCTTAAAGTTACCTATAAGGGCAAGCCCCTATAGTTAATTACATCTTAAATGTCCGAAAACATTTAAGAAAACTCTCGATAATGATCAGTGGTTTTGCTCTCAAGAATTTCAAAGTTTAAGGTTTCAAACAAATTTGATTTTGGAAATTTCAAAAGGTATTAACTCAAATCCGGAACAGTTATTTTGAGAATCGAAAGGAAGAAAGGTATGAGAAGTTGAGGATCCAAGAAGAATCTTGGCAACTTCCCAAACTATCCTATAGTTTGGCTTCAATTTGAAAATTTATCTAATGTTTCAATCTTGCCAATATTAGTTAATTAGGACTTATATTTGTATGATATGATCATATAAATAGCCTCGAAGATGTGAGGGTTTATGTCGTACCAAACTACTACCTCGTAATCCTAAGACGAGTTAGGGTTTAATTTGCATAAAATGATTATGCAAATGCCTAACGAAAAGTTGAGGATTTATGTTGCACTAAGCAAACTACCTCGAAATCCTATGGCTTGGTTATTTAAAACTAGGAAAAGGTTTTGCTAAAGTAGACTCAGGTTTTGCTGACGAAGATGGCCATGCTGCCCACCGTGCTCCGAGCTCCTTGTTGTTGCAGAGTTTAGTTTTAGAAGGTGAAAATCAGGAGATGAAAGAAGTGTTCTGGTTTAGAAAAGTTTTAAAGTCCAAATATCTTTAATGTTTTATTAGAGGAATCTTAAAGTTGATTATAACAACACCGGTTAAGATCCCACGGTTCCATCATTCCGGCACCATTATTTTTATATGATTCACTTAGTCCAGATGAATTTGCTAAACTCAACTAAATGAGTTCCACACTTTCATTTATATCGTGGTAAATCCCGTTAGCAATAAATAGGTTACATCATCTGAGGTATTCCCGATCATCCAATGAGTCATTTTAATTTAGTTATAATTGCAGTTTTGTTAATCTGTTTGTGATTAAATTTTGAGTTGTTTTATATTTTGAATGTTGTGGCGGTGAATTTTATCTTGTTGTGACTTTGAATTTAGTTTTGTGGTTCAGTTTTGTGCCTATCCTAAAGTTTCAATTTTCATGCAACAATCTTGTTTAACATGCAAGAAGAGTAAAGTACAGCTTATATAAATAAATTGCAATAAAGTAAATTGCAATAAAATAAAAGCGTACCTGGAGGGTCTTCTCGTCATTCCTGGCTGCACTTAAAACACATGTTAAGGCATTTAAATATTTATAACTAGTACCTATGTAAAGCTAAGGTAAGATTTTGGTTGTCTACCAAAATCCTAATTCTATTGCTAGTCAATTCCTATGACATCTAGGTTCTTGTATTTTGTTTAAGGATGATTTTTTTTTCATCAAAGAACAATTAAATTCAATTGTTCTTCTAAAACATCCCATCATATTGAGGAAGTGCTTAGGACGAGTCCTAAACATCTTTTCAATACTTTTGGGATTATTTCGAGTTTAAATGAATTTCTTTATTTAGGTGAGTTGATCATCCAAAAATTTAGTTAAGTTTTGTTTCTTGCTCAGTGAATTAGGATGTTTGACTATCCTATGAGTAAAGTGACATTTCATTTAATGCTCCATTTAAGAGTTATAATAATGAAAACCTTTAAGGGGCAAATCAGTTTGTTAAAGAATTTAATGATTTAAAATTGGAATTGGTGATTTAAAGTGATTTAATTTAGTTATGAAATTTTAATAATTTTATGTTTGGAAAAGTGTACAAATTGTTTTAAATTTAGTTTATATCTTTAAACCTTTTTTTTATTATTATCTTAATGTTTCAGATTAATTTTGATGTTTTAAATTTACTTAGAGGTGTTTGAATTATTCATATGTTTTTGATGGTTTGATTTAGGTTAATTATGATATTTTAGGTTAGTTTTGATTAGCTTAATTTGTTTTATATGCTTAATTATGAATTGTTTTAATATTATTTAATATTTCAAATTTGCTTTAAGTTTGTTATTAAGTGATGTTGAATTAATTTTTTAAATTTAATTTAATTTAATTGTTAAATCACTTAATATATTAAGGGTTATTTTCTTTTAATTTTAATTTATTAATTCCAATTATTATTTTAAGTTTAATTAAGAATTAGATCTTATTGAAGTGATTTATTTAGGGATTTTAAATTAAAGAATTAATATCTTGTTAGGTCATATCCCTAACCTTAATAATCCAAAATTTTAATTTATTCTTCCAAAATTTAAATTATTTAATTAATTAAAGTTCACTTCAAATATTTTCAAGATAATTAATGGGTTTTTACCCCTTAATTCCCTAGGTTTCAATCATATAATGAAAATTTTAAAATCAGATATTTTACCCTCTCCTTTGATTAAGCCTAGAATATTAATTAGGGTTAAATTTTTTTTAATTACATTTATGCCCTTTTAAGCTTATTTATTTCATAACTCACTAGATTGAGCTCAAATGAACTTAAATTTTTTATGTCACTTCACTCATATTTCAATTAAGACATTAGAGGAGAAATGTGATTTTTCTGAATTTAATTTAATTTATATAATTATCTTGATGAAAAATAGAGATTTTCAATGAAAATTCAACAACATGACCAAAGAAAGGTTTCTATCCTTAAGAAAATTATGAGATGTTTCTAATGACCAGAGGACCACATAGACCAATTTTGGTGATTTTTTGAATTATATTTTATTTATTATAATTATTTTGATTTTTAGAGTGTTAATTAATTATAAAATAATGTTAAAGTTGAAAAATAGATTTTATATTTTTCATAAATCTCTCTGGCAAATTTTATAATTTTTTGATTTTTTCTTTGATTTACTAGAATTAATTTAGTTAAAATGTAGGGAAATTCATTTTTTTAATATTAAAAATTGTTTTAAGCCTTTAAAATACAATATCTTAACCTAGAGATTTAGGAAAAATATTTGGTTTATTTCTAAGTGATTAGGAAGCAAAATATGACATTTTTGTGATTTTTAATATCTTTATGATTTTTATTATTTTTAATTATTTAAAATATTAAAATTAGGTAGAAAATGAAGATTTTAAGAAAATTCCAATTTTAATTTTCATAGACTCCTCTGATATCAGAGAAGCCCCAAAACTAATTAGGTGAATTTTTAAAATGTATTTTTGGAGTTATGAATTTTTAAAGTTTAATTTTGGTCATGTAACCTAATTGGTCCATTTAATGGAGTTAAACATTTCCAATTGATTCCAAATTTTTTTGTGGGGTCCTTCTGATCCTTAAGATCAGTGGAGAATTATTTTCAAGTTCTTTTGATTTGTGGTTAACCCTAATTAATTAAAGTTCAGTTTTGAGTAATTAGGTCAATTAGGGTTATTCTTACTGAATTAACTCAAAACATAATTATCCTAGGGTCCTCTGGTCCTAAGAAACTTCCCTAAATGTTTCTAGAATTTTCTAAGCAATGTGCTAATTAATGGAATTAAAATACCAAAAACAGTGATATGAACTTGAAAAATACATAACTTGCCATAGAGATAGCCTCTGACCTTGAAAATTCCAGGGAATGTTCCCAAGATCAGAGGCTTCAAAAGCCCTATGGTCTCATGCCATGGTGAATTGTCTATGCAAATGGAGAATTAAAATTCTGAAATGAGTGAATAATTAATTAAAAATAAAATACTCATCAAATTAACTAAATTTTTTTTCCACATTATTCTCCTTTATTCACTGAGCAAGAGGGTATTTTTATTTTATTTTTATGATTTTCTACACAAAGATATGGATTTTTCAATTTTTGGGTATTTAAATAAATAGAAAATAGCCTATTTATCTATTTATCCATCGCGGCGCTGACTCAACCTCGACGGATCCGAAAGACCACGCGGCGAGCTCCCATTCGACGCCGCCATCTGACTAGGATGCCACATGGCCCGCGGTCTCGCTTCATCCTTCGATCCGGTGCAATCTGGACCATCCACTCGATACACGCGCGATCGCACGGCGCCTTGTCATCGTCTACGTCTGGTGCGCACACGTGACCGTCTACACTAAAACCCTAAGATCTCTCTCATTTCTCAACAGATTTTTGTGTTCTTATACTCTATGGATTCATCTTGAAGGGAAAAACACATCCATACGATTTACATGCATTGAAATCAACTCAAACAAAATAGAGAATCGCTGGAAGCTCTCGGGGAGGAGGAGTGTCCATACCTTGGTTCAAGAGGTAAGGCCTCAACTGAATGTGCTCGGCACATTCGTTGGAGTTAGAGGAGCCTGGAGATGAAGCCTCTGGCTCTGTCGAATTGTCTAAGTACAACTTCCACCAAGCACGATTTTAAAGCTTGGCCGATAGAGAGAATGGCTGGCCTGGTGAGGGGGCTTCCACTGGGGAACTCCTTCTCTTAGTCTTGTGCAAGTGTGGGTGAGTTTAATTTGATTTTGGTGGAGGTTTAAGAGATGTCTTGTTCTGGCCTGAAAATTGAACTCCAAAATTGAGCTCAATCACTGGGATTTAAAGCAGGAGAACAATGGGGATGGATTGCTCTTGGCTAGGGGAAGCTCTGTGAGGAGTTTGGAGTAATTACGTAAGGTTGATTTCAGCCGAGAGGGGGTGGCTGGTTTAAATAGCCAAGGCCAGGGTTTCCCAGGGGCAATTGATGGCTGTGATCAGCTGCCTAGGGGAGGAGATGAAGTGTTGTGGTGACCAATTGGAGTGGGGCAGCTCAGCAGGTGAGAATTTGAAATTTGGTTCATTCCAAGCTCCTCGGCCATCATCTTTTCCGGCGGCCTGGTGGCTGGCCGGCCAGGGTCAGGTCACCATCCTGATCTGGAGGGTCAGGGCTTAAAGTTTGTTGGTTCAATTGGCCAATGCCAAGTGTAAAGAGGTTTGATTTTAGTGGTAAGGGGCAAGGGTCATTTTGGGCTCATTTTGGTTTAGCTATGGTTTAGGGCTTGTTGCACCATCCAAAGCTCTGATATTAGGCTGAGGGAGGTCAGGTGAGTCAGCTTATGAAGAGTGGTGAAGTCCTCATCAAGATTATTTGGATTAAATTTAGGTTAAAAAAAATCATGTAATGGGTTAATGGCTTTTTAGGGAGTGCATAAAGGTTCTCTTCCTTTTGCCATTTAGGGAGTGATGACAAGTCAATGGCTCCTCATGGCTTACATATGGCTTATGCATGGCTCCATGGCCCTATTTGGCTTGGGGCCAAGCTTAGTCAAATTCATGGAAATGAGTTTTAAGGATTTTAGATATTTAGGGGTAATTTGGCACATGTCTTAGTTTAGAAAAGTTTAATGATGAATTTGAAACTTAGGGAGTGATTTAAATTAAAGGGATGATGAGGTGAAAGTGTCATGTGGGCTTGGGAATGGATATTTGGGCTTTTAGATTTGGTGAAAATGGGATTTTAGAATGGTTTAAGAAAGTGGGCTTTTAGGTTTGAAAACAAATTGGTGGATGGAAATTTTTTGAAGGATTGGGCCAAAAAAATGTTGGGTTTAATTTAGGGATCTGTCATGAGTGATTTGAAACAAATTTGAGGTTATTTGGAGTTGAATTGGGTTTAATTTGGGATTTTTTTGGTAAAGAGGCCAAAGTGGGTCAAATTGGGCTAACTTGGGCTAAGTTTTGGCTAATGTTAGATTTGATGTAAAAATAATGTTGAGAAATGTTTATGGGAGTGTTACAAAGAGTTTTCAACTTTGTTTGGGCTTTGATTTTGGGATTTGGGCTCATTTGGGTTTGTCGGCATATTTTTAGGTTATGTGTTTTATTTTGAAAAAGGGGTCGCCTACAGAATTTGTCGGCGAATTTTTAATTTAATCTAAATAAATAATTTGAAAAAGTAGTACTTGATTTTTGAAAATAATTTTAAATTTGAAAATTTTAACATATGAAATCAAACTAATCTCACATCCCGAATAATTTATATAAACGAGCACCGCACCACAAACTATGTATCTATCCCGAAGAATAGACACACTACTTGATAATGGGGCTCGATTAAATAAACTAGAAAGGTTTGTGACATCCGTTTGGTCTGCGAACCAGTTTTATAAGCCGACAAGTTCCCCTGCTTAATATGAAAACATTAAATAGGGTTTATATTACCTGGGTTCTTAAAACTCCCTATAAGGGCAAGCCCCTATAGTTAATTACATCTTAAATGAAGTGAATCATTTAAGAAAACTCTCGATAATAATCAGTAGTTCTGCTCTCAAGGATTTCAAAGTTTAAGTTTTCAAGGGATTGAGTTTTAAAATTTCAATAGGGGATGGATCGAATTTGGAACATTTTATTTTGGGAATTCAAAGGAAGAAAGGTAGGAGAAATCACAGATTCGAAGCGAACTTCGGTAATTTCTCGACTATCCTATTGTTTGGCTTGAATTTTAGGAATGCCACTAATGTTTATTTAATGTTTCAATCTTACCAATTTTAATTAATTAGGACTTACATTTGTATGATGCGATCACACGAAATAGCCTTGAAGATGTGAGGGTTTATGTCGTATCGGACGACTACCTCGGAATCCTAAGACCGGTTAGGGCTTAATTTACATGACATGATCATGCAAATGCCTAACGAAGAGTTGAGGATTTATGTTGCACTAGTGCAAACTACCTCGAAGTCCTATGGCTTAGTTATTTAGTTCTAAGAAAGTTTCTGTTGAAGTAGACTCAGGTTTTGCTGATGACGATGGCCGTGCTGTCCACCATGCTCCGAGCTCCTTGTTGTTGCAGAGGTTTAGTTTTAGAAGTCATAAATCAGGAGATGAGAGAAGTGTTCTGGTTTAGAGATAGTCTTAGATTCCAAGTGTTTTTTATGTTTTAATTAAAACAAATCTTAAAGTTGATTATAACAACACCGGTTAAGATCCCACGGTTCCATTCTTCCGGCATCATTATTTTTATCGGATTCACTTAGTCCAGATGAATTTGCTAAACTCAACTAAATGAGTTCCACACTTTCATTTAGACCGTGGGAAATCCCGTTAGCAACACGTAGGTTACATCATCCGAGGTATTCCCGACCATCCAACAAGACGTTTTAATTTAGTTGTAGTTGTAATTTTGTTGTTCTGTTTGTGATTAAATTTTGAGTTGTTTTATATTTTGAAATGTTGTGGCGGTGAATTTTATCTTGTAATGACTTCTAATTTAGTTTTGGTTTTAGTTTTAGGGACTACCCTAAAGGTTTTGGTTTTCATGCAACAGTTGTTTATCATGCAAAAAATGTAAGTGCGATGGGATTAAATAAATTGCAATAAGGTAAATTGCAAAAAAATAAAAGTGTACCTGGAGGGTCTTCCCGTCATCCCAAGATGCACTTAAAACACAATTAGAATATTTAAACATTTAAAGCAAGTTCCTAGGTAAAGCTAAGGGAAGGGTTATGGTTTTCTACCAAGGTCCTATTCCTATAGCTAGTCACCTCCTATGACGTCTAGGTTCTTGTATTTTGGGTTTGAGGACGATTTTCTTCATCAAAGAACAATTAAATACAATTGTTCTTATAAATATCCTATGATATCGAGGAAGTGCTTAAGACGAGTCTTAAACATCTTTTCAATATTTCTAGGATTATTTTTTAAGTTCAAGAGAATTTAATTATACAAATGAATTAATCGTCCGGGAGTTCAGGTTTTGTTGTTATCTTACTCAGTGAACTAGGACATTTGAATATCCTATGAATGAAGTAACACTTCACTTAACGTTTTGTTTAGGAGTTATGACAACAAAAGCTTTCGAGGGCAAATTGATATTCAAATGGTTTATGATTTAATTTAATTTGAGTTAATGGATTTAAGTTTGGAATAGTGTTCAAGTTGTTTTAGATTTATTTTTGAATTCTTTATGTCTTAGGTGATGTTATTTTTAATTCAATTTAATTTAACTTTAATTTAATTTAATTTGGTTTAGTTTTTATTTAATTTAATCTAATTTTAATTTTAACTTGATTTTATTTCTTAATTTAATTTAATTTAATTTAATTTAATTTAATTTAATATGATTTAATTTAATTTAATTTAATTTAATTTAATATGACTTAATTTAATTTAATTTAATTTAACTTAATTTAACTTAATTTAATTTAATTTAATTTCATTTAATTTAATTTAATTTGATTTAATTTGATTTAATTTAATATGTTTTAATTTAATTTAATTTAATTTAATTTAATTTAAATTTCAATTTAATTTTATTTTTAATTTTAATTTAATATTTTATTTTTTATGTTTTAAAGATGATTTAATTTTAATTGTTAAAGTATTAATTTAATTGAAATTTTAAAAGGATTTAATTTAAATAATTTAACTTTAATTTAATTTAATGATTAAGTCTTTTAGCATTTCAAATTTTAAATTTGGATTATCATTTTAATTAGGAATTAAATATTATTGATGTGATTAATTTAGGGATTCTTAAATTAAAGAACAAATCTCTTCCTAATAACATCCCTATTTTAATAATTCCAACTTTTTTATTATTCTTCCAAAATTTAATTAATTATTTAATTAAGGTTTATTTTAATTATTTTTAAATGGTTTAGTAGGTTTCTACCCTTTAATTATTTAAACTTCAATCATCCAAATCAGATTTAGGGTCAAATATTTTACTCTTTCATTTTATTAAGCCTAAAGTTTTAATTAAGGGTTAAAATTTTAATTACCATTTTGCCCTTCAAGCTTAATAATTTCATAACTCACTAAATTGAGCTCAAATGAATTTGAAATTTTTATGTGACTTCACTCATATGTCAATAAAGACATTAGAGGAGAAAATGTGATTTTTCTGTATTTAATTTATTTATGTAATTATTTTTGGTGGAAAATAGAGATTTTCAAAGAAAATTTAACAACATGACCAAGGGAAAGTTTCTGTCCTTAAGAAAATTATGGAACATTCCTAATGACCAGAGAACCACTCGGACTAATTTTGGTGATTTTTTGAATTATATTCTTTTTATTATAATTATTTTGAGTTTTGGAGTATTAATTAATTTAAAAATAAAATAAAGGTTGAAAAATGAATTTTATATTTTTCAAAATCTCTCTGATATCAAGGAAATCATAGAACTAATTTTTATATTTTTTTAATTTTTCTTTGATTTATTATAATTATTTTAGTGGAAATGTTAGAAAATACATTTTTTTAATTTTAAAATTACCCTAGGGCTTTAAAATTTAATATCTCATCATAGAGACCTAAGAAAAATATGGAGTTTGTTCCTAAGTGATTAAAATTCAAAATGTGACATTTTGGTGAATTTTATTATTTTTGTGATTTTTATCATTTTTTAATTATTAAAAATATTAAAATAATGCAAAAAAATCAACTTTTTTAGAAAATTGCAATTTTAATTTTCTTAAATTCCCCTGATATCAGAGAGACTCCAAAACCAATTTGGTGAATTTTTGAAAAGTATTTTGAAAGTTATGAATTTTTTAAGTTTAATTTTGGCTAAATGGCTTAATCAACCCATTTGATAGGGCTAACCAAGTCCAATTGACTTCAAACTTTTATGGTGGGTTCCTCTGATCCTAAAGGTCAGTGGAGAATTGATTTCAAGTGAATTTGATGTATGATTAGCTCTAATTAATTAAAGCTCCATTTTGGGTGTTTAAGCAAATTAGTGTTATTCCAAGTGAATTAACTCAAAACCTATTTTTCCTAGGGTCCTCTAGTCATAATAAACATCACCAAATTTTCCTAGAATTTATCCCACAATATGCTAATTATTGGAATTAAATGGCTCATACTAGGAACCTAGAATTGAAAAATCAATAACTCTTCATAGGGATGGCCCCTGACTTTGGAAAATTCAGGGAGTGTTCCCAAATTCAGAGGCTTCAAAAGCCCTATGGTCTCATGCCATGGTGAATTGTATACATGCATGGAGAATTGAAAATTTACAGAGAGTAAATAAATTATTAAAAATCAAATACTCAATGAAATTGAATGATTTTTTTTCCACATTATTCTCCTCTGTTCACTGAGCAAGAGGGTATTTTTATTTTATTTTTCCGATTTTCCTACACAAAGTTATGCATTTTTGAAGTTTAGTGAATTAAATAAATAGGAAAATAACCTAATTTCCTACTTATCCACGCGGCGCCAACTCAACCTAGGTATCTCCGAAGCGCCGTGTGTCGTCTTCTGATTCGGCGCCGCCATCCGACTCAGCGCTCCAGGGCCCCGCGGTTCATGTTCCGTTGCTCCGTCCGGCGCGATCCTGGTCGTCCGCTCGATACACGCTCGATCCGACGGCTCCTGGTCATCGTCTACGACTGGTGTGCACCCGTGACCGTCAACCTTCTAGCCCTAATTACTCACTCGATTCTCAATGGATTTTCGAGTTCTTATGCTCTATGGATTTGTCTTGGGGAGACGAACACATCCATACGGTAAACATGTATTGAAATTGACTCAAATTAAATAGAGAATCTCTGTAAGCTTGGGAAGAAGAGTGAGTCCATACCTTTGCTCAGAGAAGTGAAGCTTCGATCCGAGAGTTGTGTCACCTTCGATTGGGTCCAAGCAAGCTCCGAGATGAAGTCCCTTGGGCTGGTGAATTGTCCGAGTATGATTTCGACCACGGTCGATTACAAAGCTTGGAGTCCGGAACGGATGGGTGGCTCGGAGAGGGGGCTTTCACTCTGGGGAACTCCTTCTCTTGACCTTGTGCGGGTGTGGGTGAGTTTAATTTGAGTTTGGTGGAGAATTGGGAGATGTCCTATTTTTGGGTGGAATTTTGGTCGAGAAATTGGGCTCGTTGGTGGGGATTAGGGCAAATTGTCACTCTGGGGATCAAGCTCGCTCTAAGTGTGGAGAGTGATCTGGAGCAATTTTGGCAGGATTTCAGTAAGGTCTGGTTCAGCACCTCTCATGGCCGAGAGGAGGTGGGGTTTAAATAGGAGAGGCTGGAGGGCCTCCCAGGGTGGTTTAAGGCTGGTGATCAGCTGCTCTGGCGAGGAGAAGAAGAGCTATGCTATCCATTTGGGTTGAGACAAGTCAGCAAGGGAGAATTGAATTTTTTGGCTCCTCCCAAGGTCTCGGCCATGGTGTTTTCCAGCGGCCTGGTGGCTAGCCGGCTAGGCACTGGTCACCATCTTGTTCAGGTGGGTCAGGGCTAGGGTTTAGTGCAATCAATTGGCCATGGACATGTGTAAAGGAGTTTGATTTAAATGGAATGGGAGAAGGCTCATTTTTTGGCTTGGTTTGGGTCAACCCATGGAAATAGGCTTGGTGCACCTCCCCAAGACCTGATTTTGAGCTGAGGGAATCATTTAGGTCAGCTTAGAAGGAGTGGTGAAGTCTCCATCCATGGTGAGGTGGCTAAGCATGGTTTAGTGTGTGACATGCTTAAGGTAAAAAAGGGTTTAAAAGGGTTTAAGAAAGAGATCCCCTCTCTTGCCATTAATGGTTTGGTGAGGTGGAAAGTAGATTCCATGGCTCTCATGGCTCCCATGGGGCTCATGCATGGCTTCATGGCTCACCTTTGGCTTGGGGAAAAGTTTGGTCAATTTCATGAAAAAGGCTTTAAAAATTTCGGTAATTTAGGGGTGATTTGATGGGATTTGGCATATGTCTTGATTTGGATTTATTTTATCATGGATTTAGAACTTAGGAGATGGTTTTATCAAATGGATGATGATAGAGGATTGTCTTGTGGCTTTGGGCCTTTTGAAATGGTTTTAGATGGGCTTTTAAAATGGTTTAGGAAAGTGGGCTTTTGGATTTTTAAAATGGATTCTAGGATGAAATTTTAGTGAAGGACCATGTCAAATAAATGTTGGAATTGGTTTAGGCATGTGCCATGAGTGGTTTAAAACAAACTTGAGGTGGTTTGGGTTTGATTTGGGTTGGATTTGGGCCTCTTTGGTAAATGGGCCAATGTAGGTCAAATTGGGCTAACTTGGGCCAATGTTGGGCTAGAGTTGAAATTGATGTAAAATTAATGTTGGAAAATGTTTATGGGAATGTTTCAAAGAGGTTTTGGTTTTGGTTGGGTTTTGATTTTGTGGTTTGGGCTTATTTGGGTTAGGTTTGGGCTTAGGTCAAAATTGAGCTTTTTAACTTTTGGTTGAATTTGAGTGGGGTTTGGGTCTAAATTTTGGGCAAATCATGTTAGTGTTTTGTTTGTGGGGATGTTAGGGAAGATTTAGAAAAGATTTGGGGTTAATTGGAGTTGAATTGGGTGAGTTTGGGCTAAGTTTGGGTCATGGGTCCAAATTGGGCTTTAAGGTCCAAAATGAAATTGGGTCCAAATGCCAATCAAATTGGGCTTGAATTTGGTCTAGATTGGTGTTTGGGATGTTTAATTGAAGTTTATAATTGAATTGGACCAGAATTTGGGTCAATTGGGTAGGTTTGGTTTGACATTGGGTTCACTTTGGGTTAAAATGGGTAAAATTGGGGATTTTGACAAAAGTGGGGTAAATTGACAAAATTGGCCCATGATGTAGTTGGACAAAATGAAATTAGGAATATTTGGGATTTTCTGGAATTTTCTCGGAATTTTCTGAATTTTTGGATTTTTTGGCTAAGAGGGGCATTTTGGGTATTTGGAGGGTATTGGGAGGTATTTTTGGAATTTTTGGTATTTTTGGCTATGAATGATCAATTTGAGTGGTGTGGGAATGTTTGGGATTGTTTTTGAGGAATTTGGGTGATTTGGAGAATTTTGAAAAATTTGGGTAATTTCAAGGGTTTTGGGTAGGCTAGGCGGGTGTAGGGTCCCCGGGGTCAAAAATTAAAAAATTTGGAAAATTGAATATTGGGTAAATGTAAGTGGAATGAAATCATTTTGGTTGAGCCATGAGAGAACTCATTTGAGGCATTCACTATGTTGTTCCTAACCCTCTTAGCCAAGGGCTTAGGGGTTAAGGACCATCCATGTGAACCACCTTCATGAGTCAGGAGGTCATGTTGGGTTTAGGTGTGGTTTTAGGAGGTGTGTGAAAGTGTAGTGTATAAGTGTAGTGTGAGTGTAAGTCAGCCCTTTCACCAGACCAGGCCACCCAGGGCAGTCCTAAGGCCAAAGAGTCCTACAGGAACTCATCTTTTAAACTTCTACATTTGATTTCAACCCTATAGGTGATTAGGGGTCTACAATCAAGTTAGTGGAGTTTGCAGGGAGTTAAGAAGTGGTTTGAATTTCTAAATGGTGGGTCCCAATTCTAATCCTCTAGGACAGTCAAAGGAAAAGCCTAAGGCTAGATCCTAAGTACTAAAGAGAAGAAGAGAAGACCTCATCAAAAATGAGGTCAACAAATCGACCCCCAATAGGTGTGGTGTGCTAAACCAGCACACCGCGTGTATTGGCGTTGACCGAAGCGATCAACAAAACCAACACAGATGTCCAAGTGACAAACTTAGGACGAAGTAGAAGAGTTTTCGCTGGGGAGTGTCAAGTATATCTCTAAGACTGGAGATTCCTGAACTCTCGCTGGGGAAGGAAAAGAAGGTGAATCCCAAATCACATGATCTGGGGGAATTTCGATTTAGATTTCATTTTGTTTCAGTTTAAGTTTTGATGTGTGAGCTCAGATTTTAGTTTGAGTTTCAATTTAGATTGAAGTTTTGTTAAAATTAATTTGAAGGGATTTGAATCTTGAAATGAAAATTGGAATTTTGTGGTTTTAGATGTAACATCTTCAACCTCAAAAGAAATTGAATTGATTAGATTGAATCATTACAATGAGGAGAGATCTCAGAGCAATGCGGTATTGGATGTAAAATCCTTAACCTCAAGAGTTTGATTTGGTGTGCGTCATTGCAATAGGGAGAGAACCTAAAGCAATGCGGTATTGGATGTAAAATCCTCGACCTCAAAAGTTTGATTTTGATGTATTTCATCGCGATAGGGAAAGAACCTAAAGCAATGCAGTCTCGGATGTAAAATCCTCAACCCCAGGAATTTGATTTTGATGTATTTCATTGCAATAAAGAAATAATCCTAAAGCAATGCAGTCTCGGATGTAAAATCCTCCACCCCAAGAATTTGATTTTGATGTATTTCATTGCGATAGGGAAAGAACCTAAAGCAATGCAGTCTCGGATGTAAAATCCTCAACCCCAAAAGTTTGATTTTGATGTATTTCATTGCGATAGGGAAAGAACCTAAGCAATGCGGTCTCGGATGTAAAATCCTCAACCCCAAGAATTTGATTTTGATGTATTTCATTGCGATAGAGAAAGAACCTAAAGCAATGCGGTCTCGGATGTAAAATCCTCAACCCCAAGAATTTGATTTTGATGTATTTCATTGTGATAGGGAAAGAACCTAAAGCAATGCAGTCTCGGATGTACAATCCTCAACCCCAAGAATTTAATTTTGATGTATTTCATTGCAATAGGGAAAGAATCCTAAAGCAATGCAGCCTCGGATGTAAAATCCTCAACCCCAAGAATTTGATTTTGATGTATTTCATTGCGATAGGGAAAGAACCTAAAGCAATGCAGTCTTGGATGTAAAATCCTCAACCCTAAAAGTTTGATTTTGATGTATTTCATTGCGATAGGGAAAGAACCTAAAGCAATGCAGTCTCGGATGTAAAATCCTCAACACCAAGAAATTGATTTTGATGTATTTCATTGCGATAGGGAAAGAACCTAAAGCAATGCAGTCTCGGATGTAAAATCCTCAACCCCAAAAGTTTGATTTTGATGTATTTCATTGCGATAGGGAAAGAATCTAAAGCAATGCGAGTCTCGGATGTAAAATCCTCGACCCCAAGAATTTGATTTTGATGTATTTCATTGCAATAGGAAAGAATCCTAAAGCAATGCGAGTCTCGAATGTAAAATCCTCAACCCTAAGAATTTGATTTTGATGTATTTCATTGCGATAGGGAAAGAACCTAAAGCAATGCAGTCTCGGATGTAAAATCCTCAACCCCAAAACTTTGATTTTGATGTAATTCATTGCGATAGGGAAAGAACCTAAAGCAATGCAGTCTCGGATGTAAAATCCTCAATCCCAAGAATTTTATTTTGATGTATTTCATTGCGATAGGGAAAGAACCTAAAGCAATGCAGTCTCGGATGTAAAATCCTCAACCCCAAAAGTTTGAATATGATGTATTTCATTGCGATAGGGAAAGAACCTAAAGCAATGCAGTCTCGAATGTAAAATCCTCAACCCCAAAAGTTTGATTTTGATGTATTTCATTGCGATAGGGAAAGAACCTAAAGCAATGCAGTCTCGGATGTAAAATCCTCAACCCCAAAAGTTTGATTTTGAATGGCAATCGATTTTGCAAAGATTTGCAGTGTTGATTTGAAAAGTGTGGAATTTTGGTGTTTCGAGAATTTCCTGAAAGTTGCAAAAGATTTTTGTGGAAAGAAACAGATTAGGAGAGAGTATGTAGATGCTACATATCCCATTCAAAAGAGTTGATTGAGAGTTGCTAGTTTAGATTGGATACAATTCCTCGCCATCAGGTCCGAATCGAGAACCTCGCGGCTCTATGTCAATGGAATCGACCGCTTCCATCCCAAACAAGGGAGAGAGTAGAACGGATTGAATTTTAGATTTGGAAGGTTGAGTTTGAATTTGATTGAGATTTGATTTGAGACCTGGAAGGTTGAATTTGAATTTGATTGAGATTTGATTTACAATTTGGAAAGTTGAATTTGAATTTGATCGAGATTTGATTTACAATTTGGAAAGTTGAATTTGAAATTTTGATTTAAAATTTGTGTTCATTTTGTTTGTCTTTTAACGATTTATCGTTCATTTAATGTTCATGTGAATTTGGAGTTCATCATTTTTTTTTTAGATTTTTAAGGAAAGTTTTCTTTTATTCTTTTTGTTTCTTTTCTATTCTTTGTTCGAAGTTCATTTAACTTTAATGGCGTTTCCCGATCAACTTGCACAAAAGAGGTGAAGGCCAAAAATGTGACATGGTCACTTTCATTCCAATCATGTTGAAGATACATCATACAACTCGATCTGGAATACATCTCATACAATCCATACAGACTCAAAACGGACTATGTATGATCTTTGTCGATCCATCCAAAAAGGTATCTGTCAATAATCCATGTCTGAATAGTGAGGTACATGGTCAATAACATCACCTTCCAAGCCATCCTTGGCAAGGATGTCGCATGGATGTACGTTGGAGGTGTGATATTTTCCATGTAACTCACAGCTCGTAAAACCGGAGGCTCTCTAGCTCGGGTCCGGTCGGAAGTGGTAAGGTGCTTTCCGTCATCCATCCTTCCGAAAGTAACCGAGATCCGCTTCATCGGTACTCCCGGTATGCAATGTTTAGCAACATATGCTCCGTTGCCCTTCGATATCATGACGGAACCTACCGGTAATGGTATCTTTACCGGCCCTCGGAACTCACTCGGGCCTGCTATCCGGAGGTCGGACCCGAACATGATATTACACTCGTTCGGAAAGAAACCGTGCGAAAGGTCCGACAAAGTCATGGTGATCTATGTGCGGGGGTATGCGATCACCCTTCTTGTAAATGTTAATGATGCAAGCTGTTGGGTATCCAATCTGCTGGCAGTACCCTCCATGCTATCATTCTTTTCACCATCCTTTTGATGACTAACGACATTGGATCCACCTGGCCATGACGGAGTATCCCTGGTGGGTTTCCTTTCCTGTCTTCTGCGAAGTTGTAGCAGCATCCACATTGCATTGTAATTCTTCCTTTCCCTGGCATACATCTCCGGGGTTCTGAGTAAGTGTTTTCTCTTAGGCGGCCCGCTCGGGCCATTCTTTTCAAATCCCGGATGCAGTCCACGATTTGTTGTTGTTCGTATTCTGAGAACACGTCTGTATGTAGCTCGAGGCCTTCTAGTATATTGATCCTCTTGCCACTGATTCTCTCGAAGTATTCAAAAGTTTGTTTCTCGAAATTTTGCATCCTTTCTAGCTCGTATTCTGGAATGATCTGCAAATGACGAGGCCTGGTGACGTACTGTGGGATATATGGCTCAATCCCTTCGCGTTCTCTTGCATACCTCGGCTCCTCGGGGATGGTTTCCGTCGGGACATCCTCCGGGGTTGCTTCTGCAACAAGGTTATGCATTACTGGTGGCATTATCTGGTGGCGTGGTAGCCTTCCTTCTTCTGATCTTCTCGAGATTTCCCTGGTTTCTTCTGTTATCCTCGGAGCTGGCCTCCTTCCTTCAGGTTCCTGGCGAACCGGTATCCTTGAAGTATATGCACTGGCAGTAGCAACTGCCTCGTCGCGCTGGTCCGCTGCTAGTTTAGTTAACATCTTGCGGATACGGCGATTTTTATTTCTTCGCTGAGTTGCTGTGAGAGTAGCTCTTCGTACTTCCTGACTTTACGTGGGCGCGGCGCTGACAAGCCTGCCCTCTGCCGTAGCGAATACAGACTTGATTTTCTTGTCTTCTTTAGTGTTTGTTTTCCTTTTCTTGTTGTTGGATTGGTGGCTTGGGCCACCCACTTTCATTACTGTCTGACTGGGCAGTTCCTCTAGGTCAATTGGGACCCAGTCACCTTCCTCGTATTGCAGGCCTGCTGGTGCGAAGTCTGAGTCAATCTCAATTATCGCTCCATCTTTCACCCTCTTTTCGTCGAGTGCGAGGCTTACGCCATTTCTAAAGTTCGGGACCAACCGCCCGTTCGACATTTCCCTGCGAAAAGACAAGGAAAAGGATCAGGGGCTGTACTAAGAACAAGAACATTAAGAAAATGTTTATTAAATACAGAGTTTTCTTTTTTTTATTATTACTTTTTTATTTTTAAATTCAACAGGAATGAAGTGGGAAAAGATCAGGAACGATATTTTGATTTGGAAGAGAAAACAAGAAAAACTTTATTATCATGATTTTATTTATTTTAGCACATTTTTTATTATTTTTGGGTTCGGACCCAGTCATAAGTAATTACTTCACCCGTGCTTCTAGGGATGAGAAATTCATTCCTTCGAAACATCAAGTAGCGTAATACTTTTTCAAGTATCGTCCATTGATCGGAAGCATATGGCGTTCTCCTTGGCAATTCACTAGCTGGTAGGAGCCTCCTGAGTAGACTGCCTCAACCACAAACGGCCCTTCCCAAGTAGGTTCAAATTTTCCTCCTATCTTGCGGTGTGCGAGGATAGGTCTCTTGAGAACGAGAACTAAGTCACCAACTTTGAAGGTTCTTGGGCGGACCTGGTCCTGTCATGGGCTTGAACCATCTTAGCTTGGTATAGTTCTAAATTCTGCTGTGCTGCAAGTCTTTTCCCTTCCAGGTTTTACAATTCTTCTAGTCGTAATTTGACATTCTCTTCTGTCGTGATTTTTTTTGCAACTGCAATCCTGAGTGAAGGAAGCTGGACCTCTAAAGGTAACACTGCCTCGGACCCATACACCAGAGCGTAAGGTATAGCTTGAGTAGGAGTTCTGAAGGTTGTCCGGTAGGCCCATAAGGCTTCTAATAACTTCTCGTGCCAATTTCTCTTACTATCGTCCAAGGTTTTCTTTAAAATTTGAACGAGAGTTTTATTAAAAACCTCAGCCAGGCTGTTTGCTCTTGGGTAGTAAAGTGTTGAATACCGCCAGTCGATTCCGTGTCTCCTGACAAAATTGTTGATTTGTGTGCTTCTGAATGCCGACCCATTATCTGAGATGATCCTGCGTGGCACTCCGAAACGGTAGACAACTTGGTTCTTGAAAAACCGTAGCACGTGGTGTGCTTTCACTTCTCTGAGTGGAACTGCCTCTGCCCACTTGGAAAAGTAATCTGTAGCCGCAAGAATGAAGCGATGTCCTTTTGAAGATGGTGGTTCTATTGGACCCACTATATTTGTGCCCCAACATTCAAATGGCCACGACGCAATTGTCGGATGTAGTACATTTGGAGGTTGGTGTAGAACCACTCCGTGCACTTGGCATTGGTGACAGCTCTTGGCGATTTTCATGCAGTCGGTCATCATCGAAGCCCAGTAGTACCCTAGTCTTTTAATTTTCATTTTCATCTTCGGACCTGACTGGCGAGCGCCATAGAGTCCTGAATGCACCTCTTTAACAATTTCACGGGCCTCGGACCCGCTTAGGCACCTTAGCCACATTTGATCGAAAGACCTTTGTTGACCTCATTTTTGATGAGGTCTTCTCTTCTTCTCTTTCGTACTTAGGATCTAGCCTTAGGCTTTTCCTTTGACTATCTTAGAGGACTAGAATTGGGATCCACCATCTAGAATTTTAAACCACTTCTTAACTCCCCGCAAACTCCACAAACTTGACCGTAGACCCCTAATCACCTGAGGGTTGAAATCAAATGTGGAAGTTTAAAAGGATGAGTTCCTATAGGACTCTTTGGCCTTAGGACCGCTCCGGGTGGCCCGGTCCGATGAAGGGGCTGACTTACACATACACTACACTTCCATACACCTCCTAAAACACACCCATACCCGACTTGACCTCCGACTCATGTAGATGATTCACATGGATGGTCCTTAACCCCTAAGCCCTCGGCTAAGAGGGTTAGGAACAACATAGTGAATGCCTCAAATGAGTCCCTTCATGGCTCATGTGGGCTTGATATGGCTTCATGGCTCAACCAAAATGATTTTACTCCACTTACATTCACCCAATCTTCAATTTTCCAAATTTTCAATTTTTGACCCCCGGACCCAACACCCGCCAACCTACCCAAAGCTCCGAATAGCCCAAATTTCTCAAAAATTTCCAAATCACCCAAAATTCTCCAAAATCATTCCCAAACATTTCCACATCACTCAAACTGATCATCCATAACCAAAAATACCAAAAATTCCAAAAATACCTCCCAATACCCTTCAAATACCCAAAATACCCCTCTTAGCCAAAAAATCCAAAAATTCAGAAAATTCCCAGAAAATTCCAGAAAATCCCAAATATTCCCAATTTCATTTTGTTCAACTACATCATGGGCCAATTTTGTCAATTTACCCCACTTTTATCAAAACCCCCAATTTGACCCATTTTAACCCAAAGTGAACCCAATGTCAAACCTAACCTACCCAATTGACCTAAATTCTGGTCCAATTCAATTCTAAACTTCAATTCAACATCCCCAACACCAATCTAGACCAAATCCAAGCCCAATTTGATTGGCATTGGGATCCAATTTCACTTTTGGCCTTAAAGCCCAATTTGGACCTATGACCCAAACCTAACCCAAACTCACCCAATTCAACTCCAATTAACCCCAAATCTTTTCTAAACCCTCCTTGACATCCCCATAAACAAAACACTAACATGATTTGCCCAAAATTTAGACCCAAACCCCACTCAAATTCAACCCAAAATCAAAAACCCAATTTTGACCTAAACCTAAACCTAGCCCAAATGAGCCCAAATCCCAAAATCAAAACCTAACCAAAGCCAAAACCTCTTTGAAACACCCCATAAACATTTCCCAACATTAATTTTACATCAATTTCAACTCTAGCCCAACTTTGGCCCATGGTAGCCCATTTTGGCCCACCTTAGCCTCTTTACCAAAAAGGCCCATATCCAACCCAATTCAAACCCAAATCACCTCAAATTTGTTTCAAACCACTCATGACACATCCCTAAACCAAACTCAACAATTATTTGGCCCAAGACTTTACCAAAATTTCATCCCAAAATCCATTTTAAAATTCAAAAGCCCACTTTCCTAAACCATTTTAAAAGCCCATCCTCTACCACATCCAAAGGCCCAAAATTGGTCCCAAAGCCCATATGACATTTCCCCTCATCATACTTTCAATTAAACTCAATACTTAAGTCCTAAATTCATCATCAAATCATTCCAAATCAAGTTCCATACAAATTTCCATCAAATTACCAAAAAATTCCTATAATCCATTTTCATGAAATCGACCAAGCTTTCCCCAAGCCAAAGGTGAGCCATGAAGCCATGCATGAGCCACATGTGAGCCATGAGAGCCTTGGACACTCCACCATACCATATTGGGTAGGAAGGAGGGACCCTTTCCTTAATCCCTAAAGCTCATTAGCCTTAATCATGATTCACCTAAACCTAAATTTAATCCAAATATATTTGGATGGAGACTTCTCCATGCCAAACCAACTCGATCCCTTTGATCCCCCACAAGACCCAAAGCCACCTCGAGGGGTGCACCAAGCCCAAATGGGTGAGTTGACCCATTTAGACCCAAAACTAGCCATGCCACATTCTATTTTGGATCAAGGCCTTTACACTTGGCCATTGCCAATTGCTTGCACAAACACCCGCCCCGACCCACCCGACCCCGAGGGTGACCCCGCTCGCCGGCCACCACCCCGACCACCGGAAAACACCATGGCCGAGAGCTCACATGTGAGCCAACTTTGGAATTCTCACCGCCGAGCCGCCCCATCCCCGAGCGCCATTGCGGCTGTTCTTCACATGCCAGGAGCAGCTGATCCCAGCCCTCAACTCCCCCTGGGAGAGCCTCCAGCCCTGCCTATTTAAACCCCTCACCTTCTCGGCCATGAGAGGTGCTAAAAAAAACCTTAAGGAAACTCTGCTAAAATTGTTCCGACTCACTCCCCATACACGAGCACTTGATCCCCACCGAAATCCCCTTACCATTTCTTCTCTCGTGAGCTCAATTTCGCAGTTGAAATCCAAGCCGAAAACCAGGACACTTCTCCACAGTGGATCAATCCTCAAATCGATTGGTCCTACACCTTCACCGTACCAAGAGAAGGTGTCCACCAGCAAAAGCCCCATCTCCGTGCCACCCAGCTTGTTCCGGACTCCAAAGGTTGTGATCGGCCTTGGTGGAAATCACACCTAGGCAATTCACCACATCCCCGTGCTTCATCCCTAGCCTCCTGCAGCTCCAACGAACGTGCCGAGCATCTCTGATCGAGGCTTCACCTCTCAGAGCTAAGGTATGAACTAATTCTTCATCCCGAGCTTCTGGAGATTCTCCATTTCAAATGCTTTAATTTCAATGCATGATAACCGTATGGATGTGTTCGTCTTCTCAAGAAGAATCCATAGAGCATAAGAACACGAAAATCCATCGAGTATCGAGTGAGATCTTAGGGATTTAGTGTGGACGGCTCTCGGGTGAGGACGCTCGGGAACGATGAACGGATGCCGTCCATTCAATACACGCGCGGACGGACGGCTTAGATGGCGTCGGACAAGAAGATGGTACGTGAACCGCGGGGCCCGGGCTGCTGACTCAAGCGGCGGCGTCGAATGGGAGCGCGACGCGTGTGCATTCGGAGATGCCGAGGATGACGCGGCGCCGACTTCGGATAAATAGAAAATTAGGGGTATTTTCTATTTATTTAATTCCTTAAACTTGGAAAATTCATAACTTTGTGTAGGAAAATCGAAAAATAAAATAAAAATACCCTCTTACTCAAAGTGAACGTAGGAGAATAATGTAGAAAAGAAATCATTTAATTTCATCAAGTATTTTATTTTTTATAATTTATTTACTCTCTGCATACATTTAATTCTCCATGTATGAATACAATTCACCATGGCATGAGACCATAGGGCTTTTGAAGCCTCCGAATTTGGGAACATTCCCCGAATTTTCCAAAGTCGGAGGTCATCCCTATGAAAAGTTATTTATTTTTCAAATGCATGTTGCTGTTTTGAGTATTTTAATTCCAAAAATTAGCATGTTGTGAAATAAATTCTAGGAAAATTTGGTGATGTTCCTTATGACCAGCAGAACCCTAGGAAAAATAGGACTTGGATTAATTCACTTAAGATAACCCTAATCGGCTTAAACATCCAAAATAGACCCCTAATTAATTAGAGTTAACCACACATCAAATTGACTTGAAATCAATTCTCCACTGACCTTTAGGATCAGAGGAACCCACCATAAAAATTTGAAGTCAATTGAACTTGGTTTGCCCTACTAAATGGGTTGATTAAGCCATTTAGTCATTTTAAACTTTAAAAATCCATAACTTTCAAAATATCTTTCAAAAATTCACCAAATTGGTTTTGGAGCCTCTCTGATATCAGGGGAATTTAAGAAAATTAAAATTTCAATTTTCTAAAAAAGTTGATTTTTAATATTATTTTAATATTTTTAATAATTAAAAAATAATAAAAATCACAAAAATAATAAAATTCACCAAATTGTCACATTTTGAATTTTAATCACCTAGGAACAAACCCCATATTTTTCTCAGGCCTATTTGATGAAATATTAATTTTTAAAGCTCTAGGGTAATTTTAAAATTAAAAAATGTATTTTCTAGCATTTTCACCAAAATAATTATAATAAATCAAAGAAAAATCATAAAATTGTAAAATTTGGTTCTCTGGAATCCTTGATATCAGAGAGAATTTTAAAAATTATGAAATTCATTTTTCAACATTATATTCTATTTTTAAATTAATTAATACTCCAGAACTTAAAATAATTCTAATAAATAAAATATAATTCAAAAAATCACAAAATTTGGTCCAAATGGTCCTCTGGTCATTAGAAATGTCCCCTAATTTTCTTAAGGACAGAAACTTTCCCTTGGTCATGTTATTAAATTTTCCTTGGAAATCTCTATTTTCTATCAAAAATAATTGTATAAATAAATTAAATACAGAAAAATCACATTTTCTCCTCTCATGTCTTTATTGACATATGAGTGAAGTCACATAAAAATTTCAAGTTCATTTGAGTTCAATTTAGTGAGTTATGAAATTATTAAGCTTAAAGGGTAAAGTGGTAATTAAATTTTTTTTAATCCTTAATTAAAACTTTAGGTTTAATAAAAAATTAACAAGTAAAATATTTGATCCTAATCTGATTTGGATGATTGAAATTTAATAATTGAAGGGTAGAAACCCATTAAGCAATTTAAAATGATTAAACTTTAATTAAATAATTGATTAAATTTGGAAGAATAATAAAATTGGAATTATTAAAATAGGGATATTATTAGGAAGAAATTTATTCTTTAATTTAAAAAATCCCTAAATTAATCATTTCATTAATGTTTAATTCCTAATTAAAATGATAATTCAAATTTAAAACATTAAAAGACTTAATCATTAAACTAAAATTAAATTATTGAACTCTTTTAAAATTTTAATTAAAATTAAAATGAATAAAATTAAATTAAATTAAAAATTAAATTAAATCAAATTAAAAATTAAATTAAAAATTAAATTAAATTAAAAATTAAATTAAATTAAAAATTAAATTAAATTAAAAATTAAATTAGATTAAATAAATTAAATTAAAATTAAATTAAATTAAATCAAATTAAATAAAAAAAAATTTTAATTAAATTAAATCAAATTAATTCAATGTAACATCAAATCAAAGTAAATTAAATTAAATTAAATTAAATTAAGTTAAATTAAACTAAACCGTATTACATTAAATTAACTTAAGTTAAATTAAATTAAATTAAACCACATTAAATTAAATTAAGTTAAATTAAATTAAATTAAATTAAATATAAAGACATGAAGAATTCAAAAATAAATCTAAAATAACTCGAACACTATTCCAAACTTAAATCATTCAATTTAACTTAAATTGAATCACAAATCATTAAAATATCATTTTGCCCTCAGGAGCTTTTACTATTATAACTCCTAAATGGAGTATCAAGTGAAATGACACTTCATTCATAAGGATATTCAAACATCCTAATTCACCGAGCAAGAAATAAAACTTAACTCAAACACCTCGATGATTAATTCACTGAACAATAAAATTCATTCGACTTAGGACAATTCCCGAAATATCGAAAGGATGTTTAAGATTCGTCTTAAACACTTCCTCAATATGATGGAATGTCCTTAAGAACAAATCGAGCTTAATTGTTCTTTGGTGAAGAAAATCATCCTTAAAACCAAAATCAAGGACCTAGTACGTCATAGGAGGTGACTAGCTATAGGATTAGGAACTTGGTAGAAAACCATAACCTTTCCCTTAGCTTTACCTAGGGACTTATTTTAAATGCTTAAATATTCTAACTGTGTTTTAAGTGCAGCTTGGGATGACGGGAAGACCCTCCGAGTACGCTTTTATTTTATTGCGATTTACTCTATCGTAACTTATTTAATCGCATCGCACTTACTTTTCTCGCATGATAAACAATCGTTGCATGAAAACCCACACCTTTAGGATAGTCCCTAAAACCGAAACCCATAACTAAATTAAAAGACACTACAAGATAAAATTCACCGCCACAACATTCAAAATATAAGACAACTCAAAATTTAATCACAAACAAAACCACAAAACTACAACTACAACTAAATTAAAACGTCCCGTTGGATGATCGGGAATACCTCGGATGATGTAACCTACGTGTTGCTAACGGAATTTCCCACTGGTCTAAATGAAAGTGTGGAACTCATTCGAGCTGAGTTTAGCAAATTCATCCGGACTAAGTGAATCCGATAAAAATAATGATGCCGGAAGGATGGAACCGCGGGATCTTAACCGGTGTTGTTATAATCAACTTTAAGATTTGTGTTTTAATTAAAACACAAAAAACACTTGGAAATTAAGACTTCTCTAAACCAAAACACTTTTCTCATCCCCTGATTTATGATTTCTAAAACTAAACCTCCGCAACAACAAGGAGCTCGGAGCATGGTGGGCAGCACGGCCATCGTCGTCAGCAAAACTTGAACCTACTTCAAAGAAACTTTCCTAGAATTGAACAACAAAGCCATAGGACTTCGAGGTAGTTCGCCTAGTGCAACATAAATCCTCAACTCTTCGTTAGTGCATTTCGCATTGCTAATTAAGCCCTAATCCTAGGCCTTAGGACTCCGAGGTAGTCGTCCGATACGATATAAACCCTCACATCTTCGAGGCTATTTGTATGATTTTATCATACGAATATAAGTCCTAATTAATTAAAATTGGCAGGACCAAAATACTAAATAAACATTAGGACCTTCCTAAATCCAAGCCAAACAATAGGATAGTCGGGAGATTATCGAAGTTCACTTCGAATCCGTAATTTCTCCTACTTTTCTTCCTTTCGAATTCCCAAAATAAAATGTTCCAAACTCGATCCATTCCCTATCGAGATTCAAAAATTCAATTCTTTGAAAACTTAAACTTCGAAATTCTTGAGAGTGCACTATCGATTATTATCGAGAGTTTTCTTAGGTGATTCCCGTCACTTAAGATGTAATTAACTATAGGGGCTTGCCCTTATAGGGAATTTTAAAGAACCTGTGTAATATAAACCCCGTTTAATGTTTTCATATTAAGCTGGGAATTTGTCGGCTTATAAAATTGGTTCGCGGACCAAACGGATGTCACAAATCTTCTAGTTTATTTAACCGAGCCCCACCATCAAGCAGAGTGTGTTTATCCTTAGTGATAGATACACGGTTTGTGATGCGGTGCTCGTTTATATAAACTATTCTGGGATGTGAGATCGGTTTGATTTCATATCTTAAAATCTTCAAATTTAAAATTATTTTCAAAATCAAATACTACTTTCTAAATTATATCTATATTTAAATTAAATTAAAATTCGCCGACAACTTCTGTAGGCGACCCCTTTTCAAAATACGACACTCAACCTAAAAATAATGCCGACAACTTCTGGCGACTCCGCTGGGGAAATTTCCTCTCTCCATTCTAATCAGATAATTTCGCTTTCAAAAATCGGTAGTGCATCCATGTCCCTTATGGATCAAACAACCCTTCTTTCCGTTGGGATACAATGTTCATTTCTACCTCGAACAAGTATAACCAACATTCTCTCGGATTTAGGAGCCACCGTTTAGACACCCCTAAATCGTAGAGGTTCCGAGATCCTTTTACCTCATTTCGAGGTGGGGTGGACCCCCAATAGGTGTTAGTTTAGGAGTGATCCTTCGAGTCGAGAAGTCTTGCTTAAGGCTCTCTTTTCCTTCCCAACTCCGATTCGCATTCCTTACCTTCTCTACACCTTTGAACACTCCGTTCTAAATAAACAAACCCTCTAATAAGTGATTCTTTTAATAAGTGATTCCTTCTTATAAATACATGAACAAGCATGAGTTCGGACTCTTTTCAATTCCTTTCTTTTCGTCCTAAAGAAAATAAGCATAACTTGGGACCGACAACCGTAACCTACCCCTGCAAAATGGAAGCCCCGAAACCGATTTTCTCTTTTACCAATGGACCGGACCTCGCCGTCTATAAGGATGAGTCGCCCGACAATGGAATCATCCGATTTGGACAAGGATTTGAAAACACGAACGTCAAGATCACCGACATCTCCCTCTTTTCACCGATGAACAAGGTATCCGAAGCCGAGGAGCCGCCGCTCGAGTTCAACCTTAGGTCGACCCAAGAATTCCCTCCTCTCGCAAAGGATCCCGACTAAGAGGAATACCGCCGTCCGTCATGAGGACCGTTCTTACTACCCCCACCTGGTCTAGTTGTTTCCGCACCTACCCCGACTTTCGCCAAATCAAAGGGGAAAGAAATCCGGAATTATGATGGACCCGTTACCGTGGAGGGTACGGATCTTCCCGTAAGACCTTCTGTTTTCGAAATCGGGTCCAGCTTTAAAGATTCCGTCACTAACGAGGACCTAAAGAAGAAACGAAGTAGAAGGATCGCTAGAGAAGCCGTAGCCGCCGAAGTTGCTTTCCTAGAGGAAATTCCGAACCGCCGAATATACACCGCCGCTCGAATACATACCACTCTTGGGAGGAAGCAGGTTTCATCCCCTCTCCGCCGCAGAAGATGAAGAAAATATTCGCAAGATTGCCGCCACATTACCACGACCCGCATATTACAACGATAGCCGCAAGAAAAGAACTAGAACTACGCCGTTTGCTCGACCGCAAACTTTGGTAGAAAAGTTAGCAAAGAAGGAAAACTCGCCCGTATCGAAATTCTACGAAGGATAGGGCGGGTGCCGCCAAATCCTCGTCTTGGGCCCCGAGTAGAACCCGCCATCATGACAGTAAAAGCCAAGTAAAAGAATGAAGGCTAGTCCGCCCGTTGTCGTCTCGGGATTACAAATTAGGGAGGATACCACCTTCCAAAGCATTTGGCCGACGGACCATCCGGTCCTAGACCTTCCGTCGCTAGAAGGATGGTATGGCGTCCCACTACCGGGCGGTCGAGATTGAAACAACGAGCTCGAGAAAGAAAGTCTCGCCGAGAGACTTGAATCTGAAGAAAGTGCTACCACGATGAAGGGGACTCGTGAGAAGGGGACCCGGCAGCTATCGCACGACAACCACAAAGACACACAGAAAGCCCCGCTAGAAGATGCCATGGAAAAGATGAGAACCGATATCCGATGATTGGCAAAAGAAAGAGAAGAAAAGTTCGGAGACGAGATTGATTCATCGGAATTCATGGATGACGAATACGCAGAAATCAACATGGTTGAGACACGAGCTTCATCAGCTTCGCAAGGTGCTCCTGCAGTCGCAGAAAGAGAGGAGCCAGAACTGATGAGGAGGCGGCTTCAGGAGAAAGACGACACGATCGCTCAAATGGCGAAAAAGGATGGAAGAGATGGCCGTAGCTCTGGCCACTCTCCGCAGTCAAGTACAACCACATGTAGAGACACCCCGGTAGGTCATTCACATCGTAGACGGAGGAAAGGAGATTACGTCCGTCAATGGGGATGATCACCGAAAAGGATACAACACAGAGTATGATTCCCGAAAAGGATATCAAGAACTTGGTGGAACGAAGAAGTGCGAGAAGCCTTAGCACAATCGAAGAGCGGGACATCCATTCGGACGGGTAGACCTTACCCGTAAGAATTCGACGCCGTCCAATACCCGAAAGGCTTCGTACCACCTCCGTTCAAGACCTTCGACGGAACCGGGAACCCCCGACAAGCATGTGGCACACTTTCGTGCCGCTTGTTGCAATGCCGGCGGGAGCGATGCATTACTCTTCCGACGAGCTCGTCGCCAGTCCGTCGGAATCGCCTTCGACCGGTATGCGAATTACCAAATGGTTCGGTGAAGACGTTCTCGCAGCTAGAGAACCTCTTCATCAAGCGATTCGCCGGAGCTCAGCACCACATCACTATAGGTGATTTAGTGGTAGAGAAACAAAAGCCGAATGAAACCTTGGTGGACTACATACTTCGATAAAGGAACTTAAGCATGAAGTGTGAGCCACAGTTACAAGAACAGCATGCAGTCGGCATTTTACTAAAAAGCATCCATGGCCCGATAGCACTTCTCCTCAAGGGATTCACTATTAAGACTTTTGAGAAGTTGTTAAGCAAGGCCGGAAGCTTGCAAGAGGAGGCAAAGCAATTAAGTTTCACCGATAAAACAGATAAACAAAAGCCTGTAAAGACTTTCGAAAAGAAATCCGGATCGTTGCAGCTAGCTTGACAAAGGCAAGCAACCGATGCAAATACCACCGTAACGGCCGCAAGCAACCACAACAGACTACCAGCAACCCCGGCCCAGCCTATCGCTCATCGCTACGAGTATGAACAACCACCTCGTCCGCAACGTACATTAAGGGAGCTTTTGAGCGAGAGAATATCCGTTCAAGAATGAAGCAGAGCACGAAAATGTTCCGCAGCTTGATGAAGACCCCGCATTTCCAACTACCGTAACCTAAGAGACCCGAAGAAGTCGACAAGAAAGGTGATCCCAACTTTTGCCCTTACCACCGGATGCTTCGGGCACAAGATAGAAGATTGTATTACCTTCAAAAGTTGGCTCAATGACAACCTGCGGAAAGGGAATATAACGATCCCGAAGGAGTACATGAAGGAACCCCGTAAAGGAGGTTCCGTCAATGTTGTCTCGACTGATCCCATCATTCCGATAGATCCCTATACGACTGACGATGGATGGACTACCGCTTGGACGAGATCTTCGAAAAAGATTTTAGACAAAGCATCCAAACCGCTTCGGTGCGAGCTTCAATTCGTAGTTCGAAACCCGTTAAGCCGGTATTATCACTTGCGATAGAAGAACCACCTCAACAGGAGACGATCGAAGAAAAGAAGAAAATTGACGAAGAAGAGAAGACCGAGGCACCTAAGGCTAGACTAGGGGCCGCTTATCCTAGGATAGTTGTTTCCGATTCGGGGAGAAATCCTCGAACCCCCGACTCGTATGATTATCCGCTCACTTCGGTGGGATCATATAATGATAAGGGTGATGGCGTTGGCTACGTTTTGATCGTTTCTAACGATTACGTAACTAACGATAATCCGGATATCGATTTCGATACCAACGACAATTCTCAAATCATACACGATCTCGACGAGCGGAATAACGAAGAAGACATCCATCAAGGAGGCTACGAGAGTTCAATAAGCAACGAATCTATCTCGCGAGTTTCGAGGAGCTCCAAATACGATAGAGTTGGAGCCTTCGTACTCGAAGCTAATCCGGAAGAGCCTGTCATTCCGATTCAAGAAGAGACACCGACAAGCTCAACAATAGATTCAGAGGAAATTACAGAAGTCAACTTAAGGAGTGGCAAAATTCTACCTCCGAGAATGGGTCCAAAGGACAAAGGAAAGCAGGTGGTTGTTCGAGAAGAACCAACCCCAGCAGAAGAAATGCCCATTCGAGAAGAAGCAGAGACACATGAAAATAAAGTGGACTACAACGTGTTAACCCATCTTAGGAAACTACCGGCCAAACTAAGCATTTATGATGCTCTCATCTTATCAAAGGAGATGAGAGAAGCTCTGATCAAGGCCTTACTTGATCCGGAAATTCGCTTAGCTCAAATGGCCGGAGATTCCTTAGATGAGGTTTGCTCGTTAAAGGAACAACGAGGTGTTACCTTCACGTGACGATGACCTACTACTTGGAACAACAGATCACAACCGACCGTTGTACATTTCAGCTTACAATCGGAAAATTTACACTCTCCGCAGTATTGGTGGATCCAGGAGCATCAATCAATATAATGAATCTTCGAACGCTAGCATACTTGGAAATTGATTCTCGCGAGCTCGAGGCGGACAAAATGTTATTAAGAGGATTCAACCGTAAAGGAGAAAGAGCCCTCGGCTCAATAACACCGCTAATGAAGACCGGTGACTTAGCAAAGACAACCGCGAAATTTCACATAATCGATTCGAAACGTCGTTTAACGCTCTACTCGGGCCGACCATGGATACATGAAAACAGGATGGTACCATCATCTCTACATCGTTGCATCAAATACTACGATGGAGGGGAACGAAGGCATCAAAGGTGACTTACAACCATTCTCCGTACATGAAATTGGAATCCACGAGGATGCAGACTTATTATGCACCACCGAAGAAAATGATCTTCTCCAGTAGATACCATAACAAATGAAGCAAAGAAAGTTCGGGACAACGAAGAACCCGAAGTTCTAGTCCAACAAGTCACTCACCACTCCCTTACGGCGAGATGGTGAAGGTTTCTCCACAACTCGCATCCGAGGTCGAGGCCGGGGACGAGGTCGTGGTAGAGATGTTAGGACGATTGGACGAGAGGAAACCGACCATCAATGTCGATCGGGAAGATAGTTCCGAAGAAGAAAAAGAAATCAAACAAGAAGCAGACGACAATAAGTCGAAAGAAGCCGCAATTCAAAATCCCTATCGAAGATGAAAGAAACGAAGAATATAAATCGATGTACGAGAAGATTAACCACTATGTACATACTATGACTCTAACTCCGATCCATTCTAATAAGATTGAGGGTATGGAGGTCAAAGAGGTACGTAGCGGTGGTGCAAAGCCCATCAAATTCTACCGTGGTGCTCCTTCCTCCAAAACTGAAAATAATGTACAACTCAAGATGCTACTTCATCGAATTAATGGAATTGCCTTTCGAGTGGTACTCTCCCGTGTTCAAAATTTAATTCAGCCGTGGTTTCTTACCTCGACAATGGACAAAAGGTCAATCACAACGTTTTGAAAATTTATGGAATAACTCCGTCGTCCACCCAACTCAAAACATGGTCTCGGATTCTAGCACAAGAGAGATCGACTGATGATACCGAATTTTGCTTGGTTGTCACTTGCGAATCTAATGAAAACTCGCATGGAAACTACAGTACGAACTCGAAGATTTACAAATTGGAGACGCTCCACCGAATTCGAAGAAGAAATCAAATCTACGATGAGATGAGTTAACTGAAGTTAACTTAGGTACTAACGAAAGAGCCTAGACCTACCTTTGTTAGCTCCTTACTCAATAAAGAAGACTCGAAGAAATAATCAAGTTATTAATGGAATTTAAAGACCGTTTTGCTTGGAGCTACGATGAGATGCTAGGTTTAGCTCCGCAGGTCGCAATTCATAAGCTAGGGGTGGATCCCGCTTCGTTCCAACGTACAAGGTCCCGAAGAATGCGTCTAGAAATCGAACAACAAGTCATACCGAAGTTAAGAAGCTAATAGACGCTAAATTTGTCCGTGAAGAACAATACCCGACTTGGTTAGCCAACGTGGTACCAACCGTGAAGAAGAATGGTCAAATCGAACTTTTGTGGATTTCGTAGATTTAAACAAGGCATGCCCGAAAGATGAATTCCCTCTACCGATCCTGCAACTAATGATCGACATTGCTTCGACACATGAAATATTCTCGTTCATGGATGGATCTTCGTGATACAACCGGATAAAATGGCTCCAGAAGATGAAAAACTTACGGCATTCGTAACGCCGATCGGAGTATATTGCTACACAGATGATGCCATTCGGATCGAAGAACGCAGGAGCAACCTACCGCAGAGCAATGACAAGAATTTTTGATGATCTCATCCATAATCAAGTCGAATGCTACGTGGACGATGTGGTCATCAAAAGCAAAGTAAAGGACAACCACTTGTATGATTCGAGAATTGTTTTCGAACGATTAAGACAATTTAATCTTAAGATGAATCCCTTAAAATGCGCCTTCGGCGTCACCTCCGGAAATTCTTAGGATTCGTTGTCCGACATCGTGGAATCGAAATCGACCCGAAAAGATTAAAGCCATCTTAGAAATGCCACCTCCTGTAACCTTAAAACAACTACGATCTTCTCAAGGGAAGTTGGCATATCTTCGACGCTTTATCTCAAACCCGTCAGTAGGTGTCAGCCTTTCTCGCACTAGTTAAAAAGGACGCCAAATTTATTTGGGAAGAGAAATGCCGTAGGGCCTTCGAGGACATTAAACAATACTTAATGACACCTCCCGTCTTAGCAGCCCCTGGCCTCGTGTAGACCGCTGATACTTTATACCGCGGCTTTAGACGACTCTCTCTGAGCCCCGTTAGCCTGTGTCAATGATGAGGGTAAAGAAAATGCTCTTTACTACTTAAGCCGTCGTTCATCGCCGACGGAAATAAGGTATCCCGCAATCGAAAAGCATTGTTTGGCCCCGATCTTCGCCGCTCAAAAGCTCGTGCATTACATGCTTTCTCATAAGGTCAACTCGATTTCGAAATTTAATCCATCGCAATACTCGATGACTCGTCCAACGCTTTCCGTGCAGACTTGCCGGATGGTCGATGATATTATTGCAATTCGATATAACTTTCGTGCCTCTCCGTGCCGTAAAAGGACAAGTCCCTGCGTACTTCCGCAAAGACACCCTTTGCCGGCGAATCTCCTCTCAACGACGATTCGCCGTATGAACAAATAATGAATCTAGAAGACCATGATGATCGACGTTGGGAATTATATTTCGACGGAGCATCTTCAAGCACATAAAGACGAAGAATCGCAAGTGATAGTGTCTCGGTAAGGCAGGATCGGACTAATCTTTATAACATCGGAGCGGGGATGTTAAGATACTCCTACCACTCGACGCAGCCGTGTACAAACAATGAAGCTGAATACGAAGCCCTCATAACGGACCGGAATTAACCATTCAAATGGGGATAACAGACATCAACATCTACGGGATTCACGCTTAATCATTCAACAGTATCGCGGACAATGACAAAATTTTAAAACCAAGACTCGAGCAATACTTCCAAGTATGCCATACAACTGTTGGAACGCATTCCGAATGTGACGATCTACAAAATTCCCAGAAAGAAAATGCTTTAGCGGATGCGCTAGCCCGTCTCGCAAAAGAATTTGCCTCATTTGCAAGATGAATCGATGGAAGTGTCGCTCACGGACGCCGAGTCCTATCACGACTTGACATGTACACGATACACAAATCACAAAAGAAAAAGGATCAATCGTGCAAGCAGTGATGTAAAACACGGAAGATCGGGCGACAACCATTAATAGATTACTTGCAAACAGAAAGCTACCGTACGATAGGTCGCTAGCCCATCGTATCAAGAAAAGAACTCGTCCTACGCATTAATAAACAACACGTTATACGTAAGGTCTTTCGATTAAATGCGGCTAAGGTGCCTAAGCGGGTCCGAGGCCCGTGAAATCGTTAAGGAGATACACTCGTGACTCCGTGGCGCTCACCGCCGGGTCCGAAAATGAAAATGAAAATTAAAAGACTAGGGTACTACCGGCCCTCGATGATGACCGACCGCATGAAAATCGCCAAGAGCCGTCATCGCTGCCAAGTGCACGGAGTGGTTCTACACCAACCTCCAAATGTGCTACATCCGACAATTGCATCGTGGCCATTCGAATGTTGGGGCACGGTATATAGGGTCCAATAGTAACCACCGTCGTCAAAAGGACATCGTTTCATCCTTGCGGCTACGCGATTACTTTTCCAAGTAGGCAGAGGCGCTCCACTTAGAGAAGTGAAAGCACATCACGTACTACAATTTTTCAAGAACCAAGTTGTTTACCGTTTCGGGTGCCGCGCGAATCATCTCGGATAATGGTCAGCATTCGAAGTACGCAAATCAACAATTTTGTCGGAGACACGGAATCGATCGGCGATATTCGACGATTTACTACCCAAGAGCAAACGGCCTTCGTCGAAGCTTTTAATAAAACTCTCGTTCAAATTTTAAAGAAAATCTTGGACGATAATAAGAGAAATTGGCACGAGAAGTTGTTAGAAGCCTTATGGGCCTACCGACAACTTTCGAACTCCTACTCAAGCTACACCTTACGCTCCGGTGTATGGGTCCGAGGCAAGTGTTACCCTTAGAAGTCCAGCCTTCCTTCACTCGTGATCGCAGCTGCAAACAAACTCACAACTGAAGAGAACGCCAAATTACTATTGAAGAATTGGAAAGCCCGGAAGGGAAGAGACTTGCAGCCACAGCAGAATTTAGAACTATACCAAGCTAAGATGGTTCAAGCCCATGACAGATCGGTCCGCCCAAGAACCTTCAAAGTTGGTGATTTAGTTCTCGTTCTCAAAAGACCTATCCTCGCACACCGCAAGATAGGAGGAAAATTCGAACCCACTTGGGAAGGACCGTTTGTGGTCGAGACGAACACTCAGAGGCTCCTACCGCCTAGTGAACTGCCAAGGAGAACGACATATGCTTCCGATCAATGGACGATACTCGAAAAAGTATTACGCTACCTGATGTTTCGAAGGAATGAACTTTCCATCCTTAGAAGCACGGGTGAAGTGATTACTTATGACTGCGTCCGAACCCAAAAATAATAAAATGTGCCAAAATAAATAAAATCATGATAATAAAGTTTTCCTTGTTTTCTCTTCCAAATCAAAATCTCAATCAAATTTCAAATTCAATCTTTCCAAATTTCAAATCAAATCTTAAATCAAATTTCCACCGAGTTCAAACTCATCCTTCCAAATTTCAAATTCAATCTTTCCAGATTCCAAATCTCTATCAAATCTCAAATTCGATCTTCCAGATCTTAAATTAAATCTCACTAAATTTCAATCTCAAATTCGATCTTTCCGCATCTCACATCAAACCTCAATCATATTCAAACTCTCGGGTCGAGGATTTTACATCCAAGACCGCACCGTTTTAGGATTCTTTCCCTATCGCACCGAAATACATCAAATTCAAACTTTTGGGTCGAGGATTTTACATCCAAGACTCGCATCGCTTTAGGATTCTTTCCCTATCGCACCGAAATACATCAAATTCAAACTCTCGGGTCGAGGATTTTACATCCAAGACCGCACTCGCTTTAGGATCCTTTCCCTATCGCACCGAAATACATCAAATTCAAACTTTGGGTCGAGGATTTTACATCCAAGATCGCACCGCTTTAGGATTCTTTCCCTATTGCACCGAAATACATCAAATTCAAACTTTTGGGTCGAGGATTTTACATCCAAGACCGCACTCGCTTTAGGATTCTTTCCCTATTGCACCGAAATACATCAAATTCAAACTTTTGGGTCGAGGATTTTACATCCAAGACTCGCACTCGCTTTAGGATTCTTTCCTATTGCACCGAAATACATCAAATTCAAACTTTTGGGTCGAGGATTTTACATCCAAGACCGCATCGCTTTAGGATCCTTTCCCTATCTGCACCGAAATACATCAAATTCAAACTTTGGGTCGAGGATTTTACATCCAAGACCGTACCGCTTTAGGATTCTTTCCCTATCGCACTCGAAATACATCAAATTCAAACTCTTGGGTCGAGGATTTTACATCCAAGACCGCACCGCTTTAGGATTCTTTCCCTATCGCACCGAAATACATCAAATTCAAACTCTCGGGTCGAGGATTTCGACATTCAAGACCGCATCGCTTTAAGATCATTTCCCTATCGCAATGAAATACATCAAATTCAAACTCTCGAGGTTAGGGATTTTACATCCAATACCGCATTACTTCCGAGATTTTTCCTTATTGTAATGATCCAATCCAATCGATTCGATCTTCTTTTGAGGTCGAAGATGTTGCATCTAAAACCTCAAAATTCCAATTTTCATTTCAAATCAAATCCCTTCAAATTAATCTTGACAGTACTTCAATCTAAATCGAAACTCGAGTTGAAATCCGAATTCACACATCAAAACTTAGACCGAAACAAAATTTAAATCGAAATTTCCCGGATCTTGTGATTTGGAATTCACCTCCTTTTCCTTTCCCCGCCGAGAGTTCGGAATCTCCAGCCTTAGAGATATACTCGACACTCCCCAGCGGAACTCTTCTACTTCGTCCTAAGTTTGTTACTCGGACATCCGTGTTGGTTTTGTTGATCGCTTCGGTCAACACCAATACGCGCGTGTGCTCCGTCACCACCACACCTATCGGGGTCCATTTGTCGACCTCATTTTCGATGAGGTCTTCTCTTCTTCTCTTTAAGTATTTCAGGATCTAGCCTCAGCTTTTCCTTTCGACTATCTTAGAGGACTAGAATCGGGATCCACCATCTAGAATTTTAAACCACTTCTTAACTCCCCGCAAACTCCACAAACTCGACTCGTAGACCCCTAATCACCTGAGAGGGTCGAAATCAAATGTGGAAGTTTAAAAGGATGAGTTCCTATAGGACTCTTGGCCTTAGGATCGCCCCGGTGGCCCGGTCCGATGAAGGGGCTGACTTACACATACACTACACTTCCATACACCTCCTAAAACACACCCATACCCGACTTGACCTCCTCGACTCATGTAGATGATTCACATGGATGGTCCTTAACCCCTAAGCCCTCGCTAAGAGGGTTAGAACAACATAATGAATGCCTCAAATGAGTCCCTTCATGGCTCATGTGGGCTTGATATGGCTTCATGGCTCAACCAAAATGATTTTACTCCACTTACATTCACCCAATCTTCAATTTTCCAAATTTTCAATTTTTGACCCCCGGACCCAACACCCGCCAACCTACCCAAAGCCCCGAATAACTCCAAATTTCTCAAAAATTTCCAAATCACCCAAAATTCTCCAAAATCATTCCCAAACATTTCCACATCACTCAAACTGATCATCCATAACCAAAAATACCAAAAATTCCAAAAATACCTCCCAATACCCTTCAAATACCCAAAATACCCCTCTTACCAAAAAAATCCAAAAATTCAGAAAATTCCCAGAAAATTCCAGAAAATCCCAAATATTCCCAATTTCATTTTGTTCAACTACACCATGGGCCAATTTTGTCAATTTACCCCACTTTTATCAAAACCCCCAATTCGACCCATTTTAACCCAAAGTGAACCCAATGTCAAACCTAACCTACCCAATTGACCTAAATTCTGGTCCAATTCAATTCTAAACTTCAATTCAACATCCCCAACACCAATCTAGACCAAATCCAAGCCCAATTTGATTGGCATTGGGATCCAATTTCACTTTTGGCCTTAAAGCCCAATTTGGACCTATGACCCAAACCTAACCCAAACTCACCCAATTCAACTCCAATTAACCCCAAATCTTTTCTAAACCCTCCTTGACATCCCCATAAACAAAACACTTACATGATTTGCCCAAAATTTAGACCCAAACCCCACTCAAATTCAACCCAAAATCAAAAAGCCCAATTTCGACCTAAACCTAAACCTAGCCCAAATGAGCCCAAATCCCAAAATCAAAACCTAACCAAAGCCAAAACCTCTTTGAAACACCCCATAAACATTTCCCAACATTAATTTTACATCAATTTCAACTCTAGCCCAACTTTGGCCCATGGTAGCCCATTTTGACCCACCTTAGCCTCTTTACCAAAAGGCCCATATCCAACCCAATTCAAACCCAAATCACCTCAAATTTGTTTCAAACCACTCATGACACATCCCTAAACCAAACTCAACAATTATTTGGCCCAAGCCTTTACCAAAATTTCATCCCAAAATCCATTTTAAAATTCAAAAGCCCACTTTCCTAAACCATTTTAAAAGCCCATCCTTTACCACATCCAAAGGCCCAAAATTGGTCCCAAAGCCCATATGACATTTCCCCTCATCATACTTTCAATTAAACTCAATACTTAAGTCCTAAATTCATCATCAAATCATTCCAAATCAAGTTCCATACAAATTTCCATCAAATTACCAAAAAATTCCTGTAATCCATTTTCATGAAATCGACCAAGCTTTCCCCAAGCCAAAGGTGAGCCATGAAGCCATGCATGAGCCACATGCGAGCCATGAGAGCCTCGGACACTCCACCATACCATATCGGGTAAGAAGGAGGGACCCTTTCCTTAATCCCTAAAGCTCATTAGCCTTAATCATGATTCACCTAAACCTAAATTTAATCCAAATATATTTGGATGGAGACTTCTCCATGCCAAACCAACCGATCCCTTTGATCCCCCACAAAGACCCAAAGCCACCTCGAGGGGTGCACCAAGCCCAAATGGGTGAGTTGACCCATTTAGACCCAAAACTAGCCATGCCCCATTCTATTTTAGATCAAGGCCTTTACACTCGGCCATTGCCAATCGCTTGCACAAACACCCGCCCCGACCCACTCGACCCCGAGGGTGACCCTCGCTCGCCGGCCACCCACCCCGCCGCCGGAAAACACCATGGCCGAGAGCTCACATGTGAGCCAACTTTGAATTCTCACTCGCCGAGCCGCCCCATCCCCAGCTGGCCATTGCGGCTGTTCTTCACATGCGAGGAGCAACTGATCCCGCCCCTCAACACCCTCGGGAGAGCCTCCACCCATGCCTATTTAAACCCCTCACTCTCTCGGCCATGAGGGGTGCTAAAAAAAACCTTAAGGAAACTCGCCAAAATTGTTCCGTACTACTCCCCATACACAGAGCACTCGATCCCCACTAAAATCCCCCTACCATTTCTTCTCTCGCGAGCTCAATTTCGTAGTCGAAATCCAAGCCCAAAACCAGGACACTTCTCCACAAAGGATCAATCCTCAAATTGATCGGTCCTACACCTTCACTCGTACCAAGAGAAGGTGTCCACCAGCAAAAGCCCCATCTCCGTGCCACCCAGCTTGTTCCAGCACTCCAAAGGTCAGTGATCACCCTGGTGGAAGTCACACTCAGTGCAATTCACCACATCCCTGTGCTTCATCCCTAGCCTCCCGCAGCCTCCAACGAACGTGCCGAGCATCTCCGATCGAGGCTTCACCTCTCGCAGCTAAGGTATGAACTAATTCTTCATCCCGAGCTTCCGGAGATTCTCCATTTCAAATGCTTTAATTTCAATGCATGATAACCGTATGGATGTGTTCGTCTTCTCAAGACGAATCCATGAGCATAAGAACACGAAAATCCATCGAGCATCGAGCGAGATCTGTGGATTTGAGCGTGGACGGCTCTCGGGCGAGGACGCTCGGGAACGATGAACGGATGCCGTCCATTCAATACACGCGCTGACGGACGCGCTCGGATGGCGTCTGGACCGAAGATAGTACGCGAACCGCGGGCCCGGGCCGCCGACTCAAGCGGCGGCGTCGAATGGGAGCGCGACGCGTGTGCATTCGGAGATGCCGAGGATGACGCGGCGCCGACTCTGGATAAATAGAAAATTAGGGGTATTTTCTATTTATTTAATTCCTTAAACTTGGAAAATTCATAACTTTGTGTAGGAAAATCGTAAAAATAAAATAAAAATACCCTCTTGCTCAGTGAACATGAGGAGAATAATGTAGAAAAGAAATCATTTAATTTCATCAAGTATTTTATTTTTTATAATTTATTTACTCTCCGCATACATTTAATTCTCCATGTATGAATACAATTCACCATGGTACGAGACCATAGTGGCTTTTAAGCCTCCGAATTCGGGAACATTCCCCGAATTTTCCAAAGTCGAGGTCATCCCTATGAAAAGTTATTTATTTTTCAAATGCATGTTGCCGTTTTGAGTATTTTAATTCCAAAATTAGCATGTTGTGAAATAAATTCTAGGAAAATTTGGTGATGTTCCTTACGACTCGTAGAACCCTAGAAAAATAGAGACTTGGATTAATTCACTTAAGATAACCCTAATCGGCTTAAACATCCAAAATAGACCCCTAATTAATTAGAGTTAACCACACATCAAATTGACTTGAAATCAATTCTCCACTCGACCTTTAGGATCAGAGGAACCCACCATAAAAATTTGAAGTCAATTGAACTTGGTTTGTCCTACTAAATGGGTCGATTAAGCCATTTAGTCATTTTAAACTTTAAAAATCCATAACTTTCAAAATATCTTTCAAAAATTCACCAAATTGGTTTTGGAGCCTCTCCGATATCAGGGGAATTTAAGAAAATTAAAATTTCAATTTTCTAAAAAAGTTGAATTTTAATATTATTTTAATATTTTTAATAATTAAAAAATAATAGAAATCACAAAAATAATAAAATTCACCAAAATGTCACATTTTGAATTTTAATCACCTAGGAACAAACCCCATATTTTTCTCAGGCCTATTTGGTGAAATATTAATTTTTAAAGCTCTAGGGTAATTTTAAAATTAAAAAATGTATTTTCTAGCATTTTCACCAAAATAATTATAATAAATCAAAGAAAAATCAGAAAATTGTAAAATTTGGTTCTCTGAATCCTTGATATCGGAGAGAATTTTAAAAATTATGAAATTCATTTTTCAACTTATATTCTATTTATAAATTAATTAATACTCCAGAACTTAAAATAATTCTAATAAATAAAATATAATTCAAAAATCACAAAATTTGGTCCAAGTGGTCCTCTCGGTCATTAGGAATGTCCCCTAATTTTCTTAAGGACAGAAACTTTCCCTTGGTCATGTTATTAAATTTTCCTTGGAAATCTCTATTTTCTACCAAAAATAATTATATAAATAAATTAAATATAGAAAAATCTCATTTTCTCCTCTCATGTCTTTATTGACATATGAGTGAAGTCACATAAAAATTTCAAGTTCATTTGAGTTCAATTTAGTGAGTTATGAAATTATTAAGCTTAAAGGGTAAAGTGGTAATTAAATTTTTTTTAATCCTTAATTAAAACTTTAGGTTTAATAAAAAATTAACAAGTAAAATATTTGATCCTAATCTGATTTGGATGATTGAAATTTAATAATTGAAGGGTAGAGACCCATTAAGCAATTTAAAATGATTAAACTTTAATTAAATAATTGATTAAATTTGGAAGAATAATAAAATTGGAATTATTAAAATAGGGATATTATTAGGAAGAAATTTATTCTTTAATTTAAAAAATCCCTAAATTAATCATTTCATTAATGTTTAATTCCTAATTAAAATGATAATTCAAATTTAAAACATTAAAAGACTTAATCATTAAACTAAAATTAAATTATTGAACTCTTTTAAAATTTTAATTAAAATTAAAATGAATAAAATTAAATTAAATTAAAAATTAAATTAAATCAAATTAAATCAAATTAAAAATTAAATTAAAAATTAAATTAAATTAAAAATTAAATCAAATTAAAAATTAAATTAAATTAAAAATTAAATTAAATTAAATAAATTAAATTAAAATTAAATTAAATTAAATCAAATTAAATAAAAAAAAATTTTAATTAAAATAAATCAAATTAATTCAATGTAACATCAAATCAAAGTAAATTAAATTAAATTAAATTAAATTAAGTTAAATTAAACTAAACCGTATTACATTAAATTAACTTAAGTTAAATTAAATTAAATTAAACCACATTAAATTAAATTAAGTTAAATTAAATTAAATTAAATTAAATATAAAGACATGAAGAATTCAAAAATAAATCTAAAATAACTCGAACACTATTCCAAACTTAAATCATTAATTCGAACTTAAATTTGAATCACAAATCATTAAAATATCATTTTGCCCTCAGGAGCTTTTACTATTATAACTCCTAAATGGAGTATCAAGTGAAATGACACTTCATTCATAAGGATATTCAAACATCCTAATTCACCGAGCAAGAAATAAAACTTAACTCAAAACACCCTGATGATTAATTCACTGAACAATAAATTCATTTGGACTTAAGACAATTCCCGAAATATTGAAAGGATGTTTAAGATTCGTCTTAAACACTTCCTCAATATGATGGAATGTCCTTAAGAACAAATTGAGCTTAGTTGTTCTTTGGTGAAGAAAATCATCCTTAAAACCAAAATCGAAGACCTAGACGTCATAGGAGGTGATCTAGCTATAGGATTAGGAACTTGGTAGAAAACCATAACCTTTCCCTTAGCTTTACCTAGGGACTTATTTTAAATGCTTAAATATTCTAACTGTGTTTTAAGTGCAACTTGGGATGACGGGAAGACCCTCAAGGTACGCTTTTATTTTATTGCGATTTACTCTATTGCAACTTATTTAATCGCATCACACTTACTTTTCTTGCATGATAAACAATCATCTGCATGAAAACCCACACCTTTAGGATAGTCCCTAAAACTGAAACCCATAACTAAATTAAAAGACACTACAAGATAAAATTCACCGCCACAACATTCAAAATATAAGACAACTCAAAATTTAATCACAAACAAAACCACAAAACTACAACTACAACTAAATTAAAACGTCCTGTTGGATGATCGGGAATACCTCGGATGATGTAACCTACGTGTTGCTAACGGAATTTCCCACGGTCTAAATGAAAGTGTGGAACTCATTCAACTGAGTTTAGCAAATTCATCCTGGACTAAGTGAATCCGATAAAAATAATGATGCCGGAAGGATGGAACCGTGGGATCTTAACCGGTGTTGTTATAATCAACTTTAAGATTTGTGTTTTAATTAAAACACAAAAAACACTTGGAAATTAAGACTTCTCTAAACCAAAACACTTTTCTCATCCCCTGATTTATGATTTCTAAAACTAAACCTCTGCAACAACAAGGAGCTCGGAGCATGGTGGGCAGCACGGCCATCGTCGTCAGCAAAACTTGAACCTACTTCAGCAAAACTTTCCTAGAATCGAACAACAAAGCCATAGGACTTCGAGGTAGTTGGCCTAGTGCAACATAAATCCTCAACTCTTCGTTAGGCATTTGCATTGCTAATTAAGCCCTAACCGGTCTTAGGACTCCGAGGTAGTCGTCCGATACGATATAAACCCTCACATCTTCGAGGCTATTTGTATGATTTTATCATACGAATATAAGTCCTAATTAATTAAAATTGCGTGACCAAAATACTAAATAAACATTAGGACCTTCCTAAATCCAAGCCAAACAATAGGATAGTCGGGAGATTATCGAAGTTCACTTCGAATCCGTAATTTCTCCTACTTTTCTTCCTTTGAATTCCCAAAATAAAATGTTCCAAACTCGATCCATTCCCTATCGAGATTCAAAAAATTCAATTCTTTGAAAACTTAAACTTCGAAATTCTCGAGAGCAGAATTATTGATTATTATCGAGAGTTTTCTTAGGTGATTCCCGTCACTTAAGATGTAATTAACTATAGGGGCTTGCCCTTATAGGGAATTTTAAAGAACCTGAGTAATATAAACCCCGTTTAATGTTTTCATATTAAGCGTGGGAATTTGTCGGCTTATAAAATTGGTTCGCGGACCAAACGGATGTCACAAATCTTCTAGTTTATTTAACCGAGCCCCACCATCAAGCAAAGTGTGTTTATCCTTAGGGATAGATACACGGTTTGTGATGCGGTGCTCGTTTATATAAACTATTTGGGATGTGAGATCGGTTTGATTTCATATCTTAAAATCTTCAAATTTAAAATTATTTTCAAAATCAAATACTACTTTCTAAATTATATCTATATTTAAATTAAATTAAAATTCGCCGACAACTTCTGTAGGCGACCCCTTTTCAAAATACGACACTCAACCTAAAAATAATGCCGACAACCTTCTGTATAACGTGTTATTTATTAATGCGTAGGACAGAGTTCTTTTCTTGATCTGATGGGCTAACGACCTATCGTCTGGTAGTTTTCCTGTTTGCACGTAGTTCAGTAATGGCCGTCGCCAATCTTCCGTGTTTTCTCGTCGTCGTTGCAACCGATTCTTCTCCTTTTTCCGAATTGTGTATTGTGTCTATGTCGAGCCGTGATAGGACCCGAGGTCCGTGAATCGACACTTCCATCGATTCATCTTGCAAGCGAGCAAATTCTTTTGCGAGGCGGGCTAACGCATCTCGCTAAAGCGTTTTCTTTTCGGGAATTTTGTAGATCGTCACATTCGGAATTTGTTCCAACGGTTTCATGGCATACCTGGAAGTATTGCTCGAGTCTTGGCTTTAAAATTCATGCTTGTCCGGCGATCCGTTGAATGATTAACTCGTGAATCCCCGTAGATGTTGATGTTTGTTATCCCCATTTGAAAGTTAATTCTAGCCCCGTTATGAGGGCTTCGTATTCTGCTTCGTTGTTTGTGCACGGCTCTGTTAAGTGGTAGGAGTATCTTAACATCCCCCGCTCCGGTGTTATAAAGATTAGTCCGATTCCTGCCTTACCGGGCACTATCGCTTGCGATTCTTCGTCTTTATGTGCTCGAAGATGCTCCGTCGAAATACAATTCGAACGTCGATCATCGTGGTCTTCTAAGTTCATTATTTGTTCATCCGGCAAGTCGTCATTGAGAGGAGATTCCGCCGCAAAGGGTGTCGTTGCGAGGAAGTCTCGCTAGGACTTGTCCCTTTACGGCACGAAGAGACACGAAAGTTATATTGAATTGCACATAATATCATTGACTACCGGCAAGTCCGCGCGAAGCGTCGGACGGGTCATCAAGTATTGCAATGGATTAAATTTCGAGATCGGTCTGACCTTATGAGAAAGCATGTAGTGCCTGAGCTTTCGGGCGGCGAAGATCAGGGCCAAACAATGCTTTTCAATTGGAGGATACTTTATTTACGTTGGAAGTAAATGACGACTTAGGTAGTAAAGAGCATTTTCTTTACCCTCATCATTGACCTGGGCTAACAGGGCTCCGAGAAAGTCGTCTAAGGCCGCGCTATAAAGTATCAACGATCCTACTCGAGACCGGGGTCGCTAAGACGGGAGGTGTCATTAAATATTGTTTAATGACCTCAAAGGCCCTCTGGCATTTTTCTTCCCAAATAAATTTGGCGTCCTTTTTAACTAATGCCGAGAAAGGCTGACACCTACCTGACAAGTTCGAGATAAAGCGTCGAAGATATGCCAACTTCCCTTGAAAAGACCGTAGTTGTTTTAAGGTTCTGGGAGGTGGCATTTCTAAGATAGCTTTAATCTTTTCCGGGTCGATTTCAATTCCACGATGTCGGACAACGAATCCTAAGAATTTCCCGGAGGTGACACCGAAGGCGCATTTTAAGGGATTCATCTTAAGGTTAAATTGTCTTAATCGTTCGAAAACAATTCTCAAATCATACGGTGGTTTTCCTTTACTTTGCTTTTGATGACCACATCATCCACGTAGCGTTCGACTTGATTGTGGATGAGATCATAAAAAATTCTTGTCATCGCTCTCGCAGTAGGTTGCCTGCGTTCTTCGATCCGAATGGCATCATCGTGTAGCAATATACTCCGATCGGCGTTCGAATCGTCGTAAGTTTTTCATCTTCTCGGAGCCATTTTTATCCGGTTGTATCCCGAAGATCAATCCATGAATGAGAATATTTCATGTGTTGAAGCGATGTCGATCATTAATTCGGGATCGGTAGAGGGAATTCATCTTTTGGACATGCCTTGTTTAAATCTCTCAAATCCACACAAATTCTGATCTGACCATTCTTCTTCCTGACTGGTACCACATTGGCTAACCAAGTCGGGTATTGTTCTTCACGGACAAATTTAGCGTCTACTATCTCGCTGAGGAAAAGAAATGGAGGCAAATTCCTGATCATAAGATCTGGGGAAATATGATTTAGATTTCATTTCATTTTCTATTCCGAGTTTTTTTTTTAAATGTGTGAATTTAGATTTTGATTTTTTCTGAGTATCAATTTCGATTGAAGTTTAATTTAAAATCAATTCAAGGAAATCTGGATTTGAATTGAGAATTGGAACCTAGGTTCCAACCTCAGGATTGCGAAGAGAAATGGAATTTAAGTACCAGCCTCGGAGTGAGAATCAGAGTTTAAGTATTGATTGAAAAGGATGAGAATCAGAATTTAGGTACTGATCTCGAAATAAGATCTGGAATTTGGTACCAGTCTCGGAACGGGAGAGTTGAAATTTGGTATTAATCTCGGAAAGAGAGTCATAATTTGGTACCGACCTCGAAAGGAGAGAACTGGAATCTGGTTCCAGTCTCGAAGGTTTAAAGAGAACTGGAATCTGGTTCCTGTCTGGAAGGTTTAGAGAGAACTGGATCTGGTTCTAGTCTCGAAGGTTTAAAGAGAACTGGAATCTGGTTTCAGTCTCGAAGTTTTAAGGAGAACTGGAATCTGGTTCCAGTCTCGAAGGTTTAAAGAGAACCGGGATCCGGTTCCAGCCTCGAAGGTTTAAAGAGAACCGGAATGCGGTTCCGTCTCGAAGGTCTAAAGAGAACTGGAATCTGGTTCCAGTCTCGAAGGGTTAAAGAGAACTGGAATCTGGTTCCAGTCTCAAAGGTTTAAAGAGAACTGGAATCTGGTTCTAGTATCGAAGGTTTAAAGGGTTGAAATTTGCTATGGAGATTTGAGTTTAGCGGAAGATTTGGAATGAGACATGAAAGTGTTTCACGTCCCACGAGGATCGATCAAAGTTTGATTATTTGGCAAAGGATATGAATCCATACCATGAGAACCAAATCGAAATTTTTCGTGGTTCTGTGTCAGTAGATTTAGTCGACCTTCTCAAAAGAGGGAAGGAAATATAGAAGGAAATATGGAGAGTCAAAAAGAGATTTAAGAATAGTCGAAGGATGGGGATTTTAGATTCAGGAATTTCTCTTAGTCGCTTGTTGTAATTTAATTTTTAGCTTGATTTTCAATTTAGGATTCACATTTATTTAGAGTTCGTGTTTATTTGTAGTTTGTTTTGACATTCAGATTTTTTTAAAAGAGAGTTTTCATTTATTTCTATTTTTCTATTGTTCTTTATTCGAAGTTCTTTTAATTTAATGGCATTTCCCAGTCAATTTGTACAAAAAGAGGCGAAGGCAAAACATGACCTTGTCACTTTCATTCCAATCTTGTTGAAAATACATCATACAACTTGATCCAAAACATGATGATATTTTCTTTGAGAATTCAATATCTCATACAATCCATATAAATCCAACACGGATTGCGTAAGATTCTTGCAAGTTGTTTCTAAAAGCATCTGCGAAAATCCATCTCTGAATAGTGAGATACATAGATAATAACATCACCTTCAAAACCACCATTGACAGGAATGCCGTACGGATGTGCATTAGACGTGTGCTATCTCCCATGTAACTCACAGCTCGTAAGGTCGGAGGCTCACTAACTCTGGATCTGGCTGAAAGTGAAAAGGAATCTTTCTGTCATCCATTCTCCTAAAAGTAATAGAGATCCGCTCAACAGGCACTCCTGGAATGCAATGCTTTGCGTTGTCCGCTCTATTCCCTTTTAACACCATGACGGAACCTACCGGTAGTGGTATCTCCACCGGCCCTCGAAATTCTCCGGGGCCTGTTATCCAAAGGTCAGATCCGAACATGATATTGCACTAGTTGACAAAAGACACTGTGCAAAAATGTCTAACGAAATCATGATGGTCTATGTGTGGAGGTATGCAGTCGCCCACCTTGTAGATGTTAATGATGCAGCTGTTGGGTATGCAGTCTGCTGGCAATACCTTCCATGTTATCATCCTCTTTACCATTCTTTTAATAATATTCGACATCAGATCCACCTCACTGCGACGGAGTATTCCTGGTGGATTCACCTCTCTGTCTACCGTGAAGTTGTAGCAACTTCCGCATTGGATTGTAACTCTTCCTTTTCCTGGCATCCATCTTCAGGGTTCTGAATAAGTTTTCTCCCTCAGACGACCAGCTCGGCCACAGATTCTTCCAAAGTATTCAAAAGTTTTCTTTTCAACTTTCTGCATCTTTTCCAGCTCATATTCTGGAATTATCTGCAACTGGCAAGGTCTAGTAACGTAGTGTGGGATGTATGGTTCAACCCCAGCACGTTCTCCTGCATGTCTTGGCTCCTCGGAGATAATCAATGTCGAGACATTCTCCGGGGTTGCTTTCGCAACAAGACTCTTTAAAACTGGTGCATTTGTCTGGCATCGTGGCACAGATTATGTTTTTGATCTCCTTGGGATTTCCTTTATCTGTTCTGCTTTCCTTGGAGTTGATCTCCTCTTTTCTGGTTCCTGACGAACGGGCTTCTTAGAAGTGCATGCACTGACAGTAGCAGCTATCTCTTCACGTTGATCCGCCGCTAGCTGGGTTAGCATCTTACCGATGTGTTGGTTCTTGTTTCTTTGCTGGGTTGGAGTGTGAGTAGCTCTCCTTACCTCTTGAATTTCTGTGGGCATTGCGCTGACGAGCCTGCCTTCTGCTGTAGCAACCACAGACTTAACTTTCTTGTCCTCTCCCGTTGCATGAGCGGTATTTACTTTTCTCTTATTGCTGGTAGATGGTTGAATTGAGCCACCCAATTTCATCACTGTATGGCTGCGGAGCTCTTCCCGATCAATCAAAGTCCAATCATTTTCTTCGTACTGTAGCCAGGCTGGTGCGAAGTCAGATTCGATCTCAATCACGGCTCCATCATTCATTCTTTTTTTATCGAGTGCTAGACTCACGCCATTCTTAAAGTTCAGAACCAACCACCCGTTCGACATTTCCCTGTGAAAAACAAGGAAAGGATCAGGGGCTGTACTAAGAACAAGAACAATAGAAAAATTTGTTAATGGAAAATTTCATTTGTTTCTTTCGAATTTCAACAAGGGTAGGAAAAGATGAAGAAAGATCTCTGAAAGGAAGGATAAAAACTTTATTATTGTGATTTCACATGTTTTCTTTTAGCATTTTTTTAACGATTTTCTTTATCATCCACTTTTTTAATTTATATTTTTGGGTTCGGACCCAGTCATAAGTAATTACTGTGCCTATGCTTCTAGAAATGAGGATTCATCCTTTGAAACATCAGGTTGCGTAATACTTCTTTAGATTTCTTCCATTAATTGGAAGCATAGGTCATTCTCCATGGAAATTTATCAATTGATATGAACCTCCAGAGTAGACTGTCTCGACCATGAATAGCCCTTCCCATGTCGGTTCAAATTTACCACCTATCTTGCGATGTGCAAGAATAGGTCTTCTGAGAACTAGAACCAAGTCACCGACTTTGAATGTCCTTGGACGGACCAATTTATCGTGGGCCTGGATCATCTTGGCTTGATACAGTTCCAAATTCTGCTGTGCTGAAAGCCTTTTCCATTCCAAGCTTTCCAATTCTTCTAGTCGTAGTTTGGCATTTTCTTCTGTAGTGACCTTGTTTGCAACTACAATTCTGAGTAACGGAAGCTGAACCTCTAAGGGTAAAACAGCCTCGGACCCGTACACTAAGGCGTAAGGCATAAACTGGGTAGGAGTTCTGAAAGTCTTCCTGTAGTCCCATAAGGCTTCTAACAACTTCTCGTGCCAATTTCTCTTATTATTGTCTAAAGTTTTCTTTAGGATTTGGACGAGAGTTTTATTAACAGCCTCGGCCAAGCCGTTCGCTCTTGGGTAGTAGATTGTTGAATAGCATTGTCGATCCCGTGTCTTCTGACAAAATTGTTGATCTTTGTGCTTCTGAATGCGAACCCGTTATCAGAGATAATTCTGCGCGGTACTCCGAAATGGTAGATGACTTGATTTTTGAAGAACTGTAGCACGTGATGTGCTTTCACTTCTCTGAGCGGTACTGCTTCTGTCCACTTAGAAAAGTAATCTGTAGTTGCAAGGATGAATCGATGTCCTCTTGAAGAAGGCGGATCTATTGGACCCACAATATTTGTGCCCCAACACCCAAACGGCCACAACGCGATTGTCAGATGTAGCACATTTGGAGGTTGATGTAGAACCACTCCATGCACTTGGCACTGGTGACAACTTTTGGCGACCTTCATGTAATCGGTCATCATTGAGGGCCAATAGTACCCTAGTCTCTTGATCTTCATTTTCATCTTTGAACCCGACTGATGAGAGCCACAAAGTCCTGAGTGTACTTCTTTAACAATTTCACGAGCCTCGAACCCGCTCAGGCATCTTAGCCACATCTAATCAAAAGAGCTTCTGTATAATGTATTGTTTATTAATGTGTAAGACAGAGTTCTTTTCTTAATCTGATGAGCTAACGACTTATCGTCCAGTAGGTTTCCTGTTTGCAAGTAGTCTATTAATGGTTTCCACCAATCTTCTGTAACATCTGTTACTGCTGTAACTGATTCTTTTTCTTTTCCTTCTGATTTGTGTATTATATCCATGTAGGGATGTGAGAGAACCTGACGTCCCTGAACTGACAGTTCAACTGATTCATCCTGCAAGCAGGCAAATTTTTTTGCAAGTCGGGCTAACGTATCTGCAAGAGCCTTTTCTCTTCTGGGAATCTTGTAGATCATTACATTCAGAATCTGCTCTAACAATTTCATTGCGTACTAGAAGTACTGCTCAAGTCTTGGTTTTAGAATTTTGTACTGTCCCGTAACTTGCTGAATGATCAACTGGGAATCTCCATTGATGTTGATGTCTGTTATCCCCATCTGAATGGTTAATTCCGGTTCGGCTTATAAGGGCTTCGTATTCCGCCTTGTTGTTCGTACACGGTTCGTTAGATGGTAGGAATACCTTAACATCCCTCGCTCCGGTGTTATAAAGATTAGTCCGAGTCCCGCCTTACGGGCACTATCATTTGCAATTCTTTGTCTTTCGTGCCGAGGATGATCCGTCGAGTGACAATTCCCAACGTCGATCATCGGGGTCTTCTAGGTTCTTTATCTCGCTCGTCCGGCAAGTCATCATTGAGAGGCGATTCTCGCCGGTAAAGGGTGTGCCTGCGAGGAAATCTGCTAGGACTTGTCCCTTTATAACACGAAGAGGAACGAAAGTTATATCGAATTGCAATAGTATCATCGACCACCTAGCAAGTCTGCCGGAAAGCGTCGGTTGGATCATCAAATATTGCAATGGATTAAACTTCGAAATAAGGTTGACCTTATGAGAAAGCATGCAGTGCCTGAGCTTCTGTGCGACGAAGATCAGGGCCAAACAGTGCTTCTCAATAGGAGGATACTTTACTTTTGTCGGAATTAGACGACGACTTAAGTAGTAGAGAGCGTTTTCTTTTCCCTCATCATTGACCTGGGCTAGCAGGGCTCCGAGAGAGTCGTCTAGAGCTGCGGTATAAAGTATCAACGGTCTACCCGAGATCGAGTCGCTAAAACAGGAGGTGTCATTAAATATTGTTTAATGTCATCGAAGGCATGTTGACATTTGGAGTCCCAAGTAAGCTTGGCATCCTTCTTGACCAAAGCAGAGAAAGGCTGACACCTTCCTGACAAATTCGAGATAAAGCGTCGAAGATATGCCAATTTTCCTTGAAATGATCGTAGTTGTTTCAAGGTTTTGGGAGGCGCATTTCTAAGATAGTTTTAATCTTCTTCGGATCGATTTCAATTCCACGATGTCGAACAACAAATCCTAAGAATTTCCTAGAGGTGACGCCGAAGGCGCATTTCAGGGGATTCATCTTAAGGTTAAATTGTCTTAATCGCTCGAAAACAATGCTCAAATCATACAAGTGATCTTCTTTTAGTTTGCTTTTGATGAATACATCATCAACGTAACACTCGACTTGGTTGTGAATGAGATCATCAAAAATCCTCGTCATTGCTCTTTGATAGGTTGCTCCTGCGTTCTTCAATCCAAACGGAATCACTGTGTAGCAGTACACCCCGATCGGCGTTCTGAAGGCTGTAAGCTTTCATCTTCTGGTGCCATCTTTATCTGGTTGTATTCTGATGATCCATCCATGAAAGAAAATATTTCATGTGTTGAAGCGATGTTGATCATCAATTCTAGAATTGGTAGCGGGAATTCATCCTTTGGACATGCTTTATTCAAATCTCTGAAATCGACACAGATTTTGATCTGTCCATTCTTCATTCTGACTGGCACCACGTTGGCTAACCAAGTTTGATATTGTTCCTCACGGACAAATTTAGCATCTATTAACTTCTTAACTTCAGCTATAACTTGTTGTTCAATCTCAAGACGCATTCTTCTCGAAGCTTGTCTGACTGGAACGGCAGTGGGATCTACTCCTAACTTGTGAACTGCGACTTCTGGAGCTAATCCTGGCATTTCGTCGTAACTCCAAGCAAAATAGTCTTTAAACTCCATTAATAGCTTGATTATGTTTTCAGAGTCTTCTTTATTGAGTAAGAATCTAACAAAGGTCAGTCTAGGCTCTTCGCCAGTACCTAAGTTAACTTCCATTAACTCGTCTATTGTAGATTTAATTTCTTCTTCGAATTATGGTGGAGCATTTCCAATTGGTAGATCCTCGAGATCATTTGAAGCTTCCAGGCAACTTTCATCATGCTCATGAGTGACAACTAAGCAAAATCTCGAATCATCAACAGACCCTACTGTGCCGAATGCGAGACCATATTTTGAATTGGGAGGCTGACTGGCATTGTTCCATAATTTTTCGAAGTGTTGTGATCGACCTTTTGTCCAATTTTTAGGTAAGACACCATGTTGAATTAAATTTTGAACACAGGGAGAATTTCTCTCAAAAAGCAATTCCATTAATTCAGTTGAAGTAACATCTTCAAATTGTACATCTTTTTCAGTATTGGAAGAAGAAGCACCACTATAGAATTTGATCGGTTTAGTACCACCACATACTTCCTTGACCACCATACCCTCGATCTTATTAGAATGGATCAGGGTCAGGGTCATAGTATGTACATAATGGTTAATCTTCTCGTACATTGATTATTATTCTTCATTTTTTCATCTTCGAGAGAGATCTTGAACTCGGGTTTCTTTTGATTTAATGTTGCTACTTCTTTCTTGATTTCTTCTTCTTCGGAACTGTTCTCCCAATCAATGTCGATGACCGGTTTCTTTTGTCCAACTGTTCCAACGTCTCTTCCTCCACTTTGTACCCGGCCTCGACCTCAGGTGCGAGTTCTGGAGAAACCTTCACCATCTCGCCGTAAGGGAGTGGTGAGTAACTGTTAAACTAGAATTTCAGGTTCTTCGTCATCCCGAACTTCTTTTGCTTCATTTGGTACGGTATTTCTGGAGAAGATTGTTTTCTTCAGAGGCGCGTAATAGGCTGCATCTTCGTGAATTCTGATTTCATGTACGGAGAATGGCTACAAGTCACTTTTGATACATTGTTCTCCTCCTTCATAATATTTTATGCACTCGTGCAGAGACGACGGTACCATTCAGTTCTCATGGATCCATGTCCGACCCAGTAGAGCGTTGAATGATGTTTCAGAATCAATTATGTGGAATTTTGCGGTTTTCTTTGCTAAGTCACCGGTCTTCATTAACAGTGTTATTGATCCGAGTGCTATTTCTCCTTTCTGATTGAACCCTCTTAATAACATCTTGTCCGCTTCAAGTTCAAGAGTATCAATTTCCAAATATGCTAACGTTCGAAGGCTCATTATGTTGATTGATGCTCCCGGATCAACTAACACCCGGGAGAGCGTAAACTTTTCGACAGTGACTGAAATGTATAAAGGTCGATTGTGATCAGCCGTTCTGAATAGTAGATCATTGTCCGTGAAGGTAACACCTCGCTGTTCTTTTAACGAGCAAACCTCGTCTAAGGAATTACCTGCCATTTAAGTTAAACAAATTTCTGGATCAAGTAAAGCCTTGATCAGAGTTTCCCTCATCTCCTTTGACAGGATCAGAGCGTCGTAGATGCTCAATTTAGCTGGTAGCTTCCTAAGATGGGCTAGCACGTTAAAATCCACTTTATTACGAGGTTCTCCAATTTCTTACCAAATAGGCAGCTCCTCTGCTGGGGTTGGCTCTTCCTGAGCAACCACCTGCTTTCCTTTATCTTTTGGACCCATTCTCGGGGGAAGAACTTTTTCGCTTCTTAAATTAACTTCTATTAATTCTTCTGTATCTAGTACATAATCTACCGGTGTATCCTCTTGAATTGGAATGACTAGCTCTTCTGCGGTTGCTTCGAAATCTGATGACTCTAATTCTATTGCAATCGGAGCTCCTCGAAATTCACAAATAGACTCGTCGCTTGTTGAGCTTTCGTAGACTCCTTTGTGAACATCTTCTTCGTTGTGGTCATCGAGGTTGTGTATGATTTGAGAATCGTTATTTGTATTGGAATCGAGATTCGGATTAAGTCGGTTGTAGCTAGTTACGTAATCGTCAGAAACAGTTAAAACGTAGCCAACACCAAAACTCTTATCATTAAAAGATCCCACCGGGGCGAGCAAATAATCATACAGAGTCAGAGGTTCGAGGGATTTCTCCCCCGAATCGGAGCCAACTATCCTAGGATAAGCAGCCCCTAGTGTACTCTTTGGATCCTCAGTCTTATTATCTTCCACGTTCTTCTCTTCCTTCTGGAGCGGTTCTTCAATCGCAAGCGATAGCACTGGCTTGGTAGGTTTCAAACTTTGAGTTGAAGCATGTACCGAAGCGTTCTGGATATGATCTAAGATTTTCTTTTAAGACTTTATCCAGACGATACTCCATCCATCATGGGTCGTGTAAGGGTCTTTCAGAACAATAAGATCCTTTGAAATAACATTGACGGAACCTCCCTTTTAGGGTTCCTTCATGTATTCCTTCGGGATCGTTATGTTCCCTTTCCGGAGATTGTCATCAAGCCAAATCTTGAAAGTGATACAATCCTCTATCTTATGCACGAGCATCCGGTGGTAAGGGTAATAGTTTGGTTGATCTTTCTTTTTGACTTCTTCCGGCCTCTTGGGCTCTGGTAGCTGAAAATCGGGTGTCTTCATTAAACCGCGGAACATCTTCGCTACTGCTTCAGTTTTAAATGGATATTCTTTCTTCAAAAAATCTTTTAGGGTACACTGTGGATGAGGCGGTTGTTCATAATGCTGAGGCGCCTGATAGCTTGGTGGAGGCTGTTGATAATCCTGCTGAGGTTGTTGGTAAGTACGTTGTGGTGGTTGAAAGCCAGGCTGTGGCCGCTCTGGCTGTATCTGCACTGGCTGCTTGCCCTAATCTACTGCCGCGATGATTCCAGACTTCTTTTTGAATGTTTTCACCAGTTTCTGTTTATCGGTATTGTCCACGAAACTTAGCTTCTTTGTTCCTCTTGTAAGCTCCCGGCCTTGCTAAGCAGCTTCTCGAAAGTCTTGATTGTAAATCCTTTAAGGAGAAGTGCTATCGGGCCGTGGATGCTTTTCAACAAAATACTGATCGCATGCTGTTCTTGCAGCTGTGGCTCACACTTCATACTTAAATTTCTCCATCGAAGTATGTAATCCACTAGAGTTTCGTTCGGTTTCTGGTGCTCCACCACTAGATCACCGATAGTTATGTGGTTCCGAGCTCCGGCAAACCGCTTAACGAAGAGGTTTTCCAATTCTGCAAAGGTCTTAACTGAACCATTTGGCAATTTTACGTACCAGTCGAAGGCGATCCCTGACAGACTGCTGACGAACTGACGAAAGAGTAAAGCATTGCTCCCACAGGCATTGCAGCAACTAACACGAAAAATGCGACATGTTGTCGGGGGTTTCCCGTTCCATAAAAAGTCTTAAACAGAGGTGGTACGAAGCCTTTTGGGTATTGGACGACATCAAATTCTTCAGGGTAAGGTCTACCCATCTGAATAGATGCTCCAATCTTGGATTGTGCTAAAGCTTCTCGCACCTGCTGTTCTACCATGTTTTTGATGTCTTTTTCGGGAATCATGCTCTGTGCAGAATCCTTCTTTGGTTGCTCGTCTCTGTTGATGGATATGATCTCTTTCCCTCCATCTACAACATGGATGATTTCTGGGGGTGTTTCTTTTTGAGTTTGCACCTGACTTTGGAGAGTGGCTAAAGCAGCAGCCATCTCTTCCATCCTCTTTGCCATATGGGAAATTGTGTCATCTCTTTCCCGAAGCTGTGCTCTCATCACTTTCGGTTCATCTCCTTTGGCAGCTGCCGGAGCCCCTTACGAAGCTGAAGATGCTCGTGTCTCAACCATATTGATCTCGGCATACTCCTCATCCAAGAACTCTGATGAATCAACTTCATTTTCCAACTTTTATCCCCTTTCTTTTACCAACCGTCAGATATCCGTCCTTAGCTTTCCTATAGCATCCTCGAGGGGTCTCTTCCAGAAGGTCTCGGGGTTGTCGTATGATGGCTGTTGAACTTCTTTTCCGGGAGTTTCTTTTATTGGAGTGGCACTTTCTTCAGATTCAAGCCTCCTGACGAGACTATTCTTCCCAGAATGCTCCGATGGTTTCGGTTCACCAGTAATAGGTTGCCACACCATCTTTCTCGCAGTATGGGGCCTAGGACCAGATGGTCGGTCGGCTGTGCATTGGTAGGTGGTGTCCTCCCTAATATGGTGTTCCGATACGATAACAGCCAAACTCCTTTCATTGGCTTGTGCCTTTTTCCTCAGGTTGTCCTTAGCAATGACCGGGTTTACTCGCAGTCCAAGGTGGGATTTGGCTGGCACCCGTCCCATTCTCCTCAGAATCTCAGATACGGGGCATCTTTCTTTTTTTGCTAACTTTTCTCCTACAGCTTGCAGTTGAGTGAGCGGCGTAGCCCTAGCTCTTTTTTCTTTTGTTGTCTCTGTAATGTTCAGGTCGAGGTAACGTAGCAGCGATCCTCTGGGAATCTTCTTCATCAGCTGCAGCAGAGAGAGGGTGGAATCTACTTCCTCCTAACAGTGGTGAATATTCAGGCAGCTCTTCTTTTTCCTCAGGAATTTCCTCTAGAAAAGCAACTTCAGCAGCTTTGGCTTTCTCGATCCCAGCAATCTTTCTGCCTCTATTTCTTCTTTGAGTCCGAGTCAGGGGTGTAAAATTTGAACTGGACCCGATTTGAAAAATTGATGGTATTGCAGAGAAAATCCGTACCCTCCACGGTGGCAGGTTCATTATAAACTCGAACTCCCTTCCCTTTTAGCTGGGCGGGAATTGAGGTGGGTGTAGAGACGACCAGACCGGTGGGGGTAGAGATTACAATCCTCCTACGAAAAGTGGTATCTTTTTCAGCTGGAACCCTTCGCAGGCGAGGAAATTCTTGAGTCGATTTCAGGTTGAACTCAAGCACGGGTTTCTCAGTTTCTGGCGTTTTGTCCATTAGTGTAAAAAAGGTGACGTCAGCGAACTTGATTTCTATATTGTTAAATCCTTGTCCAAAATAGATGATCCCATTGTCGGGCAGCTTATCCTTGTAAATGGCGAAGTCTATTCCGTTGGTGAAGGAGAAGATTAACTTTGTGGCAGACATTTTCTGCAGGATAGATTCTGATTATTAGTCCCGAATTATGCTTCCTTTTGTCACTAAATTTAGGACGAAAAAGAAAGAGTCCGAAAACATTTTTGTTTATCTTAATGCATTTGCGATCTAAAAGAGTTTGTTTATTAAAGGGTTGTTTATTAGAAGATTTGTTTGTTAGGAACGAAATGTTTAAAGAACGGAGGTTTATAGAAAAAGGAAGAGACCCGGTTCAGAATTGAAAAGGGAGAGAAATTCTCGTAAGGCTTCTCAATCTGAAGGACTACTCCTAAGCTAACACCTATTGGGGGTCCACCCTACCTCTTAAGAGGTAAAAGGATTTCGGAACCTCTCTATTTAGGGGTGTCTAAACAGTGGCTCGTAAATCGAAAAGGGAGTCGACTATACTTGCTCAAGGCAGAAAAGAGCGAGGTATGCTAACGGAAGAATGATAGTTTGGTTCACTAGGGATATGGACTCACTATCGATTTACGAAAGCAAAACCATCTGATCAGGATGGAGAGAAGAACAACTCCCCAGCGGAGTCGCCAGAAGTTGACGACATATTTTTAGGTTATGTGTTGTATTTTGAAACGGAATCGCCTACGTAAACCGTCGGTGAATTTTAGATTTTAAATTCAATTATATATATATATATATATATATATATATATATATATATATATAATTTAGAAAGTAAGCATTTGATTTTGAAAATAATTTTAAGTTTTAAAATTTTAAGATATGAAATCAAACTGATCTCACATCCCAAATAGTTTATATAAACGAGCACCACATCACGAACCGTGTATCTATCTGGAAGGACAAACACACTGCTTGATGATGGGGCTCGATTAAATAAACTAGAAGATTTGTGACATCCGTTTGGTCTGCGAACCAATTTTATAAGCCGACAAGTTCCCCTGCTTAATATAAATGAATTAAGCAGGATTTATATTACCTAGGTTCTTAAAGTTCCCTATAAGGGAAAGCCCCTATAGTTAATTACATCTTAAATGTCCGAAAACATTTAAGAAAACTCTCGATAATGATCAGTGATTTTGCTCTCAAGAATTTCAAAGTTTAGGGTTTCAAACAAATTGGATTTTGGAAATTTCAAAAGGGATTAACTCAAATCTGGAACAGTTATTTTGAGGATCCAAAGGAAGAAAGGTACGAGAAGTTGAGGATCCAAGAAGAATCTTGGCAACTTCCCAAACTATCCTATTGTTTGGCTTCAATTTGAGAATTTATCTAATGTTTCAATCTTGCCAATTTTAGTTAATTAGGACTTATATTTGTATGATATGATCATACAAATAGCCTCGAACATGTGAGGGTTTATGTCGTACCAAACGACTACCTCGGAATCCTAAGATGAGTTAGGGCTTAATTTGCTTAAAATGATTATGCAAATGCGTAACGAAAAGTTGAGGATTTATGTTGCACTAAGCAAACTACCTTGAAATCCTATGGCTTGGTTATTTAAAACTAGGAAAAGGTTTTGCTGACGAAGATGGTCGTGCTGCCCACCGTGCTCCGAGCTCCTTGTTGTTGCAGAGTTTAGTTTTAGAAGGTGAAAATCAGGAGATGAGAGAAGTGTTCTGGTTTAGAAAAGTTTTAAAGTCCAAATATCTTTAATTCTTTATTAGGGGAATCTTAAATTTGATTAGAACAACATCGGTTAAGATCCCACGGTTCCATTATTCCGGCACCGTTATTTTTATCAGATTCACTTAATCTAGATGAATTTGCTAAACTCAACTAAATGAGTTCCACACTTTCATTTAGACCGTGGGAAATCGTGTTAGCAACACGTATGTTACATCATCCGAGGTATTCCCGATCATCCAATGAGTCATTTTAATTTAGTTATAATTGCAGTTTTGTTGTTCTGTTTGTGATTAAATTTTGAGTTGTTTTATATTTTGAATGTTGTGGCGGAGAATTTTATCTTATTGTGACTTTTAATTTAGTTTTGGGTTTCAGTTTTGTGGCTATCATAAAGGTTTCAGTTTTCATGCAACAATCTTGTTTAACATGCAAGAAGAGTAAAGTGCAGCTTATATAAATAAATTGCAATAAAGTAAATTGCAATAAAATAAAAGCATACCTGGAGGGTCTTCTCGTCATTCCCGGCTGCACTTAGAACACGTGTTAAGGCATTTAAATATTTATAACAAGTACCTAGGTAAAGCTAAGGTAAGATTTTGGTTGTCTACCAAAATCCTAATCCTATTGCTAGTCAATTCCTATGACATCTAGGTTCTTGTATTTTGTTTAAGGATGATTTTTTCTTCATCAAAGAACAATTAAATTCAATTGTTCTTCTAAAACATCCCATTATATTGAGGAAGTGCTTAGGACGAGTCCTAAACATCTTTTCAATACTTATGGGATTATTTTGAGTCCAAATGAATTTCTTTATTTAGGTGAGTTGATCATCCAAGAATTTAGTTAAATTTTGTTTCTTGCTCAGTGAATTAGGATGTTTGACTATCCTATGAGTAAAGTGACATTTAATTTAATGCTCCATTTAAGAGTTATAATAATGAAAACATTTAAGGGGCAAATCAGTTTGTTAAAGAATTTAATGATTTAAAATTGGAATTGGTGATTTAAAGTGATTTAATTTAGTTATGAAATTTTAATAATTTTATGTTTGGAATAGTGTACAAATTGTTTTAAATTTAGTTTATATCTTTAAACCTTTTTTTTATTATCTTAATGTTTCAGATTAATTTTGATGTTTTAAATTTACTTAGAAGTGTTTGAATTACTCATATGTTTTTTATGGTTTGATTTAGGTTAATTATGATATTTTAGGTTAGTTTTGATTAGCTTGATTTGTTTTATATGTTTAATTATGAATTGTTTTAATATTAATTAATATTTCAAATTTTATTTAAGTTTTTTATTAAGTGATGTTGAATTATTTTTTTAAAATTAATTTAATTTAATTGTTAAATCACTTAATATATTAAGGGTTATTATCTTTTAATTTTTTAATTTATTAATTCCAAATATTATTTTAAGTTTAATTAAGAATTAGATCTTATTGAAGTGATTTATTTAGGGATTTTAAATTAAAGAATTAATATCTACTTAAGTCATATCCCTAACCTTAATAATTCAAAATTTTAATCTATTCTTCCAAAATTTAAATTATTTAATTAATTAAAGTTCACTACAAATATTTTCATAATAATTAATGGGTTTTTACGCCTTAATTCCCTAGGTTTCAATCATATAATGAAAATTTTAAATTAGTTATTTTACCCTCCCCTTTGATTAAGCCTAGAATATTAATTAGGGTTAAATTTTTTTAATTACCTTTATGCCATTTTAAGCTTATTTATTTCATAACTCACTAATATGAGCTCAAATGAGCTTGAAATTTTTATGTCACTACACCCATATGTCAATTAAGACATTAGAGGAGAAAATGTGATTTTTCTGAATTTAATTTAATTTATATAATTATCTTGATAAAAAATAGGGATTTTCAATGGAAATTCAACAACATGAACAAGGAAAGGTTTCTATCCATAAGAAAATTATATGATGTTCCTAATGATGAGAGGACCACTTGGACTAATTTTGGTGATTTTTTTAATTGTATTTTATTTATTATAATTATTTTGAGTTTTGGAGTGTTAATTAATGATAAAATAAAATTAAAGTTAAAAAATAGATTTTATATTTTTTATAAATCTCTCTGACCTCAAGGAGTTCAGAGAAATAAATTTTATAATTTTTTGTTTTTTTTTTATTTATTAGAATTAATTTAGTTAAAATTTAGGGAAATTCATTTTTTAATATTAAAATTTGTTTTAAGCCTTTAAAATTTAATATCTTAACCTAGAGGTTTAGGAAAAATATTTGGTTTGTTTCTAAGTGATTAGGAAGTAAAATATGACATTTTTGTGATTTTTAATATTTTTATGATTTTGATTATTTTTAATTATTTAAAATATTAAAATAAGGTAGAAAATGAAGATTTTTAGAAAATTCCAATTTTAATTTTCTTAGACTCTTCTAATATCAAAGAAGCCCCAAAACCAATTTGGTGAATTTTTAAAATGTATTTTTGGAGTTATGAATTTTTAAAGTTTAATTTTGGTCATGTAATCTAATTGGTCCATTTAATGAAGTTAAATAATTCCAATTGATTCCAAATTTTTAGGTGGGGTCCTTCTGATCCTAAAGATCAGTGGAGAATTATTTTCAAGTTCTTTTGATGTGTGGTTAACCCTAATTAATTAAAGTTCAATTTTGAGTAATTAGGCCAATTAGGGTTATTCTTAATGAACTAACTCAAAACATAATTATCCTAGTAGTCCTCAATGTAAGAAACTTCCCCAAATTTTCCTAGAATTTTCTAAGTAATGTGCTAATTAATGGAATTAAAATACCAAAAATAGTGATATAAACTTGAAAAATACATAACTTGCCATAAAGATAGCCTCTGACCATGAAAAATTTAGGGAATGTTCCCAAGATTAGAGGCTTCAAAAGCCCTATGTCTCATGCCATGGTGAATTGTCTATGCAAATGGAAAATTAAAATACTGAAATGAGTGAATAATTAATTAAAAATAAAATACTCATCAAATTAAATCAGTTCTTTTTCCACATTATATTCCTTTATTCACTGAGCAAGAGGGTATTTTTATTTTTATTTTTTGTAATTTTTCTACACAAAGATATGGATTTTTCAATTTCTGGGTATTTAAATAAATAGAAAATAACATATTTATCTATTTATCCAGCACGGCGCTGACTCAACCTCGGCGGATCCGAAAGCCCATGTGGTGCACTCCCATTCGATGAAGCCATCAAACTCGGATGCTACGCGGCCCACAGTCTCGCTCCATCTTTCGATCTGGCGCAATCTGGACCTTCCACTCGATACACGCACGATCGGACTGTGCCTGGTCATCGTCTACAACTGGTATGCACCCGTAACCTTCGACACTAAAACCCTAAGATCTCTCTCATTTATCAATGGATTTTTGTGTTCTTATACTTTATGGATTCGTCTTGAATAGACGAACACATCCATATGGTTTACATGCATTGAAATCAACTCAAACGAAATGGAGAATCGGTGGAAGCTCTCGGGGAGGAGGAGTGTGCATACTTGGTTCAGAAGGTGAGGCTTCAACTGAATGTGCTCGGCACATTCGTTAGAGTTGGAGGAGCCTGGGGATGAAGCCTCTGGCCCTGTCGAATTGTCTAAGTACAACTTCCACCAAGCCCGATTTCAAAGCTTGGCCGATAGAGAGAATGGCTAGCCTGGTGAGGGGGCTTCCTCTGGAGAACTCCTTCTCTTGGTCTTGTGCAGGTGTGGGTGAGTTTAATTTGATTTTGGTGGAGGTTTAAGAGATGTCCTGTTATGGCCTGAGAATTGAGCTCCAAAATTGAGGTCAATCACTAGGATTTAGGGCAGGAGAACAATGGGGATGGATTGCTTTTGGCTAGGGAAAGCTCTGTGAGGAGTTTGGAGGAATTCTGTGAAGGTTAATTTCAGCTAACTTTTTGGCCGAGAGGGGGTGGCTGGTTTAAATAGCCATGGCCAGGGCTTCTCAGGGGCAATTGATGGCTGGGATTAGCTACCTAGGGGAGGAGATGAAGAGCTGTGGTGGCCAATTGGAGTGGGGTAGCTCAGCAGGTGAGAATTTGAAATTTGGTTCATTCCAAGCTCCTCGGCCATGGTGTTTTCCGTCGGCCTGGTGGCTGGCCGGCCAGGGTCAGGTCACCATCCTGATCAGGAGGGTCAGGGCTTGAAGTTTGTGGGTTCAATTGTTCAATGCCAAGTGTAAAGAGGTTTGATTTAAGTGGTAAGGGGGAAGGGTCATTTTGGGTTCATTTTGGTTTAGCCATGGTTTATGACTTGGTGCACCATCCAAAGCTCGATCTTGGGCCGAGGGAGGTCGGTGAGTCGACTTATGAAGAGTGGTGAAGTCCCCATCAAGATTATTTGGATTAAATTTAGGTTAAAGGGAATCATGTAATGGGTTAGTGGCTTTTTAGGGAGTGCTTAAAGGATCTCCTCCTTTTTCCATTTAGGGAGTGATGACAAGTCATTGGCTCTTCATGGCATACATATGGCTTATGCATGGCTCCATGGCTCCATTTGGCTTGGGGCAAAGCTTAGTCAAATTCATGGAAATGGGTTTTAAGGATTTTGGATATTCAGGGGTAATTTGGTACATGGCTTAGTTTAGAAAAGTTTAATGATGAATTTGAAACTTAGGGAGTGATTTAAATAAAAGGGATGAAGAGGTGAAAGTATCATGTGGGCTTGGAAATGGATATTTGGACTTTTGGATTTGGTGAAAATGGGCTTTTAGAATGGTTTAAAAAAGTGGGCCTTTAGGTTTGAAAACAAATTGATGGATGGAAATTTTGTGAGGGATTGGGCCAAACAAATATTAGGTTTAATTTAGCGATGTATCATGAGTGATTTGAAACAAATTTGAGGTGATTTGGAGTTGAATTGGGTCTGATTTGGGATTTTTTTTGGTAAAGAGGCCAAAGTGGGTCAAATTGTGCTAACTTGGGCTAAGGTTGGGCTAATGTTAGATTTGATGTAAAAGTAATGTTGAGAAATGTTTATGGGAGTGTTACAAAGAGTTTTCAACTTTGGTTGGGCTAAGATTTTGGGATTTAGGCCCATTTGGGTTCATGTTGGGTTTAGGCAAAAATTAGGGATTTTTGGTTTATGTTAGGTTTAGGTGGAGTTTAGGCTCAAATTTAGGGCAAATCTTGTTAGTGTTTTGTTTGTAGGGATATTGGGAAGGTTTAGGAAAATATTTGGGGTTAATTGAAGTTGAGTTGAGTTAGTTTGAGCTAAGTTTATGTCATGTGCCAAAATTGGGCTTTAAGCTTCAAATTGAAATTGGATCCAAATGTTCATCAAATTAGGCTTGGATTGGTCTAAATTGATATTGAGGATTTTGAATTAAAGTTTAGAATTGAATTGGGTCAACATTGAGGTTAATTGGAGTGTTTTGGTTTGACATTGGGTCCATTTAGGTTAAAAATGGGTCAAATTAGGGATTTTGGTAGTAGTGGGCTCAATTGATAAAACTGGCTTATGGTGTAGTTGAACAAAATGAAATTAGGAATATTTGGGATTTTCGGGAATTTTTTAGGAATTGTCTGAATTTTTGAAATTTTTGGGTTAAAAGGGCATTTTGGGTATTTGGAGGGTATTGGGAGGTATTTTTGGAATTTTTAGTATATTTGGCCATGGATGATCAATTTGAGTGGAGAGAAATGTTTAGGACAGCTTTTGAGGATTTTTTGGTAATTTAGGCAATTTTGCAAATTTTGGGCATCTTCAAGGTCATTTGGTAGGTTTGTTGGGTGTAGGGCCACGGGGGTCAAAAATTGAAATTTTGGGAAAATGAAGATTGATTGAATGTGAGTAGAATGGAATCACTTTGGTTGAGCTATGAAGCCATATTAAGCTCATAGGAGCCATGAGAGGACTCATTTGAGGCATTCACTATGTTGTTCATAACTCTCTTAGCCAAGGGCCTAGGGGTTAAGGTCCATCCATATGAATTAACTACATGAGTCAGGGAGTCAAGCTAGGTATGAATGGTTTTAGGATTTGGAATGTGTGTGAAAGTGTAATGTGTGCAGGTCAACCCTCACTGCACTGAGCCACCCAAGGTAGTCCTAAAGCCAAAGAGTCCTATAAGGAACTCATCCTTTAAACCTCCACATTTGATCTTAACCCTCAAAGTGACTTAGACGTTTACATTCAAACTTATGGGGTTTACAGGGAGTTAAGAGGTGTTTAAATTTCTAAGTGGTGGGTTTCATTTCTAGTTTTCTAAGATAGTCAAAGGGAAAACTTAAGGCTAGATCCTAAGAACTAAGGAGAGAGAAGAGGAAAGACCTCATAAAAAATGAGGTCAACAAGTCATACAAGTTATATTAAAATAACAGACAAGGTGATTTATCTGGAAAATAAGTGAATTAAAGAGGATTCTGTCAAATGTCTTCATCATCATTCGTACTATCAAATCTTTTTAATAATGGTCAGATGGAACTAATGGAGGCACTGCATATGTTCCACCTAATGCAGACCGGAAGAAGTTCTATAGTGGTTAAGGGTTAGTTATCTGTGATTTGTGTTTAATTAATTGTATTAAGTATTAGTGTTTAATGTTTATGTATATTGTATGATATAAGTGTTTATGTTTTAAGTTTGTGTTTAGTGTTTAGTTTAAGTAATTTATTGTGAGTAAAAAAGATGAGATCTTATCCATGTATCTTGGATTAAAGAATTATAATTTGTACTTGTAATTTGTATTTGTTTAATTAAGTAAAAGTTTGCATTTTTGTAAAACTTGTGCTGAATCATTTTTAAATCAAAAGAAGTGTAATCCCAGAGATAAGAAGATTATGAGGTGATGATATATTTATTAATACAATTTACAGTTGATTAAAGGATCTAGAATTTAATATATAAAGAAAAGAAATCAAAATTAGTTAGTTGGTGGCTATGCACCTAGACACCACACTCACGTGCCAGAGCTCTACGGCTATGCACCATACTTTCGCTCTTAGGCGCTGGTTCGTGAAAATTGATTTTCAGGTATAAAACCCTAAATATTATCATTTTTTTCCTTACCTTCATCTTCTTCCTTTGGCATTTCATGATTTTGGAGGCAAGTGCTTCACTTTATTTACAAATTTTGAGTTGTTTCAAGTGAAAATTATTAGATTTGATCTTCTTAAGGTATGAGCACTTCTCCTAAGTAACAATTTTTACTTTCACCATATATTTTGAATGTATTTTAGAGAAATCCAAAAATCACTATTCATGGAGAAATTTTGAGAAAATGTTTTAGGACTTACTTGGATTTAGTAGTTTAAGCATTTAGGAGTTGAGTTTAGTAATTTTGAGTTAAATGTGGAATTTATAGTGATTTTTATGCAAATTTTAGAAATGGCACCAAAGATGAGAAAATAAGGAGCCACTTTTGATTCTAACAAGTTCATCAGTTCTAAAGCTCAAGATCGCTACGTGCAAGCTTTACAGTGACGTAAATTGATCCAGGAGTGAGGATTTGATAAACCTAGCAAAGAAATAGAAGACATGATTGTAAATGGCCTCTGGGATAAATTTTGTTGTTTTACTGACGTAGTTGTTACTTATGTCGTTCAGGTGTTCTATGCAAACCTCCTGGAGTCAGAGGATAACTTTGTTTCAAGCAAGGTCAGCTGGTTCATTTTACTTCTGAGGTAATTAACAGATTTTACCTACTACCGCCTAGTATGCTTTGTTTTTATTCAAATTACAATTCTACTAATGAAGAATTGGATGAGATTATTTCTACTTTAACTGATGGGAAGGGATTATGGAAGATTACTAATGAAAGAAGAGTTTGCTTCCCTGCATCAAAGTTGAATGCCAATTCCAAAGCCTGGTATTATTTCATATCATCCAAGCTACTTCCTACAAATAATTAGAGTCAGTTGACTAGAGAAAGAGCCGCTTTGAACTATTGTATTCAACAGAGGAATGTAATAGAAAGATTCTTTATGATTGTATCTAGAATTATTCCAGATCTGCCACCACTGCAGGTATGGGATTTGCTTCCCTTATACATTCATTGTGTGAGCAGACTAGTGTTAGATCTGAGATTTAGGAAGAGGTTCTTCAGCCTTTTAAGCCTATTACCAGTTCAATTTTTAGCTGGATAGGAGGATTTTCTGAAGGTTCCAGTGAATCTGCTTCTATTGCATCTACATCTCATTCTTTCACATCTCAGGCATCTTTAGGTCAATTTTCTGATTCGCAGATTGAGTTTTTGATTAATATGAAAGATATATTAACTATACTGTAGATTGAGTTCAAGATATAAAAGGGAAAGTAGACTATATTGGGGAATATCTTCAGAAACATAGTGAGTATGACAGAAATTATCACAGTTATATGGATAGATTGATCAGAGGTGAGTTTAGTGTTTTGCTACCCACTCATCCACAATATAGCCCATGTGTGCCTAATCGTACCTGGAACGAAGGGGATGATGCAAAGGAGGAAGAAGATGATTAAGATTGATATTTCATATGAGTGATGTTATATTATGTAATGTTAGTGTAGACTTTTTATTTTTTATGTTTGGTTTATTTTTATTTGTAGATGTTAAAGAGGACTACTCTATGTCTTTCATTTTATTATAATAGTTGCTGAGACGCTCTAGTTTGTGTTTATTTTAGTTGTGGATGTTGCGTATTTGTGATATGTGATGTGAATGTTTATGGTAGTAAATGTGTTAGTAATTTGTTAGTGTATTTTGTTTGTTAGTTTATAACAAATTCCAGAAACTATTTAGGAAGGTTTGGAAATACTATTGGAATCCACTAATTAAATTTCATACTTAACTTTTCAATTTACTGCCATATATATTTCTTAGTTATGGATTTCTATTTAACTGTATGAATACGTTTTTATATCCTCCACTACTTTAGAAGTCTTATGAATTACTTTTAAAAAATGAAATTTTTTTAAAATTTTGGATCAAGTCATATTCGTTCTTGTTTTTAATACCTACAAATTAAGGATATAAAAATTTCAGCAAGTTTAATACTTATAGATTTTTTTATTCCTACCCATGTATTTTTCTACTACGCTTAAATGTTTTATCATAATGAAAATTTTATAGTATGGGGAGAAGGAAGAACAATTTTCAAAAAATTAAAATTTTATTTGTTCTCAAATGTACAAAAAATTTAATTTTGATTGAAAAATAATTATGTGTATGAAGTTATATTAGGGAAATAAAGTTTTCAATATCGAAATGAGTAAGAGAATTTAGTTAAAACCTATGGTAAGGATGAAAAATTTAAAGTTAAAAATTTCTTAGTGATAAAATGATGAATATTCTATAACTATCTTTAGTAAGAAAAGTAGTATTTTTTAGAAGAAAATAAAAGAATTAATATTTTATTTTTAATAATCAAATTTCATTTATTGGAATTAATTTTCAAAACATTTGTTATATTTTTAAGTTAAAGATATATATCTACATTATGCTTTAGGAAATGAAGGGTGGAATTCAAAATCATTAAAGGCCTATCCAGATACAATAATCCTTGTCTTATAAAAAAGGAAAAGAAAAGAAAAAGAAAAGTGAAGAAAAAGAAAAGAAAAAGGAAAGAAAATAAAAGTGAAAAAGAAATATATGTGAAAAGGAAGGAGAAGCTTGAGGATTTAAGGGCCTAGTCAAAAATTGGTTCCATACCTGAACTTTTTATAGTATAAGATTTGAGAAAATCTTGAAGCTTATAAATATAATAGAGTTAGTAAAATTATTTTTACTAAAGATGCCTAAGCTCTATATTTTGAAAATTCTACAAGTATTTTTGAATAAGATAGGAACTAGTTTTTTTTATTAAACTTTAGTTAAGAGATTCAAAACATTAAATCGCTCTCATTTACTAAATTTTTTTCTAAATCGAACTATTACATTTCGAATAAAATTTTAATAACTTCTAAAGAAACTTATCACATAATTAACTTGTATGATTTTTTTATATGATTAAAGTGTTACTTAAGGACAAGTAACATTTCAAGTTTGAGGGATTTTGATACACCAAAAATACATAGTATTTTTGTACATATTTTATACCTATTTTTGATGATATTACACCTTAAGTGAAAGTATTTTGTGATTTTTTCATACATGTATCATTAAATGTATGGTTGTAATGAAAGAAGATAAAGAGGATCTAATTTCAAACAAAAGTGACGAAAATTGAAAAAGTGATATATGGAGGCCAACCAGCGCTTATGCGCCAAGGCTCTGTCGGCGCATTTTATAGGTTTAATTTTAATTTAAGTATATATAGCTTTAAATAGTTTTAAAAAATATTATTTGATCTTGAAAATACGAGACCGAACCGATCCCATATCCTTAGTAGTTTAAATAATGGAACACTGCATCATAAGCCATGCATTTATCCCGAGGAATTGACACAGTGCTTAATAATGGGGCTCGATTAATTAAACCAGAAAATTTATGACATCCATTTAGTCTGCGAACCATTTTTTATTTACCAACAAATTCCACTATTTAACATGAAGAACTAAATAGGGTTTCAATTAAGTTGGGTTCTAAAATTTCCTATAAGGGCAAGTCCCTAGAGTGAATTACTTCGTAAGTGATGAGAATCACTTAAGAAAACTCTCGATAAAGATCAGTTGTTTTGCCTTTAAGAATTTCAAAGTTTAGGGTTTTCAAAGAATTGAATTTTAGAAATTTCAATAGCGAATGGATCAAATTTAGAACAATTATTTTAAGAGTCCCAAGGAAGAAAGGTAGGGGATGTTACAGATTCGAGGAGAACCTCAGTGACTTCCTAACTATCCTATTGTTTGGCTTTGATTTAGAGAGATATTTATTTATCTTGCAATCCTGCCAATTTTAATTAATTAAAAAAATTATATCCGTATGATGTAATCACACAAATAGCCTGGAAGATGTGAGGGTTTATGTCATATCGGATGACAACCTCGGAGTCCTAAAACAAGTTTATAGCTTAAATTGCATAGCATAATTATGCAAATGACTAAAGAGAAGCTGAGGATTTATGTTCCACTAGGCAAACTGCCTCAAAATCCTAAGGCTTGGTTATTTAATTACTAAAGAAAGGAAAGCTGATGAAGTCGACCGTACTGCTCACCGCGCTTGCTCCGAGCTCCTTGTTGTTGCAGAGGTTTAGTTTAATAATGTGGAAATCAAAATGTAAGAGAAGTGTCATGGTTTAGAGGTTGAGTTTCAAAGTCAATGTCTAAAGTTTTATTAGGGGAAATTTTAAACTTGATTAAGCAAAACTAGTTAAGATCCCACGGTTCCATCATTCTGGCACCACTATTTTCATCGAATTCACTTAGTCCAATTGAATTTGCTAAACTCAACTGAATGAGTTCTACACTTTCATTTAGACCGTAGGAAATCTCTTTAGCAACTCATGGGTTACATCATTCGAGGTATTCCCTATCATCCAACGAGACGTTTTAATTTAGTTGTAATTGTACTTTAGTTGTTTTGTTTGTGATTAAATTCTGAGTTATTTTATATTTTGAATGTTGTGGCGATGAATTTTATCTTGTTTTGATTTTAATTTAGTTTTGGTTTCAGTTTTGCGGCTATCCTAAGAGTTTCAGTTTTCATGTAGTGTGACATTGTTGTTTAACATGCAAGCTTGCAGGAAAAGAAAGTACAACACATGTAGATAAATTACAATAAAATAAAAGCGTACCTGGCAGACCTTCTCGTCATTTCCAGCTGCACTTAAAAGACATGTTAGGGCATTTATATATTTAAAGAGAACACCTAGGTAAAGTTAAGGGAAGGTTAAGGTGTGTTTGTGGATGATTTTCTTCATCAAAGAACAATGAAGTTCAATTATTCTTCTAAAACATCTCATTAGGTTAGAAAAGTGCTTAGGACGGGTCGTGAACATCTTTTCAATGCTTTTTGGATTATTTTGAGTCCAAGTGAATTTCATTATTCAGATGAATTGATCATCCAAGAATTTTGTTAAGTTTTGATTCTTGCTCAATGAACTAGGATGTTTGATTATCCCATGAGTAAAGTGACATTTCATTTGATACTTCATTTAAGAATTATAAAGGTGAAAGCCTTTAGAGGCAAATCAGTTTATTAAAAGACTTAACCATTCTTAATTGAAGTTTGAGTTAGTGATTTAAAGTTATTTAATTTAGTTATAAAAAATTTTAAGTTGATTTTCAAATGTTTTAAATAATTTAAGTTAAAAAGGTGTTTTGAATTATTTGATTCAGTTAAGTTTTAATGATTTAGGTTTTTTTTAACTTAATCATAATATTTTAGATTAATTTTAATTGGTTTAGTTTTAATGCTTTAATTATGAATTGTTTTAAATTAAATTCAATATTTCAATTTTGTTTTAATTTTAGTTTTGAGTGACTTAAAATTAATTTTAATATTTTAAGTTATCTTAATTTGATTTTAAATCATTTCACATTAACTTAAATATATTAAGCTTTTAATTTAATTATAAAATTTTAAGATTATTTCTTTTAGTTTCAAACATCATCTTTTATGATTTCATTAATAAAATTTAAGTGATATTTGATCAATTCATTGATTAGGGATTCAATTTCAAAATATTAGAATCTTCCTATATTAAATCCCTTGACCTTAATAATTCATGCTTTAATTAACTTCCAAAGTTTAATGATTTAATTAATTAGGTTTTCTTCTTTAATGTTAAAGGTGATTAATGCGTTTCTACCCCTTAAGTCCCTAATTTTCAATCATCCAAAAGGAAAATTAAAATCAAATGTTTACACTTCCCTTTGGTTAAGCATAAATATTAATTAAGGTGAAAGCCCCTTAATTACCTTAATGCCCTTTTAGGCTTATTCTTCTCATAATTCATTAAATCAAGCTTAAATGAATTTAAAATTTTTATGTCACTTCACTCCCATGTCAATTAAGACATTAGAGGAGAAATTGTGAATTTTCAATTTTTAATTTAATTTATTTAATTATTTTAATGAAAGATAGTGATTTTCAATGAAAATTCAACAACATGACCAAGATTAAGTTTCTATCCTTAGGAAAATTATGGGAGGTTCCTACTTACTAGGGGACCACTTGAACCAATTTTGGTGATTTTTTGAATTTTGCTTTATTTATTATAATTATTTTGAGTTTTAGGGTATTAATTAATTATAAAATAAATTTAAAGTAGAAAAATAGGTTTTATATTTTTCACAAATCCCTCTGAGGTGAGATAACTCAGAGAAATAAATTTTATGTTATTCTAATTTTTCTTTGAATTTATAGAATTATTTTAGTGAAAAGGTTGAAAAATCCATTTTTTAACATTAAAAATTACCCTAAGCCCTTGAAAATTCAATCTTCACTTAGAGACTTAAGAAAAATTTTTGCTTGGTTCCTAAGTGATTAGGAGGCCAAATATAATATTTTTATGAATTTTAATATTTTTATGATTTTTATAATTTTTAATTCTTAAGATACCTAAAAATGGGTTAAAAATGAAAATTTGAGGAAAATTCCAATTTTAATTTTCGTAGACTCTTCTGATCACAGAGAGGCCTCAAAATTGAGTTGGTAAATTTTTGAATTATATTTTGGGTTTTATGAATTTTTTTATTTGAAATATAGCCATGTAAATTGAATAATTCATTTAGTGGGTTAAATCATTTCCAATTGACTTAAAATTTTTATGTGAAGTTCCCCTAACCTTAAAGATCAATGGAGAATCTATTTCATACCATTTTGATATGAGATTGTTCCAAATTAATTTAATTTTAGTTTTGAAGTTTTGGCCAAATTAAGGTCATTTTTAATGAATTAGATCAAGCCATAGTTTTCCTAGGGTCCACTAGTCCCGAGATACCTCTCCTAATTTTTCAAAATTTTTATGAACATCATGCTAATTTTCATAATTAATTTTCAAGAAAATGACTTTAAACTTAAAAAATAGATAACTTCCCATAGGCATAGCCTCTGGCCTTGGAAAATTTAGATAATATTCCCAAGATCAGAGGCTACAAAAGCACTATGGTCTCATGCCATAGTGAATTACGCATGCTAATGGAGAATTAAAATACTCAAAACAATGTTTAATTAATTAAAAATTAAATATTCAACAAAATAACTCAATTCTTTTTCCACATTATTCATCTCTATTTACTGAGCAAGTGCGTATTTTTCTTTTAATTTTTTTATTTTTCTATGCAAAGATATGAATTTTCAAAGTTTCTGGTATTGGAATAAATAGAAAATACTCTAATTTCCTACTTATCCGATGCGGCGCCACCTCAACCTAAATGGCTCTGAAGTCATACGCGTCATCTCCCCATTAGGCTCTACCATTTAAGTCACACTCTTTTCGTTCCACAAATCTATCTGGTTCGATCTCAGCTGTCCATTCAATACACGCTCGATCCAACGGTGGTTGGTCATAATCTTCGTCTGGTTCAACCCGAGAGCAGTCTATACTAAAACCTTAAGATCACGAGCTATACTCAACCAAATTGAGTGTGGTTTGTTACTACATGCTCGTCTAGCCTAAACGAAGCTATCCATATGGCTAACATGCATTGAAATCACGCTAAATGAAATGGAGAATCGCTGGAAGCTCGGGAGGAAAGAATGTTTAATAACTTTGCTCTAAGAGGTGAGGCCTCGATCAGAGGTGCTCTGCACGTTAGTTGGAGTTCCAGAAGCATACGAATTTAGCCTCTGGTTGTGGTGAATTGCGTAGACCTGATTTTGTCCAGACCCGATTTGGTGCTCTAGCCGATAAAATAACAGGGTGGTCTGGTAAGGGGGCATTCACTGTGGAACTTCTTCTCTTGATATGGGGATGGTGTTCATTCAGTTAATTTGATTTTGGTGGAGTTTCTGGAGATGTCATGTTTCTGGCCTGAATTTCAACTAAGAAATTGAGCTCAGCTAGGGCGATTCAGGGCAGGAGGACAGTGCGGATCTTCTTCTCTTTGCTGGGAAAAGGTCTGGGAGCAATTTGAGGTAGTTTTGTGAGGAAAATTTTAACACCTGAAACATGGCTGAGTGGGGAGGATTTTATAGACATGACCGGAGAGCAGAGCTCAGAGCTAGGCAATGAATGCCCTGTGCTGCATAGGGTGAGGGCTGAGCAGGCCAGGTGGCTGGTGAGAAGATTGTTCACTGCCAAGCTTCAATTTTGAATTTTAAGCCCATGGGGGTGCTTGGATGTGCCTGTTTCGGTGGCTGGGGTGGATGGTAAGGACTGGCAGGCCTGAGGAGGAGTGAAGGAGGAGTGGAGGAGAAGCTCAGAGCAATTAATTTGGGTTGAGAGGTTGCTTAAGGGGAGTTTAAAGGTGTGACCTAGCCTTAGCCATGTAGCTAAACCCATTGGTCCAATGTGGTGGACCATTGGTCCATGGCTCATGGGGCATGGGTTGGGTCAGGTCAAACCCACCCTAGGAGGTCTAGGGTTAGCTGCCATGGGGTTGGCTTGATCAAATTTTGTTTGGTTGGGTTTAATTTTGCCATATGTTCACATGGATTGGTTTAGGTTTGAATTGTACTAGGTTAGGTTTGGGTTCGAATTGGACCAAATTTATTGATCAAAATGGTCTAAATGATTATTACAAAGCTTATGGACAAGGTTTGGAATGAATTTGAATTGATTTGGGAAGTGAATTTGGTAGATTTTGGTGATTTGGTTAATTTGGGTCACCATGGGTTAGACTAGGTTAGAGCTTGGATAGGGCTTATTCAATGGTTCAAAATGATGTAGGTGATTGTCATGAAAGGTTTAGGATAGAAATTAGGTGGAAATTTTGGGTTTAGGGGATTCAATTTGGAGGGTTTAGGCCATGTGACAACTTTAGGGTAAATTTGGGGATTTTGGTTTCAAATGATTTTGTATGGCATGTCAATCAAAATTTTGGCAAAATGAATGTTGTATTTAGTATAATAATGTGTTAGGAGGAGTTTGGAATTTGGTTTGGGGAAAGTTGAGTAGCTTTGTGTTATTTTGGGGTGAATTGGGTCATAAGGCCAAAATTAGGGGTTCTGGATTAAGGTTGAAATTGAACTGAAATGTGAACCAAATTGAGCTTAGTTTTTATTTAAATTGGTATTGGGGATGTTTAATTGAAGTTTAGAATTGAATTTGATCAAAATTGGGGTCAATTGGGTTGATTTGGTTTGACATTGGGTCAATTTGGACTAAGTGAGCGAAGTTAGGATTTTGGGTTGAAAGTAGGTTAATTTAGCAAAATTTGTTTAGGTTGAACAAAATGAAATTGAAAATTTTTGGGATATTTTGGAATTTTTTAGGAATTTTTGTAATTTTAAAATTTTGGGCCAAGAGGTGTATTTAAGGTATATGGAGGTTATTTGGAGTGTATTGGCGTATTTTGGTGGATTTAAGAGGTGGGAACTATTTTGAAATAATTTTTAGGAATTGTGGGTATTTTAGGTAATTTTTAGGAAATTTTGAAAGATTTGGTGGTTGTAGGGGCAATTTAGGAAATTCTGGGTAGGTCTAGAAACCTGGGGTCAAAATTTGAAATTTTGGAAAAATGAAGGGGGCTTCAAATAAGGAAGGTTGGATCCATTTGAATAGGGTTAAGATTGAGTAAAAAATGATTGGAATGGAATTAGGGTTTACGAGTATGAACCATGGACTTATCCAAGTCCAACCACTTTGGGACCAAATATAGCCAATAGGTAACCTTATGACCCTTCACATATTGACCCTAACCATCTTAATCAAAGACTAGTGGATTTGGTTCAATCATGTGAGTTTCTTAAAGGGTAGAAGGTAAGGGTTCAAGGTTTGGGTTATGTGTCTTAGGGGTGTGTGTGTGTGCAAGAGAAGCTCAAGTCACCCCAGGTTACCCTAAGTCCAAACATTCCTATGTGAACTCACTAGTGGTTTTCCATATGGTGGTTTTAACCTTCCAAGGTGATTTAGAGGTTTGTAACCATCCAAGTGGGGTCCCAAGAGAAGTCAGGAAGTGGCTGAAAATTTCTAAAAGGTGGGTCCCAATTCTAGTCCTCTAGGATAGTCAAGGAGAAGTCCTATGGCTAGATCTAAGCACTAAGAGAAAGATCAGACCTCACCAAAAATAACGTCAACAAATGGACCCCCAATAGGTGTGGTGTGCTCACTAAGCACACCATGCGTATTGGTGTTGACCAAAGAGATCAGAAAACCAACACAAACATTCCAAGCCCACACACTTGGAATAGAACAGAAAAAGAGTAGAGAAGGTTCCCGCTGGGGAGTATGAGGTAAATCTTCGAGATTGAAGATTCCAGAACTCTTGCTGGGGATTAAGAGGTGAGTTTTAATATGATTGAATTCGAGTTTGAGATAGATTTAAGATTTCAAATTTTGATTTTGATTTTGAATTTTGAATTTTGAAATTTTGAGTTTTGAAATTTTGATTTTGTGTTTTTAAATTTTATTTTGTTGAAATTGAATTGAGAGTTTAATTAATGTTTGGTTTAGGATTAAATTTGATGTTGATTGAAATTTGATTTAGGAGTTTTGAATTTATGACTGATATTGATTTAACATTGGAACCGAAAGGGAAATTGGAATTCACAAAAGCAGAGTTTAAATTTGAAAGGGGGTGTGAAATAGAATTTAAGTACAAGCCTCGAAGTGAGAATCAGAATTTAGGTACTGATCTCAAAAGAGATGGAAATCAGAATTTAGGTAATGATCCCGAAAGGAGAGAGTCAGAATCTAGGTACCGACCCTGAAAGGAGAGAGTCAAAACTTAGGTACCGACCTCAGAAGAGAGAATTGAAATTTAGGTATCATTCTCGGAAAGTGAGTCAGAATTTAGGCTCTGACCTAGAGAAAAGACTATACCAGCTCGGGCTACCATTCAGGACATTACGTCCGATCTAGATCTAGTCGAAGAAATGACTACCATTCAAGACATTACGTCAACCCTCAGGATGAGAATCAAAATTTGGGTATTGACCCAGAGAAAAGACTATACCAGGTCGGGCTACCGTTCAGGACATTACGTCCGATCTGGATCTAGTTGAGGAGATGATTACCATTTAGGACATTATGTCAACCCTCCGGATGGGAATCAGAACTTTGGTACCGACCCTAAGAAAAGACTATACCAGGTCGGGCTATCGTTCAAGACATTACCTTATATCTGGATCAAGTCGAGGAAATGACTACCATTCTAGACATTACCTCAATCCTCAGGATGGGAATGAGAATTTGGGTATTGACCCTGAGATTTCAGGAGTGCAGAAAATTTCTCGGATAGAATTCGAGGTTGATGCCTCAGAGAATAGGATGCCTTGTCGATTTTATACCTATCTCAGAGGATAAGAATGTAGAAAAGTTTCTCGGATAGAATACGAGGTTGGCGGCTCAGAGAATAGGATGTCTTGTCGGCCTTATACCTAGCTCAGAGGATTAGAATGCGAAAAAGTTTCTCAGATGGAATTCGGGGTTGGCGGCTCAGAGAATAGGATTCATTGTCGGTCTTATACCTAGATCAGAGGATTAGAATGCGGAAAAGTTTCTCCTATAGAATGCAAGGTTGGCAGAAATTCAGAGAAGAGAAGCAGAATTTGAGTATCGATCTCGAAATGAGAAGTGGAATTTGGGTACCAGCCTCAGAAGGATGGGAACTGGAATTTTGGTACGAATCCCAAAAGTTGGCGTTTAATTTGTGAAGATTTTATGGAAGTTTTAGTGTAGTAGAAAGTTGAGATGGAATATGAGAGTGCTTCACATCCCGAGAGAGCTGATCAAAGTTTGGTCGTTTGGCGAAGGATATGAATCCATGCCATGAGAACCAAATAAAAAATTTTGTGGTTCTGTGTCAGTAGACTCAGTCGACCTTCTCAAAAGAGGGAAGAAATTGTGGAGAGTCGAAAGGATTTTGAGTACAGCCGGAGGATGGGGATTTCAGAGAGTTTTAATTTTTGGTTTAAGACTTGCGGTGGCTCTGAATTTTGATATTTTTCGGCCACTTGGTCTGCCGGCTAGGTTTGGGGAGGTTGCTAGGTTGATCACGTAAGTTAGAGGAATATTAATGATGAATAGGATGGATGGTGATGGCTTGTGGCAAAGTTATATTTGGTTTTGCCCAAAGTGGGAGGAAATCCACTAAATCATGGGACCCTTGGTTCATGGCTCAACTAGGTTCGGCTAAGTGGTTCTTGGTTGGTTCCTAGGGTCCAAAAGCTAACAGTGGTGGACTTGGGACTGTCAATTTGGCTTAGTTTGATCATATTTTGTGTTTAGGGTGAAAATTAGTGTTTTCTATCAACTTGGGTCTAGGTTGGCTTAGGGTTTAGATTTGAATCAAGCGATTGATCATTTTGGTGTAGATGATTGACATGTAGAGTTTTGAAAATAAATTAGTGATTTTGAATTGATTTAGAGGGTCAATTTGGGTAAATTTGGTTCGTGGTCAATCTTGGGGCATTTGCACTAGACTTGGGTCTGGATTGGGCTAGAGCTTAGATATGATTCATTTGATGGTTCAATTTGGTCCAATGGATTGTGGTGAAGATTTTTGGATATCAATTGGGTGGAATTTGAGGGGTTATGAAGTTCAATTTGGTGAAATTTGGAATTTAGGTCAAAATTTGGTGTTTTGGCTTAGATTCGGCTTGGGTGATGTTTGAGTTCAAAGATGGGTCAATTGGTGGCTTAATTTGATATATGGAAATGTTATGAATTTTTTGGAATGCAAATTTAGGATATTGATTTGCTAATGGGAGTCGACATGGGGGAATTTGGAGATTTGGTAAAAAATGTGGCTTTTGAATTGGGCTTGAAATTGGGTTAGAAATTGGGTTTGGATTTGGCTTTAAATGGGATTGGGAATGATGAATTTGAGTTTGGAATTGAAATTGGGGAAGATTGGAGTCAATTCGGTGGAAATTAGGGGTAATTTGTTGGGCCCTTAAGGGTAAGTTGGGGATTTTGGCCAAAATGGGTCAATTTGCTAAAATTGGGCTCAATGGAGTGGTTTGAATAGGTTTTGGGATCATTTGGAATGTTTTTGGAGATTTTGGGAATTGTTAGAATTTTTAAATTTTTTAAGCATGAAGGGTATTTTGATAATTTTTGGGGTTTTGTGTATTTCAAGGTCTTTTATTCAATCTGAGTGGTTTGAAATGTTTTGAAATGATTTTTAAAGGAAATTTGAGAATTTGGGCAATTTTGGAAATTTTGGGAAAATTTTAGGGTTTAACTTCATTTTAGTAATTTTGGTGAAGTTTGGGCTAAAATGGTCAAAATTTGGAATTTGAGGAAATTGGATTAATTAAGGATGTCAATCATGATATTAACCCATTTAAGCCATGGACCAAAGAAAGTCCCATTTTGGATCCTACATGTGTTGGTTCTAGTCAAACTCTAACCTAGGGCTAAAAGCTTATGGAACCACCCACATGAGTTTCCAAAAGAGTAGTGAACCAAGGTTGGGCATGTTTGGTTTAGGGTTTTGGGTTAAGAGTGAAAGTGTGAGGTTCAAGTGTGTGTTTGTGAAAGCCTGACCCATTTGAACTAATGTGTGATGCCAGTGATTATGCGATTGGAATTATTTTAGGACAAATGTATGATAAAAATTTCAAAGTTAAATATTATGCTAGTAAAACTCTTGATGAAGCTCAAATTAACTACACCACTAATGAAAGAGAGTTATTAGCAATTATATATGCTTTTGAAAAATTTAGGTCGTACTTAATTGGAACTAAATGTATAGTGCATACAGACCATTCTGCTATCAAATATTTAATGCAAAAAAGGGTACTAAACTAAGATTGATCAGATGGGTACTTCTAATGCAAGAATTTGATTTCATAACAGTAAATATAAAATGATCCGACAACCAAAAAGTTGACCATTTATCCAGGCTGGAAAATTCTGAGTTATCTTACTTTGAAAAAAAAAATTCAGAAATTTTTCTTATGAATAACTTTATAATATTAAGGGATGGAATTTGTCGTGGTATGCTGATCTTGTTAACTATATTGTAAGTGATATTTTACCAAGTAATTACCAAAGCAATTACAGAAAAAATTTATCCATGATGCCAAATTTAATTTTTGGGATGAACCATATTTATATAAACAATGCAAGGATCTAGTTATTATGAGATTTGTACCTTATAAAAAAATTGAACCAATTATTCAGATATGCCATGATTCTTAATTTGAGGAACATTTTGGAACTGAAAAAACTGCACATAAAATTTTACAAACTTGATTCTATTGGCCTAGACTTTTTAGAGATGTTAATAGATATATTAAAACTTGTGATCAATGTCAGTGAGTAACTAACATTTCTAGAAGAAATGAATGCCCCTAAATTTTACATTGGAAGTTGAAATGTTAGATGTTCTGGGATTAGATATTATGTGACAATTTATTCCTTCATTTGGGAATATATATATTATTTGTTCTGGATTATGTATCATAATGGATTGAAGCAATAGCTTTACCCAAAATTTGATGCTCGAAGTGTTTCAAATTTTTAATGAAAAATATTTTTACAGGTAAGGAATGCCGAGATTTATTATTACTAGTGGCGGTTCCCATTTTAGAAATAATCTGATTTAGAGATTGGGTGGAAAATATAATTTTAAGTGTAGAATCTCAACTGCTTATCATCCTCAGACTAGTGGTTACATTAAAAGAAATTTGGAGAAATATGTAAATCCCCATAAATTAGATTGGTCTGCGTGATTAGATACTGCATTATGGCCATATAGGACTGCTTATATAACCCCTATAGGAATGTCTTTTCATATGCTGATTTCTGGAAAAACATGTCATTTACCAGTTGAATTGGAACATAAAGCATATTGGGCAATTAAAGAGTTTAATTTCAATTTAAAGGATATTGGTGAGAAAAGATTATTGCATATTGGAAGAAATGATAAATGAATCTTATGACAACAAAATAATTTATAAGAAGAAAATGAAGTTAAGGCATGATCGGAAGATCATAAAAAAAAGATTAGAACCTAGACAGGATGTTTTGTTATATAGTACAAGAATAAAATTATTTCCTGGAAAACTCAAGTCTAGATGGATAGGACCTTTCAATGTTATAAAAATTTATCAATTTAGAGCAGTTGATAGTGAAGATCCTAAAACTGGAGGAATATTTAAAGTTAATGGGCATTGACTAAAAAAAATTTTGAAGTTTCACGACCTAATTTTAATAAGGTTTTAATGTTATGTCATCTTAAATACAACTAATGTTTTTCGAGCTGAAGATGTTAAACAAAGCACTTTATTGGAGACAACCCATAATTATCTTCGATGTTTAGTGTTGTTTGATGCAATTTTAATTGATATTATGATTAGATAGTCTTATATTTGTGTCCTACTCATTAATTAATATGCTAAATGGTGCTAATTATTGCAATGAATAGAAGATCTGGAGTTTATTTGGACAAAAATGATGATTGGAGAAGAAGTGTGCTCTGGCACCGTCGGTGCCCAAACCAGGCCATACAACTAGTTTCGCTAGAGAGCAATCTAATTTTTCGGAGCTTGGCCATCGACGACGCTCTATTTAGCGCTGACGATCGAGAGGCACTTTTTGGTGTTTCAAATGGCAGAATTCGGTGGTTTTTAGTTTAAATTTCACCCTTATAACTCCTCAAACTCATTTTAAAACTCCAGAAAAATGAAAAGGTATTTCCAAAATTTGCATTCCATGCCTTCCAACATCCTAGGTTCTCCAAGATTTAGAGTTTTTAAGAAGAAAAAGATCATCAGTTTCGAGGCGCAGCGACTTTGTGACAAAGTCCTTATTAAGAGGTGACTTATCAAAGAAAAGGCTTTGTCCATCGAGGTATGATTGTTCCTAGTACCTGTGTTGAAACAATTATTTCGCAAAGAGGTTGCGAAGTTTTTGGTTACACTACTGCCGATGTAGTCATTCTGTGGTGAAGGAATTTTATGCAAATCTTCATGGAATCAACCAAAAAGTCGTCTATGTACAGGTAGGCGGATATCATTCACGCCTTCCAAGATTAATGAACTTTACATGATAGATAATGTGTCAATCTATCATTATACCAATTTTGTCTCTATGAGAGACAATATGAATGAAATCTATCGATATCTGATGGATGAAGGTGAAGATTTGGAGATAAGGGATGGTTGGTATATCAATTTCGCAACTAGTTTAATAAATCCTGTGTCGAAGAAATGACATTTCTTTATTTCTTCGAAATTACTCCCGACTATGAAAATTAGTAAAGTGATGAAAGAAAGTGCAATCTTGAACTATAGTATTCAAATTGGAAGACCTGTTGATATTGACACCATAATTGTGAAATCTATTTTAGGTTTGATTGTGCATGGATCATGTTATGGCTTGGGACCTCCTTCAACTGTATTTCTTCTTTGCAGTCAGTCACAAGTTCCATATGAGAGTTGGGAAAAAGTGCTTCTCCCTTGGAAGCCCATGGACCAAACTTATGTGTATGACTTTCCAGCAATTGGTGATGAAAATGATCTGAGCATAACTGTAGACAAACCATCTCAAAGTTTACTGCCTCTTCAACATTGTTTTCCTAAAATGCACAATTGATTCTAAGGAAGATAAAAAAACTGGAGAAGGAGGAACGAAATCTTATGGATGCAATTAATAATATATCTGAAATATTTGATCACCAAGATTTAAGGATGAAGGAACTGTTTGATCACACTGGGCAGATGGATAAAGAATTGATATGATTGATGAAGAAAAAGGTTTGGATTGAAAAGGATTAGACTGATGAATTCCCATATCTAACCTTCTACAATTTGTTTGTGCACCACCAATGCATGTTAGATATCAGTGAAGATAGTACTAACATTGATGAGGAGTAGTAATTTTATATTTTATCTATTTTATTTATTATTTGGACTTTATTTTCTTGAGTTTGGTTTATATTTGGGTTGCTTATAGTGTGATTTTATGGGCATCGACTAAAACTATTTTTCGAAGGTTCAAGACCTAATTTTAAAGAGCTTTTAATGTTAAGTCATCCTGAATAAAAGTAATGTTTTCGGGTTGATGACATTAAACCAAACGCTTTCTGGGAGACAACCCATATTTATCTTTATTATTTAGTGTGTTTGATGTGATTTTAATTGATATTACAATTTGATAGTCTTATATTTGAGTCCTGCACTCTCACTAATATCCTAAATGGTGTTAACTATTGTATTGAATCAAATATTTGAAGTTTATTTAGACGAAAAGGATGAATGGAGTAGAATTGTGCTCTGACGCCAACGACATCCAAACCATTGCTGACGGTGATGTTTTCTGAGAGGAATTTAATTTTTCATAGCTTGGGCACCAACGGCTCCTTATTCAGCACTGATGGCGCTGACGACCGAGAGGCTCTTTTTGGAGCTTCAAATGGCAAAATTTGGCAGTTTTTAGTGGGAATTTCACTCTTATAACTCCCCAAACTCATTCTAAAATCATTAACTCTAGAAAAATGAAAACATAGTTTCAAAATTTACATTCCATGCCTTCCAACTTCTTCAGTTTTCCAAGATTTAGAGTTTTCAACAGGAGAAAGCTTTTCATTTTCGTGGCGCAGCAACTTTGTAACAAAGGCCTTTTTAAGAGCAGGCTTATCAAAGAAAGAGGGTTTGTTCATCAAGGTATGAATCTTTTTAGTACTAGTGTTGAAGAAATTATTATGCAAAGAGGTTGGGAAGTTTTTATTACACAACTTTCATAGTAGTGATTCCTGTGGTGAAGGAAATTTATGCAAATCCTCATGGAATCAACCAAGGAGTCATCTATGTGTGAGGTAGGTGGATATCATTCACTCCTTCCAAGATTAATGAACTTTACATAATAGATAATGTGCCAATCTGTCATTATATCAATTTTGTCCCTAAGAGAGACAATTAAAATGAAATCTATCAATATCTGATGGATGAAGGTGAAGATTGGGTGATAAGAGACGATGATTATGTCAATTTCTCTACTTCTTTATTAAATCCTGTGTCGAAGCAATGACATTTCCTTATATCTTTGAAGTTACTGCTGAATATGAAAATTAGTAAAGTGACGAAAGAAAGTGAAATCTTGAACTATTGTATTCAAACTGAAGAACTATTGATATTAGCACCATAATTGTGAAATTTGTTTTGCGTTTGATTGTGCATGGATCACGTTATGGCATGGGACATCCTTCCACTATATTTCTTCTTTACAGCCACTTGATCCACTGAAAGTTTGATAACTTTTTACTGTTCATTTCATACCTTATTTTGATGATATTGTACTTTAAAGAAAGTTATTTTTCATGATTTCATGCAGGTACAATGATTTTAGGCCTTTGGAGTAAAAGGAAGCAAAAAGGAGCAAATTTCGAACGAAAAATGACAAAAGTGTATTTTATTGAACTAGCGACGAACGGCGCTGTCACCAGCGCCGGACAACGACAGTTTCCAGAGAGTTCCAATATTTTGGTAGAATAATCCCACCAGCATCAGATAGCACCCTATCCCGAATTCAAACTAGATTCAATGTATTTAGCTGGATTTTCAAAGCTTGCTTTAGGAAACACTTGGGAATCCAGTTTTGGCCGAATTTAAACACTTTTAGAACCATATTTCAAGAGGATGAAGAAAGGAAGAGAAGAGTTTAGAATTTAGAAAGAGTTTTTTTTTTTCATTTTGTGTATGAAGTTTGGTTTTTTGTTTTCTCTTCTAAAGAGTGTGAGAGGAGAGGGAATGTGAGATATATATATATATATATATATATATATATATATATATATATATATATATATATATATATATATATATATAGAAAAGGAGCAAACATGCTCCCTACATGTTAAGCCAGCAAGTGGTTACAAAAGGCAATGGAGAGGGGACCCCTATAAAACCAGAGGTGCTCTACCAATACAACTCCACCCAAAAGTAAAAGAAAAGTACAACCACCAAAAAAGTATAGTTATATATCAGGTATATATAAGTATACTGGACAGACATCTGTAACTCAAAAAGCAGAAACAAAAAGCCCCCTGATCATTTGGGTTGAAGTCTAAGGTGAGGGGCAGCAAGGAGATCACCAGCCAATAAAATCTTCAGCTGCTGAGGTGGAGAAGTTGAAAGCTCCACATTGAATGAGAGGGCTCCTCTTCTTGCAAGCCAATTAGCAAGCTGGTCACCTTCTCTATATATGAATTGAAACTTCACCTCTAGCTGAGAACTGATGAGCTTAATCTTCTTAATCCACTGGTAGTGGTGCCAGTTGGAAGAGCAATTGAAATGGAGCAATTGTATCATTTCCATGGAGTCTCCTTCCACTATAAGATTATTCCACTGAAATCTCTGAGCCAACTTGATTGCCCAAAAGGCAGCAATTAATTCAGCCTCTAAAGGGTCCAAAGCTATAAGAGGAGTGTGGAAGAACAAAAGACATTCCCCTAAGCAATTTCTGAACAATCCCCCCATACCAGCAGTACCCTCAAGAAAACTCCCATCAGTATTTACTTTGATGAAATTTTGACTTGGGGGATACCAGAAAACTTGTATAATTTTGGGGGGTTCGAAATTCTGTGATGGGCTGGAGGCACAGATGTTAGGTAGCATCTTAACCTGGATAATCTTCTAAATGTTAGTCGGGCAATTCCTTGCCACTTGCTTATCAGTAGGGGACTGATTCTCAAAGATGGCCTTGTTTCTGGCCATCCAAATGAACCAAGCAGTGAGCAAAGGGAGGGCTCTAGCTCCCAGCTTATGCAAGTCAATCCAGTAAGTGCTCAGCTCTTTCCATTGGAGATGTAGAGTGTTGATTCTCAGCTGCTCCACCAAGTTGTTCTGGATATTGAGTGAAGGTACATGCAAAAAAAAGATGGGGAATACATTCTTCTTCGTTATGACAGAGACTGCAACAGGATGGGCCTCTCAATCCTTTCATTTTTAGTATATCATCTACGGGTAAGAATTTCATGAATAATCTTCAGCATAAAAGATTCATAGATGGGGAAAGGTGACTGTGCCAGACTGAATTACCCCAGGGGATAGAATCCCAGTGAAATATTTGAGAGTAGATGACTTTAGAGAGGTTTTGATGCTTGAGAACCTTCCAAATAATTTAGTTTGGACAAGTTATATTAAAATTGATTGAGGCAACTCTCATAGCTGAAGGTGCCTGTAGAATTGTGTGAAGCATTGGTAAAGACCAGTTCTCTCCATCCCAGCAATCAGCAACTTGGAGATTCAGGTTGATATGAGCGGTGCAGAGTTGCAGCCAATCTTGGGGGCACCAATGGTCTAGCCAGAAATGGAGCTCTCCATTTTCGAGGTTCCAAATATAAATCATCTCTGCGTGGTGCCTATTCTTTATAATGGCTTTCCAAAGCTTTGAATCTCCCATCTTACTGGTTACCAGGGAGGGATGAGAATATTTATAGTATTTTCCAGCAAGGAATTTATCCCACAGTGATTCCTGAGTTTTGAATTTGATCCAAAGCTTGCATAAGTTCACTTGAATAATTTGATTGATCCCTTTGAAGCCCAGCCCACCTGCCCACACTGGCTTAGCCAATTTGGTCCAGGTAGCCCAATGTATTTGCTTCCTTTGACTAGACCAGAGAAAATGATTGACCATTCTTTCAGATTGTGTCTGGGTACTCTTCTTCATGGTAGTCATTTGCATCACATAAGAAGGGAGGGTGGTGAGAGTGCTTTTGAGTAAAGTGACCCTTCCCCCTGGTGACAGATATAGGTGAGTCCAGTTGGAGAGATAGTTGCTGATCTTGTTTAAAATTTCATCAAAATTAATTTTATTTGCTCTCCCTGCAGTTTGTTGCACTCCCAGATATTTCAATCGCAGATGAGTAGTAGAGTAACCAGTGTAATGGAGAATCCAATCCTTTAGCTTCTGACCAAGCAGCTGGGGGAAGAGAAAAAGGCACTTGGAAGTATTGAAGGATAAACGTGAGTGAACTTGGAACTTCTGGATGCAGTTTTGAATGAGTTTGACAACATTCTTTGAAGCATTGGAAAACACCATGACATCATCTGCATAGATCAAGTGAGTTATACTAATATTGGATTTGTGATGATACCTGATGGTGTTGTTGGAACTTGATAGACTGTTCAGCATCTGAGATAAATAATCCATTGCCAAAATGAAGAGGGTGGGGGAGAGAGGGTCCCCTTGCTAGAGACCTTTAGTGGCCACAATCTAGCCCTAGCGGACCCATTGATCAGGATGGAATGAGAGTTGTTGGTCAGCCATCTATGGATCAGGTTACAAAAGGTGTTTGTGAAACCCCTGGCAGATAAGACCTGAAGGATGAAATCCCAGCTTATTGTGTCATAGGCCTTCTTTATATCCAGTTTATAAATGAGAATGCCTCCCCTACACTTTTTGTTTAGGTCCAGCAACAATTCCTGAGCCAGAAGAACATTGTCAGCAATAGACCTACCCTTAACAAAGGCTGACTGGTTCAGGCTGATTAGCTTGCCAAGATGAGGTTGTAGCCTGCTTGTTAAAACCTTGTGGATAATTTTACTGATCACTGAAGTTAAGCTGATGGGTCTAAACTGATTTCAGCTAAAAGGTTCATTACATTTGGAGATTAAAACAATGTTGGAGGAATTGAAATAATGGGGGAGATCATTCCCATTAAAGAAACTGGTAATTTCCTCAGTGACCTCACCTTTGATAACATTCTATGCCTTCTTGTAAAAATCTGCTGAAAAACCATCTGGCGCAATAGTCTTAGAGCTGTCGATAGAGTTTAAGGCTTGCCAAATCTCTTGTTCAGTGGGGGGATAAGTAAGGGAGAGATTGCTGGTGTATTGATAGTGCTCTTGGAAGAAGGAGTTGTTAATTGGGGTTCTTTCTCTATGAGGCAGTTTAACAAGATTTTAAAAATAAACTATTGCACTTCTGCCAATTTCCCAGTTGGTGTGTATCCAGTTGTCATACTCATTTTTGATACCATGGATGGTGTTACACTTCCTCCTATACTTAAAGTAAGCATGGAAATACTTTGTGTTTCTGTCCCCTTCTATAAATCTCTTAAGAGAGGCTTTTTGTTGAAGGTAGTTGTCTTGGATTTCAATGGAATTAAGGAGGTTGGATTGAGCAGCTAAGCGTTGTGTTTCAGAAGCTTCCCCAGACTGACAAAGGGTTTCTAAATGAAGAACCTCCCTTTCAGCCTCAGTCACACCAGTAAAAATATTTCCAAACTCATTCCATCCCCAGTTTCTGAGAGCTTTGCAAACTTTCAGATGCAGCAGGCCCAGTTTAATTCAAGGATCGGCATGGTTAATTCTCTGTCACTGGGAATTTATAAACTGAGCAAAGTTTAGGTGATAAGACTAGAACTTCTGATATCTGAAAGGAGGATTGGAGGGGCTGGAAGGGGTGTAGAGATGGACAGTAAGAGTGGTCTGTGGTTAGAGCAGCTTAATGAAAGATAATTAACAGAAGTGTGAAGGAATTGGGAATACCAATGCTGATTTACCAAAAACCTATCCAATCTCTCCCAAGTCTTGTTTCTTTTCCAAGTGAACTGAGGCCCTTTATAACCCAGATCGTAAAGCCCAGATTTTTGGATATTGTCATTAAAATTGTTCATCATGTTGAGTGAAGGAGATCTGCCTCCCTTCTTTTCAGCTGGATTAGTAATACAATTGAAATCCCCTCCTACCACCCAGGGGAAATTCATTGATTGACTTATCATTTGAATTTGGTCCCAGAGAATAATTTTTTCTTGTTTCTTGCATCCAAAATAAATAAAAATTGCAAAAATGGTGTGGCCTGCAAAATTGAGGGTAATGTGCACAAATTGGGGTTGATCAATAAGAATTGACCACTTCACCTCCTTTCTACATAGTACCCAATTTTTTTTGTTAGAATTGGTATAAAAAGAAAAGTAAGTGAATTTTTTTAGGATTTTGGATGGGTTTTGATGAACCAAGGGTTCCAAAAGGGCAATACACCAAGGAGAGAGTTTTTTATTGAGATATAAGAGTCTTTTAAGAAAAGGAGGATTAGCCACCCCCCTAATGTTCCAACAAAGAAGATTTATCATTTGGAGGGGGGGACGGGAGGTGGAATGATTTGATTTAGATGTAATTCTTCCTCTAGTTAGAGGGGGGAGGGAGAGGATTCAAGTAATTTTTGACTTTCAGTCAGGTATTTCTTCTTTTTTCTAGCAGTGTGAATAACCCATTCCTCCTCCATAGAGTCTTGGGCAGGCTGCAACTTGTCCAAAGGGGGTAGGATTAGTTTTAGGGGATGAAATTTTAGAATGAGATTTGGGGTCAGGGTGCTGCCTTAAATCCACAGAAGTGGGAGCAGTCTCAAATGAAGTGTTGGGGGGTCAGAAGAAGCATTGGTTGTCTGGCTTCTGTCAATGAAGGATTTACGTCCTGCATCCCAACTGAGAATTCATAGGAATTGTAGGGGCCACAAAAAGAGGCTCTTTAGGTTGAGAAGCATATTTCTTGGGAGGGGGATGTAGTCTGAAACACCTATCAGTGGTTTGACCAAACATCCTGCAATGTGAACAAAAGTATGGTTTTTGCTGCATAATCACTTCCTGCCACTGTCCATCAGAAGTTGAACCAATCCAAATCCTTTTGATTTCAGGAAGGGAAATATCTCTTTCTATTTGAATCCTAGCAGCTTCAGGTTTTGCCTTGTTTATGGTTACTTCATCCAGTTTTAGAGAAGTGCCAAGAGTTCTCCCAATTTGAAATAAGGCTGTTTGGTTGAAGAACCTGTAGGGGAGATTAAGGAACTTAAGCCAGATAGGGATGATTGGGGGTTCTTTACTGGGATCAAAGTCTAGTGTCCACTTTATTATTTTCATCTCCATGCCTGCTATGGTGATCAGCTATTTAGCAAAGTGCTTGGCATAGTCTTCCTCGGAAGAGAGATTAATTTACAAGTGTCTGCCATCCAACAAGCCTATTTTCCAATGGCATATGAAGTTAAGAGATTCAAAGAAGCTTCGTACTAGTTCCATCTTTGGGTGACCCAACCCAAACTTGCCAATTAAAGTAAGTCTGACTTCATTGTTCAATTCTTCCAATTCCTGTTCTGTGAAGAATACAGCAGGACAACCCTCTTTTTCACCAATAAGTCTAAAAAAAGGACATGTACTTCTCCCAGAAGTTGCATCATGCAAACATTGGGGGAACTCTAAGTTTTCTGGGTCTTTAATGGAGGGGGCCCTCCCAACCACTCCTGCATAGGAAGCATTAGCCCAGTCTAAATGGGTTTCCAAATCAATAGGGCTGGACATGGCTGAAACAGAAGAAGAGCTAGCAGGTACAAAATGTGTCACCAGGTGGCCAGACTCCACCTCCAATCAACCAAAGTAAAAATATCTTAATTCCAAGAAAAATAAAAGTCAACAGAGGAATACCGAGAGAACTGTCCCAGATAAAACAGAACAAACCAACAAAGCTCCCCAGCCAAAGAAAAAATAGCTTTGACTAGAAAAGCAAGACCAAAGAAAAAGTCCTAGGAGAGTGAAAAGTTAGAAGAAACCAACATAGCAGAACAAGATCCCCAGACACAGTGAGGAAGGCAAAACCTGAGAGAACCACAAACCAATAAAATAGTAAACTTTTTGAAAAAAATTTTCCCAAAAAGGATCAGCCTCCACAAAGAAACACCAGTAAGCTCTACCACCACACCACCAGCACCAAAAAACTCCAACACCACTTACCAGGGAGCAATCAGAGCTAGACCCGCCACCGGGAACCTCCATGGAACCGTAGCAGAAGCGAGAGGACCTCTCGGCCCGCCACCATGAATATATATATATATATATATATATATATATATATATATATATATATATAAAGGTTAAAACAGCTACTCAGCTCCCTACATGTTGATAGCAAATGGGAGTACAAAAGAGAGGGAAAGAGGATCCTCACTAAAATCCTAAGGGTTCCTATTCCAAATTACAAAAACTCCACTCCATACCAAAATAACTAAACCAAAAGACAAGTGTGCCAATATATATATAAATATGTGTGGGCAATTGTACCATATATATATATATATATATATATATATATATATATATATATATATATATATATATATATATATATATATATATATATATATATATATATATTAAGAACAAAATTAAAGAAGGAAAAGACTCAAGAAGCTAGTCTAAAATAAGGAGCATTGAATAAATTTGCCTCCAAAAGAAATCCCAACTGAGGGGGGAGGGACATGTAACAACAGCCTCCATGTTGGTAAGACCCCTCCTGGCCAGCCAGTTGGCAGGTCTGTTTCCCTCTCTGAAGATAAAAGTGAATCTCATATCTATATTCTTTGTTAAAGCTTTGATTTTATGTACCAGTGAGAGTCGTGCCAAGGAGAAGACAAATCTTCAGTCAAGTATTGCATGAGCATGGTAGAGTCACCCTCCACCATTAGATGATTCCAGCAGTTATGAATTGCAATATAGAGACCCCAATAAACAACCATTAATTTTGCTTCCAAGGTATCCACCAAATGAACAGGAGAATGGAAAAAGTAGATGCAGTGTTCCTTATGATTTCTGAAAAATACCTCCAATTTTTGCGCCCACTTCTGAGAACCCACCATCAGTGTTGACTTTCACAGAATGTGGAGGAGGGGCCTTCCAATTGACCCTAAAGATTTTGGTTTTCACAGGGGGGCCCCAATTAAACCTCTTTCACGATTGAGGGGAACTTCTTATAGTTGATGAGTTTGAAGAGAAACGAGTAGCAGTTTCTTACCATAGTGTTGAACCTACTGGGTTTATCTTCAAATTTTGCAGAATTTCTATTCATCCACAAAAACCAGGAGACAATGAAAGGGACTGCACTAAGATCAGCTTCCCTCCAGGAATGTCAACAAGAGCTCATGTCCTACCAAACTAGCTGAATGGAGTTAATAGCCAGCATATTCACCGCAACTGTTTAAACATCCTGAGAAAAGATACATTGGAAAAAAAAAAGATGTTGTATAGTTTCTTCCTACTATCCACATAGATAGCGTTTAGAAGGACCCCTTAACCCCTTCAGCTTTAAGATATCATCAGTGGGGATGCACCTATGGAAAATTCTCCAATTGAGAAAAGACATGGAAGGAGTGAGAAATTTGTTCCATATAACTTGCCCCCATTCAACTGAATTCCATTTTTCCAGACAATTATATCAAGTTTAGTAATGTAAAAAGGGATTCTAACCACTTGTGCCACAGAAGATTCTGTGAGAATGTTGTTGAGGAGAGGGAGGGACCAGCTATCCCCTTGCCAACAATCAACCACTGACATTGAACTCCTAGAGGTACTATCAGTGGGAAAAAACATCTCCTTAGGACACCAGTGGTCAGGAAAGAAAGAGATATTCCCCTTTTCCAACTCACACAAATAAAATTTTTCAGCCAAGTTTTTGTGTTTTAACATCTGACTCCTCACCTTGGACTCCACAACTTTAGTTTGAAGAAGATTGGGGTGGATATCCTTACAATACTTGCCCATCATGAATTTGGCCCACAGGGAGTTTTGCTGCCTGAAATGAATCCACATTTTACAGAAATTAACTTGTATGAGATGTAGCAGGCCTTTAAAGCCCGTACCCCTAACCCCAAATGGCTTGGAAAGTTTCTGCCAGCTAGCACAGAGTAACTGCTTCCTCTGACCAGCCCACAGGAATCTAATGAGGATTCTCTCCATCTGAATTCTGGTGCTCTTTTTCATGCAAGTAATTTGGAGGACATAGGAGGCAAAGGTAGTAAGTATGGTTTGAAGTAAAGTTATTCTACCACCAGTGGACATAAAAGAATGAGCCCAGCTAGAGAGTTGAATCTGAATCTTTCCCAGAATTTCATCAAAGTGATTTTGCTATGTTCTGCCTTTGAGGGGGGCACACCCAAGTATTTAAGAGGCAGCTTAGCTCTTTTGTATCTAGTATATTTCAAAATCCAGTGTGAGATGGAGGGATGTACCTTTTCATTGAAGATCACTACACACTTTTCAAGGTTAAAGCATAGGCCAAAATGGAGTTGGAACTTTCTCATGCATTGGAGCACTCTTTTCACTGTAGGTTTACTAGCTATGGAAAAGAGCATAATATCATCTGCATAGAGATATAACTATGTTGGATTTGTGGTGATATCTTGCTTAATGATAGGGAAGAACCTAGGTGTTCAACATTATGGAGAAATAATCTAGGGCAATGATAAAAATGGTGGGTGATAAAGGATCTCCTTGCTTGAGACCCTTGGTAGCAGTAAAACCATCACAACTCTGGCCATTAATAAGGATAGAGTGTTGATTTGAATTGACCCATTTGCTGATAAGAGTGCAGAAATCTAGATGGAAGCCCCTGGCCTAAAGAACTACCAAAATAAAATTCCATTCAATAGTGTCATAAGCCTTCTTGATATCTAACTTGTAGATGATGTTACCTCCCCTACAAGGCCTGTCCAAATCCAAAATGAGTTCCTGAGCCAAAAGAACATTATCTGTGATGGATCTACCTTTAACAAAAGCTGATTGACTGGAGTAAATAACTCTATCCAGATGGGGCTGTAGTCTCCCTACAAAGATTTTGCTAATCACTTTGTTGATTAGAGATGTCAGACTGATGGGTCTAAACTGGCTCTAGTCTTTGGTTGTGGTGGATTTGGGGAATAAGATGATTGTGGAAGCATTGAAGTAAGGAGGAAGTTCATTTCCCTGGAAATAACTTTGAATAGCCTTGACCACATCAAAGTTAATGATCTCTCAAGTTTTTTTATAAAAATCAGCAGTGAACCCATCAAGGCCTGCAGTATTGTAGTTGCCAATGGAAGGGATAGCAGTCCAGATTTCCATCTCAGAGGGGATAGCTGTTAGAGATAAGGAGTTGATATAGTGGAAATCATCCCTGAAAGGCTGGGGTCCAGAGGGAGTCTGTTGGAAGGTGAATGAGTGAGCATATTTTGAAAGTAAACAACAACATCTGCAGCAATGGAATTCCCATCATATAGAGTCTTGCCTTGATCATTGATGATTGAATGTATGGCATTACACTTCCTTGTATATTTAATATAAGCCTGATAGAATTTAGTGTTTCTGTCCCTGATCCCCAAATATTGATGCTTACGTTTTAGATATGAAAATTATTATTTTATAATATGGGATACTAAGCAAGCATACGCATCATTTATCAAGTAATATAGGACTTTCGGATTAAGTCCCGAGATATCGAACCCACAGGGAAATGTAATAACTTTTTAAAGAAATAAGAAAATAATATTTTTACTTTTTAAAAGAATTTTGAATGTATGTTTTGATTTGTAAAGTTTGAAAGTTGTTTTTGGTATTTTTAATAAAAAGCTAAGCAGGAAATGAAAATGACCAAAACTAAATAATGATATAAAACACAAGGAAAAAAAACATCTTTTTCTTTCTCTTATAAAGCAGTAATAATTATGAAAGTATTGTTGTGGAAGTATTTAAATGTATTTTGATAAATTGGAGCAGATTTATTCTTTACCCTTACTTTGTTCTATAAAGAACATTGGTTAATTTGAAATTTTAAAATTTTAAAAATGTTTAGGCAAAGAAGATACCAGCTCTCACTCTAGAGTTCCTTTGATTCCCTCCACCTGGGGACTAACTTCTCATAACAAAATTTAAAATATCAAACCAAATTAAGGAACTTTATCCCATCACTCTAAAATTCTCTAATTTTTCTCCTCTTTAAAAACATATCTCCTAATATATTTAAATTCAATTATATGAACAACGATTCTCACCCATATAATTGCATGTGATTTTTACCAATTATTGTTGAGACAATACCGCATTGGATCTTACATAATCTCACAACAACTTTTAACATCTTAATTGGCTAAATTAAGACGTAAATTAAGTTCATAGAATTAAATCTTCACAACGTATTCCAACTTTAAACACATATACATTCTACAATAATCTTACATAATTTAATTACTTCTTCAATTAAGAAAGAAAAAGAAAAATAAAATTACTTTGATTTCATTGAGAAAACACAAGCACACGTTGATTTGAAAATAGAAATCATAAAGAAAACACAACAAGCTTTAATTAAAAACTAAATATAAAAACAGAAGTAAACACTTATTTGAAAATCCTCTCCACAAGACTCCAGAAGTTCTTTTGAAACTTGATTTTCCACAAAACAATACTACAGAGGTTGTCCCCCAACTCTGTTGACTTGGATACTGACTTCAGACTTAAATAAAAACTAGATAAATGGATGGAAGAAAATTGGTGGAAAGAAAGTTTCACACCAACCCTTTCTCCTTAAACTAACTAACACTAAAAGACTTTAAAAGACTAAAAGTAAAAGTAGAAAAGAACTCTTGAAACTAGAAGAAGACTTAAACTAAAAGATGACACACTAAAACTAAAAAGACTCTCCCTAAAAAGACACACAAAAAAAAACAAAAAGTCTTCATGATATAATTTTCCAAAAGGTGCCTTGGTGTCTCTTCAAATCTTGTCCAGATTCAATGTATCCACCAAAAGATGCATCCTTTCAGTCAAATTTTCCACCGATGGGAAGTTAAGGAAGTTACCACCAAATGTTTCATAAAACACCCCTTGAAATTGGCACATAAAATGAAGATAATTCAATTTTTAACTATTGCGCCTAAGCGCAGTCCAGGCGGCGCTTAGCCGCCAAAGCCCAATTTTTTATTTTTTTTCATTTTTTTGCACCAAATTTGATCCAATTTTGTTCCTTTCATCATAATCACTCATTTTCATCATACCTGCAAGAAAAACACCAAATACCTTCCATTAAAGTGCAATATCATCAAAAATAGGTATAAAAATGTGCATAAAAACACTATATATTTTAGGTATATCAAAATCCCTCAAAATAAAATGTTACTGATCCTCAAGTGACTCTTAATCACATAGAAAATTTTAGCATGCAAATTATGTAATGAGCAAAATTTTGTTCTAGAAATGGAATAGTCCAATTTAGAAAAAATTTGAGTAATTAAGACCAACTTAATGTTTAGAAAGCTCTTAGGTAAAAGATAATGTAAAATATAGACTTCTACCTAATTCAGAAATACTAGTAGATTCTTCAAAATATAGGATTCACAAACTTATTATCCTCGCTTAAAAAATATTTATTTGAAAATAATTTTGCTTACTATATTATAACCTTAAGCTTTAGATTTTATCGGAACTTATATCTTATACTTTAGGTATGGAACAAATTTTTGATTAGCCCCATAAATCTTCAAGCTTCTCCTTCATTTTCACATACTTTTTTCACTTTTTCTTTCTTTTTTTTCCTTTTCTTTTTTTTTTTATAAGACAAGGATTACTGTATCTGGATAGGCCTTTAATGATTTTGAATTCCACCCTTCCATTTAAAATAAAGGTGAGATATACATCTTTCACTTAAAAACTGTAATAATAGTATTTGAAAATTTTTCCTCAATAAAATAAATTTAATCATTGAAGAATAAAAGTTAAATCTTCTATTTATCCAAAAATACAACATTTCTTACTAAAGATAGTTGAACATATTTAACACTTCTTTACTATGAAAATTTTAACTTTAATTTTTTCATTATTACAATAAATTTTAACTAAATTCTCTTATTCATTTCGATAATCAAAATTTTGTTCCCCTAGTATAGCTTCATATACATAATTATTTTCAATCAAAAATCAAATTAATTTTTAGTATTCCTGAGAACAAATAAAATTTTAGGTTTTTAAAAAATTATTTGTTTTTAAAATTCTCCCCAAACTTTAATTTTTAGTTAGGATAAAAAATTTAAGGATAAGAAAATATACATGGGTGAAATTAAAAACTAACATAACATGCTTGCAGAAATCTTAATATCCTAAATATGCAAGTATAACAATTTAAAAACACGAGTAAAAAGAAATCAAATTTAGATTTTTCAGTTTTTCACTAGATAGAAATTTCAAAATTTCAAAGGACTTCTACAATAGTGGAGGTTTTCAAAGCAAATACACACCAACTGAAAATAACTGAAATCACACTAATACTAGATAACAAATGGTAGTGTTAAATTTTGAAAAGTTTTAGACATGCAAATTTTTTTTAAATAATAGTTTTACTAGTGTTCCATATTCTCCTAACAGTTTTGGAATTAAAGTTTTAAACAACAGATGTAAAATGCACTTCTTTCCTCCTCACCATCACCAAGTTCTCTTCTGCTGCAGGCAAGTTTGCATAAAACTCTTTAACCACAGAAATAACAGGAACAGTGGAGAAGCAACAGTAATTCTTCCAATTCCTTTTAGAAATCATCTCTTCAATACCTTCTCCTGGTTTACTAAACACACTCTTAAGAATCAATTTACGTGACTGCAGTGCGTCAACGATTATTCCTCGTCCCTTGTACTAACATACTTGTCAGAATCAAATCTTGTCTTTTCTCTTGCGCGCCTTGACTTTGGAGCCATCTCTAAAAATTTCACGAAAAATCACGATAAATTCCAAAATAAAATTAAACTTGCTAAGTTAACTTCTAAAAGTAATTTCCACTAAATCCAAGAAAATTTTCATCCTATTCCTCAAATTTTTACCATGACTAGTGATTTTAGGGTCTTCCAAAATGTACTCAAAATACATGGTAAAAATAAAAAAATTTTACTTATGAGTAGTGCTATTACCTTAAGGAATCCAAATCTACCAATTTTTGTTGAAATCGGCTTTCAAATGATCCAATAATTTGATGCCCTAGGCTCCTTTTTAATGAAAATCTAAAGTAGAAGATGATAGGGGAAGTTAAAATGGCAAAATTTGTGTTTTAACTGCTGAAAATCAACTTTCGCGAACCGGCGCCTAAGCGTGAGGCCTTCAACGCTTAGCCGCAAAATCTAACGCTTAGCCACCGGTGCCAAGATTTTCACAATTAAAAATATGCACTAAACCACTTAGTTAATCAGCCTTAATCTTCTCAAAATAACTGTCTTTTCTTATAAATCTCCAAATACTCTAATTGCAAATTTTAATATCCATCGATTCTAATTAAGTTTAACAAATACACAAACTTATATTCATTAAAAACAAACCACACTTAATACAACTTAAAATTTCTATACAAATACTTTGGATGAAATTTCCAAAATACAAAAGGACTCAATAATCATTAAGATAGGTTTACGTCACTAAGATGTAACAATCACACATTAAAGTGAAATAGAATACAAACATAGAACATTAAAAACTTAAAACATCAAATACAAATAACATAAGATACTTAAAACAAACCACAATATCAAACTACCATTTAATTTCACTCTCCAGTAGGCAGAATATATCCAAAACCATTATTATTTCCATTTGACCCTTCTGGAATATAAATATGATAGAACGGGCGATGATTGAACACTCTTACATCTTCTTCTTCTAACTACTTGTTCTTCAGGAACATCACCTTATTCACTTCTTCCACGTGACTTGTATGATTGAATTTCATCTTGAGTTGCCATCCCATGTGCTCCCAATGTGCGTTAGTTTCATTAATCATTTCTTCGATTGAAGTCACTCGGGCTTCAATCTTTGCAATCTTATCTGCAATTCCTTGAATAATAACGACTTGAAATCCATTGAATAAATCTTTAGCACTATCATTAATAAACTTACTCTTGTCAGAATCCTCTTTCTTCTTGATCTCATCCGCCCAGGAAGACATGATCAACTCAAAACACTCTTGTCAAGACTCAAGAATGAAAATTGGACTTAGGGCAAGTGTTTCTCTTAATCCAGGGCCTTTAAATAGAATTTAGAAGTGCATAAACCACCCTTACACGTTTTAAAACTCCAAAATAACTTTTAAAACCACTTCCCCACAAATTAGGCTTATAGAACCTCATTTATCACATGTTTTGTAACTCCAGCGCCTAAACGCTAACTAGGCAGCGCTTAACCGCCAGTGCTCAATTTATCACAGGTCTGTCAAATGTCCAAAATTTCATTCCAATTCCTTTAAGTCATAAAATAAGGTCAAATAAGCACTACTATAACATAAAAACTCCAAAATACTACTATCAAAACATAAAAACAAACCAAACAAAGCACACAAAGCAAACATAAAGCGAAGCACACTGTTAACTATGGGTTGCCTCCCACAAAGCGCTTGGTTTAACGCCTTCGGCCTGACATACCCAGAACTCATTCTGAGTGACCCAACATTAGATTCTCATCAGATTTAAGTTTATCGATTGAAAAATAAGGTTTAAGTCTATGACCGTTAACTTTAAATATTTTTCCAGTCTTAGGATCTTGAATATCCACTGCTCCATAGGAATAATCTTTAATCACAATAATTAGACCTATCCACCTGGACTTAAGTTTTCCAGAAAAAAATACTTAATCTTGTATTATACAACAAAACTTTCTATCCTGACACAAGATTTTTAGTAAGAATCTTCCGATCATGTCATAACTTCATCTTTTCTATATAAATCTTATCATATTCATAAGATTAATTCCTAATATCTTCAAGCTCATTTGATTGCAATAATGTATAATCACCAGCATCTTTCAAATTATAATTGAACTTTTTAATAGCCCGATATGCTTTATGCTCAAGTTCAATAGGCAAATGACAAGCTTTCACAAAAATCAGCCTATATGAGGACATTCCTATAGGGGTCTTGTAGGCAGTCCTATAGGCCTACAAAGCATAATCTAGTTTGATTGACCAATCCTTTCTATTTGGATTAACAATATTTTCCAATATTCTTTTAATTTCATGATTGGATAATTCAACCAAACCAGTTGTTTACGGATGATAAGCAGTATTAATGTGATGATTTTTATGATATTTCTTCGCTAACTTCTCAGTAATCACATTTTTAAACCCATCAGTTATGATTACTCTTGGTATTCCAAATCTGCAAAATATATAATTTCTTAAAAACTTTACAACACTTTGAGCATCACATCGACGTAAAGCAATAGCTTCAATCCATTTGGAAACATAGTATACTACTATTAAAATATAAACATTTCTGAAAGATGGTGTAAATGGACCCATGAAATCTAATCTCCAAACATAAAATATTTCAATTTCCAACATATAATTGAGGGGTATCTCATTTCTTCTAGAAATATTTCCTACACGCTGACATCTATCACAATTTTTAATATAAACATTCAAATCCTTAAAAATTGTGGGCTAATAAAATCTAGATTGTAAGATTTTATATGCGGTTTTATCAACTGCAAAATTTCCCTCATAATCAAAATCATAACATTTTTGAATAGTTTCATAAGTCTCTTCCAAAGGTATACATCTTCAAATTATAAGATCCTTTCCTTGTTCATATAAAAATGGGTCATCCCAAAAATAAGTCTTAGCATCAGACAAAAATTTCTTCTTTTCCTGGTATGTCAAAATATAGGGTATAATATTACTGATAATAAAGTTTACTATGTCGACATACCACGGAACACGCCACTCATTAACAATGAATAGTTTTTCATCGGGAAAATCTTCATTAATTTCTTCAGCATCACAGAGAGATTTTTCATTTTCAAGCCTGGACAAATGATCAGCAATTTGATTATCAGAACCCTTCCTATCTAATATCTCAAAATGAAATTCTTCCAAAAGAAAAATTCATCTAATCAATCTCGGCTTCGCATCATTGTTTTTCATTAAACATTTAATAACAGGATGATCAGTATGAACCAAATATTTAGTTCCAATTAAATATTATGGAAATTTATCAAAGGGAAATACTATAGCTAATAACTCTTTCTCAGTAGTGGTATAATTAATTTGAGCATCATTAAGATTTTTACTAGCATAATAAATAACTTTGAAAATTTAATCATATTTCTGACCCAAAACAACACCAATAGCATAATCACTAGCATCACACATTAGTTCAAAAGGTTATTCGTAATTTGGTGAAATTATAGCATGTGTAGTGATTAATTTTTCTTTTAACATTTCAAAAACTTTTAGGCAATCATCATCAAAATAAAAAATTGCATCCTTTTCCAGTAAACGACATAAATGTTTTGTAATCTTTGAAAAGTCTTTGATGTAACGCATGTAGAATCCAACATGTCCTAGAAATCTTCTAATTCCCCTTACATTGGTCGGGCAAGGTAAATTAGAGATAACTTGAATTTTTGCAGGATCTACCTCCAAACCTTTTTCTGAAATCCGTTGTCCCAATACAATTTCTCCCGCTACCATAAATTGACATTTTTCCCAGTTAAGGACTAAATTAGTTTCTTCACAGCGTTTTAGAACCTTAGACAAATTTTCTAAACATGATTCAAATGATATTCCAAACACTGAAAACTTCAATCTCTTTTTCAATAAAATCACAAAAAATAGCCATCATACATTTCTGAAATGTTGCAGGGGCATTACATAAACCAAAGGACATTCTTCTAAAAGCAAACGTACCATTAGGCTGGTAAATGTAGTTTTCTCTTGATCCTCAGGAGCGATTTGAATTTTGTGGTAAACGGTATATCCATCTAGAAGACAAAAGTATTTATGCCCAGCTTGTCTATCAAGCATCTGATCAAGAAATGGGAGTGGAAAATGATCTTTCCTTGTGGCATGATTTAATTTTCTATAATCAATGCATATTCTCCACCCTTTAACTTGTCTTGTTGGAATCATTTCATTCTTTTCATTAATAGTCACAATTACTCCTCCTTTCTTCAGAACACAGTGAATCCATGCACTATCTGAAATAGGGTAGATAATTCCAGCATCCAACCACTTCAAAATTTATTTTTAAACAACATCTTTCATTATAGGATTTAATCTCCTTTGGGGATCAACTCTAGGTTTGCAATTATCTTCCATAAGAATTCTGTGCATAAAAATTGATGGACTGATTCCTTTAATATCAGCAATTGTCAATCCAAGGGCTTTCTTGTACTTCTTCAAAAATTCAAGCAAACTCTCTTCTTTTTCAATCAATTGAGATGAAATTATAACAGGCAAGGTTGAGGATTCATCCAGAAAAACATACATCAATTGATCATGAGGCATTTTTAATTCAATTTTAGTAGGTTTTTCCATTGATGGACCATAAGATTCATCTTTTTCAGTCATATCCAACAATTTAAAATTCACATGAACACAATTTAATTCTTCCTCTTGAAAATCGTGAAATGATGTAACTCCTCTTCTTGCTTATGTTCCAATTCTTCTCTTTCAGGTTTTTCTTCATAAGTTGACTTGAAATGACATTCACTCAAATATCTGATAACATCCATCCTATAACATTCATCATCCTTACCTTTTGCAGGATATTTCATTGATTTCTAAATATTGAATGTAATAGTTTGATCATTAACCCTCATTGTTAATTCTCCATTTTGGACATCTATCATTGCTTTGCCTATGGCTAGGAAAGGTCTTCCCAAAATGTTGGGTATCTCTTTATCTTCCTCCATATCAAGCACAATGAAATCAGGAAAGATAAATTTGTCCACTTTAAACAAAACATCTTCTATAACTCCTTTTCGATATGGGATCGAACGATTTTCTAATTGCAGACTTACAGTAGTTGGGGTTATTTATCCCAATCTCAGTCTTTTAAATATTGATAGAGGCAGAAGGTTAATGCTTGCACCCAAATCACATAAAGCTTTTCCATAGAATCTGTGTCTGATTGCACATGTAATCGTGAAACTAGTAGGATTTTTAAGCTTTTTAGGAAGCTTCTTCTGAATTATTGCACTGCATTCCTCACTAAATGCAACTGTCTCATTATCTTCAAATTCTTCTTTTTGTTAAAATTATCCATCATAAATTTCACATAGCTTGGTATTTGTTCTAAGGCTTCAATAAATGAAATATTAATGGTAAGCTTCTTAAATATCTCCAAGAATTTTGAAGATGTCTTATCCAACTTTTGTTGACGAAGTCTCTGAGGAAATGGAGGTGGTGGCTTTTCCAAATCAACCTTAGGTGGAGAAATTGGTCTTTCCAAACCTTTCGGATCATTCTCTTTTTGTTCTTCAATCTCTTCTTTCTCTACTTCAGTTTCTTTTCTGAACTCTACCTTCCAACTCTCTTCCACTTCTCAGTTGAATTGTTTTTACTGGCTCTTTATTCTTATCTCTTGGATTACCTTCAGTATTACTTGGAAGCATTCCTTGGGATCTTTTACTTAATGAATTTACAGTTTGGCCCAATTGATTTTCAATATTTCTTATGGTTGCTCCTTGAATTTGCAATTAATTTCTCATATGTGACACCACTTCTTCAATAGACAACTTCTTCTCCTTTAATTGTAAAGCATTATTAAAACCTGGAGGGTAGGTTAGTCTATAATTATTATTTCCTTGTTTGTTCCTATTCTCCAATGGGTTTACATGGTTGTTTCCTCATTATTGATGAATACCACATTGATTATTGGTATTCCAGTTAAAGTTTGGATGATTCTTCCAACCTCGGTTATAATAATTATATGGGTTATTAGGCTTGCTTATAGCATTCAAAGTTTTTGGTGAAGAATAAGAATCAACCATTTGGCCTAATGAATTTTCTTCAATCATGGAATTTGCTGAGAAAAATTCATCCCAAATTGATCTATCTTCCATGAAATTGCAGCAACTTGATTTGCTAACATTGCAAAAGCATTATTTTCATGAACATTGGCTACCTTTTTAGGATTTAACCTTTTAGAAGGCCATTGAAAATTATTAGCAGCCTTGTCTTCAATTAAAGCATAAGCTTCAGAAAGTTGTTTAGACATTAATGATCCACAAGCATCAGCATCGATAATTGATCTAAAAGATCCAACTAATCCATTGTAAAAGGTTTGAATTATTAACCAATTTGGAATTGAATGATGTGGACATTTCCTGAGGAGATCTTTAAATCCTTCCCATGCTTCATATATTGATTCACCTTCAAACTGTGAAAAGATGTAATATGATTTCTCAACTTTACAGTCTTCGACGGTAGAAAATATTTAACAAGCAATTTTTGTGCTAAGTCACCCCAAGTTCTTATAGATCCAGGTGCTAACAAATTTAACCATATCTTAGCTTTTGTCCCTTAGTGAGAAAGGAAAAAGTTTGAGTTTAATAGTATCATCCAAAACACCATTATATTTAAAAGTAGCACACAACTCTAGAAAATTAGCAAGATGCAAACTAGGATCTTTAGTTGTTGCTACCCCAAACTGATTATTATACACCATCTGGATAATAACAAGTTTAAGTTCAAAAGAATTAGTAGCTACAGCAGGGTGTTGAATACTACCATGAAGTTCATCCACTGTAGAGTTATCATAATCTCTTAAAGGTTTGAATTCTTGATGGATGCTAACATTTTGATTTTGATCATTTGTCATTTCTTGATTATTTTTATCTTTTTCAGAATTTTTAATTTTTTTGATTTTTCTAATAGTTCTTTCTAATTCAGAATTGTAAGGCACAAGCCCCTCAGAACCTGAACTATGCATGCAATAATAAAATAAAACAAAACACAACACATTCACAAAAACAACGAAAAGTAAAATTATAAAATTTTCTTAATTTTCTTTAAAAATGAAATTTTAATTAATTTCCCCGGCAACGACGTCAAAAACTTGATCCCCAAATATTTATGCTTACATTTTAGATATTAAAATTATGTTTTTATAATATGGGATACTACGCAAGTATACGTATCATTTATCAAGTAATATAGGACTTTCTGATTAAGCCCCGGAATATCGAACCCACAGGGAAATGTAAAAACTTTTTAAAGAAATAATAAAATTATATTTTTACTTTTTAAATGACTTTTGAAAGTATGTTTTGATTTGTAAAGTTCGAAAGTTGTTTTTGGTATTCATAAAAAAAAGCTAAGTAGGAAATGAAAATGATGAGAATTAAATAACTATATAAAACACTAGGAAATAAAAAATATTTTTCTTTCTCTTATAAAATAATAATAATTATGAAAGTATTATTTTGGAAGTATTTACATGTGTTCTGATAAATAAGATCAGATTTATTCTTTTCCCTTATAATTTGAGATTTTTAAATTTTGAAAATGGTTAGGCAGGGAAGATACCAGATCTCACTCTAGAATTCCCTCGATTCCCTCAACCTGGGGGCTAACTTCTCATAACAAAATTTAAAATATCAAACCATATTAGGGAACTTTAGCCTATCACTCTAAAATTCTATCATATTACTCCTCATTAAAACATATCTCCGTAATATATTTACATTCAATTATATGAACAACGATTCACACCCATATAATTGCATGTGATTTTTCCCAATTATTGTTGAGACAATACCGCATTGGATCTTACATAATCTAACAACAAGTTTTAATATCTTAACTGGAAAAATTAAGAAGTAAATTAAGTTCATGGAATTAAATCTTCACAACGTATCCCAACTTTAAACACTTATACATTCTACAACAATCTTACATAATTTAGTTACTTCTTCATTAAAGAAAGAAAAAGATAAAGAAAACTACTCTTATTTCATTGAGAAAACACAAACACACATTGATTTAAAAATAAAAATCATAAAGAAAAAACAACAAGCTTTAATTAAAAACTAAATATAAAAACAGAAGTAAACACTTATCTGAAAATCCTCTCCAAAAGACTCTTAAAGTTCCTTTGAAACTTGATTTTCCACAGGACAACACTACAGAGGTTGGTACCCAACACTTTTGAATTAGATACTGACTTCAAACTTAAACAAAAACTAGATAATTGGATGGAAGAAAATTTGTGGAAAGAAAGTTTCACACCAACCCTTTCTCCTTAAACTAACTAAGACTAAAAGACTTTGAAAGACTAAAAGTAAAAGTAGAAAAGTGCTATTGAAATTAGAAGAAGAATTAAACTAAAAGATGACATGTTGAAACTAGAAAGACTCTCCCAAAAAAGACACACCAAAAAGAACTAAAAGTCTTCAAGATTTAATTTTCCAAAAGGTACCTTGGTGTTTCTTCAAATCTTGTCCAGATTAAACGTATTCACCAAAAGATGCATCATTTCATTCAAATTTGCCGCCCATGGGATGTTAAGGAAGCCACCAGCAAAAGTTTCTTCAAATACCCCTTGAATTTGGCCCCAAAAATGAAGAAATTTTATTTTTAACTGTGGCGCATAAGCGCCAACCAGGTGGCGCTTAGCTGCCAAAGCCCAATTTCTCATTTTTCAATTTTTTTCTCCAAATTTGATACAGTATTGTTCCTTTCATCATAATCACTCATTTTCATCATACTGTCGGCATATTTTTAGGTTATGTGTTGTATTTTTGAAAAGAGGTCGCCTACAGAAATTGTCGGCGAATTTTTATATTTTAAATTTAATTTAAATATATATATAGTTTAAAAGATAAAATTTGATTTTAAAAGTAATTTTAAGTTTAAAAGTTTTAAGATATGGAATCAAACCGATCTCACATCCCAAATAGTTTATATAAAAGAGCATCGCATCACAAACCGTGTCTCTATCCCGAAGAGTAGACACACTGCTTGATGATGGGGCTCGATTAAATAAACTAGAAGATTTGTGACATCCGTTTGGTCTGCGAACCAATTTTATAAGCCGAAAAAATCCCCCGCTTAATATAAATGAATTAAGCGAGGTTTATATTACTCGGGTTCTTATAGTTCCCTATAGAGGCAAGCCCTCATAGTTAATTACATCTTAAATGACGGGAATCATTCAAGAAAACTCTCGATAATGATCAGTGGTTTTGCTCTCAAGAATTTCAAAGTTTAAGGTTTTCAAAGGATTGGATTTTGAAAATTTAAAAGGGAATGACTCAAAAGTTGGAACAATTTATTTTTGAGAATCCAAAGGAAGAATAGTAGGAGAAGCTGAGGATCCAAGAAGAACCTTGGCAACTTCCCAAACTATCCTATTGTTTGGCTTAGATTTAGGGAGAATCCTAATAGTATCTGATATTTCAATCTTGCCAATTTTAGTTAATTAGGACTTATATTCGTATGACATAGTCATACAATCAACCTCGAAGATGTGAGTGTTTACGTCGTACCGAACGATCACCTCGGAGTCTTAAGACCAGTTAGGGCTTAATTTACATGATATGATCATGCAAATGCCTAACGAAGAGTTGAGGATTTATGTTGCACTAGGCAAACCACCTCGAAATCCTATGGCTTTGTTGTTTAATTCTAAGATAGTTTTTCTAAAGTAGACTCAGGTTTTGCTGATGACGATGGCCGTGCTGCCCCCCATGCTCTGAGTTTCTTGTTGTTGCGGAGGTTTAGTTTTAGAAGTCATAAATCAGGAGATGAGAGAAGTGTTTTGGTTTAGAGAAAATCTTAAAATCCAAGTGTTTTTAATATTTTAATTAAAACAAATCTTAAAGTTGATTAAACGGAACCGATTCAGATCCCACGGTTCCGTCATCCCGACACCGTTATTTTCAACGAATTCACTTAGTCCAGATGAATTTGCTAAACTCAACTAAATGAGTTCCACACCTTCATTTAGACAGTGGGAAATCCCGTTAGCAACACATGGGTTACATCATCCGAGGTATTCCCTATCATTCAACGAGACGTTTTAATTTAGTTGCAATTGTAGTTTTGTTGTTCTGTTGGTGATTAAGTTTTGAGTTGTTTTATATTTTGAAATGTTGTGGTGGTGTATTTTTATCTTGTAATGATTTTTAATTTAATTTTGGTTTCAGTTTAGGGACTATCCTAAAGGTTTTGATTTTCATGCAATAGTTGTTTATCATTCAAGAAAAGTAAAGTGCATTTGCAATAAAGTAAATTGTAATAAAATAAAAGCGTACCTAGAGGGTCTTCCCGTCATCCCAAGCTGCACTTAAAACACATGTTAAGGCATTTAAATATTTCAACAAGTACCTAGGTAAAGCTAAGGGAAAGGTTTTGGTTGTTTATCAAAGTCCTAATCCTATAGCTAGTCATCTCCTATGACGTCTAGGTTCTTGTGTTTTGGTTTAAGGATGATTTTCTTTATCAAAGAATAATTAAATTCAATTGTTCTTATAAAAATCCTAAGTGCTTAAGACGAGTCTTAAACATCTTTTCAATACCTCTAGGATTGTTTTAAGTCCAAGAGAATTTAATCATACAAGTGAATTAATCATCCGGAATTTTAAGTTTTGTTCTTTTGCTCAGTGAACTTAGGACATTTGAATATCCTATAAGTGAGGTAACACTTCGCTTGATACTTCATCTAAGAGTTATAATAATAAGAGCTTTAAAAGGGCAAATCAAATTATTAAATATTTTGATGATTTAAACTTAATGATTTAATTTTAATTTTAAGTTAATTATAAAAAGTTAGTTTAAGTTTGGAATAGTGTTCAAGTTATTTTAGATTTAATTCTTAATGATTTCCTTTAGGTTTGTTATTAAATGATTTTAATTTAATTTAATTCAATTTAATTTAATTTTTGATTTAATTTAATTTAATTTGATTTAGTTTAATTTAATTTCAATTTAATTTTAATTTAATTCAATTTAATTTTAATTTTAATTTAATTTAACTTAATTTAATTTTAATTTAGTTTAATTTCAATTTAATTTAAATTCAATTTAATTTAATTTTTATTTAATTTAATTTCAATTTAATTTAATTTTAATTTAATTAATTTAATTTCAATTTCAATTTAATTTAGATTATTCTTTTAATTTTCTTTTTAAGTATTATCGAAGTGATTTATTTAGGGATTTTTAAATTAAAGAATAAAAATCTTCTTAAATAATATCCCTACTTTAATAATTTCAATTTTTCATTAATCTTCCAAACATAATTAATTAATTAATTAAGGTTTATTTTAATTATTCTTAAAATGATTGGTGGGTTCCTACCCTTAACCATTTAAGTTTCAATCATCCAAAATCAGTTTAAATCAAATATTTTACCCTCCCCTTTTTTGATTAATCTTAAAATTTTAATTAAAGGTTCAAAATTTTAATTACCATTTTGCCCTCCAAGCTTAATAATTTTATAACTCTCTAAATTAAGCTCAAATGAACTTGAAATTTTTTTGTGACCTCACTTACATGTCAATTAAGACATTAGAGGAGAAAATGTGATTTTTCTGTATTTAATTTATTTATGTAATTATTTTTAATGGAAAATAGGGGTTTTCAAAGAAAATTCAATAACATGACCAAGTAAATGTTTCTGTCCTTAAAAAAGTTATGGGATATTCCTAATGACGAGAGAACCATTTTGACCAATTTTGGTGATTTTTGGTATTATATTTTATTTATTAGAATTATTTTGAGTTTTGGAGTATTAATTAATTTTAAAATAAAATTAAAGTTGAAAAATGGATTTTATAATTTTCCTAAATCTCTCTAACCTCAAAGAGTTTAGAGAAATAAATTTTATGTTTTTCTGATTTTTCTTTGATTTATTAGAATTATTTTAGTGAAAAGGTTGGAAAATACATTTTTTAATATTAAAAATTACATTAAGCCTTTAAAATTCAATATCTTACCCTAGGGACTTAAGAAAAATATTTGGTTTATTCCTAAATGATTAGAATTCAAAATGTGACATTTTGGTGATTTTTAATATTTTTATAATTTTTATTATTTTTTAATTATTAAAAATATTAAAATAATGATAAAAATCAACTTTTTTAGAAAATTACAATTTTAATTTGCCTAAGTTTCTCTGATATCAAAGAAGCTCCAAAACCATTTTTGTGAATTTTTGAAAAGTATTTTGTGAGTTATGAATTTTTAAAGTTTTAATTTTACCCATTTTGCTTAAGAGGCTTAATCAACCCATTTGATGGGGGCTAATCAAGTCCAATTGGTTTTAAATTTTTATGTGGTGTTCTACTATCCCTAGAGGACAGTGGAGAATTTTTTTTAAGTTAATTTGATGAATGGTTAACCCTAATTAATTAAAGTTCAATTTTGGGTATTTAGGCCAATTAGGGTTGTTCAAAGTGAATTAACTCAAAACTTATTTTTCCTAGGTCCCTCTGGTCACAAGTAACATCACCAAATTTTCCTAGAATTTATTTCTCAACATGCTAATTATTGAAATTAAAATACTCAAAACAGTAACATGAACTTGAAAAATCAATAACTTCTCATAGGGATGGCTTCTGACCTTGGAAAATTCAGGGAATGTTCCCAAGTTCAGAGGCTTCAAAAGCCCTATAGTCTCATGCCATGATGAATTTCCTATGCAAATGGAGAATTAAAACAATGTAGAGAGTAAATAAATCATTAAAAATAAAATACTTAATGAAATTACTTGATTTATTTTCCACATTATTCTCCTCTGTTCACTAAGCAAGAGGGTATTTTTATTTTATTTTTAGGATTTTTCTACACAAAGTTATGGATTTTTGAAGTTCTGGGAATTAAATAAATAGAAAAGAGCCTATTTTCCTACTTATCCACGTGGCGCCGCGTCAACCTCGGCAGCTCCGAAGGGGGTGCGTGTCGCGCTGTGGTTGGACGCCGCCATCTGAGTCAGTCGTCCCGGGACCCGCCTTTCATGTAACATGTTCTGGTCCGACGCGATCCAAGCCGTCCATCCGATACACACGCGATCCAACGGCTCCCAGTCATCGTCTACGACTGGTGCGAACCCGTGACCATAGACCTTCTAACCCTAATTTCTCACTCGATTCTTAACGGATTTATGTGTTCTTGTGCTCTATGGATTCGTCTTGAAGAGACGAACACATCCATATGGTAAACATGCATTGAAATTAACTCAAACTAAATGGAGAATCTCTGTAAGCTCGTGAGGAAGAGTGAGTCCATATCTTTGCTCAGAGAAGTGAAGCTTTAATCTGAGGGTTGTGTCACGTTTGATTGGGTCCAAGCAAGCTCCAGATAAAGTCCCTTGGCCTAGTGAATTGTCTAGGTATGATTTCGACCAAGCCCGATCACAAATCTTGGAGGCTGGAAGCAATGGCTGGCCTGGTGAGGGGGCTTTTGCTGGGAAACTTCTCCTCTTAGTCTGGTGAAGGTGTAGAGTCAATCAATTTGAAGATTGACTCACTGTGGTGAAGTGTCCTGGTTTTGGGCTTGGATTTCAACTACGAAATTGAGCTCGCGGAGAGGAAATGGAAGGGGGATTACGGTGGGGATCGGGTTCTCTATGTGTAGAGAGTGGTGCAGGATGATTTTGGCGGGGTTTCGGTAAGTTTTGGTTCGGCACCTCTCTTGGCCGAGAGGAGGGGGTGTTTAAATAGTAGAGGTTGGAGGGCCTCCCGGGGAGTTTAAGTGTTGGGATCGGCTGCTCTCGGTGAGGAGAAGAACATGTGCAATGGCCATTTGGAGTGAGGCAGCTCAGTAAGGTGGAATTCCAAACTTTGGCTCCTCCCAAGGTCTCAGCCATGGTGTTTTCCGGCGATACAGGCGGCTGGCCGGCAGGCATGGGTCACCCTCAGGTTCAGGTGGGTCAGGGCTGGAGGTTTGTGCAGGCAATTGAGCTTTGTCATGTGTAAAGGGCTTGGATTAAAATGGCATGGGGGAGAGGCCATTTTGGCTTGATTTGGTCCAAGCCATGATTTTGGGTTAGGTTCATCTCCCATGGCTGATTTGGGCTGAGGGAGGATCATTTGCATCAGCTAGAAAGGGGTGGTGAAGTCCCCATCTAAAGTGATGTGGCTAATCATGGTTTAGTGTGTAACATGGAAGAGGTTAAAAAGCTTAATGAAGGTTTAATAAAGGGGGCCCTCCTCTTGCTACTTTGGGTATGGTCACATGTCAAACATCCCATGGCTTCATATGGCTTGTACATGGCTTGTCTTTGGCTCATCGATGGCTTGGCGAGAGCTTGGTCGATTTCATAAAAAGGATTTTGTAAATTTTGTCATTTTGATGGGGATTGTTATGAGGCTTGATTTGGAATTGTTTAATTGATAAATTAGGACTTTAGGAATGATTTTAAATTGAATGTGTGATGAGGGAAAGTGTCATGTGGGCTTTAGATTGATTTGGGCTTTTGAATTTGGTGGAAATGGGCTTTTAGGAAGGTTTAAGGGAGTGGGCCTTTTCGTTTAGCAATGGGCTTTTAGATAAAAAATTTCGCAAAGGGCCATGCCAAATAAATGTTGAATCTAGTTTAAGGATGTGTCTTGAATGATTTGAAGCAAATTTGAGGTGGTTTGGAATTGAATTGGGTTGAATTTGGGTTCATTTGGTAAATGGACCAATGTAGGTCAAATTGGGCTAATTTGGGCCAATGTTGGGCTAGGGTTCAAATTGATGTAAAATTAATGTTGGAAAATTTTTATGGGAGTGTTTCAAAGAGGTTTCAACTTTGGTTGGGTTTTTGTTTTGGGACTTGGGCTTATTTGGGTTAGGTTTGTGTTTAGGTCAAAATTGGGCTTTTTGGTTTTGGGTTGAATTTGAGTGGGGTTTGGGTCCAAATTTTGGGCAAATTATGTTAGTGTTTTGTTTGTGGGGATGTTAGGGAAGGTTTAGAAAAGGTTTGGGGTCAAGTGGGGTTGAATTGGTTTGGTTTGGGCTAAGTTTGGGTCATGAGTCCAAATTGGGCTTTAAGGTCAAAAGTGAAATTGGATTCAAATATTAATCAAATTGGACTTGAATTTGGTCTAGATTGATATTGTGGATATTAATTTGAAGTTTAGAATTGAATTGGACCAAAATTGGGGTCGATTGGGTAGATTTGGTTTGACATTGGGTTCACTTGGGTTAAGAATGGGCTAAATTGGGGGTTTGGGTAAAAGTGGGGTAAATTGACAAAATTGGCTCATGGTGTAGCTGAACAAAATGAAATTAGAAATATTTGGGATTTTCTCAAATTTTCTGGGAATTTTCTGAATTTTTGGATTTTTTGGCTAAGAGGGGCATTTTGGGTATTTGGAGGGTATTGGGGGGTATTTTTGAATTTTTTGGTATTTTTGGCTATGGATGATCAATTTGATTGGTGAGGAAATGTTCAAGGTTGATTTTGGGGAATTTTGGGAGATTTGGAAATTTTGGAGGATTTGGGCAATTTTAAGGCTTTTGGTAGGTTTGATAGATGTAGGGTCCCTGGGGCCAAAAATTGAAATTTTGAAAGAATGAAGATTGATCAAATATGAGTGGAATGGAATCACTTTGATTGAGCCATGAAGCCATGTTAAGCCTATATGAGCCCTGAGAGGACTCATTTGAGGCATTCACTATGTTGTTCCTAACCCTCTTAACTAGGGGCTTAGGGGTTAAGGTCCATCCATATGAATTACCTACATGAGTCGAGGAGTCAAGTTGGGTATGGGTGTGGTTTTAGGATTTGGATTGTGTGTGTGAGAGTGTAGAGTGTGAGTGTAGTGAGTGTGTAAGTCAACCCTCACCAGACTAAGCCACCCAGGGTGGTCCTAAGGCCAAAGAGTCTTATAGGGAAATCATCCTTTAAACCTTCACTTTTAATCTCAACCCTCTAGGTGATTAGGGGTCTACAATCAAGCTTGTGGGGTTTGCAGGGAGGCAAGAAGTGGTTCAAATTTCTAAGGGATGGGTCCCGATTCTAGTCCTCTAAGATAGTCGAAGGAAACGCCTAAGGCTAGATCCTAAGCACTAAAGAGGGAAGAGAAGACCTCATCAAAAATGAGGTCAACAAATGGAACCCCAATAGGTGTGGTGTGCTAACCAAGCACACCGCACGTATTGTTGTTGACCGAAGAGACCAACAAAACCAAAACAGATGTCCAAGTGACAAACTTAGGATGAAGTAGAACAATGTCCGCTGGGGAGTATCAGGTAAATCTCCATGACTGAAGATTCCAGAACTCTCGCTGGGAAAAAGGAGGTGAATTTCAGATCACAAAATTTCAAGAGATTGGATCTTAGATTCGTTTCATTTTTTTTATTTTAAGTTTTAATTTTGAGTTTGAATTTCGATTTGAGTTTCAATTTTGATTTTATGCGGAGAAAAGAGTAGGGCGGAGGCCTACCCGAGATGCATTTGTATGCTTGAGAAGGAAGCGGGATCGAACCTATTTCATATGCTTGAGAAAGAATAGGACACGGCCTATCCGAGATGCTTTAATTTCAATTTCTTGCTTGAGAGGATCAAATTTTGAGATTGCTTGAGAAAGGAGTAGGATCGTGCCTATCCCGAGTCTCGAGAATTGCGAGAAGGAGTTGGGCGGAAGCCTATCTCGAATGCTGAGATTGCTGAGAAGGGAGTAGGTTGGAAGCCTCTCCTGAGTGCTGAGTTGGGAGTAGGGTGGAAGCCTATCCCGAATGCTAAGATGGGAGTAGGGCAGAAGCCTATCCCGAATGCTGAGATTGCTGAGATGGGAGTAGGGCGGAAGCCTATCCCGAATGCTGAGATTCTCGAGAAGGAGTAGGGCGGAAGCCTATCCCGAGTGCTGAGATGGGAGTAGGGCGGAAGCCTATCCCGAATGCTGAGATTATTGAGATGGGAGTAGGGCGGAAGCCTATCCCGAATGCTGAGATGGGAGTAGGGCGGAAGCCTATCCCGAATGCTGAGATCTCTGAGATGGGAGTAGAGGCGGAAGCTTGTTTCGAGTGCTTGAGATTGCCGAGAAGGGAGTAGGGCGGAAGCTCATCCCGAGTGCCGAGATTGGCTGAGAGGGGGTAGGGCGAGGCTTATCCCGAAGTCCTGAGATTGCTTGAGAAAGGAGTAGGACTGTGCCTATCCCGAGTGCTGAGATTGCTGAGATGGGAGTAGGGCGGAAGCCTATCCCGAATGCTGAGATGGGAGTAGGATGGAAGCCTATCCCGAATGCTGAGATTGCTGAGATTGGAGTAGGGTGGAAGCCTATCCCGAATGCTGAGATTGCTGAGATGGGAGTAGGGCAGAAGCCTATCTCGAATGTTGAGATTACTGAGAAGGGAGTAGGGCGGAAGCCTATCCCGAGTGCTAAGATGGGAGTAGGGCGGAAGCCTAGCCTGAATGCTGAGATGGAAGTAGGGCGGAAGCCTATCCCGAATGCTGAGATGGGAGTAGGGCGGAAGCCTATCCCGAATGCTGAGATTGCTGAAATGGGAGTAGGACGGAAGCCTATTCCGAATGCTGAGATTGCTGAGAAGGGAGTAGGGCGGAAGCCTATCCCAAGTGCTGAGATTGATGAGATGGGAGTTGGGCGGAAGCCTATCCCGAATGCTGAGATTTAGTTTATGTAGTGGTTGTGAAAGATTTTGTTGATATTTGATTTTTGCTGTGACTATGAAGAATTTTACTGAGATTTGGATTATGCTAAGATCGAAATGAGATATGAAAGTGTTCCATATCCCATGGGAATCAATCAAAGTCTGATTACTTGGCGAAGGGTACGAACCTATGCCATCCGAATCAAATTGAAAATTCCTCGTGATTCTGGAATCATCCTGAGAGAGGGTTTCAAAGGGGGTCTGGAATAGATTTTGATTTGAAGAAGGATTGGAGGATTTGAAAAGATGGACTTAAACTGGAATTCAATTTGAGCTTTAGATTTGTTTTGTTTGTTCTTTAACTATCCCATTTTTTTTCTTTGTTTATTTGATGTTATGTGGATTTGAAATTCTTTTTAATGTTTGGATTTTTATGGAAGAGAGTTCTTATTTATTTTCCTTTTCTTTTCTGTTCTTTGTTTAAACTTCATTTAACTTTAATGGCGTTTCCCAGTCAATTTGCACAAAAAGAGGTGAAGGCAAAATGTGACATGGTCACTTTCATTCCAATCTTGTTGAAGATACGTCATACAACTCGATCTGAAACATTTCTCATACAATCCATGACTCAAAACGGACTATGTATGATCCTTGTTGATCCATCCAAAAAAAGTATCAGTTAAATCCATGTCTGAATAATGAGATACACGGTCAATAACATCACCTTCCAAGCCACCCTTGGCAGGAATGCCACATGGATGTACAATGGAGGTGTGTTATTTCCCGTGTAACTCACAGCTCGTAGGGCCGGAGATTCTCCAATTCCGGATCCGGTCGGAAGTGGTATGGTGCCTTTACGTCGTCCATCCTTCTAAAAGTGACGGAGATCCGCTCCATTGGTACTCCCGGTATACAATGCTTTGTGACGTCTCGCTCCATTTCCTTGTAATATCATGACGGAACCTACCGAAGTGGTATCTCCACCGGCCCTCGGAACTTACCGGGCTCTGCTATGCGGAGGTCAAATCCGAACATGATATTGCATTGGTTGACGAACGAAGCTTGTGTAGAAAGGTCTGACAAAGTCATGGTGGTCTATGTGTGGAGGTATGCAGTCGCCCTCCTGATAAATGTTGATGATGCAACTGTTGGGTATGCAGTCTGCTGGCAGTACCCTCCACGTTATCATTCTTTTCACCATTCTTTTAATTATCCTTGGCATCGGATCCACCTCACCGTGACGGAGTATCCCTGGTGGGTTTCCTTTTAAATCGTACGCGAAGTTATAGCAACATCCGCATTGTATTGTGACTCTTCCTTTCCCTGGCATCCATTTCCGGGGTTCCGAATAAGTCTTTTCTCTCAGATGGCCTGCTTGACCCATCTTCTGAAGTTCTAGAATGCAATCTATAATCTGCTGTTGCTCGTACTCTGAGAATACACCTGTGTGTAACTCGAGGCCTTCCAAAATGTTGATTCTTCTGCCTCTAATCCTTTCAAAGTATTCGAAAGTCTTCTTCTCAACATTTCACATTCTTTCTAGTTCATATTCTGGGATGATCTGCAAGTGATGAGGCCTAGTAACGTATTGCGGGATGTATGGCTCAATCCCTTCACGTTCTCCTGCATACCTTGGCTCCGCGGGGATTGTCTCTATCGGGATATCCTCCGGGGTTGCTTCTGCAACAAGGTTCTTCATATATGGTATCTATGTCCGGCGTCGAGGCACTGATTCTATCTTTGTTCTTCTTGGCAATTTTTCGATCTGTTCTGATTCTCTCGGCGTTGACTTTCTTCTTTCTGGTTCCTGACGAACCGGTATCTTTGAAATGTGTGTGTCTGCGAAGGTGGTTGTTTCCTCGTGTTGATCTGCTGCAAGTTTAGTCAACATCTTGCGGATACGGCGATTTTTATTCCTTCTTTGAGTAGCAGTGAGCGTAGCTCTCCTCACTTCTTGAATTCTGGCCGGCGCGGCGGCGGCGAGCACTGCCCTCTGCCGTGGCAATTCTGACTTTATTTTCTTGTTTTCTTCGGTGATTGTCTTTCTTTTCTTGTTCTTGGATTGGCGGCTTGGGCCACCCATCTTCATTCTTGTCCGGCTATGAAGCTCTTCTCGGTCCACTGGGACCCAGTCTTTTTCCTCATACTGTAGGCTAGCTGGTGTGAAGTCAGAATCAATTTCTATCACTGCTCCATCCTTCACCCTCTTTTCATCGAGTGCGAGACTCACGCCATTTTTTAAAGTTTAGGACCAACCACCCGTTCGACATTTCCCTGCGAAGAAAACATGGAAAGGATCAGGGGCTGTGCTAAGAACAAGAACATTAAGAAAGTATTTACCACTGAAGATTCTTATTCACCTATTCCAATTTTAATTTTTAAAGGAAAGCAGGAAAAGATAAAGAAAGATCGGGAAAAAGATTTGATTTGAAAGGAAGGGTAAAACTTTATTATTATGATTTCACATATTTTATTTTTAGCACATATTTTATTTTATCCATTTTTATGTTTTTGGGTTCGGACCCAGTCACAAAGTGATTGCTTCACCCGTGTTTCTAGGGATAAGACTCTATTTTAGAGGCCACCCTTTGAAACATCAGGTTGCGTAATACTTTTTCAAATATCGTCCATTGATTGGAAGAATTTGTCGTTCTCCTTGGCAATTCACAAGTTGGTAGGAGCCTCCTGAGTAGACTGCCTCGACCATAAACGGCCCTTCCCAAGTCGGTTCAAATTTGCCTCCTATCTTGTGATGTGCGAGAATAGGTCTTACGAGAACAAGAACTAAGTCACCAACTTTGAAATTTCTTGGGCGGACCGGTTTATCATGGGCTCGGATCATCTTAGCTTGGTACGAGTTCCAAATTTTGTTGCGGCTGCAAGTCTTTTTCCTTCCAAGTTTTCCGAGTTCTTCCTGTCGTAATCCGGCATTTTCTTCTGTAGTAATTTTATTTGCAACTGCAACCACCGGGTGATGGAAGTTGGACTTCCAATAGCAACCTTGCCTCGGACCCGTATACTAAAGCATAAGGCGTAGACTGAGTAGGAGTCCTGAAAGTCATCCTGTAGGCCCATAAGGCTTCTAACAACCTCTCGTGCCAATTTCTCTTGTTGTCATCCAAAGTTTTCTTTAAAAATTGAACGAGAGTTTTATTAAAAGCCTCGGCCAAGCCATTTGCTCTTGGATAGTAGATTGTTGAGTATCACCAATCGATTCCATGTCTTCTGACAAAATTGTTGATTTTTGTGCTTCTGAATGCGAACCCATTATCTGAAATGATTTTGCACGGTACTCTGAAACTGTAGACGACTTGATTTTTGAAAAAGCGTAGCACGTGGTGTGCCTTTACTTCTACGAGTGGAGCGCTTACGCCCATTTAGAAAAGTAGTCTGTAGCTGCAAGGATGAAGCGATGTCCTCTTGAAGAAGGTGGTTCTATCGGAACCACTATATCTGTGCCCCAACACACGAATGGCCACGACGCAATAGTCGGATGTAGCACATTTGGAGGTTGGTGTAGAACCACTCCGTGCACTTGGCACTGGTGACAACTTTTGGCAATCTTCATGCAATCGGTCATCATCGAGGGCCAGTAATACCCTAGTCTTTTAATTTTCATTTTCATTTTCGGACCCGACTGATGAGCGCCACAAAAACCTGAATGCACTTCTTTGACAATTTCACGAGCCTCAGACCCATTCAAGCATCTTAACCACATTTGATCAAAAGACCTTCTGTATAATGTACTGTTTATTAATGCGTAAGACAGATCTCTTTTCTTGATTTGATGTGCTAATGACTTATCGTACGGTAATTTTCTGTTTGCGGGTAGTACATTAGTGGTTGATGCCAATCTTCGTGTTTTTCGTCACGAGCTACAGACTGATTCCTCTGCTTTTTCTGATTTCTGTATCATATCCATGTCGAGCTGTGATAGGACCTGTCGTCCTTGAACTAACACTTCAACTGACTCATCTTGTAAGCAGGCAAATTCTTTTGCAAGGCGAGCTAGCGCATCTGCGAGAGCATTTTCTCTTCTGGGGATCTTGTAGATTGTTACATTCGGAATTTGTTCCAACATTTTCATGTCATACTGAAAGTATTGCTCGAGTCTTGGTTTTAAAATTCTGTATTGTCCGGCGACCTGTTGAATGATTAACTGAGAATCTCCGTAGATATTGATATCCGTTATTCCCATTTGAATGGTCGGTTCTAGTCTCGTTATGAGGGCTTCGTATTTTGCCTCGTTGTTTGTGCACGGCTCGTTAAGTGGTAGGAGTATCTTAACATCCCCCGCTCCGGTGTTATAAAGATTAATCGATTCCTTCTTTACGGGCACTATCGTTTGCAATTCTTTGTCTTTACGTGTCGAGGACGCTCCGTCGAAGTATAGTTCCCAACGTTGATCATCAGTGTCTTCTAGGCTCATTATTTGTTCGTCTGGCAAGTCGTCGTCGAGAGGCGAATCTGTCGGTAAAAGGTGTGCTGCAAGGAAATCAGCTAGAACTTGTCCCTTTACGGTACGAAGAGGCACGAAAGTTATGTCGAATTACAATAGTATCATCGACCACCTGGCAAGTCTGCCAGAAAGTGTTGGACGGGTCATCAAATATTGCAACGGATTAACTTTCGAGATATGGTTGACCTTATGAGAGAGCATGTAATGCTCGAGCTTTTGTGCGGCGAAGATCGGGGCCAAACAATGCTTGTCAATTGGAGGATACTTTACTTCCATCGGAATTAAACGACGGCTTAAGTAGTAGAGAGCATTTTCTTTTCCCTCATCATTGACCTGGGCTAGCAGGGCTCCAAGGGAGTCGTCTAGTGCCGCGGTATAAAGTATCAACGGTCTACCTAAGACTGGGGCTGCTAAGACAGGAGGTGTCATTAAGTATTGTTTAATGTGCTCGAAGGCCCGTTGGCATTTCTCTTCCCAAACAAATTTGGCGTCCTTTTTAACTAATGCCGAGAAGGGCTGACACCTACCTGACAAGTTCGAGATAAAGCGTCAAAGATATGCCAGCTTCCTTGAAAGGATCGTAGCTGCTTTAAGGTTTTGGGAGGTGGCATTTCTAAGATAGCTTTAATCTTTTCCGGATCAATTTTAATCCCGCGATGTCGAACAACAAATCCTAAGAATTTCCCGGAGGTGACGCCGAAGGGACATTTTAAGGGATTCATCTTAAGGTTGTATTGCCTTAGTCACTCGAAGACAATTCTCAAATCATACAGGTGATCTTCCTTCAGTTTGCTTTTGATGACCACATCATCCACATAGCACTCAACTTGGTTGTGAATGAGATCATCAAAAATCTTTGTCATTGCTCTTTGGTATGTTGCTCCTGCATTCTTTAGTCCGAATGGCATTACAGTGTAGCAATACACTCCGATCGGCGTTTTGAATGCCGTGAGCTTTTCATCTTCTGGTGTCATCTTTATCTGGTTGTATCCTGAAGATTCATCCATGAAAGAGAATATTTCATGTATCGAAGCGATATCGATCATTAACTCTGGAATTGGTAGTGGAAATTCATCCTTTGAACATGCTTTGTTCAAGTCTCTGAAATCCACGCAGATTCTGATCTGACCATTCTTCTTCCTGACTGGTACCACTTTGGCTAGCCAAGTAGGGTATTGTTCTTCAAAGACAAATTTAGCGTCAGTTAGCTTCTTAACTTCAGCTATTACTTGTTGTACAATTTCTAGACGCATTCTTCTGGAAGCTTGTCTGACTGGAACAGAAGTAGGATCCACTCCTAGCCTATGAACTGTGACTTTTGGAGCTAATCCTGGCATTTCGTCGTAACTCCAAGCAAAACAGTCCTTGAATTCCATTAATTGCTTGATCATTTCCTCGAAATCTCCTTTATTGAGTAAGGAGCTAACAAAGGTTGGTCAAGGCTTTTCGCTAGTACCTAAGTTAACTTCCATTAACTCATCTATTGTAGATTTGATCTCTTCTTTGAACTCTGGTGGAGCGTCTCCAATTTGCAGATCTTCAAGCTCTTCTGTAGATTCCAAGCAGTTTCATTAGGTTTTCAAGTGACAACCAAACAAAATTCCGTATCTTCAACTGAACCTACTGTGCCGAATCCGAGACCATGTTTTGAATTGGGAGGCCGACTGACATTATTCCATAATTTTTCGAAGTGTTGTGATCGGCCTTTTTTTCCATTGTCGAGGTAAGACACCACGCTGAATTAAATTTTGAACACAGGGAGAGTACCACTCAAAAAGTAATTCCATTAATTCGGAAGAAGTGACATCTTCAAATTGTACATTGTTTTCAGTATTGGAAGAAGAAGTGTCACGGTAAAATTTGATTGGCTTTGCACAGTCTGCTATGTACTTCTTTGACCACCATACCCTCGATCTTATTAGATCGGATCGGGGTCAGGGTCATAGTGTGTACATAGTGGTTAATCTTCTCGTACATCGATTTGTATTCTTCGTTCTTCTCATCTTCGAGAGAAATCTTGAATTGTGGTTTCTTCCGGTTTATTGTAGCTGCTTCTTTCTTGACTTCTTCTTCTTCCTCAGAGCTGTTCTCCCAATCAATGTTGATCATCGGCTTTTTCTGTCCAACTGTCCCAGTGTCTTATCCACGACCTTTTCCCTGGCCTCGACCTCGGATGCGAGTTCTGGAGAAGCCTTCACCATCTCGCCGTAAGGGAGTGGTGAGTGACTGTTGGACTAGAACTTCAGGTTCTTCATTGTCTCGAATTTCTTTTGCCTCATTTGGCACGGTGTTTCGGAGAAGATTGTTTTCTTCGGAGGTGCGTAATAAGCTGCATCTTCATGGATTCCAATTTCATGTACGGAGAAAGGTTGCAAATCACCTTTCATGCACTGTTCTCCTCCTTCGTAGTATTTTATGCACTGATGCAGAGACGATGGTACCATCCGATTTTCATGGATCCACGGCAGGCCCAGTAGAGCGTTGAACGATGTCTCAGAGTTAATTATGTGGAAATTTGCGGTTGTCTTTGCTAAGTCACCGCTCTTCATCAACAGTGTTATTGATCCAAGGGCTCTTTCTCCTTTCTGGTTGAATCCTCTTAGTAACATCTTGTCCGCTTCGAGGTCGCGAGCATCAATTTCCAAGTATGCTTAGCGTCCGAAGATTCATTATGTTGATTGACGCTCCTGGATCCACCAATACTCTGGAGAGCGTAAACTTCCCGATTGTGACTGAAATGTACAATGGTCGGTTATGATCGGCTGTCCCAAGTAGTAGATCACTGTCCGTGAAGGTAACACCTCGCTGTTCCTTTAACCGACAAACCTCGTCTAAGGAATCTCCGGCCATCCGAGCTAAACAAATCTCTGGATCAAGTAAGGCCTTGATCAAAGCTTCCCTCATCTCTTTTGATAAGATGAGAGCGTAGTAGATGCTCAGTTTGGCTGGTAGTTACCTAAGATGGGCTAGCAAGTTATAGTCCACTTTGTTACCATGTGTCTCAGTTTCTTCCCAAATGGGTAATTCTTCTACTGGGGTTGATTCTTCCTGAACAACCACCGCTTTCCTTTGTCTTTTGGACCCATTATCGGAGGTAGAACCTTTCCGCTCCTTAAGTTGACTTCGTGATTTCTTCGAATGCAGTGCGAGTTTACGAGTGTCTTCTTTTGAATCGGCATGACGAGGTTCTTACAGAGTCGCTTCGGAATCTGAAAGCTCTAACTCTATTGTGATTGGAATTCCTTGGAATTCACAAATAGATTCATTGCTTATTGAACTTTCGTAGCCTTCTTGATTAATGTTTTCTTTGTCATCGTGATTGTCGAGGTTGTGTATGATTTGAGAATTGTTATTTGTATCGGAATCGAGATCCGGATTAGATTGGTTGTCGTTAGTTACGTAATCATTAGAAACAGTCAAAACGTAGCCAACGCCATAACTCTTATCATTATAAGATCCCGTCGGAGCGAGCAAATAATCATACAGAGTCAGAGGTTTGAGGAATTTTTCCACCGAATCAGAAACAACCATCCTAGGATAAGCAGCCCCTAGTCTAGCCTTTGGATTCTTGGTCTTTTCTTCTTCTACGATCTCCTTCTTTTCTATGATCTTTTCTTCCTGGGGCGGCTCTTCAATTGCAAGCGATAGCGCCGGCTTGACAGGTTTCAAACTCTGAATTGAAGCATGTGCCGAAGCGGTTTGGATGCGATCCAAAATTTTATTCGATGACTTCATCCAAGCGGTACTCCATCCATCATCGGTCGTGTAAGGGTCTATCGGAACAATGGGATCCGTTGAAATAACATTGACATAACCTCCTTTCTGGGGTTCTTTCATGTATTCCTTTAGGATCGTTATGTTCCCATTTCGGAGATTGTTGTTAAGCCAACCTTTAAAGGTGATGCAATCCTCTATCTTATGTCCAAGCATCTGGTGGTAAGGGCAGTAGTTGGGATGGTCTTTCTTGTTGACTTCTTCTGGCTTCCTGGGTTATGGCAGTCAAAAATCTGAAGTCTTCATCAAGCTTACGAAACATCTTTGGCACTTGCCTCATTCTTGAATGGATATTCTTTATTTATAAGCTCCTTTAACGTGCGGCTGTGGGCGAGGCGGTTGCTCATATTGTTGAATTGGCTGATAACCGGGTTGAGGTTGTTGGTAGTTCTGTCTGAGGTTGTTGATACAGGTGACATTCGTTGCTCATTTGTATTTGCATTAGTTGCTTGCCCTTATCGACTGCTGCGACGATCCCGGATTTCTTTTCAAATGTCGTCACGGACTTGTTTGTCAGTTTTGTCGACGAAACTTAGTTGCTTCGCTTCCTCTTGCAAACTTCCAGCCTTGCTTAACAACTTCTCGAAAGTATTAATTGTAAATCCCTTAAGGGAAGTGCTATCGGGCCATGAATGCTTTTAAGCAAGATACCGACTGCATGCTGCTCTTGTAGCTGTGGCTCACACTTCATGCTTAGATTTCTCCATCGAAGTATGTAGTCCACTAAAGTTTCATTCGGTTTCTGTTTCTCCACCACTAAGTCACCGATGGTGATATGGTGCTGAGCTCCGGCAAACCGTTTCACGAAAAGGTTTTCTAATTCTGAAAATGTCTTTACTCGAACCATTCGGTAACTGCGCGTACCAATCGATGGCGATCCACGACGAGCTGGCGACGAGTGTCGGAAGAGTAAGGCGTCACTTTCACCGGCGTTGCAACAGCTAGCGCGAAAATGTGCAACATCTTTGTCGAGGGTTTCCGGTACCATCAAAAGTCTTGAACGGAGGTGGTGCGAAGCCTTTTGGGTATTGTCGCATCGAATTCTTCGGGGTAAGGTCTACTGTCTGAATAGATGCTCAGCTCTTAGAGCGTGCTAAGGCTTCTCGCACTTGCTTGTTCTACCATGTTCTTGATGACCCTCATCTGGAATCATATTACGAGTAGAGTCTTTCTTCGGTCGATCGTCTCCAGTTAACGGATGTAATCTCTTTTCCTCCGTCTGTAATATGAATAACTTCTGGAGGCGTTTCTCTTGGGGGTTGAACCTGACTCTGAAGAGTGGCTAGCGCTGCAACAATCTCTTCCATCATTTTTGCCATTTGAGAGATTGTATCATCTTTTTCTAGAATTTGTGCTCTTAATGCTTCCGGTTCATCTCTCTCCGCAGCTGCCTGGGCACCTTGCGAAGCTGACGATGCTCGTGTCTCAACCATGTTGATTTCCACATATTCGTCATCCATGAATTCCGATAAATCGACTTCATCTCCAAACTTTCCTTCTCTTTCTCTTGTTAATCGTTGAATGTCGGTTCTTAGTTTTTCCATAGCGTCCTCCAATGGTCTTTTTCGGGCGGTTTCGTAGTTATCATGCGATGGTTGTTGGGTTTCCTTCTTGGGAGTCCCCTTCATTGCAGTGGCGCTCTCTTCGGACTCGAGTCTCCTAATGAGACTTTCCTTTTCTAGTCATTGTTTCGGTCTTAATTGGCCAGTAGTAGGACGCCATACCATCCTTCTAGCGGCGGAGAGGCCTGAGGACCGGATGGTACGTCGGTCGAATGCTTGGAAGGTGGTATCCTCCCGGATACGCAAACCTGAAACAACAACAGGTGGACTAGCCTTCATCTTCTTATTCGGCTTTTCTGTGGCGATAACGGGTTCTACTCGCGGCCCAAGACGGGACTTTGCTGGCACCCTCCCTATTCTTCTTAAAATCTCTGATACAGGATATTTCTCTTTCTTTGCTAACTTCTCTATCACAGTCTGTAGTCGGGCAAATGGTGTAATCCTAGCCCTTTTCTTTCGGTTGTCGCTATAGTATGCGGGTCGAGGTAATGCAGAAGCAATCTTGCGGACATTTTCCTCGTCAGCTGCGGCGGAAAGGGGATGGAATCTACTTCCTTCCAAAAGCGGTGTATACTCAGGCAATGGTATGTACTCAGGTAGTGGTGTGTACTCAGGGATTTCTTCTAAGAAAGTGACTTCAGTAGCTCTGGCCTTTCTGGCAATCTTCCTACCTCTGTTTCTTCTCTGAGTCCGTGTTAGGGGTGGAACCCTTGAGCTGGACCCAATTTCGAAAATAAAAGGTCTTGCACGGAAATCTATACCCTCCACGGTAACATGCTCGTTACAAATTTTAACTTCCATCCCCTTCAGTTTGGCGGAAGCCAGGGTAGGTGCAAAGACTACTAGACTAGTGAGGGTAGAGATAACAGTCCTCCTATGGACAGTAGTATTCCTCTCAGCTGGAACCCTTTGCAGGGGAGGGAACTCTTGAGTTGACTTAAGGTTGAAACTCGATCAAAGTTTTTTCAGTTTCAGGAACTTTGTCTGTAAGTGTGAAAAGGGTGACTCGGTGATCTTGACATCTGTGTTGCCAAATCCTTGTCCAAAATGAGTGATCCCATTGTCGGGTAGCTCATCCTTGTAAACAGCGAAGTCCGAGTCATTGGTGAAGGAGAAAATCGGCTTTGGGCGGACATTTTCTGCAAGGTAGATTCCGATTGTCAGTCCCAAGTTATGCTTCTTCTCATCAGGACGAAAAGAAAGGAATCGAAAAGAGTCCGAACACATTTATGTTCATGTATTTATAAAAAGGAGTTATTTGTTAAAAGAATCATTCATTAGAGGGTTTGTTTATTAAGAACAGAATGTTCAAAGGTGTAGAGAATGTAAGGAATCTGATTCAGAATTGGAAAGGAAGAGAATGTCTTATGCAAGACTTCTCGACTCGAAGGATCGCTCCTAAACTAACACCTATTGGGGGTCCACCCCACCTCAGAAAAGAGGCAAAAGGATTTCGAGAACCTCTCGTTTAGGGGTGTCTAAACAGTGGCTCCTAAATCCGAGAGGAGTTGGCTATACTCGTTCAAGACAGAAATGAACGGGGTATTCCAACGGAAGAATGGTAGTTTGGTCCACTAGGGGCATGGACTCACTACCGATTTATGAAAGAAAAACCATCTGATCAAAATGGAGAGAGGAACTAGTCCCCAGCGGAGTCGCCAGAAGTTGTCGGCATATTTTTAGGTTATGTGTTGTATTTTTGAAAAGGGGTCGCCTACAAAAATTGTCGGCGAATTTTTATATTTTAAATTTAATTTAAATGTATACATATAGTTTAAAAGATAACATTTGATTTTGAAAGTAATTTTAAGTTTAAAAGTTTTGAGATATGGAATCAAACCGATCTCACATCCCAAATAGTTTATATAAAAGAGCATCGCATCACAAACCGCGTATCTATCCCGAAGAGTAGACACACTGCTTGATGATGGGGCTTGATTAAATAAACTAGAAGATTTGTGACATCCGTTTGGTCTGCGAACAAATTTTATAAGCCGACAAATTCCCCTGCTTAATATAAATGAATTAAGCAGGGTTTACATTACCCGGGTTCTTAAAGTTCCCTATAGAGGCAAGCCCCTATAGTTAATTACATCTTAAATGATGAGAATCATTCAAGAAAACTCTCGATAATGATCAGAGGTTTTGCTCTCAAGAATTTCAAAATTTAAGGTTTTCAAAGGATTAGATTTTGAAAATTCAAAAGGGAATGACTCAAAATTTGGAACAATTTATTTTTGAGAATCCAAAGGAAGAAAAGTAGGAGAAGCTGAGGATCCAAGAAGAACCCAGGCAAATTCCCAAACTATCCTATGGTTTGGCTTAGATTTAGGGAGAATCCTAATATTATCTGATATTTCAATCTTGCTAATTTTAGTTAATTAGGACTTATATTTGTATGACATAATCATACAATCAGCCTCGAAGATGTGAGGGTTTATGTCGTACCGAACGATCACCTCGGAGTCCCAAGGCCAGTTAGGGCTTAATTTACATGATATGATCATGGAAATGTCTAAAGAAGAGTTGAGGATTTATGTTGCACTAGGAAAACTACCTCGAAATCCTATGGCTTTGTTGTTTAATTCTAAGACAGTTTTGCTGAAGTAGACTCAGGTTTTGCTGATGACGATGACCGTGCTGCCCACCATGCTCCGAGTTTCTTGTTGTTGCAGAGGTTTAGTTTTAGAAGAAATAAATCAGGAGATGAGAGAAGTGTTTTGGTTTAGAGAAAATCTTAAAATCTATGTGTTTTTAATATTTTAATTAAAATAAATCTTAAAGTTGTTTAAACAGAACCGATTAAGATCCCACGGTTACGTCATCCCGTACCAGTTATTTTCATCGAATTCACTTAGTCCGGATGAATTTGCTAAACTCAACTAAATGAGTTCCACACGTTCATTTAGACCGTGGGAAATCTCGTTAGCAACACGTGAGTTACATCATCCGAGGTATTCCCGATCATTCAACGAGACGTTTTAATTTAGTTGCAATTGTAGTTTTGTTATTCTGTTTGTGATTAAGTTTTGAGTTGTTTTATATTTTGAAATGTTGTGGCGGTGAATTGTTATCTTGTAATGATTTTTAATTTAATTTTGGTTTCAGTTTAGGGACTATCCTAAAGGTTTTGGTTTTCTTGCAATAGTTGTTTATCATGCAAGAAAAGTAAAGTGCATTTGCAATAAAGTAAATTGCAATAAAATAAAAGCATACCTGGAGGGTCTTCCCGTCATCCCAAGCTGCACTTAAAACACATGTTAAGGAATTTAAATATTTCAACAAGTACTCAGGTAAAAGCTAAGGGAAAGTTTTTGGTTGTCTATCAAAGTCCTAATCCTATAGCTAGTCATCTCCTATGACTTCTAGGTTCTTGTGTTTTGGTTTAAGGACGATTTTCTTCATCAAAGAACAATTAAATTCAATTGTTCTTATAAACATCCTATCATATTGAGGAAGTGCTTAAGACAAGTCTTAAATATCTTTTCAATACCTCTAGGATTGTTTTAAGTTCAAGAGAATTTAATCATACAAGTGAATTAATCATCCTGGAGTTTAAGTTTTGTTCTTTTGCTCAGTGAACTTAGGACATTTGAATATCCTGTAAGTGAGGTAACACTTCGCTTGATACTTCATTTAAGAGTTATAATAATAAGATCTTTAAAAGGGCAAATCAAATTATTAAATATTTTGATGATTTAAACTTAATGATTTCATTTTAATTTTGACTTAATTATAAAAAGTTAGTTTAAGTTTGGAATAGTGTTCAAGTTATTTTAGATTTAATTCTTAATGATTTCCTTTAGGTTTCTTATTAAATGATTTTAATTTAATTTAATTCAATTTAATTTAATTTTTGATTTAATTTAATTTAATTTGATTTAGTTTAATTTAATTTCAACTTAATTTTAATTTAATTCAATTTAATTTTAATTTTAATTTAATTTAACTTAATTTAATTTTAATTTAATTTAATTTCAATTTAATTTAAATTCAATTTAATTTAATTTTTATTTAATTTAATTTCAATTTAATTTAATTTTAATTTAATTAATTTAATTTCAATCTCAATTTAATTGTGATTATTCTTCTAATTTTCTTTTTAAGTATTATTGAAGTGATTTATTTAGGCATTTTTAAATTAAAGAATAAATATCTTCTTAAATAATATCCCTACTTTAATAATTTCAATTTTTCATTATTCTTCCAAACTTAATTAATTAATTAATTATGGTTTATTTTAATTATTCTTAAAATGATTGGTGGGTTCCTACCCTTAACCATTTAAGTTTCAATCATCCAAAATCAGTTTAAATCAAATATTTTACCCTCCCCTTTTTTGATTAATCTTAAAATTTTAATTAAACATTGAAAATTTTAATTACCATTTTTCCCTCCAAGCTTAATAATTTTATAACTCACTAAATTAAGCTCAAATAAACTTGAAATTTTTGTGTGACCTCACTTACATGTCATTTAAGACATTAGAGGAGAAAATGTGATTTTTCTGTGTTTAATTTATTTATGTAATTATTTTTAATGGAAAATAGGGGTTTTCAGGGAAAATTCAATAACATGACCAAGGAAATGTTTCTGTCCTTAAGAAAATTATGGGATATTTCTAATGACCAGAGGACCATTTGGACCAATTTTGGTGATTTTTGGAATTATAATTTATTTATTAGAATTATTTTGATTTTTGGAGCATTAATTAATTTTAAAATAAAATTAAAGTTGAAAAATGGATTATATAATTTTCCTAAATCTCTCTGACCTCAAGGAGTTCAGAGAAATAAATTTTATATTTTTATGATTTTTCTTTGATTTATTAGAATTATTTTAGTGAAAAGGTTGGAAAATACATTTTTTAATATTAAAAATTACATTAAGCCTTTAAAATTCAATATCTTACCCTAGGGACTTAATAAAAATATTTGGTTTGTTCCTAAATGATTAGAATTCAAAATGTGACATTTTGATGATTTTTAATATTTTTATAATTTTTATTATTTTTTAATTATTAAAAATATTAAAATAATGATAAAAATCAACTTTTTTAGAAAATTACAATTTTAATTTTCCTAAGTTCCTCTTATATTAGAGAAGCTCCAAAACCATTTTTGTGAATTTTTGAAAAGTATTTTGTGAGTTATGAATTTTTAAAGTTTTAATTTTACCCATTTTGCTTAAGAGGCTTAATCAACCCATTTGATGGGGTTAATCAAGTCCAATTGGTCTCAAATTTTTATGTGGTGTTCTACTATCCCTAGAGGACAGTGGAGAATTGTTTTTAAGTTAATTTGATGAATGGTTAACACTAATTAATTAAAGTTCAATTTTGGGTATTTAGGCTAATTAGGGTTGTTCAAAGTGAAATAACTCAAACTTATTTTTCCTAGGTCCCTCTGGTCACAAGTAACATCACCAAATTTTCCTAGAATTTATTTCTCAACATGCTAATTATTGAAATTAAAATACTTAAAACAGTAACATGAACTTGAAAAATCAATAACTTCTCATAGGGATGGCCTCTGACCTTGGAAAATTCAGGGAATGTTCCCAAGTTCAGAGGCTTCAAAAGCCCTATTGTCCCACGCCATGATGAATTGTCTATGCAAATGGAGAATTAAAACAATGCAGAGAGTATATAAATCATTAAAAATAAAATACTTAATGAAATTACTTGATTTCTTTTCCACATTATTCTCCTCTGTTCACTAAGCAAGAGGGTATTTTTATTTTATTTTTAGGATTTTTCTACACAAAGTTATGGATTTTTGAAGTTCTGGGAATTAAATAAATAGAAAATAGCTTTATTTTCCTACTTATCCACGCGGCGCCGCGTCAACCTTGGTAGCTCCGAAGGGGGTGTGTGTCGCGCTGTGGTTGGGCCCCGCCATCTGAGTCAGCCGTCCCGGGACCCGCCTTTCATGTAACATGTTCTGGTCCGACGCGATCCAAGCCATCCATCCGATACACGCACGATCCAACGGCTCCTAGTCATCGTCTATGACTGGTGCGAACCCGTGACCGTAGACCTTCTTACCCTAATTTCTCACTCGATTCTCAACGGATTTATGTGTTCTTGTGCTCTATGGATTTGTCTTGAAGAGAGGAACACATCCATACTGTAAACATGCATTGAAATTAACTCAAACTAAATGGAGAATCTCTGTAAGCTCGGGAGGAAGAGTGAGTCCATACCTTTGCTCAGAGAAGTGAAGCTTCAATCTGAGGGTTGTGTCACGTTCGATTGGGTCCAAGCAAGCTCCGGATGAAGTCCCTTGGCCTGGTGAATTATCAAGGTATGATTTCGACCGATCACAAAGCTTGGAGGTCGGAAGCAATGGGCGGCTTCGGTGAGGGGGCTTTTCGTTGGGAAACTTCTCCTCTTGGTGCGGTGAAGGTGTATAGTCGATCAATTGAAGATTGACTCACTGTGGTGAAGTGTCCTGGTTTTGGGCTTGGATTTCAACTCTAAAATTGAGCTCACAGAGAGGAAATGGCAGGGGGATTTCAGTGGGGATCAAGTTCCCTATGTGTAGAGAGTGGTCTGGGAATGGCAGGGTTTCAGTGAGTTTTGGTTCAGCACCTCTTGGCCAAGAGGAGGGGGTGTTTAAATAGGAGAGGCTGGAGGGCCACCCAGGGGGGTTTAAGTGATGGGATCAGCTGCTCTGGTGAGGAGAAGAACAATTGCAATGGCCATTTGGAGTGAGGCAGCTCAGTAAGGTGGAATCCCAAAATTTGGCTCCTCCCAAGGTCTCGGCCATGGTGTTTTCCGGTGATCCAGGCGGCTGGCCGGTAGACATGGGTCATCCTCAGGTTCAGGTGGGTCAGGGCTGGAGGTTTGTGCAGGCAATTGAGCTTTGCCATGTGTAAAGGGCTTGGATTAAAATGGCATGGGGGAGAGGCCGTTTTGGCTTGATTTGGTCCAAGCCATGATTTTGGGTTAGGTTCACCTCCCCATGGCTGATTTGGGGCTGAGGGAGGATCATTTGCATCAGCTAGAAAGGGGTGGTGAAGTCCCCATCTAAAGTGATGTGGCTAATCATGGTTTAGTGTGTAACATGGAAGGGGTTAAAAAGCATAATGAAGGTTTAAGAAAGGGGGCCCTCCTCTTGCTACTTTGGGTATGGTCACATGTCAAACATCCCATGGCTTCATATCACTTGTACATGGCTTGTCTTTGGCTCACCTATGGCTTGGCAAGAGCTTGGTCAATTTCATAAAAAAGGATTTTGTGAATTTTGGCATTTTGATGGGGATTGTTATGAGGCTTGATTTGGAATTGTTTAATTGATAAATTAAGACTTTAGGAATGATTTTAAATTGAATGTGTGATGTGGGAAAGTGTCATGTGGGCTTTAGATTGATTTGGGCTTTTGAATTTGGTGGAAATGGGCTTTTAGGAAGGTTTAAGGGAGTGGGCCTTTATGTTTAGCAATGGGCTTTAGATAAAAAATTTTGCAAAGGGCCATGACAAATAAATGTTGAATCTAGTTTAAGGATGTGTCTTAAATGATTTGAAGCAAATTTGAGGTGGTTTGGAATTGAATTGGGTTGAATTTGTGTTCATTTGGTAAATGGACCAATGTAGGTCAAATTGGGCTAATTTGGGACAATGTTGGGCTAGGGTTGAAATTGATGTAAAATTAATATTGGGAAATGTTTATGGGAGTGTTTCAAAGAGGTTTAAACTTTGGTTGGGTTTTGGTTTTGGGACTTGGGCTTATTTGGGTTAGGTTTGGGTTAGGTCAAAATTGGGCTTTTTGGTTTTGGGTTGAATTTGAGTGGGGTTTGGGTCCAAATTTTGGGCAAATTATGTTAGTGTTTTGTTTGTGGGGATGTTAGGGAAGGTTTAGAAAAGGTTTGGGGTCAATTGGAGTTGATTTGGTTTGGTTTAGGCTAAGTTTAGGTCATGAGTCCAAATTGGGCTTTAAGGTCAAAAGTGAAATTGGATTCACATGTTAATCAAATTGGACTTGGATTAGGTCTAGATTGATATTGTGGATATTAATTTGAAGTTTAGAATTGAATTGGACCAAAATTGGGGTCGATTGGGTAGATTTGGTTTGACATTTGGTTCACTTGGGTTAAGAATGGGCTAAATTGGGGGTTTTGGTAAAAGTAGGGTAAATTGACAAAATTAGCCCATGGTGTGGTTGAACAAAATGAAATTGGAAATATTTGGAATTTTCTCAAATTTTCTGGGAATTTTTTGAATTTTTGAATTTTTTGGCTAAGAGGGGCATTTTAGGTATTTGGAGGGTATTGGGGGGTATTTTTGAAATTTTTGGTATTTTTGGCTACGGATGATCAATTTGATTGGTGAGGAAATGTTCAAGGTTGATTTTGGGGAATTTTGGGTGATTTGGAATTATTGGAGGATTTGGGCAATTTTAAGGGCTTTTGGTAGGTTTGATAGGAGTAGGGTCCCCGGGTCCAAAAATTGAAATTTTGGAAGAATGAAGATTGATCAAATATGAGTGGAATGGAATCACTTTGATTGAGCCATGAAGCCATGTTAAGCCTATATGAGCCATGAGAGGACTCATTTGAGGCATTCATCTATGTTGTTCCTAACCCTCTTAACCGAGGGCTTAGGGGTTAAGGTCCATCCACATGAATTACCTACATGAGTCAAGGAGTCAAGTTGGGTATGGGTGTGGTTTTAGGATTTGGATTGTGTGTGAGAGAGTGTAGAGTGTGAGTGTAGTGAGTGTGTAAGTCAACCCTCACCAGACCAAGCCACCGGGGTGGTCCTAGGCCGAAGAGTCCCATAGGGAACTCATCCTTTAAACCTTCACTTTGGATCTCGACCCTCCAGGTGATTAGGGGTCTACTGATCAAGCTTGTGGGGTTTGCAGGGAGGCAAGAAGTGGTTCAAATTTCTAAGGGATGGGTCCCAATTCTAGTCCTCTAAGATAGTCAAAGGAAAAGCCTAAGGCTAGATCCTAAGCACTAAAGAGGGAAGAGATGACCTCATCAAAAATGAGGTCAACACATACCTGCAAGAAAAACACAAAATAACTTCCATTAAAGTGCAATTTCATCAAAATAGGTATAAAAATGTACATAAACATACTATATATTTTTGGTGTATCAGTCCCCATCCTTAAATTTGCATATAGCAGCTTTTTGTCTGAGAAATTAATCTTACCACTCAACGGCAGTCAGGAGTTCAACCTGACTAGCCACAAGAGCCCCATGTAGCTTCTTCATACGCCTAATATTTATACGCTTTTTGTTATATCATTTTACTTATTTTTTATGATATTACAAACGGTGCAATTTATGAAGGTATTTTGTATGTTTTTAGGGAAGGTATTTTGTATGTTTTTTGGTTTTAGGTACAAGAAATGGTGATTGGAGCAAAAGGAAGCAAAAACGGTGCAATTTAGAGCAAAAACAAGCAAGAAATGAAATTCTGCCCTGACACCTTTCGATAAGTCTTTTGATGTTTAATTTCTTTTACACTTCTTGCATATTTTTGAATGAGATTACACTTTGAGGAAAGGTTTTTGTATGCTTATTTTGTAGGGCTATCTGTTACGAACGCAACGCAAATGAAATGGGGCGAAACGGAGCTAAAACGGAGCCAAACGGAGCAAAACCGTGGAGCCGCGCAGTAGCCTGCTCGCCGACGGCGAGGTAGATCTCGCCGACGGCGAGATTTATCTGAGAGCACTGAAATAAGCCCGAAATGCTCGCTGACAGCGAGCTCGAACCCGCCGACGACGGCCGGAAGCTTCTGGACCGACTATTGGGCGGTTATTGCTGAAATTCGATGTATCTGGATGCTTTTTCGAAGAGGTGCTTATGGAAACTCTTCAAACTTCATCCTTACTCTTTAAAATGGTGAATATGGGGTAGATTAGAAGTGAGAAAAAATAGAAGAAAGGAGAGAAAAACTTAGAGGAATGTTTATGATTCTTAGATTAAGAGTAGAAATGTAGATTTCTACCCTTTTTGGAGAGATTGGAGAGGAGATTTTGAGAGAATTTGTAAGGGATTTCGCTAGCATTGCATGGATCGCCGGGAGACTTTATGGGAGAGATCTTCATCTTCCTTTCAAGGGGAAAAAGCTAAGTATTGTTCTTCATTATCTCATAATTTTGTAAACATTTATTTAGTGGATTTGCTTTTGTTAAATGAAGTTTCCTTTATGTTTTCTTTGTGCTTTGTGACGCATCTCTCTTACTCTTTCTTCTTCTTTGGAAATAGTGACATAAGAAAATTATGTGATTATTTTCCTTTTACTTTTCTTTTGCAATGAGTAGAAATCATGTTTAGGATTTTGTGATGCATGGTAGAAGTAAATTTAATTATAAATGTGATGGTTTTTACTTGCACTTCATTTACATTGCAATAAGGGCCCATTGTAGTGTTAAAATTAGTTATAATTGCATCGACCCGAAAGGGCATATGTAATTCTCTACAAAGTCGAACCACATTCAAATTTCATGGATGGTGAAGTTCATGGGAATGGAATGCAAATAAATAGGGAAATATAATTATCGGGCGTAGAATTGGAGATTTTAGAGTGACAGGCTAAAATCCTCAATTCGGTCCTATTGTTTGGGTGCTGAAGTGTAGATGTTAGCCCTCAGGCGAGGGGAACGTGGGAGCTCCGAAGTGGCAGCCGGTATCCTCTCAGCCTAGCCGCAGATTCAGTAACCAAGCATAGGATTAGTGAATGTTCTTTATGCCAGACTAAAGGGTAAAGAATAAGATTGCTCCTATTTGGCACATACAATATTAAATGCATCTCAATCATATACATTATTTATTTCATTACAAAAGAATAGTAGTTTTTAATATCTCAAAATTCTCCAAACCAACTCATCCAAAAAGGGTTATCTTTAGAATTATTATTTGCATTTAGTTATAGTTACTATTACATTTAACACTTGCATTTAGGAGTAGTTGCTAGATAAAACAAAATTTTAATCGACATTCCAACCTAAGGAGTAATCGTAGTAGACTAGAATTTGACTAAAGACATCTTACTTCACTTCCTCGTGGGATCGATACTAGGGTTTTAAAAGAAAACTCTATATTACTTGAAACGAAACGTATACTTTCGTAGTACCCCTAGTGTGTAAAATATTTTCTAATTTTTATATCATTTCAGATTTTGCACACTAGCCGCTATTTATAAATCGGGTCAAGTTTTTGGCCATCTTTAAGAAGTTAATTTACTGCGTAATTGCGGGTCGGGTCAAGTTTTTGGCGCTGTTGCCGGGGAAGCTTCAGTAAGAACTTTAGGAGAATTTTAGTTGAAGTAATTAGGCTTAGAGTTGGAATACTGTAGTGTCATAAAAACTTTTTTGTGTGAAAAGTGTTTTTTATATGAAAAAGTGTTGTGAAAAACTGTTTGTGTGAAAAATATGGTGTTCGTGAAAATGTTTTGTTATGTTGAATATATTTCATCTATTATTTATTTAATTGTTAATGTATTGTTTGTTATGTTAAATATGCGAAACAAAGGATCTGCAGGACTTGTACCTTATGATCCCGAGTTTGAAGAAAATAAAAAAATAAATAAAAAAGTAAAAATACAGAAAGGACTCGAAAAACTAGAAATGGAAATGGAAAACTTTCATGATAATAACTTGGAAAATCATCATAAATCATTGAGAGATTACCTAAATCCTACGACAGATGAAATTCACTCTAGTATACAAAACCCTGTCGTAGAAGCTGACTCGTTTGAAATAAGTCCTGAGATTATCCAACTGGTGCAGAACAATCAGTTTAGGGGAACTCCATTAGAGGAACCATATTTACACTTATCAAATTTTCTAGAACTTTGTGCTACATTTCGTTTTAATGGCATGTCAGATGATGCTGTTAGACTAAGGCTTTTTCCTTTCTCACTAAGGGATAAGGCTAAAATGTGGTTATATTCATTAGCACCTGGTTCTATTAAAAATTGGGAGGCGTTAACTCAGAAATTCTTAGCTAAGTATTTTCCACCTTAAAGGACTACTCAACTTAGAAACTATATTATCTCATTTTGTCAGTATGAAGGAGAATCAATATACGAAGCTTGGGAAAGATTTAAGGAACTCCTAAGAAAGTGTCCACACAATGCTCTGCCCGATTCGTTAATCATTCAAACTTTTTATAATGGGTTAGTAGGATCCCTTAGGTCTATAATTGATGTTGCCGCTGGTGGATCATTAATGTCAAAATCATTTGATGAAGCGCATGCATTAATTGAAAAAATGGCTACAAACAAATTTCAATGGCCCTCTGCAAGGGTAAATCATAAAAATGTAGCTAGTGTTCATGATACTGATGTGATTGCAATTCTTGCATCTCAAGTTGCTACAATATCAAGGAAGTTGGACCAATTTGGAATGAACCAACCTCAATTTACTCTAGTAAGTGAGGAAAGTTCATTAGGGCCTATAATTGATTCTAAATTATCATATGAGACTTTAAATACCATAAACAACCCGTACACTAACTTTTACAACCCAGATTGGGAGAACCATCCTACGTTTAACTGGAGTCATATTACTGATGGTGGAAACCAAAAATGGGAAAATAATCATGCAAATCCTAATGGAAGTTGGAATAATCAGGAGAACACAAACTATAGACCTTCATATCCACCGGACTCTAACAATGATCAACAATTTGAGGATAAGAAAATGTCTATGGAAGAAGTGGTAATGCAAATGAGAAACCAGTTGCAAAGTCAAAATGCTACGATTAGAAACATAGAGAATCAACTGAGATAAATTACTAATTCACTTAGCAATAGACTCCAAGGAACACTTCCTAGCAACAATGAGATCAACCCTAAAAGAACACTAATGAACAAATAGAAGCTGTCCAATTAAAAAGTGGAAGAGAGATAGAGGATGTGGTTAGAAAAGAGAAAGAAGTTGTGAGAGAAACAAAGGAAACTAAAAGACCTGAAGAACATGTTTCTAAGGATCTGGAAAAATTAATATCTCCAACTAAAATCAATTTGGAAAAACCACCACCTCCATTTCCTCAAAGACTTAGACAGCATGAGTTGGATAAAAAATTTTCAAAGTTCATGAAAGTACTTAAGAAGTTAACGATAAATATTCCTTTCACTGAAGCTTTGGAACAGATGCTAAGTTATGCAAAGTTTATAAAGGATATATTAAACAAGAAAAGGAAATTTAGAGATAACGATACAGTTGCACTAAGTAAGGAGTGCAGCGCTATACTTCAGAAAAATTTTCCTCGAAAACTTAAAGATCCTTGTAGCTTTACAATTTCTTGTGCAATTGGAGAAAAATTATGTGGAAAAGCTTTATGTGATTTAGGAGTGAGCATTAACGTGATGCCTCTATCTATATTTAGAAGGTTAGGTTTAGTCGATATTTCTCCCACTACCGTAACCCATACATTGGCGATCGATCTATCATTTATCCAAAAGGAGTTATAGAAGATGTGCTTGTTAAAATGGATAAATTTATCTTTCCTTTGGACTTTATTGTATTAGATATGGAGAAAGATAATGAAATTCCAATTATTTTAGGGAGACCTTTCTTTGTTACTTGAAAAGCTATGATAGATGTACAAAAAGGAGAGTTAACTATGAATATTAATGACCATGAAGTCACTTTTGATGTATTAAAGACTATGAAATATCCTGCTGAGAGAAAAGATGATGATTGTTTTTGGATGGATGAAATTGATTATCTAAGTAAAAACCATTTCCAAGAAATTTTTGAGAGTAAGTTAAAAGATGAGATTGAAATAGATTTTCATGATGATTCGAAAACATTACTTAAAGAAGACTGTATGTATGTTGAGGAGAGGTGTGAAATGATGGACTCTACCAAAAATAGTAAACTTTTAATTCCATTTGTTGACAAATCTCATGAACTTAAGATGGATGTACCCCCATATAATTTTAAAGCCTATATATTCAGGGAATTCATCTACACTACCAGTCTTTATACTTTAAATGCGACTCAATCTCAAGAAAAACCTTAATTGAATGATGAACGTGATAAAGTTATCGAATTAAGACTTGGAAGAGAATTTGAGGATATATTTCAAAAGAGCTTTGAGTTGAGAAAAGAGAATAAGGATATTGGAAGACCATTGGAAGAAATTCCTAGGGAATTAGAAAAAACTATTTGCTCAACTAAGATAGATCCTCAATCATTTAATAATTATAAAGGAGAAGAATTGGAAGATAATTTCAAACAGAAGAGTGACATAGAAGAATTTGATCCAAAATCTGAATTGTCTAAAGAGAATCTTATCCAAAATTTGGGAGATATTGAAGTATCTTATAAAGATCAATTTCTTATAAATTTCAAAGATGATATTAATATGCAATTTCAGAAAATCAATAGAAGAATATTGGATCTAGAAAGAAATATGAGGAACAATGATATAAATCCATTTGAAAAGGAAGAGCTGAATAAAAAATTAAAATTTGAGAATTTTGTAGGAATCCCTGGATTTGGAAATGATTGGGCGATTGATCGAGGATTACTTAAATGGAATTTTGATCCAGGAGGAATCATTTGGCGGGCTAATGACGTTAAACCAAGCGCTTTATGGGAGGCAACCCATAGTTATCAGTGTGCTTTGATTTAGTGTGCTCGAGATTCATGATTCTTAGTGTTATATTGTGTTTGATTTAGAGTGGATAGACTTGATCTTTATGTGTCATTATAGATTGATAAGTTTAATTGTTTGTTGATAGATGTTTGGATTATTAGTGCTTTGATCTGATATTTGTCTGTGTTATGAGGGAGGTGATTCCTTAACTTCTTATTATGGCTAGAATTGATCTCTTGTATAGTTGGATTGACGAGTCCACTATAACTTGGGTCTCACCCAGACATGAGTTTTACAAGAAAAGTTCATGAATTTCGAACATTGATAGTTCCATCTTAATTTGTTACTTCCTTTCTACAACTTTATTTTCATTAGGTAGGAGTCACGAACCTATTTGATGAACACCATTAGGATGATCTTACACTATCTTTATAACTGTTAGAGGTGCTTAATTATAAGGATTAGGTGATGCCTGAGATTGGTGCCTAGGAGCCAATATATCAGGGGAAATCTTATCTTTGGGATTATAATCTATAAAATCATTTTAAAGTACCTAATTTTTTAGTGTTGTGATTCCGTTAGAAATTGGAAGTAAATTAGTGAGATGCGATGAGTTAAAGGAAGAATTGACCTCATTTATCATTTGTGATTGTATTTGAATTGTGTGTTTATGTTTGTGTTACAACTTTATTTACGTCTTGAAGAAAATTTTTATAATCCCTTTGTTGATACATGCTATGCTAGTTAGACTTTGGTTTAGTTAATTTCATTTTAACATGATTAGTTTAGATTTACTTTCTACTGCATATTGTTCTGTCATAATGAATACTTGCAAATGATTTTAATAGAAATTTGTGGTATATAGAATTTCTAATTTTTTTTCTTCCTACTTATATTTTCTGTACTGAATGCTATATATGTTAAAAATTAAGTTCGGGGGTAGGAAGAAAAATAAAATTTTAATGTGAAAATACTTCCTTTTAGTGTAATTTTATTACAAGCATGTTTTAGGTTAGCTTTACTTTCTCCTACATTCATTTTATCCTGATTATGCATGATATGAATTTGATAGGATGTTCTAGTAGTAAGTATATTCAACCTTTACTTTTTCTTCTTGCTACATTTTATGGAATTTGTCGCAAAATATTTTAAAATTTAAGTTTGGGGGGAAGAAAAATATTAACTCGTATTTGTTCTCAATTATTATATTTTCAAAAATTATTAGCATAACTTCTGGCAATTGAACTTCGCTTGAGATAACTAAAACTTTTTATTTCAGTTGAATATTATGGAAGGATTGGATGAAAGTTTTTAGTAATAAAAGTTAATTTTATAAGGATAAGATATTTGGTATGAAAGAATTTGATTATAATTAACTATTTGAAGTAAAGAAAACTTGTATTTTGAAATGTTAAGAGACTTAAAGTATTGTGTGTTAAGAAGAGATTGTGACTTTATGATGAATAATAAAGCTCATACCTAATTATAAAGTAAGGATGTGTTTCAAGTTTGAACTTTAGAAAGAAGAGAGTGAAGTTCAAAATCATTACAGGCTCTCCAGATATAGTAATCCTCATCTTAAAAAAAAAAGAGAGAGAAAAAGAAAAGAGAGTAAAAAAAAGGGACTGAAAGTGATCCCGGAAGGAAAAAAAAAAGAAAAATATTTATGAGGAGAAGCTTGAGGAGATGCCTAATAAAAAATTGGCTTCACTTAAGTCACCCTAAAGGAAGAACTTGATTTCATTTATGAATTTATATTTAAAGTATTGTCCTACATTCTGATGAAGTTTGCATGAACTCCTTTTTCAGATAATCTTTCAAGGAATTCTTAATGTAACAAATTATGGTTTATCTTGAAATAAATAGAAGACTAGAACCCTTAGACTTGATTGCTGAATATTCTTATACTTGTAGTGTTAACCTGAGTTACTGAATTTCTTTCTAAAAATCAAACGAATATATTCTTTTGAATAAAAATTTTAGTGTCTTACAAATGAAAAGTACATTGCCCTGAGTTATATTTTTATGTAGTAAAAGTGTTACTTGAGGACAAGTAACAATTAAGTTTGGGGATTTTGATACGCCTAAAATATATACGCTTTTTGTTATATCATTTACTTAATTTTGATGATATTACACTTTAAAGGAAGGTATTTTGTATGTTTTTTGGTTTTAGGTGCAAGAAATGGTGATTGGAGCAAAAGGAAGAAAAAACGGTGCAATTTAGAGCAAAAACAAGCAAGAAATGAAATTCTGCCCTGACACATATCGATAAGTCTTTTGATGCTTAATCTCTTTTACAATTCTTTCATATTTTTGAAGGAGATTACACTTTAAAGAAAGGTTTTTTATGCTTATTTTGTAGGGCTATATGTTACGAACGCAACGCAACTGAAATGGGGCGAAACGGAGCTAAAACGGAGCCAAACGGAGCGAAACCATGGAGCCGCGCAGTAGCCTGCTCGCCGACGGTGAGGTCGATCTCGCCAACAGCGAGATTTACCCGAGAGCACCGAAATAAGCCTGAAAAGCTCGCCGACAGCGAGTTCAAACCCGCCGACGGCGGCCGGAAGCTTGTGGACCGACTTTTAGGAGGTTATGGCCGAAATTCGACGTATCTGGATGCTTTTTCGAAGGGGTGCTTATGGAAACTCTTCAAACTTCATCTGTACTCTTTAAAATGGCGACTATGGGGTAGATTAGAAGTGAGAAACAATAGAGGAAAGGAGAGAAAAACTTAGAGGAATGTTTAGGATTCTTAGATTATGAGTAGAAATGTAGATTTCTACCCTTTTTGGAGAGATTGGAGAGGAGATTTTGAGAGAATTTGTAAGGCATTTCGCTAGCATTGCATGGATCGCCGGGAGACTTTATGGGAGAGATCTTCGTCTTTCTTTCAAGGGGAAAAAGCTAAGTATTGTTTTTCATTATCTTATAATTTTGTAAACATTTATTTAGTGGATTTTCTTTTGTTAAATGAAGTTTCCTTTATGTTTTCTTCGTGCTTTGTGACGCATCTCTCTTACTCTTTCTTCTTCTTTGGAAATAGTGGCATAAGAAGATTATGCCATTGTTTTCCTTTTTCTTTTCTTTTGCAATGAGTAGAAATCATGTTTAGGATTTTGTGATGCACGGTAGAAGTAAATTTAATTATAAATGTGATGGTTTTTACTTGCACTTCATTTACCTTGCAATAAGGGCCCATTGTAGTGTTAAAATTAGTTGTAATTGCATCGACCCGAAAGGGCATATGTAATTCTCAACAAAGTCGAACCACATTCAAATTCCATAGAGGGTGAAGTTCATGGGAATTGAATGCAAATAAATAAGGAAATATAATTATCGGGCGTAGAATTGGAGATTTTAGAGTGACAGGCTAAAATCCTCAATTCGGTCCTATCATTTGGGTGCTGAAGTGTAGATGTTAGCCCTCAGGCGAGGGGAACGTGGGAGCTCCGAAGTGGCAGCCGGTATCCTCCCGGCCTAGCCACGGATTCGGTAACCAAGCATAGGATTAGTCGATGTTCTTTATGCACGGACCAAAGGGTAAAGAATAAGATTGCTCTCTATTTGGCACATACAATATTAAATGCATCTCAATCATATACATTATCTATTTCATTACATAAGAATAGTAGTTTTTAATATCTCGAAATTCTCCAAACCAACTCATCCAAAAAGGGTTATCTTTAGAAATATTATTTGCATTTAGTTATAGTTTCTATTACATTTTACACTTGCATTTAGGAGTAGTTGCTAGATAAAACACAATTTTAATCGACATTCCAACCTAAGGAGTAATTATAGTAGACTAGAATTTGACTAAAGACATCTTACTTCACTTCCTCGTGGGATCGATACTAGGGTTTTTAAAGAAAACTCTATATTACTTGAAACGATACGTATACTTGCGTAGTACCCCTAGTGTGTAAAATATTTTCTAATTTTTATATCATTTAAGATTTTGCACACTAGCCACTATTTATAAATCGGGTCAAGTTTTTGGCCATCTTTTAGAAGTTAATTTACTGCGTAATTGCGGGTCGGGTCACTTCTCATCAGTAAGGTTAAGCATCATTAGGTCTGGATGGAGGAGGGGGTGTGGGGGTGAGATTTGAATCTGGTTCTGCCCCTACTGGTGGTTGGTGAGGATCCCTGGCTAGGAAGTAGGGGAAGTTTTGCAGTAATCGATTTGGGAAGATCTGCTAGTTGTTGGAGTTCACTAACAGGTTTTTTCCTTTTTCTGGCCTTTCTGAACTTGCCAATCTGAATTCAATGAATTCTGCATAGATTGCAATTGTTCTGGGGGAGGAGCTAATACTGACTCCTCATTATCAATAATTGGAGTGGCCTCTGAAGTTGAGGTGACTAAGACAGATTCAACCATAGATGGATTCACTGCTGGAGCCACAGGTAGGGAACTCTCCACTGCTTTTCCAGCCTTAAGTGCCTACTTTAAATGCTCGGTTTCAATTGGACTGCAAGCAAAAGATGAGCCACCAACCACTTCACCTGTCTTTGCTGTAGTCATCCTTTTATAGGAGGGTGGCTTTAGCCTATAGCAAGTCTCCTGCACATGACCAAACATTCTGCTGTGAGGCTAGAAGAGGGTTTTTGTTCCAGTACAACCTCCTGCCAAAAACCTGCCCCATCATCATCAATAATTATCCATACTTTATCCACTTTAGAGAGAGTAACAACCCTTTCCACCAGAACTCTGGCAGCAGCCGGTTGAGCCATGTCATGAGTGGGGTACCCAATGCTCTACTGATTTGGAAAATGGTGTTTGTGTGATAGAATTGAATTGGCAAATTAGGAAATTTGAACCAAAGTGGTTTGATGGGAGGTTCTTTATTGGGATCAAAATTAGGAGTCCAAATTATCACTTTCATAGTGGTCCCAACAATTATAAGATTTTGTTTACCAAGGATTCTAGCATATTCTTCTTCCCTGGACAATCTAATAAGGAGATGCCTTCCATCCATAAGTCCCAGCTTACATTGTCCCACCAGGTGAAGCTCCTCAAAATATTTCCTTACAAACTCCATTTTTGGATCTCGATATTGAAACTGTCCAATGAGTGTGAACTTCACAGCCTCAGTTAATGAAGTCATTTCCTGGGTAGTAAACCTTATAGCTGGCTTCCCCTCCTTGGTGACAAGGGGTCAAATATAAGGGCAGTCAGTCCTACCTGCAGCAGCATCATGCAACACTTGGGGAAATTAAGATGGTCATAGTTTTTGGGGATAGATTGTCCAGATCCCATAGCACTTGCATAGGTAGCCTTGGCCCATTGGGCATTAATTTCAAGGTCAAGGGGGCAATTGGCTACCATAAGTGCTAACTAACCTCCTTAATGAATTGAGAAACTGCAGTAAGCAGTGTAAAACTACCCCAACAACAAAAGGAAAAGGCTCTGGGAGTTAGCAGATAGAAAATAGCTACACAGGGAAAATCCAATGGAATAGTTCCCAAAATTAAAAAAAAACCTCACCCAGGAAAATCTAAACACCCCAAGTGCAGCAATATAGAGCTCCTCAAGTCCCGCACCAACCAGAAAAGTCAGAAGTACCTACCAGCAAACTCCAAGAGCCGTCAGGGATTCATCCCGATCTTCCAAACCCTAGTAGTGCCCAACCAGCCGCCATTATATATATATATATATATATATATATATATATATATATATATATTGCAAAACAAAAAATTCATTCATTCAAATTGAAGTTAAGTACATCTGATAAAAAGGAAATTCAAAGAGTCCCCCAAAAGTAAAAGCCTTAGTGGCTCAAAATGTGTTACAGCAAAAGTGATATTGTTAGTAGAGGCAGCATTTTTAGCTAACCAGTTAACAGGTCGGTTTGCCTCCCTATAAGTGTGAGTCCATTTAATTTGTATAAAATCCGAGCATGTAGGGAAAGTCCGATGAAGTGAGACCAAATTCCAAGGGGGGCAACGAGTGCCATTTATAATGTCAATAACTCTGTTGAGAATCAGATTCCATCCATACAAGAGATAGTTTAAGAGCTTTGGCGATGGTTAATGCCCGAATGCCGCCCGTAGTTCGGATTCCAAGGCCGAAGAGGAAACAAGGGAGACCGAAAAAACTATAAGAGGTGGCCGACATCGTTCCTGCAGATCGCACCCATACCAACGAACTGATTTAGTGAAACTCCCATCAATATTAATTTTGATCCGGGGTTGAGGAGGTAAAGACCATTGCAACGGGACAACCTTTCTCTCGAGTGAGGTAAATAAAAGTGGATATTTACGATATAGCCGTAGCAATTGGCCACGATGGGCGAGTAGATACTCGTATTACCCTTGTATTTAGCGAGTTCCTAGCCATCCGAGAGAAACCACCAAATAACTAGTGGAATGAAGAACTCCTTCAGCGGCCTCCAATCCTCCCGGCGAAGTTTCCACATCGATCCGATCATAGCTTTGATTTTTTATCTGCAGTTGGGACAAGCACATCGGTCCAAACTCGTTTAGTAAAGGAGCGAGTGATGGAACACATGATTATTGGTCTCCTCCCGGGAATTACAAAGCCAGCATTTTGAAGCAGATTTGAGACCTTTGAGCTTCAGGATATCACCTAGTGGCAGAAATTTATGAAATAGTCTCCAACAGAAGAAGGACATGGAGGGGGAAAGGTGCTTATGCCAAATCTTTTCACCCTAAGCAGTATTATGCCAATAAAAAAAGCATGATGAATGGTCCCATTTAGAGAGAGAGTATTAACACATTTAATGTGGAGTTTATCAGGTCTGGTATCATCAATGGGTATAGCCAGAATCTTTTGAATAGTATCCTCATCTACAACATCTCTCAGTGAATCAGCATTCTAATGGCCTTGGTTCCAAAATTCAGCAACAGTGAGATGAGAGTCAACTTGTGAAGAACAAGGAATTGGCCAATCAGGCAGCCAATTGTCAAGGAAGAAGTGAACCCTGCCAGCACCAATTTCCCAAGATATGAAATGATTGGCAGACTCCCTGGCCTTCAGCAACTTTTTCCAGTGCTTACAGTCTCCCAATTTGGCTTGAACAGCATTTGCATGTAGTTTCTTACAATATTTTTCCTTTAGGGATTTGGCCCACATAGTGTCTTGTTTCATAAACTTGATCCATTGCTTACAATGAAATAGGTGGCTCATTTGCTTAAAGCTTTTAAATCCCAGCACTCCAGCTTTAGTCGGTTTGCATATTTTATTCCAAACAGTCCAATGAGGTTGCTTGTATTGGCCATCCCAGAGAAATTTGTTGAAAAGAGTTTCTAGCATTTTCTGTGTGCTCCTTTTCATATTAACCATTTGCATTGTGTAAAGTGGAAATGTAGATAGGATGCTCTTGAGTAAAGTCAGTCTACCTCCATTGGATAAGAATTTGTTTGTCCAGCAAGTAATAGAAGAAGATATCTTATTAATGACCTCATCATATTGTGATTGCCTCCTTCTACCTTTGGTTAGTTGTACCCCCAAATATTTAAGATGAAGGACAGCAGTAGTGAACCCCGTCAAATCCTTTAACCAAATGGTATGCTTGTAGTTCTTACCAGCCAAGAATTGACACTTCTTCTCATTTAAGTGCAGACCAGCCACTTTGGATATGTGCTCAATTATTAGTAGTATTTTCCTCACTGCTTGCTTACTGCCATTTGTAAAAAGAAAAGCATCATCTGCATATGCCAGATGACTGATTATTTGGGAGGCACTGTGTTTGTAATGCAGATAAGGATATCTTTGATGGGCAGCATTAAGAATTCTGGAGAAATAATCAAAGACCAGAATAAAGATTGTGGGTGATAAGGGGTCACCTTGCTTCAAACCCCTCCCAGCAGTGAAGAACCCATTGCTCTTCCCATTTACAAGAACACTATACCAAGCTCCAGAAATCCATCTCTGAATAAGATTACAAAAAGCAGGGTGAAAACCTCTAGCCTTAAGAACTTATTCAACAAAATGCCAACTGATGGAGTCATATGCCTTTCTCAAGTCTAATTTAAAGATGAGATTATGACCTCTACAACCCTTATCAAGATCCAGGAGCAATTCTCGAGCCAGATACGATTATCGGTGATATTCCTACCTTGCACAAAAGCTGACTAGTTAGGACTAATGAGTTGATTAAGGTGAGGTTGTAGCCTATTAACAATTATCTTGCTGATAATTTTGGTGAAGGTGCTGGTAAGACTTATAGGTCGAAAATCAGACCAATTTGATTTTTGGTTTTCCTTGGGTATCAGAATGATGCTGGTAGCTGCAAAATACCGGGAATATCTCGTTCCGAGCAATGAAAGCTCGAACGACATTAATCACATCGGGACCCATAATATCCCAAGCTGTTAAATAAAAAGTAGAAGTGAAACCATCTGGACCTGCAGTTTTATTTCCATCAATACTCTTAAGAGCAGCAAGGATTTCAGCTTCATCAGGTAACATGGTAAGATTTAGGTGTCGTACATAATGGACATCTTCACTGAAAACTTCAGAATTGAAAGAGTTAGGACGAGAAGGTTGGGCAGCTAATTGTGAAGTAAAATACCTCACAGCACTTTGGGAGATTAAATGGGGTCAGAGATCCAGCTGCCATAAAACTCTTTGATTTTAAGAATAGCATTTATCTGCCTTTTGTATTTAATCATAGCATGGAAAAACTTTGTATTTCTGTCTCCATAGAGATATTTATTGACAACAGCTTTTTGTTTCAAGAAGAGTTCTTCCCTTTCCAAAGCAAGTAGCAAATGGTTTTGTACATTAATCAATTCCTGTGTGTGAGCCTTTCCCAGATCTTGTACAGCTGCCAACTCTTGAACTCTTGCATTAGCTTCTTCCACCTGCTGAAAGACATTACCAAAACACTATTTATTCCACCATCTTAGATGATCAGCCACAAATTTCTGAAGTTTCCAGAGTTTAGTCATATAATTAGAACCAGTACTGTGTAGAATGATCCAGGCAGATTTAACCACCTCCAAGAAAATGGGATGCAAAGTCCAGGCATTAAGAAATCTAAAGTTGGAAGGACCAGTACTATGGAAAAAAGAAATCTGAATTAAGAGTGGGGAGTGATCAGATGTAGTTCTGTGTAGATGTTGAACCTGTGTAATAGGAAAAGTGTTCATCCATGAGTCATTAAATAGCATTATGTCAAGCCTTTCCAGTAGATTTCCTCTCTGCCAGGTGTAAGGAGAACCAATGAAACCCAGGTCAAAAAGACCTGATCTGGTGATATTTTGAGAGAAGGTGAGCATGGACTGAAGATCTGGGGTTCTACCTCCCAACTTCTCACTTGGATCTCTTATACAATTAAAATCTCCACCTACTAACCAATTAGTAGTAATACTATTACTCATACTACTCAATTCAGACCAAAGGGCACTTCTATCATGAGGGGAGCTTCCAGCATAAACAAAGGTGCAAAAACCGGAAAGCCGATCGAACCAAGCTGCGGGTGCAAGAATTGATAGTTGTCAACAACTATAGAGCATTTCAATTCCATCCTACTGAATAACTAGATCTTGTTATTACAATTAGTGTGGAAGTAATAACCAGGGAACTTTTTTGTGAACTTTTGGATATTATTCCTAACCATAGGTTCTAAGAGTGCAATCAACCACAGCTTGTGAGTCCTGTTAAGATGAGAGATTCTATTAAGGGTGCCAGGACTAGCCACACCCCTAACATTCCAGCATAAGCGATTAATCATGATGGAGAGCTTTACCTGCCCTAGTGAGCCTAGGGGCAGTAGAGCTGTTAAACCCAATTATGTTTGATGGAGATAAGTTTTGCAATTCCAAAATTTCCTTCCTTCTTCTTCTACATTTCTTTACAGACCATGCTTCCTCCACATTTGTTGCCATTCCAGCTAAGATAGATGGAAGAGTATCTCATTGGCAGGGTCAGATCGAGTATGTATGTATGTATGTATGTATGTATGTATGTATGTATGTATGTATGTATGTATGTATGTATGTATGTATGTATGTATCTCTAAGACTTGTATGTCAATAGTATATGTATGTATGTATGTATGTATGTATGTACACACACACATACATACAGACACCCACATATATATATATATATATATGTATGTATGTATGTATGTACACACACACACACACACACACACACACACACACACACACGGATATATATATATATAAATATATATATATATATATATATTTATATATATATATATATATGAAAAGTAGTGTTTTAATTTAAAAAAAAGAGATCGAACCGATCCCATATATTTAAAAGTATAAATAAATGAGCACTACATCACAAGTCATGCATCTAACCAGATTAATACTATATTGCTTGATGATAAGGCTTGATTTCATAAACTATAGATATTATGACATCCATTTTGATCTACAAGAACCTTATATTAATAGAGAAGTTTCGTTATCTCATATGAAAGATTATATAGAGTTTATGTGAAGCTGGATTCTTCAAGTATCCTATATGGGTAAGCCCTTATAGTTAATTGCGTCTTAAGCAACTGAAGACACCTAAGAAAACACTCAATTTAGATTAGAGGTAATGTCTCCATGAATTTCAAAGGTTAGGTGTTTAAAGTTTGGAGATATGGAATATTAAATGGGAAAGGATCGAATTAGAACAGAAATGATGGAATCATATGGAAGAAAAGGTAGGGGAAGCCATGGATCCTGAGGAGAAACCCGGTGATTTCCTAGACTATCCTATGGTTTGACTTTAATTTCGAGGAGAAGTTACTTAATATTTCATCTTGTCAATTTTATTATTTAGGGCTTAATAGGGACGAAACTGATCATACAAACAGCCTGGAAGATAGAAGGAATTACATCATACCGAACAATGACCTCAAAGTCTTAAAATGAGTTAGGGCTTTTATTGCACAATAGGGTTGGGTAAAGGCTTAAAGATCATATGAAGATTTATGTCACAATAGGCAAATAACCTTGAAATCCTATGACTTGTTGTCTGAAATAAGGAAGGTATTTGTTGTTGTAGATTCATTTGCTCTCTCGAAGATGTTCTTTTATACGTCCTCATCGTGCTGCCCATAGTGCGTGCTCTGAGCTCCTTACTGAATGGTTTTACCAAGTGTGTAATAATATATGGTATTGTTATTTGTGATTTTTGTTCAAATTTCTTATGGGGGAAATTTAAGTTGATTAAGCGATGCCGTTTAGGATCCTAAAGTTCCTTCATTCCAGCACCACTATTTTCTTTGGATTCACTTAGTCTAAACAAGTTGTTAGGCTCATCTAAACTGGGAAAATCTCATTAGCATTCATAGGTTGTCTCCTCCGAGGGATTCATGATCATTCAAAGAGGGTGTATTATATTTAATTATCTTTTGCTTTTTTTTTAAAATGTTGTTTTATTTTGAAAAGAATTTTTGTGTTGTCGATAGTTTTGTTTAGAGTTTCAATTATAGTTTTGGTTCGGTTTTGGTATGCTGATTTGTAAGTAAGTATATGTATTAGAGTAAATGTAGGTAATTAAATGCAGCAAAAGTAAAGTAAAAGTAAACTGCAATACAATAATATAAAAGCATACCTGTCAGCTTCTCGCACTCCAACTGAAAGATTAGCCTTTGTAGTGTATATATCATTTTGTAGGAACTTAAATTAATTGACAAAAGGGATAGCAGGAAAAGTAGTTTAAGATTAGTGCCTACCGAGTCCTGGACATAACTTTGTGGGTTCATACTCATTTGGGTTTTGAGGTTGATTTCTTAAGCAAAGGCATAATGGGTTCAGTTGTCCTCCAACCTATCCAAAAGGCTATAAAGTAGTGTGGGGCATAACCCTACACCTCTTTTAAGATCCTTTGGAACGTCTCGAGTTCTTCTGAGCTTAGTATGTTGCTAAAGCATTCACCCATTATATTTTGATTGTTTCTCAATGAACTTTGATGTCTTAATTTTCTCAATGAGTGGGGTAACCGTCACTTGATCGATTTATGAATTATGTGAGTGAAGGCCTTTAAGGGCAAAATGATTTGCTAAAGAACTTAGTCAATTTATACTCAAAGTTAGGATGGTAGTATTTCAAAATTATTTGTGATTAGTTAGATTTCCTTTTCTATGCCTCATTAAACAAGCTTGGATTAAGCCTATTTCACCACCAAGCCCTTAAGATTTCATGGGTAGATTCGAAATCTTAAGGATGTTGAATTAAGTGAACTTAATTCTATTTAAAGATTGTGTTAAAATCCATCCATTAGATAGGGGTATTTAATTAGTGAATTATAGTATTCCAAAGTCAAACCAATCACCATAGGATCATTTAATTGATTAACTTACAAATCATAACAATTAAGGGAAATTACAATTTTATCCTTATGATTGAAAAGTGGGCAGTTAGTTTCTACCTCCTAATCCCTTGTGTTTCAATCATCTAGCTGATTAATTAAGATCATATGTTACCCATTTCCCTTTTAATCTAACCTAAACATTACTTACAGCTTAAATTTCATAATTACTATTTATCCCTTTAAGGTCTTATCACTTCATAATTCCTTAAAATTGACTCAAATGACCTTTAAATTTTTATGTTACCACTCATGGGTCTATTAAAATATCAGAGGAGAATATTTAATTTTTCATATTTTGTTTTATTTTTATAATTATTTTAATGCAAAAAATATGTATTTTAGTATTAATTCATTAACTTTTCAAAAGTACACCATCTATCCTTAAGAAAATTAATGTAGGTTCCACTTAGTTAAAGGACCACATAGACCAATTTTCATTATTTTTTGACTTTTATATTAATTATTATAATTATTTGTTTGGTTTCACTATTAATTAACTATAAAATATTATTTAAGTAGAAAAATTCTTTTTATATTTTTCTTAAATCTGCCTGAGTCCAGAAAACCTAGTGAAGAAATTTTCATATTTTTGTGAATTTTATTTTATTTATTATAAGTATTTTCGTACAATAATAGGGAAAATTCATTTTTAGCCTTTAAAATAATTCATAACTATTTTAAGAAAATTAGGAAAAATATACTAATTTCTCCCAAGTGATCAAGAAATAAATTGGAACATTTTAGTGCATTTTTAAATTTTTATGATTTTTTATGATTATTTAATTTTTTTTTTAATTATTTAATTATTTAAAAATTAGGAAAATGGATTATAAATGAAGTTTTTACTTAGAGCTTAATTTTTTTTTTTGGTGCCCCTTCTCACAAAGAACACCTAAAACCATTTTTGTAATTTTCTTTAATATATTTCATTTATTATAATTATTTTAATGCAAAAATGTCATTTTACTTGTAAAATCAAATTTAGTTGCCAAATAAAATTAATTTGAGTTCAAATTTTTATAGTGAGTTAATATAATTATTATTTACAGTGTGGGACAATTTTTGTGGTTTTTCTTTTTATATTTAAATTAATTAATTTTTAAGGCTTTTAATTACTCAAATCCATTTTTTATTTTTTTTAGGGTCCTTTGACCACAATTATCCTAAAGAAGAAAGTTTTATATTTTTTTATTTATAATTTAGTAATTAAATTTTTTTAATTAAACAAAGGGGATTTAATTTGATAAATAGGGTTCTCTGGCTAGAGATGCTCTCTGACCGTGGAAAAATCAAAGAATACCCCTAAGGACAAAGCCAACAATTCCTCAAAATTTCAAGCCATGGTGATTTGTATTTATTAAGTTATGATTTAAATAAGTTTCGAGTATTTAATTATTTAAAAGTAAAATACATAATTAATAATTTTGATTTTTGTTCGACATTATTCTCCTCTGTTCACTAAGTAACAGGGTTTTTTTTTTATTTTTAGGATTTTTCTACACCAAGTTATGCATTTTCTAATTTAGCTGAATTAAAATAAATCAAAAAATTTTGATTTTTTTATTTACATGACTCCGTGCCGCACCATTCTAGGCAATTATGAACTGGTACGTGGCACACTCTCATTCAAAGCCACTATCTTACTCGATTGTTACGTATCTGGATCCAATCTGACATAATCCTGACCCTTCATTCATTATACATGTGATTGGACGGCTGCCCTTCATCATCCCCGACTGGTTCATCCCGTGAGCCACACACCTTCCAGGCTTATGATCTCTCACTGCACTAAACCATATCACTTTAGGTTTGTTCCTACACCAACATCTACTCAAGATGAACATATCCATATGATTTATCATGCATGGAATCAAAATTTCATTACAATGTTCCAAATCAAGCTTAATAGGGGAAAAGAGTTTCATACTTTTGTCCAAGAGGTGTAGCCTCAATTGGATGCTTGTAGAAGCTTCAGTGGAATCTGACGAACCTCTTGGTTATCACTTTCTTCTGGTGAATTGTTTGATTCAGATGTCCTCCAGTAGGTGGAATGGCTGAAAAGAAAGTCTGGTGTAGAGGGCTCTAGAGATGGTGTTTTCTATGGAGAACTTCTTCTTTTGCTCTGGGGGAGCTCGGGAAATTTAAGGTTTAATAAAGTTTAGAGAAGTGTACAGTTTCTGACCTGATTTTGGGTGATGAAATTAGCTTTAGGAAGTGGGGGAATGGTTGGAGAATGGTGGGGATGACATTCTCTCAGGCGTTAGATGGTTTGGGAACAATTTTAAAAACATTTTGTTTAGGTTTTTGACTTTATTCCCATTTAGTCTTGAACGAGGTGATCATAAATGACCATGGAAGGGGTGTCCAATTGGGCTGGCCAGCGGGTGTGCTCAAGTGCATAGGTGAAGGTAGAAAGGTGCAAGTGACAAATCAAAGTGAGACAACTTGGATGGGTGAAATTTGGTTTAAGTGGTGGAGATGACCTTCTCGGGTTGGGGTTTTTTGGTGACTGGGTCGGTTGGCCAAGCCAGGGCTGGTGTCTTGGGTGGTCAGGGGAGACGAAGGAAGCTTAAGGGTGATCAAGATGTTTTGGGGATGTCTGGTGGCAAAGATCTCTTTAGTTTAGCCAAATATGATCCCCTTATTCAAGGGGCCCTTGGTCCATGGCTCAATTAGGTTGGGCTAGGAGGATCTAGTTTGGTCCCTAAGGTTTAAAAGTTAGTTGTGGTGACCATTTTTTGATCAATTTGAATGTGTTTAGCCAATTTAAGGGTTTGGGTTCAGATTTGGGGTTTTGTTTTACACTTCGGTCTAGGTTAGGTTTGGACTAAAATTTGGGTGACTAACTTGATGTGGATGATTGATGAGATGCCTGGCCAATATATGTTTTAAGTTGAAATATTTAACGTTTGGGGATTAGATTTCATGGGACCATTTATACCAACTTTCGAAAATGCTTATGTTTTGATAGCAGTAGACTATGTATCCAAATGGATAGAAGTTGTTGCTTTACCTCAATGTGATGCTCAAAGTGTTGCAAAATTTTGAAGAAAGCATATATTTTGCAAATTTGGAATACAAAGTGTTACCATAACTGATGGGGGAAGTCATTTTAGAAATGCGATTATGGAAAAACTAATAATGAAATATCATATTAACCATCGCATTTCTACTGCTTATCATCTGCAAACTAGTGGTTTGGTTGAATTATCTAATAATAAAATTAAGAGAATATTGGAAAAGTCTGTTAATCAAACAGAAAGGATTGGTCAATTAAACTGGATTATGCACTGTGGGCCTATAGGACTGCCTACATAACTCTTATAAGAATTTCCCCATACAGGCTAATTTTTCAGAAAATCTTGTCATTTACTAGTTGAACTTCAACATAAAGCATATTGGGCTATTAAAAAGTTCAATTATAATTTGAAAAATACTGGTGAAAAGAGATTGTCGCAATTAAATGAGCTTGAAGAGATAAGGAATGAATCATATGAAAATGCTAAGATTTATAAAGAAAAGATGAAGTTATGGCATGATCGGGAGATTCTTACTAAAAATCTTAAGCCTAAACAACAAGTTCTGTTATATAATGTTGGATTGAAAGTATTTGCTAGAAAACTTAAGTCCAGGTGGATGGGCCCATTTATTGTGATGAAAGTTTATTCCTATGGAGCTATGGATATTAAAGATCCTAAAACTGGAAAAATAACTAAATTCTACTGTCAAAGACTTAAAACATATTTTTCATTCGATCAACCTAAACTTAATGATAATTTAATGTTGGGTCACTCAGAATAAGCTCTGGGTATGTTAGGCTGAAGTTGTTAAACGAAGCAGTTTGTGGGAGGCAACATATATTTATCGGTGTGCTTTCCTTTCTATTTTCTTGTGTGCTTTTAATTCATTTTATTTGAGAAATTTTGTGGTATTTTGAAGTTTATATGCTATAGTGGTGTTATTTGGACCTTAATTTGGAAGGCTTAATTTAGTGGAATTTGATTTATGGTCAATTTTTTGGGGGATTTGGGCTAGTCTTGGGTTTTGATTCAGCTAGTGTTTGGAGTGGGTTCAAATAATGGTTCAAATTTGTCCCAAAGATTTTGATGAAGAGTTTTTGATATCAATTGGGTGGAAATTTTTTGGTTATAAAGTTCAATTTGGATGAATTTTGACGTTAGGGCAAAATTGAGGCTTTTGAATTAAGTGGGGTTTGAGTGAGATTTGAGGCTTATTTAAGGCCAATTGAGGGCTCAAATTAATTCATTGGAATGTTATAAAAAGTTTAAAATTCAAAATTGGAGAGTTTTATATGATTATGTGGTTTATTTTTGGGATATTTGAGTGTATGGTCAATGTGGGAAAAAAATTGGGGATTTTCAGATTAGGCTTGGAATTGGGCAAAGTTGGGCTTGAATTTGATTTTGATTGAGATTAAACATGATTAATTTAGATTTGGAGTTGAAATTAGGTGAAATTGATGTCAACTTGGTGGAGATTGAGGGCAATTTTGGGTATTTTGGGCCTTTAAGGGCAATTTGGGGATTTTGGTCAAAATTGGTCAATTTGCTCAAATTGGGCTAAGTGGAGTGGTTTGAATTGAGTTTGAAATCATTTGAAGTTATTTTTGGAAATTTTGGGAAATTTTGGAATTTTTTGGGCATGAAGGGCATTTTCTTAATTTTGGGTATTTTTGGGCGTATGTTGCTAATTTTGGGTTTTTTTGTGGTATTTTGGTAATTTTGAGAAATTTGAGGTACTTTGGGTAATTTGAATAATTTTGAATGGTTCAAAATGATTTTGAGTGTTTTGAAATATTTTGAGAATTTTGGGAAAATTTAGGGTTTAGGAATATTTTAGTAATTTGGGAAAGTTAGGGCCAAGAAGGGTCAAAATTGGGAATTTTAAAAAATTAAGATTAATTAAGAATTTTAATAATATAATTACCCTTTTTGAGCCATGGACTAATTGAAACCCCATATTGGATCCTCCATCTGTTGGTCTTAGTCAAAACCCTAGCCATGGTTCAAAGATTTTGGAAACCGCCCACATGTGTTTCCGAAAGAAGAAGGGAACTAGGTTTAAGCATGTATGGGTTTAGGGTTTGGATTGTGAGTGTAAGTGAGGGGTCCAAGTGTGTGTGTGCAAGCTTGCCCAAGACCAAATCACCCAGGGTTGACCTAAAGGCTTGACCTTCATATAGGGGACTCCTTTTGAGCTTCCATATATTTGGCTCCCACCTACTATGGGCTAGAGGTTAGGACTAAACATGTAGAAATCCAAGAGGAGCAAATAAGCATTTTGAATTTCTAATGTGATAAGGTACCATTACTAGTCCTCTAAGATAGTCATAAAAAAAGTCATATGGCTAGATCTTAGGCTTTTAAGAAAGACTAGACCTCAAAAAAATTATGGTCAATAAATGGACACCAAATAGGTGTGGTGTCCTAGACAAGCACACCACACGTATTGGCATTGACCGAAGAAATTAATAGAACCAAAACCATTAATCAAACTGACACGCTTAAGACAAAGTGTAAGATTGAGTGAAACTTGTTTTCTTTAAGGAAAGAGCAAGTGTATCCTCAAATCGTAGCTGTGAATTCAAGTCATCATGCTTGAAATAAACTACACTCACTGGGGATTTACAAGATAGGTTGTCTCACGAATCCAAGATGGTGACCATCAAGATTTCACATAAAAAACATGATGGCCTGAATGTACTTAACTTGTAAGGATTTCGATTCAGATTTCTATTTGAGTTTAATTTTTTTATTTTGATTTAGAGTCTTATGATTTTAAGGAAGCTTAAGATGTACAAAAGAAACAGAGAATGAATAATACGTTGGGAATGAAAGCTCAGGGACTCACATCCAACCCAAGAGGTAACAAACAAGATGTGAATAAAATTGGATGTCTTGCTCCATTAAAGGGGTCATATACCGATCTTGTAGTGCAGAGATGAGGACTAGGATGCCTTGCTCCATTTATGGGGGGCTTACACTTGCCTCGAAGTGCTGAGAATGTCACATTAAGAAGAAAAGTTTGGGGACTCACATCCAACCTAAAAGGTGACGAGCTATGTAGGGAAGGAAAGCTTAGGTACTCACGTTCAACTCGAGAGGTAGCAAAAGTGCTGATAAGAGAATCAAATGTGTTGCTCCATTTAAGGGGATCTTATGCCGATATCGAAGTGTAAAGATGAGGACTAGGTTGTTTTTCTCCATTTAATGGGGGCTTTCAACTGCCTCAAAGTTCTGAGAATGTCACATTAGCAAGAAAATGCTCAGGAACTCACATCTGGCCTAAGAGATGACAGGCTACATTGGGCATGAAAGCTTTCGAGGTAGGAAAAGTATTGAGAAGACAATCAGACGCCTTCCTCCATTAAATGTGTTCTTACATTGATCTCGAAGTGCATAGATGAGAACTAGGAAGACTTGATCCATTTCAGGGTTCTTACACCTATCTCTAAGTGCTGAGAATGTCACATTAGGAAGGAAAGCTCAGGGACTCACATCCAACCTAATAGGTGACAAGCTACATTAGGAAGGAAATCTCAGGGACTCACATCCAAACTGAGAGGGAGCAAAAGTGCTGAGAAGAGAATCGGATGCCTAACTCCATTTAGGGTGGTCTTATACTAATCTTGAAGTGTAGAGATGAGGACTAGGATACCTTGCCCTATTTAAGGTGGGCTTACACCTGCCTTGAAGTGTTGATAATGTCACCTTAAGAAGGAGAGCTGAGGGGCTCACATCCAACATAAGAGGTGGTGAGCTACATTGGGAAGTAAAGCTCGGAGACTCAGATCAAACACGAGAGGTAGCAGAACTGTTGAGAAGATAATCAGATGCCTTAATCTATTTAAGAAGGCCTTATACTGATCTCAAAGTGTAGAGATGAGGATTAAGATGCCTTGCTTCATCTAAGGGGGCATACACCTACCTCGAAGCGCTTAGAATGTCACAATAGGAATGAAAGCTCAAAGACTCATATCCAACTTGAGAGTTAGCAAAAGTACTGAGAATAGAATCAGATGCTTTGCTCCATTTAATGGGGACTTATACATATCTCGAAGTGCAGAGATGGGGACTAGGATGACTTGCTACATTTAAGGGAGGCTTATCTATGTTGAAGTGATAAGAATGTCACATTAGGAAAGAAATCTCAGACACTCACATCGAACCTAAGAGTTGATGAGCTACGTTGGGAATGAGAGATCAAGAACTCACATCCAACCTGAGAGGTAGCAAAAGTGCTGAGAATAGAACCTTGCTTCATTTAAGGGGGTCATATACTCATCTCAAAGTGCAGAGATGAGGATTAAAATGTCTTGATTTATTTTAGTGGAACTTATACCTGGCTCGAAGTGCTGAGTGTTGACCTCATTTTTACAACAGGTCGACTTTTTGACCCAAAAAGTCAACTTTGGTCAAAATGGTCAATCCTGACCCAATGACCAACCCTATTGACCCCACAGGTCAACCTCTTTACCTAAAAAGTCAACTTTGGTCAAAATGGTCAATCCTGACCCAATGACCAACCCTGTTGACCCCATAGGTCAACCTTTTGACCTAAAAAGTCAACTTTGGTCTATATGACCAAATATTGACCTAATGACATGTTTAAAACCCCAAAATGACAAAATTAATCAAATAATTAATTTCAAAATTATTTTGATTAATTAAATTGACTATTAATTTAATTTTTAAAATTTTAATTAATGACATAATTAATTAAAATTAAAAATTAAATTAAAAGTCAAATTAAACTAAAAAGACATGAAATGAGACAAAATCCAATTTTAAATAAAAAATGACATGAAAATTAATCAAATAATTGATTTGGAATTATTTCCAATTAATAATTGATTAATAAAATAATTTCTAATGTTTTTAATTAATGACATAATTATTTAAAATGAAAAATAAATTAAAAAGGTGTATTAAATGGATATTTAACCTATGACAATATGGTTTTCCAAAAATTCCAAATCTCATTTATGACATCACACATGACCTCATATGGGTTAGACACAACCCATATGTCCCATTCAATATGATACAACCCATTAATGACCCATGACATTCCATTAAACCATGGTTAAAGTTATTATGAAAGCATTATGATAAAGGAAATGAAGTGGCATCTCCCATTTACTTCAAAGCATGAGTCACCTCCTTCCTTAAAATGATGTGGCCAACCATCTTAATGTCTCATTAAACACCTCCTAGACCACCGAATAAAAAGAGAACATGGCTTCAACCCTCTCTTTTACCATGGTTGATTAAGAGGAGAATTTATCATGAGACCATGATGAGTAAGCATATGTGGTGTCAATTAACCATATCTTCCTTAAAGAAAGATTTAGGTGAGTCACTATACACCTCTCCCTTCACCCAATAGGAAAAGAACAAAGCCTTAACCCCTCCCTCAACATGGTTACAAACCATCATAACCAAGTTATGATGGTTAAAGAATGAAGTTAAGGTGTTGTTGACCTCAATTTTGGTGAGGTCTTTTTCTTCTCTCTTTAGTACTTAGGATCTAGCCTTAGGCTTTTCCTTTGACTAATCATAGAGGACTAGAAATGGAACCCACCATTTAGAAATTAAAACTACTTCTTAACTCCTTGCAAACCCCACAGGCTTGATTGTAGACCCCTAATTACCTAGAGGGTTGAAATCAAATGTGGAGGTTTAAAGGATGAGTTCCCTATAGGACTTTTTGGCCTTAGGAACACCCTGGATGGCCTGGTCTGGTGAGGGTTGACTTGCACATACACTACACTCTCACACAAATTCCAAGTCCTAAACCACACTCTCACCCAACTTGACTTCCTGACTCATGTAGGTAATTCATAATGATGGTCCTTAACCCCTAAGCCCCTGGCAAAGAGGGTTAGGAACAACATAGTGAATGCCTCAAATGAGTCCTCTCATGGCTAATATGGGCTTAATATGGCTTCATGGCTCAACCAAAATGATTACATTTCACTAACACTTGATCAATCTTTTTTTTTCAAAATTTCAATTTTTGACCCCCGAGGTCCCGGACCCACCAAACCTACCAAATACCCTTGAAATGACAAAAAATTTGCAAAATTACCTAAATTACCCAAGATCCCTCAAAATTAATCCTAAACACTTCCCACCACTCAAATTAACCATCTTTGCCCAAAAATACCAAGATTTCCAAAAATACCCCTAAACCCCCCCAAAATTACCAAAATACCCTTTTACCCCAAAAAATCCAAAAAATCTAAAAATTTCAAGAAAATCTCAAATATTCTCAATTTCATTTTGTTCAACTACACCATGGGCTAATTTTTCCAATATACCCTACTTTTACCAAAACCCTCAATTTGACCCATTTTTTAACCCAAGTGAACCCAATGTCAAACCAAACCACCCCAATTAACCTCAATTTTGGTCCAATTCAACTATAAACTTCAATTAAATATCCCCAATATCAATTTAGACCAAATACAAGTCCGATTTGATTGACATTTGGGCCCAATTTTAATTTGAAGCCTAAAGGCCCAATTTTGGCCCATGACCTAAACCTAGCCCAAACCAACCCAACTCAACCCCAATTGGCCCCAAATCTTTTCTAAAACCTTCCTAACATCCCCATAAACAAAACACTAACTTGATTTGCCCAAAATTTGAACCTAAACTCCACCCAAACCTAACCCAAAACCAAAATCCCTTTAATTGACCTAAGCCCAAACCTAACCCAAATGGGCCCAAAACCAAAAATTAGAGCCCAACCAAAGTTGAAAACTCTTTGTAACACTCTCATAAACATTTTTCAACATTAATTTTACACCAAATTCAACCTTAGCCAAAGTTAGCCCAATTTGGCCCACCTTGGCCCCTTTACCAAAAAAAGCCCAAATTCAACCCAATTCTACTCCAAATCACACCAAATCTCTTCCAAAATCTTCATGACACATCCCTAAACTAAATGCAACATTTATTTGATACAATCTTTTACAAAATTTTCATCCAAAAATATATCTTAAAATCTAAAAGCCCATTTAATTAAAACATTTTAAAAGCCCATCCAAAAACATTTCAAAAGCCCAAGTTTTCAATCCAAAGCCCACATGACATTTCTTTCCGTCATCCATTTAATCAAAATCACCCGTAAGTTTCAAAACCATCATTAAACCATTCCAAATCAAGCTTCATGAAAATTTTCCACCAAAATGCCAAAATTTCTAAAACCCACTTCCATGAAACTAAGCCAAGCCACCCCTAAGCCAAATGGAGCCATTGAACCATACACAAGCCACATGCAAACCTTGGGAGCCCTTTTACACATCACCATGCCATTAATTGCAAAAAGAGGAGCCTCTTTTAAACCCCCTTAAAAAAGTTTTAACCCTTTTAATGATACACCCTAACCCATGATTAATCTAAATATTCATGGATGGGGACTTCACCACCTTCTCTTGGTTGAACCCACTGATTTCCCTCAGCCCAAAATCAGGCCTTGGGGAGATGCACCAAGCTTAAAGCATGCATTTGACCCATTTGAACCCAAAATAGCCACTTCCCCCATTCCATTTGAATCAAGTACTTTACACATGGCCAATGCTAATTGCTTGCACCATTGCCAACCCCTGACCCTCCTGTTGAGAATAGTGACTTGACCCTGGCCGGCCAGCCACCACAGCCGCTGGAAAGCACCAGGCCGAGAGCAGCCATGTGAGCCAAAATTTTCAATTCTTCCTTGCTGAGTTGTCCCAGTCCAATTGAACACAATGGTTGTTCTTCTCTTGCATAGAGCAGCTGATCCAAAGCATCAAACCCCCCTGGGAAGCCCTCCAGCCATGTCTATTTAAACACTACCCCCTCTCGGCCAAAGAAGGTGTTGAACCAAACCTTACCAAAACTCTGCCAAAATTACTCCAGATCCCTCTCCAGACATAGAGAACTTGATCCCCACTGAAATCCAGCCCTAAAACCTTCTCTGTGAGTCCAATTTTGGAGTTGAAACTCAAGCCCCAAACCAGGACACTTCACAACAGTGAGCCAATCTTCAAATTGATTGATTCTACGGCTTCACTAGACCAAGAGGAGAAGTTCCCCAACAAAAGCCCCCTCACCAGGTCAGCCATTGCTTCCAGCCTCCAAGCTTTGTGATCGGCCTTGGTCACTTTTGTAGCTAGGAATTTCCCCAAAGCAAGAGACTTCGTCTGGAGCTTGCTTAGACTCAATCGAAGGTGACACAACCCTCAGATCGAAGCTTCACTTCTCTCAGCAAAGGTATGAACTCACTCTTCCTCCCGAGCTCTTGGAGATTCTCCATTTAGTTTGAGTTGATTTCAATGCACCTTAACCCTATAGATGTGTTTGTCTCTTCAAGACGAATCGATAGAGTATAAGAACGCAAAAATCCATGGAGAATCGAGTGAGATCTTAGGGTTTTAGTGTGGACGGTCATGGGTGCACACCTGTTGGAGACGATATCCAGGAGCCGTTGGATCGCGCGTGTATCGAGCGGACGGTCGAGATCAAGCCGGATAGCGCAATGGTACGTGAATGGCGGGCCCCCGTAGCGCTGACTCAGATGGCGGTGCCGAATCACGGAGCGACGCGTGGGCTTTCGATCCGGAAGAGGATCACGCGGCGCCGAGTCGGATAAGTAGAAAATTAGAATTTTTTTGGATTTATTTAAATACCAGAACTTCAAAAATTCATATCTTTGCATAGAAAAATCACAAAAATAAAATAAAAATACTCTCTTGCTCAGTGAATAGAGGTGAATAATGTGGAAAAGAAATCAAGTTAATTAGATGAGTATTTTATTTTTAATAATATATTTACGGTTTCCAATGTTTTGATTCTCCATTTGCATAGACAATTCACCATGGCATGAGACCATAGTGCTTTTGAAGCCTCTGATCTTGGGAACATTCCCTGAATTTTTTAAGGTCAGAGGCCATCTTTGTGAAAAGTTATTGATTTTTCAAGTTCACGTCACTATTTTAGGTATTTTATCTCCAATAATTAGCATGTTGTAAAATAAATTCTAGGAAAATGTGGTGGTGTTTCTTAGGACTAGGGGACCCTATGAAAAATATATTTTGAGTTAATTCATTTATAATAATCTAAATTGGCCTAAACTCCCAAAATTGAAGTTGAATTAATTAGGGTTAACCACACACCAATTTGACTTGAAAACAATTCTCCATTACTCTTTAGAGTCAGAGAAACCTTACATAAAATTTTGAAATCAATTGGACTTGATTAACCCCACCAAATGGACTGATTAAGCCTCATAAGCAAAATAGAACTTTAAAAATTCATAACTCCAAAAATACTTTTCAAAAATTCACAAAAATGGTTTTGGAGATTCTCTGATATCACGGGAGTTCAGGAAAATTAAAATTGGAATTTTCTAAAAAAAGTTGATTTTTCACCATATTTTAATATTTTAAAAATTAAAAAATAAAAAAAAATCACAAAAATATTAAAAATCATAAAAATGTCACATTTTGACTCCTAAATCACTTAGGAACAAACCAAATATTTTTCCTAAGTCCCTAGGATAAGATATTGAATTTTAAAAGCTTAATGTAATTTTTAATATTAAAAAATGAATTTTCAACCTTTTTTCACTAAAATATTTCTATTAAATCAAGGAAAAGTCAGAAAATTATAAAATTTGTTTCTCTGGACTCCTTGAGGTTAGAGAAAATTAAGACAAATATAAAATATATTTTTAAATTTTTATTTTATTTTAAAATTAATTAATACTCTAAATCTCAAAATAATTATAATAAATAAAATATAATTCAAAAAATCCCAAAAATTGGTGCAAGTGGTTCTCTGGTCATTAGAAACAGCCCATAAATTTTTTAAGGACGGAAACTTTACCTTGAGCATGTTGTTGAATTTTCTTTGAAAACCCCTATTTTCTAATAAAAATAATTATATAAATAAATTAAAGTCAGAAAAATCACATTTTCTCCTCTAATGTCTTAATTGACATGTGAGTGAGGTGACATAAAAATTTCAAATTCATTTGAGCTCAATTTAGTGAGTTGTGAAATAAATAAGCCTAAAAGGGCATAAAGGTAATTAAAGTATTTTAACCCTTAATTAAAACTTTAGGTTTAATCAAAATGGAGGGTAAAATATTTGATTTTAACTTTCTCTTGGATGATTGAAACTTAGGGAAATAAAAGGGTAGAAACCCATTAAACACTTTGAAAATATCAAAATAAAACTCTAATTAATTAAATAATTTAAATTTTAGAAATAATATATTTAAAATATGGATTATTAAAATAGGGATATTATTAAGAGCATATTTATTCTTTAATTTAAAAATCCCTAAATAAGTCACTTCAATAATATTTAGTTCTTAATTAAAAATTAAAATAATAATCCAAATTAATTAAATTAATAATTAAAAGAGGATAACCCTTAAATGAATTAATGCTTAAAATGTTAAATGGTCCAATAATTAAAATCAAATTTAAAATTTTGTAGTTAAATTAAATTAAATTAAATTAAGTCAAGTCAAAATTTAAATTAAATTAAATTAACACCTTAACATTTAAATTAAATTAAATTTAAAATATTGAAACTAAATTAAAATTAAATTAAATTAAAATTAAATTAAAATTAAATTAAATTAAATTAAATTAAAATTAAATTAAAATTAAATTAAATTAAATTAAATTAAATTAAAAATAAATTAAAATTAAATTAAATTAAAATTAAATTAAAATTAAATTAAAATTAAATTTAAATTAAATTAAAATTAAATTAAATTAAATTAAATTAAATTAAAATTAAATTAAATTAAATTAAATTAAATTAAAAATCACTTAACAACAAACCTTAATGAAATCAATAAGAGTTAAATCAAAACATATCAATAATTTTAACACCTCTTTCTATCTAAGTAAATTTAAAACATAAACATCAATCTGAAATACTAAAACAATTGAAAGTGTAAAGATTTAAATTAAATCTAAAATAATTTGAACAATATTCCAAACTTAAAATTATTAATTAAAACCTCATAATTAAATTAAATCACTTTAAATCATTAACTCAAACTTTAAATTAAGAATAATTAAAATTCTCAACAACCCGACTTGCCCTTAAAGGCTTTAATTATTATAACTCTTAAATAGAGTATTAAGTGAGATGTCACTTCATTCATCGAGGTAATCAAATACCCGAGTTCAGCGATTAAGAGACAAAGCTTAACTAAACTCCTGGATGATTAATTCACCTGTGCAACTAAATTTACTTGGACTCAAAATAATCCCGAAGTATTGAAAAGATGTTTAGGACTCGTCCAAGCACTTCCTCAATATGACGGGATGTTTTAGAAGAACAATTGAATTTAATTGTTCTTTGATGAAGAAAATCATCCTTAAACGAACCAACAACCTAGACATCATAGGAGATGACTAGCAATAGGATTAGGAATTTGGTAGACAACCTAAACCCTTCCCTTAGCTTTACCTAGGTATTTGTAATAAACATTTAAATGTCTTAACATGTGTTTTAAGTGTAGCTCGGGATGACGGGAAGACCCTCCAAGTACGCTTTTATTTTATTGCAATTTACTTTATTGCAATTTACTTACATGCATTGCGCTTTACTTTTCTTGCATGGTAAACGAGACTGTTGCATGAAAACCAAAACCTTTAGGATAGTCCCTGAACTGAAACCAAAACTAAATTAAAAGTCATTGCAAGATAAAATTCACCGCCACAACATTCCAAAATATAAAACAACTCAAAATTTAATCACAAACAGAGAAATAAAACTACAACTTTAACTAAATTAAAACGTCTTATTGGATGATCGGGAATACCTCGGATGATGTAACCTACGTGTTGCTAACGGGATTTCCCACGGTCTAAATGAAAGTGTGGAACTCATTCAGTTAAGTTTAGCAAATTCATCTAGACTAAGTGAATCCAATAAAAATAACGATGCCAGAATGATGGAACCGTGGGATCTTCACCGGTGTTGTTATAATCAACTTTAAGATTTGTTTTAATTAAAACACTTAAAGACACTTGGATTTTAAGATTTTCTCAAAACCAAGACACTTTTCTCATCCCCTGATTTTCACCTTCTAAAACTAAACCTCTACAACAACAAGGAGCTTGGAGCATGGTGGGCAGCACGGCCATCGTCATCAGCAAAACTCGGATCTACTTCAGCAAAACTTTCTTAGAATTAAAAAACCAAGCCATAGGACTTCGAGGTAGTTTGCCTAGTGCAACATAAATCCTAAACTCTTCGTTAGGCATTTGCATGATCATGTCATGTAAAATAAGCCGTAACCAGTCTTAGGACTCTGAGGTAGTCGTTCGGTACAACATAAACCCTCATATCTTCGAGGCTGTTTGTGTGATTATATCATACAAATATAGGTCCTAATTAATTAAAATTGGCAGGATTGAAACATTAAATAAATTCTCAAATTGAAACCAAACCATAGGATAGTTTGGGAAATTGCCTAGATTCTTCTTAGATCCTTAGCTTCTCCTACTTCTCTTCCTTTGGACTCCTAAAATAAACTGTTCCAAATTTCCAAATTTGAGCTAATCCCTTTTGAAATCCCAAAATTCAATCCTTTGAAACCTTAAACTTTGAAATTCTTGAGAGCAAAACCACTGTCATTATCGAGAGTTTTCTTAAATGATTCCCGTCATTTAAAATGTGATTAACTAGAGGGGCTTGCCCTTATAGGGAACTTTAAGAACCCAGGTAATATAAACCCTGCTTAATTCCTTTATATTAAGCAGGGGAACTTGTCGGCTTATAAAATTGGTTCGCAGACCAAACGGATTTCACAAATCTTCTAGTTTATTTGATCGAGCCCCATCGTCGAGCAGTGTGTCTACTCTTCAGGATAGATACACGGTTTGTGATGCGGTGCTTGTTTATATAAACTATTTGGGATGTGAGATTGGTTTGATTTTCATATCTTAAAATTTTCAAACTTAAAATTATTTTCAAAAATCAAATACTACTTTTCAAATTATATATTTAAATTAAATTAAATATTCGCCGACAACTTCTATAGGAGACCTCCTTTTCAAAATACAACACTCAACCTAAAAATATGCCGACAGCTTCTGGCGACTCCGCTAGGGACTAGTTCCTTTCTCCATTTTGATCGGATGGTTTTGCTTTCATAAATCTGTAGTGTATCCATGTCCCTAGTGGAGCAAACTACCATTCTTCCGTTGGAATACCCCGTTCATTTCTATCTTGAACGAGTATAGCCAACTCCTCTTGGATTTAGGAGCCATTGTTTAGACATCCCTAAACGGAGAGGTTCCAAGATCCTTTTACCTCTTTTCTGAGGTGGGGTGGACCCCCAATAGGTGTTAGTTTAGGAGCGGTCCTTCGAGTCGAGAAGTCTTGCATAAGACTTTCTCTTCCATTCCAATTCTAAATTGGGCCCTTTACCTTTTCTATAACCTTTTCCTTTTAATCGTTTTGTTTCTAACAAACGAACCCGCAAATAAACAACCTTTGAATAAACAATCTCTTTTAAAAATCACAAATACACTAAGATAAACGAAAATGTGTTCGGACTCTTTCTTTTTCGTCCTAAACTTTACGACGAAAGGAAGCATAATTCGGGACTGACATTCGGAATATGCCCTGCAGAAAATGACTGCCCCAAAGTTAATCTTCTCCTTCACCAATGGAATGGACTTCCCCGTTTACAAGGATGAGCTGCCCGACAATGGAATCATCCGTTTCAGACAAGGATTCAACAACACAGATATCAAGTTCGCTGACGTCACTATCTTCACACTAATGGACAAAGTGTCAGAACTAAGAAACCCGTAACTGAGTTCAACTTGAAGTCGGCTCAAGAACTCCCTCCACTGCAAAGAGTTCCAGCTGAAAGAAGTACTACTGTTCGTAGGAGGACTGTTGTCTCTACCCCCACTGGTCTAGTCATCTCTACACCTACCCCGACTTCTACCAAACTGAAGGGTAAGGAAATCCAAGTCTGTGATGAGCCTGTCACCATGGAGGGTACATATTTTGCTACAATACCATCTTTTTTTAAGATTGGGTCCAGTTCAAGAGTTGCACCCCTAACTCGGACTCAAAGGAGAAATAGTAGTAGAAAGATCACCAAGATCAAGAAAGCCAAAGCTGCTGAAGTTGGTTTTCTAGAAGAAATTCCTGAAGAAAGAGAAGAACTGCCTAAGTATATACCTCTATTGGAAGGAAGCAGGTTTCAACCTCTCTCTGCCGCATCAAATGAAGAGGATGTCCATAGGATCGCCGCTGCATTACCCCGACCTGCGTACTACAGTAATTACAAAAGGAAAAGAGATATGACTACACCATTTGCTCGACTGCAAGCTGTGATAGAAAGATTGGCAAAGAAAGAAAGATGCCCTGTGTCGGAAATCTTAAGAAGGATGGGACGGGAGCCAGCTAAATCCCACCTCGGACCTCGAATAGAGTCTGTTGCTGCCACAGAGAAACTAAAGAAGAAGATAAAATCCACTTCACTCGTTGTTGTATCGGGTCTGCAAGTTAGGGAGGATACCACCTTCCAGCATATAGCCGACAGACCATCCAGTCTTAAGCTTCCGGCTGCAAGAAGGATGGTATGGCGACCTACTACAGGTGAGCTAAGACCAAAACAATGTCCTGAGAAGAAAAGTCTCGTCAGGAGACTTGAATCAAAAGAAAGTGCTACTGCAATAAAGGGGACTCCGGAAAGGAAGTTCAACAACCGTCACGTGACAACTGCGAGACCGTGCGGAAAAGGCCACTAGAGGATGCCATGGATAAGTTAAGGACTGACATCCGACGGTTAGCAAAAGAAAGAGAAGAAAAACTAGAAGATGAAGTTGATTCATCAAAATTTATGAATGACGAGTATGTTGAAATCGACATGGTTGAGACGCGAGCATCATCAGCTTCGCAAGGTGCTCCGGTAGCTGCTGAAAGAGATGAACCTGAAGTGATGAGGGCACAGCTTCGAGAAAGTGATGACACAGTTTCCCATATGGCAAAGAGAATGGAAGAGATGGCTGCTGCCTTAGGCACTCTCCAGAGTAAGGTACAACCTCAGAAAGAAACACCCCCAGAGATAATCCATATTGCAGATGGAGGAAAAGAGATCACATCCATCAATGGAGACGAGCCACCAAAGAAGGATTCTACACAAAGCATGATTCTAGAAAAGGACATTAAAAACATGGTAGAACAGCAGGTGCGAGAAGCCCTAGCACAATCTAAGAGTGGAGCATCAATTTAGACGGGTAGACTTTAGCCCGAAGAGTTCGATGCAGTCCAATACCCGAAAGGCTTCGTACCACCTCTGTTTAAGACTTTTGATGGAACTGGAAACCCCCGACAGCATGTCGCACATTTTCGTGCAAGTTCTTTGCAATGCCGGTGGGAGTGACGCTCTACTCTTGTGTCAGTTCGTCAGCAGTTTGTCAGGGATTGCCTCCGACTGGTACGTAGAATTGCCGAACGGTCCAGTAAAGACCTTTTCATAACTAGAAAATCTCTTCGTTAAGCAGTTTGTCGGGGTTCAGCACCACATCACTATCGGTGATCTAGTGGTGGAGCAACAGAAGCCAAACGAGACTTTAGTGGATTACATACTTTGATGGAGGAATTTAAGCATGAAGTGTGAACCACAGCTTCAAGAACAACATGCAGTCGGCATCTTGCTCAAGAGTATCCATGGCTCGATAGTACTTCTCCTTAAAGGATTTACAATCAAGACTTTTGAGAAGTTGCTTAGCAAGGCCGGGAGCTTGTAAGAAGAGGCAAAGCAGTTAAGTTTCGTGGATAAGAACGATAAGCAGAAGCCCGTAAAAGCATTTGAAAAGAAATCTGGAATCGTCGCGACAGTATATGAGGGCAAGCAGCCGGTTCAGATACAATCAGAGCGGCCGCAGCCTAGTTACCAACGACCGCAACGGACATACCAACAACCACCACAGATCTATCAGCAACCTCAGCAGGGCTATCAACAACCTCAGTAGGGCTATCAGCAACCTCATCCGAGCTATCAGTCGCCTCAGCATTATGACAACCGCCTCGTTCATCGCGTACCTTAAGAGAACTTCTAAATAGAGAATATCCATTCAAAACTGAAGCAATAGCGAAGATGTTCCGCAGTTTAATGAAGACACCAGATTTTCAGCTGCCAGAGCCCAAGAGGCCGGAGGAAGTCAATAAGAAAGATCATTCGAACTATTGCCCTTACTACCAGATGCTCGGACACAAGATAGAGGATTGCATCACTTTCAAGAGTTGGCTTGATGACAATGTCCGAAAAGGGAACATAACGATCCCAAAGGAATACATGAAGGAACCCCAGAAAGGAGGTTCCGTCAATGTTATTTCAATGAATCCCATTGTTTTGATAGACCCGTACACGACCGATGATTGATGGAGTACCGTTTGGACAAAGTCTTCAAAGAAAATTTTGGATCACATCCAAACCGCTTCGGTACGCGCTTCAACTCAGAGTTTGAAACCTGTCGAGCCGGCGCTATCACTTGCGATTGAAGAACCGCCCTAGGAGGAGGAGAAGATCGTGGAAGAAAAGAAGACCGAGGTTCTGATGGGTTGACTAGGGTCTGCTTATCCTAGAATGGTTGTTTCCGATTCGGGGGAGAAATCCCTCGAACTCCTGAATCTGTATGATTATCTGCTCGCCCCGGCGGGATCTTATAATGATAAGGGTTATGGCGTTGGCTACGTTTTGACTGTTTCTAACGATTACGTAACTAGCGACAACCGTCTTAATCCGGATCTCGATTCTAACACAAATAACAATTCTCAAACCATACATAACCTCGATGACCACGACGAAGAAGATGTTCACAAAGGAGGCTACGAAAGCGCGACAAGCAACGAGTCCATTTGTGAATTCCGAGGAGCTCCGATCACTATAGAATTAGAACCATCAGACACCGAAGCAACGCCAGAAGAGCCAATCATTTCAATTCAAGAGGATACACCGGCAGATTCAACACTAAATTTAGAAGAAATAATTGAAGTAAATCTAAGAAGTGGAAAAGTTCTACCTCCGAGAATGGGTCCAAAGGATAAAGGAAAGCAGGTGGTTGCTCAGGAGGAGCCAACCCCAGCAAAGGAACTGCCCATTCGGGAAGAAACTGAGGAACATGGTAATAAAGTGGACTATAGCGTGCTAGCCCATCTTAGGAAGCTACCAGCCAAACTAAGCATATATGACGCTCTGATCCTGTCAAAGGAGATGAGAGAAGCTCTGATCAAGGCTCTACTTGATCCAAAGATTTGTTTAGCTCAAATGGCCGGTAATTCCTTCGACGAGGTTTGCTAGTTAAAAGAAAAGCGAGGTGTTACCTTCATGGACAATGATCTATTACTGGGAATAGCTGATCACAACCGACCGTTGTACATTTCAGTCACTATTGGAAAGTTTACGCTCTCCAGGGTGTTAGTTGATCCGGGAGCATCAATCAACATAATGAGCCTTCGAACGTTAGCATATTTGGAAATTGATGCTCTCGACCTCAAAGAAGAGAAGATGTTAGTAAGAGGGTTCAATCAGAAAGGAGAAAGATCTCTTGGATCGATAACACTATTAATGAAGACCGGTGATTTGGCAAAGACAACCGTAAAATTCCACATAATCGATTCTGAGACATCATTCAACGCTCTACTGGGTCGGCCATGGATCCATGAAAACTAGATGGTACCGTCATCTCTGCACCAGTGCGTAAAGTAATATGATGGAAAAGAACAGTGTATCAAAGGTGACTTGCAACCGTTCTCCATACATGAAATTGGAATTCATGAAGATGCGGCCTACTACACGCCTCCGAAGAAAACAATCTTTTCCAGAAATACCATACCAAATGAAGCAAAAGAAATTCGAGATGATGAAGAACCTGAAGTTCTAGTCCAATCGAGTTACTCACCACTCCCTTACGGCGAGATGGTGAAGATTTCTCCAGAACTCGCACCCGAGGTCGAGGCCGGGGACGAGGACATGGAAGAAACATTGGAACAGTTGGACAGAAGAAACCAGTCATCGATGTTGATTGGGAGAATAGTTCTGAAGAAGAAGAAGAAATTGAGAAAGAAGCAGCGACAATAAATCAGAAGGAACCACAATTCAAGATTTCTCTCGAAGATGAAAAGAATGAAGAATATAAATCATTGTACGAGAATATTAAATATTATGTACATACTATGACCTTGACCCCGATCCATTCTAATAAGATCGAGGGTATGGTGGTCATGGAAGTGCATGATGGTGGTGCTAAGCCAATCAAGTTCTACCGTGGTGCTTCTTCTTCCAAAACTGAAAGTGATGTACAATTTGAAGATGTTACTTCTTCCGAATTAATGGAACTACCTTTTGAGTGGTACTCTCCCTGTGTTCAAAATTTAATTCAATGCGGTGTCTTACCTCGACGATGGACAAAAGGCCGATCACAACACTGAAAAATTATGGAATAATTCTGGTCGGCCTCCCAATTCAATACATGGTCTCGGATTCGGCACAGTAGGATCAGTTGATGATACAGGATTTTGCTTGGTTGTCACTTGCGAACCTAATAAAGACTGCTTGGAAGCTTCAGAAGACCTTGAAGATCTACCAATCGGAGATTCTCTGCCAGAATTCAAAGAAGAAATCAATTCTACAATAGACGAGTTAATGGAAGTTAACTTAGGTACTAGCAAAGAGCCTAGGCCTACCTTTGTTAGCTCCTTACTCAATAAAGAAGACTCATAAAACATAATCAAGCTATTAATGGAATTCAAGGACTATTTTGCTTGGAGTTACGCCGAAATGCCAGGATTAGCTCCAGAAGTCGCATTTCACAGGCTAGGAGTGGATCCTACTTCCGTTCCGGTCGGACAAGCCCCGGAAGAATGCGTGCAGAAATCGAGCAACAAGTAATAAGCTGAAGTTAAGAAGCTAATCGACGCTAAATTTGTACGTGAAGAACAATACCCTACTTGGTTAGCCAATGTGGTACCTGTCAGAAAGAAGAATGGTCAGATCAGAATCTGCGTAGACTTCAGAGACTTAAATAAGGCATGTCCAAAGGACGAATTCCTGCTACCAATTCCAAAACTGATGATTGACATCACTTCGACGCATGAAATCTTCTCATTTATAGATGGATCATTGGGATACAACCAGATAAAGATGGCACCAGAAGACGAAAAGCTCACGGCATTCAGAACGCCGATCGGAGTGTATTGCTACACAATAATGCCATTCAGACTAAAGAACGCAGGAGCAACATACCAAAGAGCGATGATGAAGATTTTTGATGATCTCATTCACAACCAAATTAAGTGCTACGTGGATGATGTGGTCATCAAAAGTAAACTGAAGAAAGATCACATGTATGATTTGAGAATTGTTTCGAGCGATTAAGACAATTTAACCTTAAGATGAATCCCCTGAAATGCGCCTTCAGCGTCACCTCTGGAAAATTCTTAGGATTTGTGGTTCGACATCGCGGGATTGAAATCGATCCGGAGAAGACTAAAGCTATTTTAGAAATCCCTCCTCCCAAAACTTTGAAACAACTACGATCCTTTCTAGGGAAGTTGGCATATCTTCGACGCTTTATCTCAAACTTGTCAGGTAGGTGTCAGCCCTTCTCGGCATTTGTTAAAAAGGACGCCAAATTTGTTTAGGATGAGAAATGCCAGCGGGCTTTCAAGGACGTCAAGAAATATTTAATGACACCTCCTGTCTTAGCAACCTCAGTCTCAGGTAGACCGTTGATACTTTATACCGCGGCTTTAGACGATTCTCTCGGAGCCACTGCTAGCCCGGGTCGATGACGAGGAAAAGAAAATGCTCTCTACTACCTAGCCGTCGTCTAATCCGACGGAAGTAAAGTATCCTCCGATTGAGAAGCATTGTTTGGCCACGATCTTCGCCGCTCAAAAGCTCAGGCATTACATGCTTTCTCATAAGGTCAACCTTATTTTGAGAGTTAATCCGTTGCAATACTTGATGACCCGACCGACGCTTTCTGGTATACTTGCCAGGTGGTCGATGATACTATAGCAATTCGACATAACTTTCGTTCCTCTTCGCGCCGTAAAGGGACAAGTCCTAGGATACTTCCTTGCAGCACACCCTTTGCCGGTGGATTCGCCTCTCGACGATGATTTACCTGACGAGCAGATAATGAGCCTAGAAGACCGTAATGATCGACATTGGGAACTATACATCGACAGTGCGTCCTCAGCGCAGAAGGACAAAGAATTGCAAACGATAGTGCCCGGTAAGGCAGGAATCGGACTAATCTTTATAACACCGGAACGGGGAATGTTAAGGTACTCCTTCCACTTTACAGAACCGTGTACAAACAACGAGGCAGAATACGAAGCCCTCATAACCGGATTGGAATTAACCATTCAGATGGGAGTAACGGACATCAACATCTACGGAGATTCTCAGTTGATCATTCAACAGGTCGCCGGATAGTACAAAATTTTAAAGCCAAGACTCGAGCAGTACTTTCTGTACACCATGAAATTGTTAGAACAAATTCCAAACATAACAATCTACAAGATTCCCAGAAAAGAAAATGCTCTGGCCGATGTGTTAGCCCGCCATGCAAAGGAATTTGCCTGCTTACAGGATGAGTCAATTGAAATGTTAGTTCAAGGATGACAGGTCCTATCACAGCTCAACATGGATACAATACATAAATCAAAAAGAAAAGCAGAAGAAACAATTGCAACAGTGACAGAAAATACAGAAGATTGGCGGCAACCATTAATAGACTACTTGCAGACAGAAACCTGCCTGACGATAAGTCGTTAGCCCATCAAATCAAGAAAAGAACTCTGTCTTACGCATTAATAAACAATACATTATACGGAAAGGTCTTTTGATCGGATGTGGCTAAGATGCTGAGCGGGTCCGAGGCTCGTGAAATCGTTAAAGAAGTACATTCGGGACTTTGTGGCGCTCATCGGTCGAGTCCAAAAATGAAAATGAAGATTAAAAGACTAGGGTACTACGGCCCTCAATGATGACCGAGCTATATGAAAGTTGCCAAAAGTTGTCACCGATGCTTAAGTGCACGGAGTGGTTCTACACCGACCTCCAAATGTGCTTACATCCGACAATCGCATCGTGGCCATTTGAGTGTTGGGGCACGAATATAGTGGGTCCGATAGAACCGCCTTCTTCGAGAGGACATCACTTCATTCTTGCGGCATACAAACTACTTTTCTAAATGGGCGAAGCTATACCACTCGGAGAAGTGAAGGCACACCACGTGCTACGGTTTTCAAGAACCAAGTCATCTACCATTTTGGGGTACCGCGCAGGATCATTTCAGATAATGAGTCTGCATTTAAAAGTACAAAGATCAACAATTTTGTCAGAAGACACGGGATCGATTGGCGATACTCAACGAACTACTACCTAAGAGAAAACGGCTTGGCTGAGGCTTTTAATAAAACTCTCATTCAAATTTTAAAGAAAACTTTGGATGACAACAAGAGAAATTGGCACGAGATGTTGTTAGAAGCCTTATGGGCATACAGGATGAATTTTATGACTCCTACTCAGTCTACGTCTTACACTTTAGTGTACGGGTCCGAGGCTGTCTTGCCCCTGGAAGTTCAGCTTCCGTCACTCCAAATTGCGAGTTGCGAAAAAGATCACTACGGAAGAAAATGCCAGACTATGACTGGAAGAATTGGAAAGCTTGGAAGGGAAAAGACTTTCCGCGCAGCAGAATTTGGAATTGTATCAAGCCAAGATGATCCAGGCCCATGATAAATTAGTCCGTCTCAGGACATTCAAAGTCGGTGACATGGTTTTGGTTCTCAGAAGACATATTCTTGCACATCACAAGATAGGTGGTAAATTTAAACCAACATGGGAAGGGCCGTTCGTGGTCGAGACAGTCTACTCAGGAGGTTCCTACCAACTGGTGAAGCCGTGGAGAACGACCCATGCTTCCAATCAACGGACGGTATTTAAAGAAGTACTACGCAACCTGATGTTTCGAAGGGTGGCCTCTAAAGTAAAATCTTATCCCTAGAAACACGAGTGAAGTAATCACTTTGTGACTGGGTCCGAACCCAAAACAAAATAAAATGGATGCTAAAAAAAAATCTCATCAACGAAAATGTTAAAAAGAAAACATGGGAAATCGAAATAATAAAATGTCAATCTTTCCTTTTAAATCCATTCATTCCTGATGTTTTCTCATCTCTTCCTACTTCCTTTAAATTTAAAATAAGTGAATAAGAATTTTTAAGTGTTTATTCTTATTGTTCTTGTTCCTAGTGCAGCCCCTGATCCTTTCCTTGTTTTTTAGCAGGGAAATGTCGAACAAGCGGTTGGTTCTAAACTTTAGAAATGACGTGAGTCTAGCACTTGATGAAAAGAGGGTGAGGGATGGAGCAGTGATAGAGATTGACTCAGACTTCACACAAGCGAAGCTACAATACGAAGAAAATGATTGGATCCCGATTGATCGAGAAGAACTTCACGACGGACATTGATGAAAATGGGTGGCCCGAGCCACCAATCCAGCAGTAAGAAAAGAAAAGCAAACACCGCTCATGCAACCGGAGAAGATAAGAAAATTAAGTCTATGGTTGCCACAACAGAGGGTAGGCTTGTCAGCGCCGCGCGCGCAGAAATTCAAGGGGTAAGGAGAGCTACTCTCACTGCTACCCAGCGAAGAAATAAGAATCGTCGCATTCGCAAAATGTTGACCAAGTTAGCAGAAGATCAACATAAACAGACAGTGGATACCATTAGTGTAAATGCTCCAAGGAGACCAGTTCATCAGGAACCAGAAAGAAGAAAGTCAACTCCAAGAAAGTTGGAACAAATAAGAGAAATACCATGAAAAGCAGAAATAGAGTCAGTACCTCAACGCCGAGCAGATGTACCGGATCCGAAGAGTCTTGTTGCGAAAGCAACCCCGGAGGATATTCCTACAGAGACTATCCCCGAGGAGCCGAGACATGCAGAAGAACGTTATAGGGTTGAGCCATACAACCCGCAGTATGTTACTAGACACCGAGGACTTCAGATAATCCTGGAATACAAGCTAGAGAAAATGCAACTAGTTGAGAAGAAAACCTTTGAGTACTTTGAAAGAATTGGAAACAAGAGGGTCAACATTTTCGACGGCCTCGAGCTGCGTACAGATGTATTCTCAGATTATGAGCAACAACAAATTGTAGAGTGCATCCTCGAATTACGGAAAATGGGCCGAGTGCGCCGCTCGAGAGAAAAGACATATTCAGAATCCCGAAGATGGATGCCAGGAAAAGGAAGAGTTACAATCCAATGCGGATGTTGCTACAATTTTGCTATAGACAGAAAAGGAAATCCACCAGGGATAATCCGTCGCATTGAGGTGGATCTGATGCTAAGAATCAATAAGAGAATGGTGAAAAGAATGATAACATTGAGGGTATTGCCTGTAGATTGCATACCCAACAGCTGCATTATTAACATCTACAAGGAAGGCGACTTCATACCTCCACATATAGACCATCATGACATTGTTAGACCCTTCTGCACAGTGTCATTCATCAACCAGTGCAATATCATGTTCGGATCAAACCTCCGAATTGCAGGCCCCGGTGAGTTCTGAGGGCCGGTGGAGATACCACTACCGGTAGGTTTCGTCCTGGTGTTAAGAGGAAACGGAGCAGACGTTGTAAAGCATTGCATTCCAGGAGTGCCTGTGGAGCGGATCTCAGTTACTTTTAGAAGAATGGACAATAGAAAAATGCCTTAACACTTTCAGCCAGATCCAGAATTGGAGAGCCTCTGGCCCTACGATCAGTGAGTTACATGGGAAATAGCATACCTCCAATACACATCCCTGCGGCATTCCTGCCAAGG